>CM033751.1:31562000-32306083 GCA_019671005.1 Hibiscus mutabilis | reverse complement strand
GTATTTATTTGTAAAAATATGTGCCTAAAGTTGCAACCGTTATAATTTTAAGTGCCTAAAGTTTCAATAGTTATAATTTTAAGTGCACGACTGTTTAAAAAAATAGTTACCAAATAAGAAGGTGACACGTGTTATGCTTTTTTATTACTATTTAAAAAAAATTAAATATATATAATTTAAAAAATTCAAAAATCCCAAAATCTAAAAAAAGTCGCAAATTCCCAATACCCAAAACCACAAATTTTTTAAATTATCGCCATTATCACTGCCTTCCTTGTCGTCGGACACTGCCACTGCCGTCGTCAGAGGCAGCCACCCATTTCCCTCAACCACCCATTGTCGGTAACCAGCGAGAGGCGTGCCAATTAAACAGTGAATGCGAATGGTTCTATTGGAACGATGTCCGATTAATATACTTACCGGCAGTTGACGACGATGAGTTGTTGGGAGAAATGAGCGGTGACATCCGGCAATGACATTGGTGGTGTTCAACAACAACGGCGGCGACAACAGAATTAATTTGGAGAGCTTTTTGAGAATTTTGAATTTTTTAATTATATTATTTTTTAATTTTTTAATATAATAATAAAAAACATGCCACATGTTACGTTCTTATTGAGTAACGATTATTTTAAGTGGTCAGACACTTAAAATTGTAACGGTTAAAATTTTAGGTACCTATTTTTACAAAAAAAATACTTTAAGTACTTAAAGTTTAAAAAATATATAGTTTAAACACTTATTTTTCATTTAAGCATAAAACTAACTATTTCTATAAAAAAAATATCACGTAAAAACAAAGATCAAATAAGCTTTAGCATCATAAATGGCATAAATTGAGTACGAGAAGTCATCGCAATTAAATACGTGTAAGCATAGAGAAGAAACCGAGATCAAACATTCATTATCCGCCCAAAATTTCAATTAGAATTGGCAAGTGACCCCATCATTTCCTAACTAAACAACCAAAAATGCTTATGCATGCTCTTATGTCACCACTGAAACCAATCATACACAAGCATTTCTTATGCTTTATTTTTCACATAAAATATATATAAAAATAATTAAAACCTCGAAAAGAAATAATGCAAACAAGATAAATATATTTACATATTAAAATTCATATAACATATACAATTATTAGAATTAAAACTATATATAAATACATATCACCTTAATTGCTAACACCAGACTTGCATACTAAGCATATAGTTTAGTTTTCAACAGCTTCCATGGCAAGTGAATTGGAGCAGCAGCTACACTTTGTGGTGTTTCCCTTCATGGCTCAAGGCCATATGACCCCCATGATCGACATTGCTAGATTGCTGGCACAGCGAGGCGTCATCATAACCATCGTTACAACGCCTCAAAACGCAGATAGATTCCGAGCAATCCACGATCGTGCCGTGAAATCGGGACTCGAGATCCGTCTCCGTGTGTAGAATTCGGATTGCCGGACGGATGTGAGAGCTTCGACATGCTGCCTTCCTTTAGCTTAGCCTTGAATTTCTTCCAAGCGGCCAACATGCCAGAGAAACCAGCCCAAAAACTGTTTCATGAGCTAACCCCACCACCCAGCTGCATCGTCGCCGATGTCTTGTTTTCGTACTCACTCGGCCTTGCCGACCAGTTTCGGGTCCCAAGGATCGTGTTCCATGGAGTTTGCTGCTTTCTTCTTCGTTGTCTCCATTGTTTACGGACCTCCAACGTTCTCGACCACGTAACCTCCGAGACAGAGTAATTCGTTCTGCCTTACATGCCCGACAAAGTCGAATTCACTAAATTACTGCTCCCACAAGTCATGTATGAAAACCTCAAGGAATTCTCCGAGGAAAGGAAGAAGGCGGATCAAGACTCGTACGGCGGCGGCGTCAACACTTTCGAAGAGATGGAACCCGAATACGTCAAGGAGCTCAAGAAGACAAGGGGGACAAAGTATGGTGCATCGGTCCGGTTTCTCTATGCAACAAGGATGCCATTGATAAAGCACAAAGAGGCAACAAGGCCTTGGTCGATGAACAACAAGAAATCTTAAGATGGCTTGATTCTCAAGAAACAAGTACTGTCATCTATGCTTGTTTGGGAAGCCTATCGAATGTGACACATTTGCAATCGATCGAGCTCGGTTTAGGCTTAGAGGCATCGAATAGACCATTTATTTGGGTCATAAGAGGAAGTGACGCATCAAATGAAGTAGAGAAATGGATTTTGATGAACAGTTTCGAGGAACTGATGAAAGGAAGAGGCCTAGTGGTCCGAGGTTGGGCGCCACAAGTACTAATATTGTCACATCCGTCTACTGGAGCATTCTTAACGCATTGCGGTTGGAACTAGACGATCAAAGGCATCTCGGGTGGGGTGCCTTTGATAACTTGGCCGCTATTCGCGGACCGGTTTGCTAACGAGAAGCTGGCCATACAAATACTTAAAATGGGAGTGAGGGTGGGAGTGGAGGAGCCTATGAGGTGGGGGAGAGGAGGAGAAAATTGGAGTTTTGGTGAAGAAAGAATATGTTAACGAAGCTATTGAGAAGCTGCTGGATGAAGGAGAGGAAGGAGAAGAGAGAAGAAAAGGAGCTAAAAAACTTAAGAGAAATGGCAACGAAAGCTGTTGAAATAGGGAATCTTCTTACCTTAACATTACACGTTTAATTCAAGATATCAGACAACGAGCTTATGATATGAAGAAAACTAGCACCTGAGATGAAGCAGAAAGTTCATATCCGTGTTGTTATGTTCTTTTTTATGTTAATTTTGGTTGAATTTGTGCCTTTGCTTTGATATAAAATACGAAAAAGAAATAGCTTATTTTGAGAAAATAGTTGTAAATGTACCTAAAAAATATACAATAAGGTGTTATGGTGTAGTTGGTTATCACGTTAGGTTAACGCGCTGAAGGTCTCCGGGCGACGCCAAAACTTTTAAAATTTTTTGCAACTTTTTCCTTTCTTCCACAGAAAGGAGAAAAAATAGGCCCGAGCCCAAAATGATTTGTAAACATGTTGAAGACTGGGAATCATTTATGCTTGGTGAGACCCATTCAAGACTTTTCTACCCAATTTTTTTATAGTACCAATAATAATAATAATAATAATAATAATAATAAAATATACACAGTTACACTAAATTGGAATATTTTTGTATCATATTACACATTAAATTCAAATAAAATTTTGGAGTTTATCCTTGTAATAATTAATTAGTGATGGGCATATATTTTATTTTCTTGAAATTTTGATATAATCTTAAAAATGAAATTGTTTGAGACACATGCAACCAATTAATAAATTCAAATGTTTAGGATTGAGAAATACAAAAGGAATGGAGGAGGAAAGTTTTAAGAAAAAAAATGTAATTGTTTCAAAATAAATGAAAGATGTCATCTCAATCTTATACAACATAGTAATTTTCGTAGACAATGGCTAGTTTTGGATATTTGCTATTTATCTTAGACATTAATCATTACAAAATAAACAACTTCATTACATTAGACAAAGAAAGAAAAAGCTATTAGGTTTATAATTTATGGTATTAACTTTAATTTAATTATTATATTCTTATTTTTAACAAAATTTAATTTGATTAAATAAAAAAATTAAAATTATGTTAAAAATTTATTTAACGAAACTAAACTTATCTTATGATTAGAGTTATATTTGTGAGTTTTAATTCGTTAAATGAAATTTTAATATAATTTAATTTTTTTTTATTTTAAATCATGAATTAACTATTTTTAAATATTATATTTTTACAGTGGTTTAAATGTTTTTATGCGTCTCAGGTATGTCATGTTCGAGTCCCCTTAATCTATATTAATTTTCTTTTCCTTGCATTAACAACAAACTAAAATATATGTTGTATTTTGTACTTTATATTATAAATGACCGTTTGGTTTAGTGGCAAACTCATGCCATTTCCCAAGGGAACTTGAGTTTGATTCTTAGCCAAGGCAAAATAACTATTTGTTTTATTTTCTTCTTCCAATAACGTGACACGTGTCACCACCTGATTGAAGGAGGAAAATAAATTTATTAAATAAAAAAAAATAATTAAATTCATCTAATAAGGTGATGACACATGCCAACACTTAATTGAGTGATTAATTTATTAAATTAAATTAAAATTAGAAATAAATTGATATAATAGGTTACTAACATGGACCAAATGTGTAATTATATAAATTTTCAAGCCAAGGTAAAATAGCCTTTTGTTTTATTTTTCTCTTTCAATCACGTGACACGTGTCACCACCTGATTGGAGGAAAAAAATAAATTTATTAAATCAAAATAAATAATTTAATTCCTTTAATAAGGTGATGCCACGTGTCAGCACTTAATTGAGTGATTAATTTATTTAATTAAATTAAAATTATGAATAAATTGATATAATACGTAACTAACATAGACTAAATATGTAATTATATAAATTTCTCTTTAACAGCCACGCTACCCATTTGACGACACTTAACTTCGAGTGACAAAAAATTTACATATTAAAAATGTAAGTGACCTTATTGGTCAAATTTAAAACTCAATAATTAAATTGTACAGAACGAGAACATAAATAATCATTACAGTAGTTAACCTTAAAATAAATTATAATTTAAAATTTTAGAAAGATTAAATTTTTAAAAAAAATCATAAAAAAATGAGCCGCCGGGGCAAGGCCAGGCCAAGCCTCTGCCAGCCTCCTTGTGACTACACCCGGTTTCTAACTGTACGAACATTGAAGGAATAAACCAGGTACAATATTTCATTTACAATTAATTAACTTTGTAGACGCCTTGAAACGACGTCACCGAAGGCAGCAACGTGTTTAATATGGAACATATTATCTACGATTATATATTAATATATTTAAAGTAACCGGAATTTTATATCTGATTATATTTTAATTAATAACCTAAATATTCTAGGCTTCTAGCAATAGGCCGCCGTTTCCTCCTCACGCTCCTTCTAAGAAATTCCAATTTTAAGATTTAATGGTTAAAAAGATACTATAAATTTAAAAAAAAAATAACTAAACCATTATTGTCTATAAATCAAACGAGTGTTTCTCACGCATACCTTTAATCTGAAATAGATGATTAAATTATTTTTATTTAAATTTAATTATAAATATATATTAATAAAAAAAATTAAATTATTTTAATGAATAGATAAAACCCTAAAGGGTTCTCTGATAATTAATAAATAAAAAGTCCAATACTATTCTAGTCTAAAACCGAACATAAATGAAAGATATTAAAGTCTAAAAGCGAAAAAAATCATCTCTTTTTATTTTTTTCTCTAACCCTAAAAAAATTAAATTATAAATCTTAACTCTAATTTTTAAACCCTAAATTATAAAAATATACTCTATATTTAATATCTTAAATTCTAACTTCAAATTATGACTTTAAATGTTAAATTTTAAATTTTAAACTTAATTTTTTAATGATGAAATATAAATAAAGACACTAAAAAGACGCAAGCGATTTCTTCTCGTCTAAAGGAGTCTAACTTCCATATTGTTTACTAAACTAATATTTTCTAATATCTCCATAATTAAAGATCTTAGACTAACTAAAATATCGAAAAGTATATAATAGTTCAAATTCTAACGACTATATATTTACCTTTGGCTTACAAAAATGACAGAAACAGTCACCATCATACTGCAGTCCGACTCATGCTAATGTGTAACATGTGTTTGGGTAATTAAGTTGTTTTTCTTAATTATTTACTAAAAAACATGTATTAATTCTCAAATGAAATGACGTCAGTGCTGCAAAATTTGGACAAAATCTCAGGGAGGGCGCAAGAAAGTAAACATTCAGACAGCACGAGAGGAACCAGAACCACACAAATAATAAATGTTAATCATCTTAAATAGGCATCATAATTTGGCAACTTGTATATCTTTGAAAGTATCATGAATAATGGTAGAGTCAGAAAATAAAAGAAATGATCCTCTGGTCGAGGCAGAAAATTTAAGGGTTTAAATTTGATACACAAATTATTTTATATAAGTATGTATATTTTTTTATAAATTAAAATTACTTCAACTTTAAAAAACTAAACCACAAACTCTAAACTCTAAACTAAACCTCTAACCCTTAAAATTAAAAAAATTATAAAGTTTACACAGACTTATTAAAGTTTTTCCCAAAACTTAAACTCAAATATCCAAATTTATCACTCCGAATAAATCTTTTTATTTTTTAGGTCCGGCACTTGTTAGCGATGTATCCGCTATAGATACCTAAGTTTGACTTATGTATTTAAAATAACAGATCTGAAAAGAATATAATAATTTAAATAATATATAAAAATAAAAATATTCAAACTTTTTAGTATTAGAAATTACAAAAAAACAAAAGATAAGAAAAGTTTAAGGCTAAAACGTAATTATAACAAGATAAATGAAAGTATTTCGATCTCATATAAGATACATGTTTTTGTAGATAATGACTTTGAGTACATATTATTTATTCGGGCTATTTTTCATCAACAACTTCATTATATTAGACAAAGAAAAAACTAAATATTATGTTTACAATTCTGCAAATCCAATTGTTTTCTTACCGTCATGTGCTTTACGAAAAAAATATTTGACGTAATCGGAATAAAGAACTTGTTTGTAGATTGGTTTCTCACCGCTTGCAATTAATTCAAGTAATGGTCCTATCATATCGGCAGGTCTTGGGTTCACAAAAATGGGAACCGAAATTCTGTTATTACTTCCATTAGCGACCACACGATGTTCAACACTCCTATACCTCCCATTGCTTATTATTTGCAAGGCATCTCCAACATTGATCACGATGGAACCTTTAATTGGAGGAACATGAATCCAGTTATCTCCTTCATTTTCCCTTACGAAAAGTCCTCCGATCTCATCTTGAAGGAGAATTGTAAGAGTCGAGACATCAGAGTGACGGCCTACTCCAACCGTAAGTTCAGGATTTGGACATTTAGGGTAGTAGTTAAGGTTAGTCCTCATTGAACCCATCAACAACGATTCTTTCGTCTCATCAATCTCATTAACATTTAAACCCTTCATTAGAACTTGTAATAGTTGTTTGATGACAACTTCAGACTTCTTCATGTAATCTAACACTTGCTCCCTGCAAAAGTACCAAAGAGGTCGATTAATATATTTTCGAAAAATAGATTGCATGTCATAGATTCTAATGATTCAAGAAAATCTAACGAGCAACATTTTTTTTACCTGCATACCGAAGGCCATAGTGCAGAAGCCTCTTCTTCAGAGACGTAAAATAAGCTGAGATAATCCTTCCACTCGAGTGCCTTTTCTGCTTGAGGAGTAAAACTTGTGCCAAACCTGACATTGTTTGAAGACGAATGCTCCTTTGAATACTTATTTTTAACCTCAGCAGGCAGCCTAAAGAAGCTATAAGTAGCATCTTTAACGTTCTCCAACACCTCAATCGGTACATCATGGTTAATGATTTGGAAGAAACCCCATTTCGAAGCAGCATCGCAGATGGATTTCGCCACTTGAGGATCTTCCCAGTTCGACATATCAATAATGGGAATGGATTCTTGGGGTACGACGTTGGTCATGCAGGTCCTTTCTTCCAAAGGTTGGATATATTGCCTGGGGAGAGCTTTGAGACCCAGTTCGGACAAACCCTTCACACCATTCCCTTGGTTAATCACAAACTCACGGAGGACGGAAAAGTCACTGAAAGGATCAGCAAGTGCAGGAGCCATTGGTTTGAGTAAATTGTGAGTTAAAAGAGGTAGGTGGCGTTTGTGGAAAAAGATAGAGTGTTAGAACTTAGAAGAGAAGAGAACGGTGCAGCTTGGTTTCAATGGATTGGACTGACTATTTATATACAAAATTTTCAAGGTGGAGAACTGGAAAAAGGCAATAACTTTGGTCTTATTTTGAATGCTCACCAACCCAAATATGCTGCACGCTGCAAGTGTTTAGTTACCGCGAACTTGGTTTGGTGCAAAACCTAATACGCACGTGAAAACATTTGCAATAACAATTGCTTCAAACAGTTCAAGTCCAAGATGGTTGGCTCAGGCTTTAATATAAGATCTCCACCGTTGATATTTAAGACATATTACTGTATAGTTTATTTAATTTTTATTCGATTTATGTTTTCCTTTATATAATTCAACAGTCACGTTTCGTTTTTTATTTACGTAAATCTTACATATTCAATTCTGATTAAGTTCAATTTTGATTAAGTATATGAAGTTTTCATCAAATAAATCAAACAATTGTCGATTGAGTTTAATTCGATTGGTATATCATTGATACAACATACATGAAGTCATGTGTTCAAACATATTTAAGCGTTCAATATTTTTTATTTATAAATGAAGAACTATATAAATAATATAGATATTTTTTTGTTCGGCAAATATGATTTATTATTAAGAACCATAAAAGTTTAATTCAGAGTTGTATGTCTCTTTAAAAAACTACCTAAACCTAAATGGAAGAAAAGAGTACAACACAACCCGGTAGGATAAAAAGTTTTTATAATATTTTGATAAAATTTTATCAAGATCCTGCTCCATTGACTCTTTATGCAAAAGCTTTTCTATGTTACCATCATCATATAGTACTATGTGGGTTCTTTTTCAAAATGACATTTCCATTGTTGCAATTGCAACTTTAAAGATAATATCTTGTTGTTCTTGCACCAATAAATTTTAATATCTGTAACATTTTTATATTAATATCTTTCACTTTATTATATACCAGATAATGCACACTCGTACTGTGAATTGAAATTATAAAATCTAGACCTAATGGTTTATACATATATTTTTAATATTTCAAAAATAATTTTTTAGGGACTAAATTGTAAAACAACATAAATTTTAGTATCTACATGTAGTTTCTAAATTTCTAGTGCCAAGATGAAATTAAAAATATTCTAAGCATACCGTCAAAATCTTAACTCAATTGGACATCACAATCTCATTTAATTGCAATTTGAAGTTTCACCTAATTCAATTATTGACATCCTAATTAGAGAACCTAGTTAATTTTATCTAATCAATTAACAAACCAGGTGTAATTACAAAAATAAAATTTTAATCACTATATGAATTAATTTAAATCATGCATTCAAACATATCATTTTAATTTTTATAAAATACATGTTTTCGTAAACAATGACAAGTTATTTTTGCATGGCAACTAATTTTTATTATAGATTAGTACATATTATTTACAAAATCAACCATTTTATTACAACAAACACAAAAAATAACATGTTTATAATTCAGCGTATTCAATTGTTTTCTTTTCGTCACGTGCCTTATGAAAGAAATATTTGACGTAATTTGAATAGAGAATTTGTTTGTAAATTAGTTTCTCGCTACTTACGATCAATTCAAATAATGGTCCAATCATATCAACAGGTCTTGGATTCACAAAAATAGGGACCAAAATTCAATTCTTACTTTTGTTAGCGACCACACGATGTTCAACACTCTTATACCTTCCGTTGCTCATTATCTACATGGCATCTCCAATATAGATCACAAGGGAACCTTTAATTGGAGGAACATGGATCCAATTATCTCCCTCATTTTTTCTTATGAAAAGTCCCCCGATCTCATCTTGAAAGAGAATTGTAAGAGTCGAGACATCAAAGTGACGACCTAATCCAACAGTGAGTTCATGATTTAAACATTTAAGACAATAATTAAGGTTAGTCCTCATTAAACCCATCAACAACGATTCTTTTGTATTATCAATGGACTGACTATTTATATACAAAATTTCCATGGCGGAGTAGTGGAAAATGGCAATAACTTTGGTCTTATTTTGAATGCTCACCAACCCAAATATGCCGCACGCTGCATGCAGTTACCGCGAACTTGGTTTGGTCATTGGTGCAAAACCTAATAAGCACATGAAAACATTTCCAATACGTACTTTAAACAGTTCAAGTCCAAGATGGTTGGCTCATGCTATAATATAAGATCTCCGCCGATGATATTTAAGCCGTATATCACTGTACTATTTATTTAATTTTGATTAAGTTAAATTCTTTAACTATATATTGATAAGTTTTTAAATCAACACATATATTAAACGAAAAAGTACAAAAATAATTAAATAAATAAATTAAACAACTGTCGATTGGATTTAACTCGGTTAATATGCCTTTGATACAACATACGTATAACATGAAGACGTTTGAACATATTTAAGTGTTTAATATTCTTTGATCTATGAATGAAAAACTACTTGAATAATATATATATATATTAAACTGTACGATAATTTTTTCTTCTTCTTCTAAGACACGTGATAAAGGCTTATCAAGATTATGCATCATTGACTTTTTTTTGTTAGGTAAAAATGATTTTATTAGGGATAAAACATACACGCCTTAAACCATATGTGTGCCTCGTTAAAAACTTTTTAATTCTAAGTAAAGAAAAAAAGTACGCAACATACGGTAATGAGAACCACCAAAAAGAAAGCAAACAACAATGTCTCAAATATAAATAATCACCCTGCAACACAATTAACGCCACTATTACAGTACCAAGCACCTATTAAACCGAGAGCATCACAAGCAAAAGCAAACAACATAACCAGCCCTGAGCGCCTCGAATACCAAACGAACTACCCAAGATGAGATAAAACCTCCTTTACACCTCAACCGAGAGCAACATATCAACAACCATTGACTGTTTATGCAAAAGTCTTTCCAAGTTACCATCATCATATAGTACTACGTGTTATGACCCCCAAAAAAAATTATAGTACTATGTGGGTTCTTTTTCACGCTTATAGTGCATTATTGTAATATCTTTCACTTGTGAATAGAAATTATATTACATATATTCCTAACAATTTTTTATTAATTCGTATAAAAATATATCAAAATTTACTAAAACTAAATAATTATTTAAAATTTTAGTGATAAGTTAGAATGAAATTAATTTAAATGTATAACTTTATAATTTATACAATCAAATACGACATGCAAAATTCAGATGTATTTATATTAGCTGGTCAAACATGTCAAAGTAATTAGAGTTCTTAATAGTTGAGATGGTAGTTTTATTTTAATACATTATACTATAGAGCCTAAATGATCAAACATACTATTAAAAATTTATATAATTTTTTATCATTTCAGAGAACCCATTCATTTTCTAAGATCAGCACTCGTAAACAATGTATCCAGAATTTTCTACATACATAAGACTTCGGACATTTTTTCTTTAATTACAAAGAAGGGAAATACATTGTTTAAGACCGAATCTCGTATTTAATATTGATCCGACTTTATTTTAAAGATATTTTTTAATCATCACACTATAAATTCAATTGAGCGAAAGAGTAATTTTATAAAACAGATACTGACATCAATAATAATGTAATTTATTAGTAAAATGCATATACTTTTAGTTTCAAAAATATAAAATGAACCTTACCACAAAATCTTTTAAGTTTTATCACGTCATATAATATAAAGAAAGAAATATTCTCGTAAAATATTCAAACTTGCTTGCTTGATTATTCAAAACTTATACAATTCCCTTTTTGACCGTCAACTTATGTTTCCCGTGCAGCATAAAATTCAAAATAAACCTCATCATCAAAATTCAAATCCCATGTAATCCATAGTTTTCTAACTATGAAAACTAATAAACTTTATTAACGAGTTCATCCGAGTGGTAAGTAATTTGTTATTGTTTAAGCACATCTCGAATTCAAAGTTTTGTATATGCAAAAAATCTTTATTAAAAAATTTACTTACCAAAATTAAGTGCACGACACATATTGATTCAAATTAGTGATAAAGTCTTTAAAAACAGAAAGAAAAAAAAATAACAATAAACTATTATTATTATTATTGACGGTGACCAATGTCTATAATCTCCCAATCATATAATGACAAGTGTAAGTGGTAAATATAGTCGTACTACTCCCGCATGTAACACGAGGTTACGTGGTTTCCATTTGTACGAGCAAGGAAGAAAGATGCCGTCGGACAAAACGTGTTTAAAATGAACTATTATTAAGGAAATGAATGAGTTTTTTTTTAATATATTTAAAGTAACCAGAATTTTATATCTGATCATATTTGAATTAAGTGCCTAATTTCTAGCAATATGTCACTATTTTCTCACTATAGCCAGAGACGGACACAAAATTTTATGTTAAGAGGGTGAACTTATAAAGTTTTAAAGGGTAAAAAATAAATTTTCAATAAGAAATACATAAAAAAATTCTATTTTTTTTAATTATATAAAAATTTTAAAAATTTAAGGGGGGCGACCGCCCCTCTAGGTCTATCTCTGACTATAGCCTAACCCATGCCAACTTGTTTGGTGATTTGGTTGTTTTCCTTAATTATTTACTAATAAAATGTGTATTAATCAAATGGAATGATGCTTGTGCTGCGAAATGTGGACCGAACTCAGGCAAAGAAAGTAGGCATGAAAATAGCACGAGAGGAACTACCCAATTACTGAATGTTGATCATCTTAATATGCATCATAATTTGGAAACTTATCTCAACTAAAATTAATTAATATTGCTTAATTGGTTGTTCTAATTATAGTTAAGACCAGCAGGACAGGGCCAGGATTTGGAGTTAGGGGACAAAACATAAATGTTTAAAAGTGTATGGCAAATTCAGAAATAAACTAAATTTTAAAATAATTTATATACAATAACAAAAGTAAAAAAATAATTTTTTTCGGGGTGGGGCAATTATATAATTTCTCGCTAAAAAGACATGAAAAATCAGATTAATTATATAGATTTGAAAGTGCTATAATTACATCTTAGTGTGCTAAATGATAATCAACCAAAGATTAATGACTGTGTAGTTCTCGATTATGTTCATTTCTTTCCTTAAAAAATGAAATATTAGCTTAGTAAAGAATATGGAGGTTAGACTCCCCTTTAGGCTTTACTTGCACATGACCTGCAGCTGTGTGATTGGCAGCAAGCTACAGGGATTGGTTAGGAGTATTTGTAATATCTTGCTGGAGTTTGATGTCGGGTTAGTTGTGCGGTTTGCTTGTGTGGCTTTAGACCTTGTTTTTCCGATGTTACGTTGTAGCTATTTTCACATGTATTCTTTTTTTTTTGTCTGTTAAGTTTAAAGAGATTTTTTAACGAGACATAAAGTTGTAGCCTTTTTTTCCCTTTAAATCACAAAATAAATATCTTTCATTTATGTTCGGCCTTAGGCTTCAATATTACTTGACGTTTGTTCTTGCTCGTTTGCCTTTGAATTGCGTGGTCAGGTTTTTTCCGCTTCTGATAAAATACATTACAAGTGACGGCAATTATTTTTATATCTTATTATAAAAAAATATATAAATAGTAAAGAATTTTTAATTTATCAGAATTTAATAAATAAAGTCCACACATATTTTTAGGTAAAGTACACCAATGGTGACGAACTTTTAGGGCACTTTCATTTTGGTTATCGAACTTTTAAAATTTTCATTGAGGTCACCCAACTTTTATTTTGCTTTCATTTTGGTTCCTCCTGTTACATTCCGTTAGAAAATATTGACGTGACCCGTTAGTTTTCCTTTTCTTCAAGGGTAAACTAACTATATAAATGGTAATTGGACTTTTAAAATGTAACACCCTTACTAGTATTTATTACCCAATACTAGTATAGAGTGTCACAAACCGCATTTTATGCTATTCATACAAGTCAAAATGACGATTTTGAATTTTTCCTTTTTAATCGCGTAAAATTTATTTCCAATTTTTAATCCATCGGATAGACCCCGATTTCAGACAGCAACTTGACAATTTATAACTATACTTTACGATTAACAAAACTGCCTAAAATAAAAATTATTTTGATTAGTCTAAAATTTCATTTTCATAACATTACCCGATTTTCATTACTAGTAATTTCTTTAAACTAGCATCAAGTCTAACAAAGTCCAATATCGTATACTAACCACTTCTAGATGTTAATATTACAATCCACATCTAGACTAGTTAAAAAGAGCTAATATTCATTCATACATGCCAACTAGAAAATATCAAAATACATCAAGGATGTAGTTACCGATATTGTATATATATCATTCTTTGATAGTGATGCCTTACTCCTTACTCCGACCTGGGTTTCCTACCTACGCATGAAAAGTCATCGCACGCTAAGTATATACTTAGTGAGGCATTATAAAATTTTGTTTAACATAAATCAAGATGCTTGAATTATAATAATAATAATATAATGAACATGCAGTTTGATCATTATTCCTTTATTTCCCTTATGTTAATCAAATATTAACATAACATAATCTGGATTCATAGATCCTATTAATATCCTTGCCATTATCCGAGAGTTTACCTACTCTCTAAATTATTTACCATTTATTACCATTATCCGAGAGTTCACCTACTCTCTAATTTATTAACCATTCATTATCAAAAAATTATTGCCCAACATAGTTTGAGGACTTGAGTACACGAGTCAAAACTGCACCAAAGTGCTAATACACCGCACCTAAGTGCTAAGAGACCGCACATAAGTGCTAAAGAACCACACCTAAGTGTTAATAAACCGCACCGAAGTGCTAAACCGCTGGACTCTATGGCATGCCAACTATACTCTATACCCCAGTAACTTACTTGGGCATACTTTCCAATTCCATATTCAATTCATCCATGACAATATAATTATCATGATTTCAAGCTAAGGCAGTTCATACCCGAAATACCATAAACATACATACCTAATATATCTAGTGATCAAATGCATCATAGTTCTACCTTTGACAATTCTCAACATGTCAAATATAAGTTGATGATATAACTATCAAACAATTATTAATAAGGTAGACTTATCACAAGTCTTCCAAATAATAATCATAATCATAATATTATCCACGCATGAAAATGCCCTCACCTTGACACTTTATACTTTGTCAATGTCCAACTAGCCTCACTAACATCAACTTTGTTCCCGTTCCTTTCCTCAATTACTAATTCAATCTCGATTTTGTTCACAGTCTACAAGTGTATTAAAAACACCATAAGTACATTCCAAATTATATGTTAGTATCTTACTAACACATAAACAATATAGGAATAATTTTCCTATAAACACCCTAATATTTTCCAAATATTAGTTTCATGACATAAGTCATTTCATCCTCAATACTTTGTATTTCTTCCAACATTTACTCAAAGAATGATTTAAAACCCATTCTAACATTCATTCCAGCATAATGCTTCCATGAAAATAATTTTTTCACTTTAGTCCTTAAATTCTTCCAAATTGCCGAATTGGTCCCTAATCTTTTCAAGATTTACAAATTGATCCTTATGTTTTTACAAACTTCTAAAATGGTCCAAATGACATTTTAAAGCTTGTAAAATCATAATTTCATCATATCCAATCTTATGGAAATTTTCCATAATTTCCTCTAATTTCTCTTCCTTGACCGAAATGGTCCTTTACTTTCCAATATTTTCATTTTGGTCCTAAATTATCAATTCAAGCTAATTTGATCATAATCTCATCATTTCTATTACTAGAATAATTTTCACAATAATTTCCCCTTTATTTCCAATTCTAACCGAATTGGTCCTTTATTCTTCCTAAGGGAAAATTTTCATTCTAACACCAATTTAGGGCTTCTAGTATCACAAATCATTCATTTATCCTTTATTCAATTCCCTAACCAAATCCCAAAATTCTAGGGTTAGGGTTTATAACTTTGAACATAGAATTAAAAAAAATTCAAGATTGTTTTCATACGACACTTGAATTACTTAAATCAAGCCTTAATTCTAACACGGTTCATGAAATTCCAATTTCTCTCTCTTCAAGAACATGAACTATTCTTCATATCACCATGCAAAATTACTATCAAAAGAAAGAGTATGAAGCATAGACCAATTTATTTCAAAGCAACATACCTTGATTCTAACTTTAGAACCTTGAAATTTGCCAAAGAAAAATTCTCCCTTTTTTTTCTCTTGCTTTTAGAAATTCTCCAAGAAAGATGAGCAATTTTTGTTCATCTTTTTCCTTTTAATCCACATGTGATAATTAAATGAATTTTAAATTCATTTAATTAGTGAAATTACTAATTTAACCTTTAAATCCAATGGCTAAATTTAATCTTATCACAAACCAAGTGCCAAGATTAAATCCATATGTTTTTCATCTTCTAAATATGCCCTCAACATTTCAAAATATTTTAAAAATGCCATCCATGGCAAATGTCCAATTTGCCCTCCAACTAGACTTTATTTACTAACAAGACTTAAAAATTGCCATTCCATCACCATCTAACTAAATCTAGTTAGAATCCAACCAAATGTAATAAAATATTCAAAAAAATAATATTTTATTAATTTTCCATAATTCTTGGATCTGTCTTTAAAATTTCAATTCGATATGATTATCCGATATTCACTTTCTACGATTTTTCCAATTTCCAAACTATCAAGTAAAATCTGAAATTCTCATAATTTTGATCTCTATATGTAAATATTTTCGACATACAAAATATTTCATAATTTTGTAAAAATCAAAATCTTGAAATTTTGACTCAGTCCAATATACTGCTAATTTACCCGAAATCTTTATCGGATAAATTTCTCTTAATAATCATTTATCAGATATCCATAAAAAAATTTCAACTCGAACTAATTCCCCTTTTTATCAGTCTCAACTATTGACATGAGACATTCCCATAAGGTCACCCATCCTAATGCTACTCTGGCTTGAGCACGCTTAACTTTTCAGTTCGATCCAAATTCGAATAATATAAGCCTCATATGAAAAATTCAGGTAACACAGAAATACCACTCTTGGGGGTAAACTATCCATTTACGGGGTTAAATTACTTAACTTTTTAAAATTACAATCTGGTCCCTAAACTTTTCCAAACTTTACATTTTAACCCTTAAACTTTCAAAAATTACATTTTGGTCACTAGTCTAAAAATTGGGATATTACAATTCCTCCCCTTAAGAAAATTAGTCCTCGAATTTTCCTTATATACTAGGTTCAAAAAGATACAAATGTTGATTTTTCATTGATTCCTCGGGTTCTCAAGTAACTTCTTCTATTTTGTGATTTCTCTATAAAACTTTGAATGCTAGCTGATATGCCACTAATCCAACTCTCTTTAGAATTTCATAAGGGCCAAAGAACCTTGGACTGAGTTTACCTTTCCGTTCAAAATGATCAGTATATCCTTTCTTAATAGCTTGGTTATCGGAGGGGTAATCATTGAAAAATCTTTCACTAACCGCCGATAATAACCAATTAATCCTAAGAAACTTCTTACTTCAGAGACATTCGTAGGGACTTTCCATTCAAGGATTGCTTGAACCTTCTTAAGATCAACTCAAATTCTTTCGGCTGAAACTATATGCCCAAGGAAAATTACTTCTAATAACCAGAATTCACATTTTGACAGTTTTGCATACAACTTCTTTTCTTGTAGAATCTAGAGAACTACTTGAAGACGAGTATCATGCTTCCACCTGGTTTTAGAATAAACCAATATATCATCAATAAATACTACCATGAATCGATCCAAATACAACATGGAAAATTCGATTCGTTAAATCCATAAATGCCGCCGGTGCATTTGTAAATCTGAAGGGCATTACTACAAACTCATAATTCCCATATCTAGTTTTGAAAGCTATTTTTGGTATATCCGCCTCCTTAATCTTTAACTGATGATACCTCGATTGAAGATCAATCTTAGAGAATATTGTTGCCCCCTTAAATTGATTAAAAAGAGCATCAATCATCGGCAAAAGATACTTATTCTTTATCGTCACTTTAGTAAGCTGGCGATAATCTAAATATAATTTTATTAATCCGTCATTCTTCTTTACAAATGGGTCTGGGGCTCCCAAAGGTGCTATACTAGGCCATATAAAACCCTGGTCTGATAATTCTTGTAACTGGGCTTTCAACTCTCTAAGCTTTGTAGGAGTTATTCTATAAGATGCTATCGATATTGGTGCTGTTCTAGGAAGTACCTCAATACCGAATTCCACCTCTCGATCGGGATGTAATCTCGGTAATTCATCCGGAAAAACATCTGGAAATTCTTATACCATTGGTATATTTTCCAGATTTATTTTTGTTTCTAGAGCACTAATCACATTGCTCAAATTATCTGGTCTTTCGCCTACCAATACCATCTTTGAGCCATCTGGATTCTTTAAGATTAACCTTTTTATATCGTCATTCAATAGTAGCATCATATGCTGATAACCAATCTATTCTAAGAATAATCTCCAATTCTTGAAAAGGCGATTCCATAAGATCAACAAGAAATTCTACTATTTGAATCTTTAGATGACATTTCTTGCATATTCTACTCGCTTTGGCACTTTGTCCTATTGGATTGACTGCAACTACTTCACTCGAAATTAGTTCTATCGGAACATTTCTTTCAAGTATTATTTTAGAACTAATGTGAGAATAAGTAGAGCCTAGATCAATCAATGCAAAGATAGATCTGCCAAAGAGTTCGATCATACCTGCTACAATCTCTGCATCATCCTGATCCTTAACAATTTTGAGGTTGTATACTCGAGCTGTAGCCTTGCTTTCTCGATTAGGTATAGATGCAGATGTTCTCGATTTGCCACCTTTATTTCTTTTTCCCGCCTGGTGTGCTACAATAGGCTGATTTGGGTGAAGTTCTGGACAATTTTTCTTGAAATGACCATCTTGCCCACAATGGAAACATGCCCCAGTCAACCAGCACTGATCAGGATGTCTTCTGCCACAATGCTCGCATTCTGTAATAGGGCAAATTCTAAAACCTCGAGTACCCGTAGTACCCATCTGGGATTGCTTCGATTTTCCTCCTGCATACAACTTCTTAATTGAAGAGGCTGATGCTGCATGATACTGTTGTGGCATTCTTTTACTGCGTTTAAATGATGATGCAGCAAATGAACCGCCAGACCTTTTTCCAGTCTGAATTTGCTTCTCACTTTTTTCCTCAATGTCGACTTTCTCCATGGCCTTGGCTTGATTCACCACTTCTTGAAAAGAAGTGAAGTTACGAGAGACCAAAATCTTTTTATATTGAGAATCTAACCCAGCTATAAATCTATCTATTCTGGACTTCTCGGTTGGAAGAAACTCTGTTGTAAATCGGCTTAGTTTATTGAATTCGTATTCATATTCATAAACCGATCTGACATACTGTTTTAACTGTAAAATTGTTGTCTTATGTCCTCGACAAACACGTCTCTAATATATTTTTCCTTGAATTCTTGAAGAAAGAATTCCCAAGTAATCCGTTCCGGAGGTACTTGTGCACTTATCACGTTCCATCATACACTGGCTTGTTCCATCAAAAGGGATACTACTTCCAATTTTCCTTGATTATCACAAGGAATCCTACTTAACATAATCTTGATATCATTTAACCAATAATCGGCAACCATAGGATCTGCATCAGTATCGCTTCGAAATTCTGGTGCCCCAATTTTCCTTAATTCCTTATGGACTGATACTGGTGCCCGCCGATTTATGATTGCATCCAAAGACTGTAGAAATAAGCCTTGATCTTGTACCGACATATTTCTTTGCTCTTAAGCTTGATGCTCTACATTCTGTTGAGCTGGCTGCTCTATATTTTGCTGAACCTGAGGTGGGTTCTGATTCACCTCATTACTCCCACTTTGAGCAGGCATTCCTGCTCGATTCCCTGACGGGATTCCCGATAATCTGACATTTGTTTATGTCACGATCATCTATTATAAGTAAGGAGTACATGTTTTAAATAACATACATCATCATAACTCTATACAGATATTAGTAATTTTTGACATCTTAGTACTAGTATTTATTACCCAATACTAGTATAGAGTGTTACATGATGTTTAAACCGCATTTTATGCTATTCATACAAGTCAAAAATGACGATTTTGAATTTTTCCTTTTTAATCGCGTAACATTTATTTCCAATTTTTAATCCATCAGATAGACCCCGATTTTAGACAGCAACTTGGCAATTTATAACTATACTTTACGATTAACAAAATTGCCTAAAAGCTGCCTAAAATAAAAATCATTTTTATTACTCTAAATTTTCATTTTCATAACATTACCCGATTTTCATTACTAGTAATTTCTTTAAACTAGCATCAAGTCTAACAAAGTGCAATATCGTATACTAACCACTTCTAGATGTTAATATTACAATCCACATCTAGACTAGTTAAAAGGAGCTAATATTCATTCAAACATGCCAACTAGAAAATATCAAAATACATCAAGGATGTAGTTACCGATACTGTATATATATCCTTCTTTGATAGTGATGCCTTACTCCTTACTCCGACCCGGGTTTCCTACCTACGCGTGAAAAGTCATCACACGCTAAGTATATACTTAGTGAGGCATTATATAAAACACTTTTATTTTGGTCACCGAAATTTTAAAACTTTCATTGGAGTCACCCACCTTTTGTTTTGCTTTAAAGAAACCACGTTGGTTTAAGAAAAAAACACTTTCAATGTATAAAAAACAAAAGTAAGAAGTAGATTTTACCTTATGATTATCGATGAACAATGTTTAAAGTTGTGTAGATTGATGTATTTACCAACATAAAATATTTTTTATATATCATGTCTTGAATATTGTCTGTAATGAAAGCCCATTATTTTGATCTATTGATCACATTGTATGCAACCTCATCTTCAAGCTACTTCAAGGTTAATAAGTACAAGGGAGATAAAAAAACATCAAGGTTAATTATTGACCAAGAGTATAGCATTTTAGTTTACTTCTGAAAGTTGTATCCAAAAGTTGCTCCACAAATTTCCTAGAATATGCAAGCAAAATTGATGCACCCCATGTTTAAGTTCAAACATTAATTTACTTTGCCATTAGAGATGAAGTTAGGATCAAACATTAGGAGGGAAAGAGTCTATTAAACCTTTAAATATACAAATCAGGAGGGACAAAAAACTTATTTAATTAGTATTTAAACTAATAATGACCTAAAATACTATTATACCTAAAATCAGTAGAGGCAACCCATACATCTTTTGTCCTTGTTCGCCATCATGTTCGGTGTTGCTTTGATAGATACCTTTGTGTTGGGTGACTCCAAAGAAATATTTAAAATTTCGTGACCAAAATGAAAGTGTTTTAAAAGTTCGGTGACCATTTATATAGTTTACCCCTGAAGAAAAGGAAAACTAACGAGCCACGTCAGCATTTTCTAATAGAAGGTAACGAGAGGGACCAAAATGAACGAAATGAAAGTTGGGTGACCCCAATAAAAATTTTAAAAGTTTGGTGACCAAAATAAAAGCATTTTAAAATATTTGTGACCATTGGTGTACTTTATCCAATATTTTTTTTAAATAATATCCGAATGAAATTTATTGAATATGGTCCAAAAGGAAACAAAACCTGAGAGTAAAAAGCGCATAAAAAACAGAAAGAAACTAGGGATCATCGGGTAAAGAATCTCTGGAAGCCTATAAGGCAATAGTGGAATCATATCATTATAAATCATATAAATATTTAAAAAAGAAGTTATAATAAAAATTAAATTAATTTTACATTGATATACATGAGTATCTAATCTTTGTTTGGATTTCATGGTTTACCAAGTCTGGAACCTTGTCCAAGGTGAAAATGACAAAAGCACCAAACCATTGAGGACAGAGGAAGAACAGATATAACGTTGTATCGACTATCGAGGGTGCAGTTCTTTTCCCCCTCAGCCTGCCATCTTAGACTTGAAAAGGTAAATGCAAATTTTTACATTTCTACTAGGCTTTGCGCAAAAACAAGGTTGGTGGTAAATGCGCGCAGCATGCAACATAGTTGGGTAGGTGAGCCAGCCTTCCAAAGGCATTCAAAGTAAGAGTGTCACTCCATTGAAACCAAACTCATTAGTTTCTATATAATTATAAATAGCCACTCCATTGAATCCAACAAGCACCACTGCCTTCTCTTCTTCCTCAAACACTACTCCACCTCCTTCTTTCAGCTCAAACCAATGGCCCCAACACTAGCTCATCCTTTCAATGACTCTTCAGCTCTCCTTGAGTTTGTTATTAATCAAGGGAATGGGGTGAAGGGTTTGTCCGAACTTGGTCTTAAAGCTCTCCCCAAGCAATATATCCAACCTTTGGAAGAGAGGACCTGCATGACCAACGTCGTACCCCAAGAATCCATTCCCATCATTGATATGTCAAATTGGGAAGATCCTGAAATGGCGAAATCGATCTGCGAGGCTGCTTCAAAATGGGGTTTCTTCCAAATTGTTAACCATGTTAGAGAACGTTAAGGATGCTACATATAGCTTCTTTAGGCTGCCAGCTGAGATTAAAAATAAGTATTCCAAAGAGCATTCGTCTTCAAACAATGTCAGTTTTGGCACAAGTTTCACTCCTCAAGCTGAAAAGGCTCTTGAGTGGAAAGATTATCTCAGCTTGTTTTACGTTTCAGAAGAAGAGGCTTCTGCATTATGGCCTTCAGTCTGCAGGTAAAAGAAAATTACTTGTTAAACTTTCTTGAATCGTTAAACTTTCAGTGAGTTCTAATGAAAGGATTAAATGTTAATGAGATTGATGAGACGAAAGAATCACTGTTGATGGGTTCAATGAGGACTAATCTTAACTACTGTCCCAAATGTTCAAATCCTGAACTCACTGTCGGAGTAGGCCATCACTCTGATATCTCGACTCTCACAGTTCTCCTTCAAGATGAGATTGGAGAACTTTTCGTCAGGAAAAACGAGAGAGATAACTGGATTCATGTTCCTCCAATTAAAGGTTCCCTTGTGATCAATGTTGGAGATGCGTTGCAGATCATGAGCAACTGAAGGTATAGGAGTGTTGAACACCGTGTGGTTGCTAATGGAAGTAATAACCAAATTTCGGTCCCAATCTTTGTGAACCCAAGACCTGATGATATGATAGGACCGCTACCTGAATTGATCGCAAGTGGTGAGAAACCAATTTACAAACAAGTTTTTTATCCTAATTACGTCAAGCATTTTTTCGCAAAGCACACGATGGTAAGAAAACAGTTGGTTTTGCGGAATTATAAATATAATATTTCTTTCTTTCTTTGTCTAATATTGAAAACTATGGTGATAACCATTAGTTTGGTTTTAGGTGTCATTTTCTATTTTTGTTATGTTGTATAGTGCCATTGCTATTGTAAAATAAATTTTATTGAGCAAAAAATTAAGTTGTTGATAAAAATTTGTCAAGATAAACAACGTGCACTCGAAGCTATTGTTTACAAAAACATGTATCTTATATAAAATCGAAATAATATATTTCTTACAAATAAATATTATCTATACTCCATTATTTAATAATATAATTCAGATTTAATTTCTCATTAAATCGATAAAACTGAGTTAAAAAATCTATAAAAACATTATCTATACTCCATTGATTAGATTTTAAAAAATAAATATTTTATGAGATGAATAATCTTTCTTACAAATATTGAATTCTCTTACAATGTATATCACTCATTATAAAATAATTTAAATTGCTCCTTAAAAATTACAATATGTTAAGGATTATAATTTACTCGCATAATATAAAATTTTCTCATTTTTTCGTAAAAATTTTACAATCGTGAACTATTCACTTCTTTATTTTTCGTAAAAATCTTCTCATTCCATACGATTAATTTCACCCATTAATTATCATACAACTAATCATGCCTCATATATCAATATTATCGTGACTAAAGGATGTCGGATTTGAATGAATATCTTTTCTGTCCACTGGATTTTTGTTAAATAATTGGACTGGAAAGCAAAATTGAATTGTTAAAATAGTCCAAATATTAAAATGTATATTTATCGTGTAGATAATAATATAACCCTCAAAACAAATTGTTTAATTTTTTATATGAAAAATAATTAAAATATAATATAGTAGGATAATAAAAATACAATAAAAATATGCAAATATTAACATGTCAAAAATTATAATATATAATAATATTTTTTCAAAGTTAAAATATTTGATATAATTAAAATTATAAAAATTATTATATAATATCATCGTAGTACAGTCGGACTGAAATCGGATCAATATATATCCCGATCTGAACTAAAATAATTTGGACAAAAACACACAAAACAGTGAGACGTAATCTTGCATATTCAAGTATATGTATCGTACCTAATTTTTTCAGTGTCTAAACTATTTTTTCATTTAACCAAAGTCTCATCCACATAAAATATAATAAGTGTTTAAAGTATCTCATTTTTTTCATTTAGGTATCTAAATTATTTTTTAGATAAAATAAATGTGTAAAGTTGTTATTTTGGTCTAAATAGGTGACTAATTTTTTTGGCCTAACTAGGTGCTTAAAGTTTTAATTTTTACCTAAATAGGTGCCTAATTCTTTTTTTTGATTTTTTTTCTGACAGGTGCCAATTAATGATTGAGTGCTGTTTTGTAAGTTAGGCACATACTTTGACAAAAATAAAAATTTTAAATGCCTATTTTATCTAAAAAATAATTTAAACACGTAAATAAAAAGTACAATATTTTAAATATTTATTTTATAATTAAGCCTATTTTAAAATTATCTGACGCAATTCCTACGTGATGGGCACAAGTTAACTTGGGTCATTTTTTGGCCCACCCAGTTTTGACCCAAAAATAAAAACTTCCTTCAATACCGATTTGACTTGTGATGGTATTTCTACCCAAAATTTGAATGAAAATGTCTTTGACTCGACACATTTTTCTTCATTTTTATTCTGAAAATGTATAGTAATCATCTTATTGTTATTTGATAAAATATGAAATAATTAAAAAGGTACATACAAAGGGACACTATAATAATTATTTTTAAATATATAAAAAATATATATTATTATCTCATTTTCACCTTAAACTCAAACCTAATTTAATCTTTCGCAAAATCCAACTCACATTAAAAAAGACCCTATAAAATCGAGTTAAAATCCGTCCAATTTAGGTAATATGACGATTCCTATACATGGCAGATGTTGAACATTCGACGGAATATAAAGAAAAAGACATGTATAGTTAAAATTCTGAAGAAAAGGTTGGAAATATTTGAATCCACAATGAATTTTTTGAACTGTGGAATAACAGTAATTATTCAAATGGAATTTTATTGTACAATTCTTTTATAAAATAGTTACTCTTGAATTTATAGGCCATCGAAAAGCTCTCGTAGCTCAGTTGGTTAGAGCACCCGTTTAGTAAGCGGGAGGTCTTGAGTTCGACTCTCAACGAGAGCAAAACAAACATCCTTTTTCTATTGGTAGTTGGTACTGCTCTTCCAGAAAATACTAAAAGAAAAGGCATTCCAATCAACAGAATCCATTCATGTTATCATTTGATTTTTGTTTTTCCTAAAAATCTATTATTGTTTTTACCTGAACATGCCCTCATCTTCATCTTCATCTTCATCTTCATCTTCATGTCAATCCAAGGAAATGTTTCTTGCCCACAAAGCTTCCCCTCTTTTCCTCCACAAATTCTATCCCCAAACTGCTACTAAGTTGAGATGTTTTCCCAGGAAATTCACTGTTTCTGCTTCCCTTAACACCATAGCTGCTGCTGCCGCCGCCGCCTCTGGTTCCACCGACCATGGGCCCGTCTCTTCTGCGATTACCCAACTGGCTGTTACTGCCGTTGCTATTGCCTCCGGGGCTTGTCTTTCCACTAAGGTTGACTTCTTGTGGCCCAAAGTGGAGGAGCAACAAGGTACCCTTTTGTTTTGATTCATTTTTTGCTTTGGACTTTCCTGCAGTTTTGGAATTAGAACTTTACTTAATTTTGTGCTTTTATAGAAATAATTTTATGCCTTAGTTTACAATGAATCACTTGCTTTGCTACGTGTATTTACATATTTTGAGCCAGACGATTCTGCTTTTGATGCCTTTCCAAAATTATGAAATGAATGTTGAGCGTAATGAAAAGGATATATTTTTTTGTTTGGGACCTTGTGCTCCTTATTATACCAATTATTGGTTCTTTATGTTAGCTTACCAGCAAGACTATTATAATTTATGCTCTTTATAGTTTACATTTACAATCACAATCTCCTGTTTTCTTTTTTTCTCATCAGATGTCAAACCATTCACTGCCTACTTACTGAATCATTTTCTCCATATTTTCTGATTTCACTTTGCATGTCAACACTTCCAATCAATATGGTGCAGGTTCTTTTAAAGTAGAAGGAATAGATGTGACTGGCTACCCTATATTTAGTGAGGCAAAGGTTTGCCATGTCTCGTTGCCTCATGACTATGACTTGCATATAGTCCTCTTCTTCCACTAAAACACTGAATTGTGAAGGCAGGTGCAAAAGGCTATTGCATTTGCGAAAAGAGCTCACCAAGGGCAATTCAGGAAAACCGGAGATCCATGCTTAGCTCATTGCATTCACACAGGAAGAATCTTAGCTATTTTGGTTCCATCAACTGGCTTACGAGTATGAAACTGTATAAACAACCACTATTAAGTTTATTGCATTATATTGTATCTGTCTGTATTATTTTGTTCTTCTGATAATCTTCCATCAGCTTGCCATTCTCTCTCTCTCTCTCTCTGTGTGTCTGTCTCTCTCTCTTTGTGAGTTTTTTCTATGTGTTCTATTCGCACATGCAAATTGCATGTATGGTGCATTTATTTCATTCCTCAGCATATCAGCTTAGTGTTTTCCTTCACTAACCCATCTCTATACGTGTAGACCAATACAATATGACCATTACTTTGTTTCAGAGAAGTTAGGGAACCATTATGGTATTTATGCAGGTAAGGATTATTCCATATTGTAGTGTAGTAAAACATCTTACTGTAAACGCAATAGCTATTGTGATGTTTTAAACAGTAACTATAGCCATTTTGATGTTAATGGTTAAAATTGGTCCTTTCATACCAATAATTAAATGGTTCAATAGTTGATTCTTGAGTGATGTTGGTATGGAAATTTGGTTCATGCAGTATTATGCTTGGTAAATTGCAGTCTTTCTTATTATTAGAAAAATGAAGCCCTTAAAAGTTCCAGGGTTCAAAATGTAGTCCTTAAATTTCAGTCTTTCTTATTATTAGTAAACTGCAGGCTGTTGACACAGTTGTGGCTGGGATACTACATGATGTGGTTGATGATACATGTGAAAGTTTGTTCAGCATAGAAGCAGAATTTGGTGATGATGTATCAAGGTTGGTAGCTGGTGTTTCTAGATTAAGTTATATAAATCAGGTAAGGCCTTGATTTTTGTTTGTGTTGTCTGTAGAATCATCATCCTTCATCTTTATTTTTCATTACAAAGTATTTGTAAGCAGTAAGCTTACCTTGTCTTGTTTCTTAGCCCTTTAATAAGGATAATTTATTTTTGTACCTTTTCTTGTGTTTGTGATGTGCTAGGGTCTTGGAGAGCTGACTGCAGTTGTGTAATCCATAGTTGGTTGTTTGTGCAAGTTTTAAACTGGAAAAGAAAAACTAAAATAGTGAGAAAACAATAAGAAGAAAATAAGTTGTATCATATTTTTATCTTATTCTTATATTGACATGTAAAGGTCCAGCAGCTCATCAGTTGTAACTCCTTTTTAATTGAAAAATGAATTGTTGAAAAGTATCTATTTCTGGAATTGAGATGGTTTTCACTAGGAATTCCTAGGTTGTGTTGATCACTCTTTGGCAGTATTAAAAGCTCCATAAAACAGAAGCATTATATCTTCCTATAGATTCTTTTTTTCTATTTGGAAATTCGTAGAAATTATCTAGAAACAACTTATGTTGTCAAGGTAATTCTTATTTATTTCCTTTTCTTTATTAAAAAAAAGAAAAAAAAGAAAGTGTTTTTACTTCTGATGTCTGATATGGTACATTTGGGAAAGAAATGTCGCATCAATTGATGGAAATGATAGAGAAACAATAACTATGTTACTGTCAGTTTAGAAAGTTTGAAGTCTAAATTCGTGTTCTTCATTCTTATTGTTTTTCTTACCTTAGTTAATATTTTCCATCTTTGATATTGTTCCCTGTGTTGCCACAAATGCCTGACACCTTTGTGGTGCGATATATCATTTTCATCATGATCATGCTTTTGTTTTTTGGATCCTCTGATTGTAATATTTAATGCTTTGCACTATATAGATACTCATCTGATTCATCTATTATGTTGTTTGCAGCTTCTACGAAGACATCGAAGGATAAATGTTAACCAGAGTTCCCTTGGTCATGAAGAGGTACGTGGCTAGAAAATCTTCACTATATAACAGATAAATGTAACGTTTTAGAAACTAAGTTTAAGCTGAACCATAGGTAAATGTCAATTGATTAGTTCAGTACAACTAAATTGTATATATTGTTTTGGAATAACTAAATTGTATATATTGTTTTGGAATAACTAAATTGTATATTCAATGTACAAGTTATTTTTGTTTGTGTTTGTTGTTGGGAGGTCAGTTGAAATGGTTTTGAATGTGTTCTCTGACATTTGTGAACTTAAAAACCATACAGTTTTACACATAAAAGTAGTGGTAAAAATGTAAATATTAATACGTAAGGTAGAAAACTGTAAAAATTCACATTGCAGGGATCTAAATGATAGTAGTTAGAAATCAGTGTGATATCACATAAGGGCCTTGGGAGCAATGTTGTGGATCTCCTTGTCTAAGGAAGGGCCAAGTTCTATGGTTCAAAGCTCCCGTTCTTGTGGTTGTCTTTAAAATTATTTCAATGCATATGGTGGTAGGATGATATGTGCTTAAAGATCTTGCTGGGTAGAAAACTGCAATATATAGTTATAGAAAAATAAAATAAATAAATAAATTTGTACTTTCTGGTTTTAGAAGTTATTGTTTTCTGATTTTTGTATTCTTTTCTTTTCTTCAAAGGCTAATAATCTACGAGTCATGCTCTTGGGAATGGTTGATGATCCACGGGTGGTTCTTGTCAAACTGGCGGACCTCTTCACAATATGAGAACAATGTAATGTCTCTTAAATTACATATTAGATTTATCAAAAGTGAAAACAGATCTCCATATCCTTTTTATATTATTTAATTCATTGAACGACCAAAATTGGCCTAGTTATCGTTAATCCTTAGGTTTACATCCACCTTCCTAAGGTTTAAATCCACCTTCCTATGTATCAAGAAAACTAATTGATTGGAATGAAAAAATAATAATTTGTTTCTCAAATATCTTGGATTTAAAATTTTAAACCTTTACAAAAATCTTGTATTATAGACACACCATATTTTTCCATCCTTTGAACATTATAGGAAGGTCCGAGATATTTATAACAAAACCTGTGGTGATATAATTCTTGAAATTTTTTCAGTGTTTTTAAGGTTAATCTTAGGGTATTATTGTATGAGTCGCTCTCAAAGATGTAATCATTCTTTACAGTTATGCCCTACCACTAGCTAAGGCTCAAGCTGTTGCCCATGAAACCTTACTTGTTTGGTGCTCCCTAGCTTCCAGATTGGGTCTGTGGGCATTGAAGGCGGAGCTGGAAGATCTATGCTTTGCAGTTCTTTAGGTAAAGGACCGTCTTTTCAGTCCTTCATGATTTTACATTGCAGATGTAGTCCTTAATCTTTTACTCCATTCATCAATTCATGTAGTTTGAGCATGATTAATTCTGTTTGAGTGGGACACATATTTCATTCAGGCATGTCTCATACACTTTGTAATGTTAAATTTAAGTGATATTGTGTTCAAGTTTAGGGTTTATTTTGGCCGTTCAAATCATAGTGTTCTTGTAATCAATGTCATGAGTTAATATTCTTTAAGGAAAGATACTAAATCTTCTTCCTTTGGTGGGATGGTTTTATTGCTTCTAAGTAAAAATGTGAATCCTTTTGGTTTATGCATTTCAATTTTTTAATCAATTCTATGGTGCAGCCTCAAATATTTAGAAAGCTACGAGCTGATCTGGCTTTCATGTGGAGTCCCAATAATAAGGGAACATATCCTAGACGAATATCTGCAAAAGGAAGTTGATCCTCCTTGCAGGGAAACGATTCGATGTATGAAGATGAAGCTTCTATGCATGTTGAAGATATCACTAGCATAGAGGTAAGTGTGTGCTTTGTCTAGATGCTCACTAAACTCTCTGTGGGTGGTTAAAATCTTGCTTTGATATATTAGATTGTGCCAATTTTAATCATTTCCTATCCATAGACAATTTTTAATGCATAGTTCTTTTTGCCTTCCTGCCAGTAAATGATTTTTTTAAAAGGTCGCTTTAGCCTTCATTTTATATACTAAATACAATTGCGTTCTTCTCAGTGAACCTTTGAAAATTGACAGGGTTAATCAAAATACTTAATATGTGCTGCCACTGGCCACCTTCAGTATGTGATCTTCAAAGATATCTCAACTTACATTCATATTGATTACTGAACATCATAGTTTGATTCGGTTATATAACGAAAGACATGTACTGAATAAATTGCTGATGTCATGAATTTTTGGCCAAACTAAGCTTGTCACTTTCTTTTGAGGTTGCAATTTATACTTTCATTTTCTGTCAAATTGCTTTTTTGTGCTTTACTACATTATACTGGATACCTTTTGTTTAATACAAAATAAAATTTGAGAAACAAATTGGCTGTCATGTGTTTACCATCATGAAACTAATAGGAAAGTGTGTTGCTGAAACCCCAAGTTAAGGCCCTAACTGAGAATCCGAACTTCTAATGTTCCATACTCGTTATACATGGCAATGGTATAGTTTTAAGGAATTTTCCTTTTCAGAGAGTACCAAGCTGTCTTTATTTCCAATGAACTATATGCATTAATTGGATATAAATGTGATTTTAGCTTCCCTCTCTCTTTTTTTTAAATGTACGAAATAATAATTCTGGCATCATGTGTGCACATGTCTGGAAGCATGAATGCTAAAGAAAAGGGGTTGGAAGGTGTTGAGTCAGTAAGTAGGAAGATGAGCAAATGTTGTAATATAAAATAGGAACCTTATTTATGAGTAATAAGTTTCAGTTGTTTTATTCATACAGGATCTATTGGAAGCAGTGGTTCCTTTTGATGTCTTATTGGATCGGAGAAAACGGATTGACTTTCTTAATAATCTTGGAAAAAGTTCGGAGATGAAACCAAGACTGTAGGTTGTGCAGGATGCTGGAACTGCTCTGGCATCTCTTGTTGCTTGTGAGGAGGCACTTGAGAGGGAGTTGCTCATATCAATTTCGTATGTTTTGCTTGTCTTATAATGTGTTCCTACTGCTTTTTTCCTAATAAAACCATTTTGGTTTATTTATTAGTTCTAGTTCTTGTGTTTCTAGGAGCAACTATTGTTGGTTTAGTTATTTTCTTCTACATGCTTTCTCATGCTCCTCTTTTCCGATGCAGTTATGTCCCAGGGATGGAGGTTACTTTATCCAGCCGACTAAAAATTTTGTATAGTATCTACAGCAAGGTATGAGTAACAATTAAGGTATTTGCATCAAATTTTGGATTCTTTGATTCTTAACTATAAAGTGATATAATTGTGTTTGTGGGTGTTGTTAGAATCAAATGCAGTCAAATCCCTTTTCGTGCCTTAGTTTAAAAGTTTTCTTGGGACATAGTTAACAATATTGTTGAAGGTGTAAACTGTGATAATTTTGTAGCTGCTGCTCATAGCTGTAAGTTTAGCAGTGTAATGGTTTGATGAGACATCTAAGAATCAATCAAGAACTCGATTCCTTCTATGCTTGTGAAACCTTATCAACATATAGTATCTATAATGGAGTCTTTGTACAGTAAAAAATGTAACAATAAGTTGGGTTCTTGAAGCATTTTACTTGGCTGTTCAGAATAATATTATCAATCAAGCTAGAGTTGAAATGTGATTCAAAAATCTTTTATTAAAAATAAGCAAGCAGTTTCTGGTTCAGAAACCCCTTTGTAATCTCTTCTGATGTTTACTTTGTTTCTTCATCTTGCTGTAGATGAAAAGGAAAGATGTTGGCATCAATAAAATATATGATGCACGTGCACTGAGGGTAATTGTTGGAGACAAGAAAGGAACCCTACATGGTCCGGCAGTTCAATGTTGCTACAGTCTTCTCAACATTGTACACAGGTATTCCAGTTGTTTCTTCTGTTTTATTTTATAGATTTTTTCAATAATTAGTTTGTTTAGAATTACTTTTAGTTTGTTTCATGGATTTAAGGAAAGATACACATGGTAGAAAAAGGAACATATATATATTTTGTAGTTTTATGTTTGCAAACAATTTCTTTGGCCAATGGTAGCTATATTTATAAGAACATAGAAGTTCTCAGTTTTAACTATATTCATATACCATACTTTTTAATGATATCTTGTTCTTAAAGAAATTATTATGAGTCACACTATCCTTTTTCTGCAGGCTGTGGACTCCAATTGATGGTGAATTTGATGATTACGTAGTTAATCCAAAACCCAGTGGTTATCAGGTAATATTTTGCATTAGGATTTTAAGTATTTAAAATTGAATTTCCAACATAAAAGGTTTTTAATGAATGATATTTTATTTTCTTGTTGATTTTAAGTATTAATCCTAGAAGATATATTGAAGACACGAATATATCAACATAGCCATTCACAGATATAAGGCCAAGCATCTATTTAACAAGCTTCAATTAATGTATTTATTTTCTGCCTTTTGATACATCACTCTAGGAAGTACCTGTGAAATTGTTTGTGAGAACTAATACATTCTTATTGATTAAATCTCTTAAAATTAGTTGAAGACCATTTCAAAGGTAACATCAATTTTGCACCAAGAAACAGTGTAAAATGTTGACTTAGATTCATAACTTGATTAAGATGTAAATCCTCCTGATTTTCTTAGTTAAAATAGGGCCATGGACACATTTTATTTTTCTCAAACAATTTGTTCACCAATCATTCCATTTAAAAGCTCTTCACTGTGTATCTTGCAAGAAACAGTTCCTACTAGAGCATAATTAATTGACTTAATCAACATACAAGCAATATCGGATGTGTAAAAACGACTAGATTTAAATGTTTTTAATCACTACAGAGTGCAATTACAATAACAATTCTCCACATGCTTGGAGCATAAAACAAAATATATTTTCTGACTATATTTTGGGGCTCATTTCTGACGAATTTTCCTTTGCCAATTGCAGTCTTTGCACGCTGCAGTACAAGGTCCTGATGCATCACCTTTGGAAGTTCAGATTCGAACACAGGTTACAAACTTCTTCCTGGTTTATTTGATGTCACACTTGAGTGAGATTGAGATTAATTTATCTAACAGTAGCGCTAAATTTTCTCAGAGAATGCATGAATATGCTGAACATGGACTTGCTGCCCACTGGCTTTATAAAGAAACTGAAAATGATTTACCTTCCATAAGCAGCTTAGATGAATCTGAAATCGAAGAATCTTCCTATCTCCCCGAAGATCTGGATGATCAAAATTCCATGGACTATGATTCGTTTCAGAAGTATAGCTCCTTGAAAGTGGGACATCCTGTCCTTAGAGTGGAAGGAAGTAACCTACTTGCTGCAGTTATAATCAAGTATGTTATAAACCTAATATTTAATTTTTATTACCTTCTAATCTTCACATTTAATTAACTGGTGCATAAAATTGCATCCACAGAATAGATAAGGAGGGGAGAGAGTTGCTTGTTGCTGTGAGCTTTGGATTGGCTGCTTCTGAAGCTGTAGCTGACCGAAGGTCTTCTTTCCAAATAAAGCGATGGGAAGCTTATGCAAGGTTATACAAAAAGGTGCTTTTCTTCATTTCTAATCTTGAATTTCAGTCCAGTACATTGCAATGGATAATGCTATAATCACTCCCCAAAGGTACTGTCAATCATTGGTCATATGTCATTGGATGGGCCTCACGTATCACTGTGTGGGTTCCATGGGAGATAAATAAGAATTCTTACATATATTGATACAAAGTTGGGTTTAATATAATTTTTCCATTTGCTGCCTTTTTTAAAGAAAAGCTGGCCATTGAAAATCCAAAATTGATATCTTAGAGGAGAATCTCATAAAGTTGTATTCTGCTAGGACTTTTTGGTTCTTTCTGGAGTGTAAAAGCTAGTGTTTTTTGCAATATGATGTGGTATTGAATGATGAATGCCTTGAGCTTTCATGGGCTTACAAACATTAGTCTTATAATCAAAAGCGGGACTACTTGTTAACTTTAAAAGTACTAATTTGGTTTGCTGCTATCAACTTGGCTTACCAGGTTTCAGATGAGTGGTGGTGTGAACCAGGACATGGGGATTGGTGTACCTGCCTTGAGAAATATACACTTTGCCGGGATGGCATATACCATAAGGTACATTTACAAAGCCCTTATTGACGAAATTAAATGTCTTCAATTTTCTCTCTCTATTTTTTTATGATGCTTAGGGTGTTTTTGGAATTCGGATGAGGTATTTGATATTTTCTTACTTTGGAATAAGGAAAATGGGGAAATTTAGAATCCAAGAAATTTAAAATCTATTTTTTGGGAATCATCTGAGACATTGACTTGACTCATCTATTGCTCCAGAAATGGAACAAGTTTTTAATGACTTGCGATTTTGGAATGTTTGTAAAGATTAATAACGCATCCCTTATTTTGTGGTTATCTCAGATTTTTCAACAGTAAACATTTTTAATAAGCTTTTCAGAACTTCGCACAACAGTGAGCTTTTGCTTCTTCCAGCATCTCTTTTCTTGGCTGTTCAACTTTAACTGATCATTACATTGGTTTAATGTGAGAAGATTTGTTTACCTCACTAAATTATTTCCATGCAGCAAGACCAATTTGAATGTCTTTTGCCCACCTTTATCCAAGTGATCGATTTGACAGAGCAAGAAGAATCTGAATATTGGACTGTTATGTCTGCTGTTTTTGAAGGCAAACCAGTTGAATCAAGGCCTAACCTTGATTATGTTGCTTCCAATTCAATTGAAGCTAGCATCAACCCCAAGGTTTGGTAACAATAACATTTCTAGTCAAGTTTCAGTTTTCGAAGTATGATTTTTCCAAACCATGCAGAAAGCTGCCTTTCCTTGTTTCTTATATCCATGAATTTTCTTTCAATATTATTATATATTTAAAAAATTAAATAACTTTTTTTCGTTAACCTTCTCCTTTACAGCATCGCTAATATAGACTTGGTGTTTGAGATTTGTACTATCTGTTGATCAAACTTCCTAGTTCTAGCAACACAGTTAATAATAAACCTTTTTCTTTTACTTTGATTTGCTAGCAATAGGACCTAGAACTCTATATTGACTGGACTTGAACCTAAGACCGTCAATATGAACATGTATTCAATTATTTAACTAAAGACTTCAGTTAGTCCAATCATTGCATACATTTTAATTGCTTTACCACTTCGGTGATTCTATATCCTCTTGTCATGCATTGCTTCCCTTTTCATACGTGTATCCGTGTTTGTCTGAATTTACATCTCTGCGCATCTCTGTTTTCACAACACTGCACTTATTCAAACTATTTTTCTCTAAACGCAATCATGTGTCGATGGGTTAACATTTCCCCCCCTGAAAATGAAATATGCTGCTGAGTTGTCTTTTAAATTATACAGGTACGATTGCCAAGTACAATGCTTCAATGGGAAGAGCAATTACTTTCGGATGCAAGTTTTGGAAGACAAGATGAAGGTGCCAAATCCAGAAACAGCCCTGATTCCGTTGTCCTCGGGGAGGTTGTTATTATACGTTGGCCTCATGGTGACATAATGAGATTGAGAACTGGCAGCACTGCTGCAGATGCTGCAAGAAGAGCAGGCCTTGAGGGAAAGCTAGTTCTAGTTAATGGTCAACTGGTATCGCCTGGCACAAAGCTCAAAGATGGTGATGTTGTAGAAGTAAGATCATAAATTAACCAAACCAATTTGTATATATCATAGGGTAAAACAGATTCCCCTGCAATTTGATTTACCAAATCTGAAAGTCGATACGAGTGATTGGTTATGCTGCAGTGCATGATGGCCTGCAATTGATTTCCACATTCAATGTAAATACAGAAAAATTGTAGAGCATGGATGAATATGACAATTTTTCTCTTCTATCCCCCTTTTCGAATTTAGTTTAGAATCTTGAAAGCCTGTAACTTTTTACAGTGCTAATGTATGGGAAATATGTCATATTATGCTTTAAGTTTTCTTCTTGTGAATGCAGTCTACCACAACTGAATCTAAACCTTTTTGGACATCTTTTTTGTGACTTGTTCTTTGCCTTGGGTTAGGAATTTAGTATGCGGCAAAATAACTAAAGCGATAATGACATAAATCAAGACATGCACAAGAGATAGGATTTAACGCAGTTCAGCATAGCTTACCTCTACGGACGAGAGAAACGAACAATCCACTAACAACGTAGAGAACCCGAAGAGTACAAATAAATAATAACTCATGTAATCCCAAAACCCTTTGTACAAATCCCATGACTCGATGGAACCAAAACACTCTTCCCAACATTCCTATAATACCCATCTCTACAACGTAGACACAATAGTTGTAGAGATCCTAAAAGTGGTTACATCTCTCTAAAGTAATTCTCCCTCCCTCTCATTCTCTTGTTCTCTCATAATTCAAAGGGTTACACATAGTCTATATTTATAGACCCAAATACTTGGTCACCAAGAAACTTTATTCAATAAGATCTCTTACTTAAAATAGATATTTGTTCATTAAAGTAAATCCTAAATACCAAGTAATCTTCAACCACTAAAATTACAATAAAACTCAACTTAATTACCAATTAGAATTTGAGTCAAAATATAACAAATCTCCCCCTTGACACAAATTCTATTCGAGCATTGGTCTTCAAGTCTTCAACAACTTCAAATTTTATGTAAGCCAAATATCCGTTGAAGCACCGCCGCCAAGTCTTCAACAATTTCAATTCTTACGTAGTATCCGTTGAAGCACCGTTGAATTTTGAGAATTACTCCCCTGCAACTGAAAGCTCGTTGCAACAGTACTCCTCTGGCATGTCTCCAACATCGCACCGCAAAGTCCGCAGCAAAAATTCCTCCACAATCGCGCAGCTCGAACCATAACTCATGATACCATTTGTTAGAAATTTGGTATGCGACAAAATAACCAAAGCGATGACGACATAGATCAAGACATGCACAAGAGACAAGATTTAACGTGGTTCAGCATAGCCTACCTCCACGGACGAGAGAAACGAACAACCCACTAATAACGTAGAGAACCCGAAAAGTACAAATACATGATAACCTATGTAATCCCAAAACTCGGTGTACAAATCCAATGACCCGGTGGAACCAAAACACTATTCCCAACATCCCTACAATACCCATCTCTACAACGTAGGCACAATAGTTAGTTGTAGAGATCCTAAAAGTGGTTATATCTCTCCAGAGTAATTCTCCCTCTCTCTCATTCTCTTGTTCTCTCATAATTCAAAGGGTTATACTTAGTCTATATTTATAGACCCAAATACTTGGTCATCAAGAAACCTTATTCAATAAGATCTCTTACCTAAAATAGATATTTACTCATTAAAGTAAATCCTAATTACCAAATAGTCTTCAACCACTAGAATTACAATAAAACTCAATTTAATTACCAATTAGAATTAGAGTCAAAATATAACACCTTGTAATGAAGAAATGATATCTCTACCTTTGGGAAGCTATGGTAATAATAGAAAAAACTAAATGCTTTATTGAGAAATAATGCTACACTTCTTTATTTTTTGTTGTTTGATGAAATCCATGGATTTTATAGCAAGTGGAGAAGCTCTAATATTAGGATTATTTGCATGGAAAGGTTTCAACTGATCAATGCTTATTAGCTTTAAATTTAGACCAAAAAAAGTTTGGAATTGCTCTTTTGTTGGAGTGATTCAACAATAAGGCTGGAGCGGTTTTAACAGGATTATTTAACCATTCAATCAACGTTTCGCAATCACTTTCAATGATCAGCCTAAATACACAAACTATTTAAACTATAAAAAACATCTTTATTCATATAACATTATACAATCGGAATAAAAATTTAGTCAACCGATAAATGAGTACGCAACGGAGGGAGTCAATATTAAATCATCTTTCCTTCTCGCAGTCACACCAAACACCTCAATCATATCTAAATCTTGATGGCTCATTCCACTAGGAAGCTCCCAATCAAAATGGTAAAGCAATTTTGCTAGAGGTGACTCAATATTAGGAAGTGCAAATGATATACCTGGACACATCCTTCTACCTGCACCAAATGGGATATACTCAAAATCCGTTCTTTGAAATCATAGGAACTATTGAGGAACCTCTCAGGGTAGAATCTGTCTGGTTCACTCCAATACTTGGGATCTCTTGCAATGGCCCATGCATTGATTATGACTCTGGTCTTGGTGGGTATTTGGTAGCCATTGATTTCGCAGTTTTCTCGACTTTCTCTTGGAATTAATAGAGGGAAAGAAGGGTGTAATCTCAGGGTTTCTTTGATGACTGATGTTAAGTATTCAAATTCCTTTAGACCAGCCTCATCCATGTCTATTTTCCCATGGAAAACTTGTCTTACCTCGTTTTGTGCCTTTTTTAACACCCTAGGATTTCTTAACATTTCTGCCATTGCCCAGTCTACTGTTGTCGATGATGTCTCACTTCCCCCACTGAAGATATCCTGAGAGATTATGGGCCAACTTTAGTTGAATTAAGTGATTGTGTTAGGAATTTGTACGCTGAAAGATAAATATGTTGACTCAGACAAGAAACAACACACGGTTCGGTCTTATTTATCTACACAAATGAGAGAAACAAATAATTTATCTATAAACGTAGAAATTGTAAAGAGTACAACTAAAGATCATGTGTCCCATAATATATATATATATATATTAAAACTCGGTGTATTCAAAACACTCTTTAACACTTCTACAGTACTCATCTCTACAATATAATTCCGATAGTTGCAGAGATCATAAAAAGAATTATATTTCTCCAAAATAATTCTCTCGTACTTCTAAAAATTAAGACATATCCTATAAAAATATAAAGTCAAATGCTTGATCATTAAGAAATCTTCTTATCTATTGTAGATAAACCTAATTATCAAGTATTCTTTAAGCACTCATTATAATAGAATCTAACTTAATTATGAGTTATGTAACCGATTATTTCGTTAAAACATTTATATTTGAGGAACCAACTAATTAACTTAACAGAAAAGTAAAATCCGACATACTAACCCAAATGATTGCTTTGATTTCCTTGTCAGTGAGGGGACATTCAAGACCACCACGCTGCTGAGTCTTTAAAAGAACAGTACCAAGTCTTCCTTACTTTCCCCTTCACCTATTACACCTCTCTCCAGCCTGGTTCTGTGTTCATTAACAATGCCTTGAAGTATCCCATCACTCCTCTGAAACAGATCCTCCAGTTTCCGACCGTACCCACTGATCAGTCGAAACACACTAGACGACGGGAACATGTCTGCTACACTAAACCCAAAAGCCAACTTTATTATTTCTTCCACAATCAACGAGTATGATTCTTGGTCCTTACATATGTTGCCGAATGCTGCTCTCGATGTAATCCCATATGTCATGGAGAAAATCTCCTTGGTAAGATTGATCGGCAAACCTTGGTTTGAAGATATGGATTTCACCAGACCAGGTACATCTTGTTGTCGGATTGATTCATACGACTGAACTCTTTTTTCTGTTAAAAGCTCCACGGTGCAAATCTTCCGTACTTGTCTCCAGTAATTGCCGTATGGTGCCAACACAATGTCGCTGGAATCTTATGTAACCATGTTCGCAGCAACCAGATATGGTCTGCCGGAAAAGGTAAGGCCGTGTGTTATCAGCTCCTCTTTGGCGATCTCCGGTGAAGAAACGACCAGGGTCGAGATTTCGCCGAGCTGTAGGTGCATTAAGGGTCCGTGTTTGTTGGCTAAATCTCTGAGGATTCGGTGCGGTAGTGAGCCTGCTAGCTGGTGGAGGTTGCCTAGGAAGGGTAATTTCCATGGCCCTGGTGGCTGTTTCATGTTTGAATCAATGGATTTCTTGTTTTTAACTGTTCTGATTACTCCCCACAGGAAAAGAAAAGAAGCAAGCAAGATCAAAATGGAGGGAAATGGAAGAGCGTCCACTGTTATTGAAGAATGAAAGGTTTTCAGTTCCCATTTTAATGGTGTTTATATAGGAAGATGAAGATTAATTGTTGCTGATATTGGAAAATTTTCAGTCTTACCTAATTTGTGAAGAACAAAACTTGATAAAAAAGGTGGCGTAAACAAATATAAAACTATAAATATAGACTGAAATTTTGACTAATATATATATATATATATATATATATATTAACCGATGAACCCAAAAAGTAATTTCAGTAAAAAAGATGATATTCAATATTTTAAGAAATTTGAGTTCAAATCGTCTTGTCTGTAAGATGTGCATGCATTGTCAAAAGAGTAAAAATATGTATAAACAGATACTACCATATAATCATCTTAAGACTATTAAAAAGATAAGTGATCAGATAAATTAAAAGAAGTTGAAGTACCATTTTTTTATTTAAGTATATTCATGTTGAACTCGAGTTACTTTGAATTATTTATTTAGTTACTTAAAAACAAATATTAAAAATACATTATATCATATATATATATATATACACACAAGCTGTATAAAACAAATTTATACAATTCTTCTATAAAATTTAAAACCTAAATTCTAAACCTTAGCACCCTAAAACCTAAACCTTAAACCATAAATCTTAAATTTTACACCCTATACACTAAACTTATAAACCATAAACACAAACCTAAAATTCTAAACCCTAAAATTAAAAGGCTTGCGTAAACTAAAGTTTACGCAGTTTATATATATATAAATATCCAAATTTGAGAGTATTAACATCATGCTCATATAAATAAAATTAATGAGATATATTAAAGATCATTATCATATAGTATAGTAATACTTTTAATGCGGAAACTAATAATAAATTCTTCTAATTTTAATGACAAAATCCAAATGAGACAAAAGTGACAAGGTTTAATATGAAATTATAGTTGTAAATTTAACCTTAACCTCAAAAGTATACTAAGATTATTTGGTCGAAACACCTTAATGTATTGTATTTTTAAAGTATTTGTGTGTTGTTTTAGTCTTAAGATTATCTCTCATTTTTAAGAGGTTTAAAAATGACACGAAAAACACAATCTTATAATATTTATCATTTTTTAGATAACTCTACTTAGAGATTGCTTTAATTTGTATGGATTAAGTTTTTGACATCCGACACATTCTTTGAAAAAGAAATCGTATACTATATTTATTTTATGGTTTATTTTTTAGATTCGTAACTCTTTTTTTTCACAATATCATCTCTAAAGTTTGAATTCGAATTTTATTCTTAAAAGAATAATGTGTCTTGCCATTACACTCTATTCTTGTCGATAACCCTTAACGTTACTATTGAATCATAGAAAATTGGCTTGTTTCGTGACATAATCCCTGACATCATTGGCTAGTCAAGAGGGCTTGCTATAAGTTTTAACTCATTTCTTTGTGACCGTAGCCTACCACAATTTAATTACTCGTCTCTCTCTTACTCTTTTTTCTGCACACGCAATATTCATAAAACAAGATTTAATTTTCTTATAAGAATATGTACTTTTCTTTCGTTATATATATATAGACAAACGTAGAATTTTAGGTTAAGGGTGAATTTATAAATTTTAACAGGATAAATTTATAAAAATTTAGAGGACAAAAATATATTTTTAATAAAAAATACATAATTTTTTAAATTTTTTTTAAATTGTATAGGAATTTTAAATTTTTAAGGGGCGACCGTCCCTTCCAGCCCCTTTTGTCCGTCCCTTATATATGTACAAGAATTGTTCACTCTCTAGACATGAATAATTCATAGATGAAGTCAAGTGAAACATGGAGGTGTCATCATATCTCTCAAAAAGATTTGATTTAATTTATAGGATAATTCTACATAAATGTCATGTATCGCAAAGTACCACTATTCATATGTATCACAATGTATCATTAACTATTTTAATTAATTTTAAAATCTTAAGGACCGAAAGTGTTATTATCCCCTTTTAGAATAAAATCCATTTTTAAGATTTTCTTTTATTTTTTAATTCAAAAAATAACTAAATTTTTATTTAATAGTTCTTACATTAACTTTAATTTAAGGGTAAAGTTCATAAATGACCACTAAACTTTGATCAATTATTCAATTTGATAACCAGACTTCCAATTGCTTTAACATTACCATTAAACTCTTAGTTTGTTTCAATTTTGCCACTGACCCGTTAACAACGGTTAAAAGGTGATGTGGCTATTAAAATATTTTGTATAATAACACATTTAGTCTTCCACGTTTACACATTCAAACAATTTAATCCTAATTCGAAAGAAATAATAAATTTAACATTCATTAGTTTAATTTGACCTTATTTTTAATTAGAGATAATTTAATATTTTATTTTGATCTTTCAATTATCTCTGATAAAATATTATTTTTTTTCTAATTAAATTAAGAAGAAAAATTACTCTGAACTATCTCCCCAATTGTTAATTTTGCTCTTATCCTGCAAGCAGTTTCGTACAGTAAAGTTTAAGTTGTTTCATTGAGTGTATTGAGAGAAAAAAAATGTCACCACCTCCCCCAAAGAAAAAAATGAATACAATAAATCAATTGATTCCATTGTGTTGGCCTAAGAAAACGGGTGGATTTATTAGTCTGGATTCCCATTTTTCCTGTAATCTATCATGAGAATTGAGAGTAGGAGGCTTTCGTTATTGGATTAGATCACCGTGTCTGGCGTTAATCGTCCAGCAAAGAGGGAATTAAAATATAGCTCGAAATTTGTTCATTTAAAAAAAATTGATAGTATATATATTTTGCAAATAAGAATGTTCGAACTTGGATTTTTACTGATGAACATCGTCATTTTTTCGATAAAACTACTTGTTAGATTCGTTTCAACTACTATTTTTTAACAAACCATCAAATCAAATTCAAACATCTAGCTTGAATAGAGGGGGAACGTGAAATTAAATAATTATCCAAATCTATCATTTTATTACAATTAATATAACCCTCAAAACACAGAACCCATTATTATTGCACCTAATTTCAGTAATAACACTTATCAATTTTCAAAGGCATTTTCTGCTTAATTGAGAAAAAAATGCGTCTCACAAAAATAAAATAATCATCAAAGGATCGGATCACTCGGATCGATTTTTTTGCACATTGTTAATCAAATCTATCAACAATCTAATTATAAATATTTTTGGTACTTAATGAATAATAATTTCAACACTTTTTATTTTATTTTTATTCATTTAAATTTTACATTTATCAAACAATCTAATTATATCTCATATTTAATTTTAACCAAAATACCAAATAGATTTATAATTTAAATTCAGCACTTACTTGTTTAGTACTTCATTTTCCAGTTTATCAAATAACACTTAATCCAATTAGCTCAATTGATATGAGTAAATAACTTAATCCAATTAGCTCAAGCAATTCCACCTTCAATCATTTCGATTTTTTTTATAGGTAATCTTAATTTTAGATTAACATGTTTAAAATATTAAAATTATTAATTTTAAATAAATTAAAATTTTAATTAATATCAATCAAGTCCTTAATTTTATATATTTGAGCTCAAATTTGAATTAAATATTTCAATACTAGATGTAAACTAAAAATAAAAAGTTTATTTAAACTCATTAGTTATGTGAGTGAAGTTTTAGATTAATTAATGTCTATTCACCAAATTTTAATTTCCTATTTATTAATATTTTTAACCCATGAGCCAAGATTTGAAAAATGAGAGAAGCTAAAATTTTCTTTAACGTGAAACCAAATAAGAAGGGAAACAATTTGAGTAGAAAAACACGCGTAATGATGTTAAGTTGGGGAAAAAATCTTCAACATTTTTCGATGCTCTTTTTATGCTTAAACATTAAATTTTTACCCTAAATTTTAAATTTTAAACTCTAATCCCTATACCCTAAAAAATACACCATACTTCCAATTTTCTATACCTTAACCATAAACCCTAACCTTAAACTCTAAACTTAAATTTTAATATGAGGACATAGAGGCACGTAAAAGATTTCCGTTCTAAGTTGGGGGCATAAATAGGGACAATAACAAGTGGCAGAAGATTTTCATTCTGCATTTGTAAGCTACATTGAAACAAAAAACTTGTCCCTTTTTCCTATCCCAACACTAAAAAACTAAATTTAAGTCATAACCCTAAAATTTAAACTCTAATCTTAAACCTTAAAGAATACACTCAACCACAATTCCCTAACCCTAAACTTTAATCCTAAACTCTGAACTTTTTTTAGGGTGAAGACATAAATAGGAACATGGAGAGGGATCAGACGATTTGGATTCGCTACATTGTATTCTTGTGAAGAGAATTTAAACGTCCAAATTTAAGACAACATTATTGACAAAGACAACCACAAAATCCGAATATAGACAAATAGATAAAATAAAAACTAAAAATAATCATCAGACCTTTACCTTAAGTCCGTGAAACATACAGTAAAACTAAACATCCAATTCCCAACTGCTTAAACAAGAATACAAAATCAACAACTTTACAATAGCATTTCAAAATATAGAATAGGTTGGCCTAGGAAGCCAGAAATACAAATCTTGGCAAATTCTGAAAGACCAACTTGTATACTATAATTTCAAATTACCTGCTTGCTACCTGACAACACACTCTTCTTCCTTTGATTCCTCAGAAACAGATGTTCAAAAAGCCTAAAAACACTACAACCAATCAATATACTCATCATATAAAGCTTAGTTCCTATCCCCATTACCTGCTCTATCTAATAATTATTGGAAACAAAACAAGCACCTCACCTTGACGGTGCCGACAATTTGCTGTTAGTGGGAATGCCTTTTGCCAAAAAGGAGGAAATTAGCAATGCTTATTTTGCTGACAGTATTTACTGTTTCGTTGTATCAATGTACAATGTGATCTACGACGAATCTCTTACCGCATCACTTGTGGAGAGAATCACTTTACTAGATCTTTGATGGTGGCCTGTTGATCTTTTCAAGTAACCTACTGAATACTAGTTTGACAGGTATGCAGGCCACTGTTGTGGGTCCAGATGTCTCTGGTTTGATTAATCCATCCATTTGACAGTTACTGCTATCATGTGTAGACTTGGAACTAAGATTATGTTCTATACCAATTGATGACGGTGTTCTTGTTTTCTGGCTAGAAAATAAGCTTTCTTTCTTTGGTAACTGCCTGTCTGTAGGAGAGCCTGGAACATGCGAGATGCTCGTTTTAACCAGACCTGCATCAGGATGGGAACTTCCTGCGTTGTACTTCTTAAAAGGTGGTTTCTGTTCATGATCCAAGGAATGATATTCAGCAGCTTCATAACTACCCAATGCAAATGGTCGGTGAGTACGTGGGACCCTAAAATTTGTCCTCTTGGCAGTCCTCCATGCTGGCGGAAGAGAAGTGTGTCCATGGTTCATTAATCCATTACTGAAATAACCATTAGTGGAGAGAAGAGTCTCGGTTGAATTGTCGACTAGAGCTTCAATCTGAATGGGATGCCCTATTATTGCCTTCCCATCCAACTTGCTCATCAATGAAACCATAGGCACAGGTTCTTTCTGATAGCTTGCTTGGACTTTCAAATCCGCATCAATCAACATAGATCTTCTTTTCCCACCAAAATTATGGTAGGCAGAAAATTTTGGATCAAAATGCCACACGTTATTCTCCCACTCTCTTTGCACAGCAGCATGGTTTTCCCATGGCATGCCTTCCCAATCCCGGATGTTACGGTTGAAACTATTTCTACTTCTGGATGAATCCCTTGGCATGTATAAAGATCCTGTACCACCAAAACCAAACATTTGGGCTCCAAAAACATTTGCATTCAAACCAGCCATGTCAACATCATCATCAAAGTCATGATTTCTACGATGACTCTGACCTAATAGCCTTTTTCTGAAACGTACCCTTTCTTCAGGATATAATCCATGAGCAGATCCATCATAACCTCTTATCTCTGCTGCATCTATGGATCTTTTTGCCAGATTCCGTACGTTCCTTTTCCCTTTAAGCTGCCATTTGGACACAGCTTCATTCACGGGAAGAGGAACAAGAGGATAAAAGTGAGACATCTCACCAGAAAGAGATGACTCATCAGACTCTCCTAGGCCCATGCTTCCACCTCCTACTGTGTCAAGTCTTTGAAAGGCACCCAATTGAGTATCCATGCTTACAGTAGCACCTGAATAGAGAATGAAAAAAATAAGGGGATAATAAATCAATACCATCAACAGTTAGACAGTGGGTGTAAGATTATATTCCAAGCATAATGCATGAAACTAGAATTAAGAATAAGAAAAATTTACCTGAGTGTGAAGTGATATCCTCATCCATATCTGGTTCAGTCTCAGAAGAATCAGAATCTGACTCAGATTCAGAGGAAGATGATTCGGAAGAGCCGGATTCAACATCTTCCAATAACTCACTAGTATCATCTTCATTCAAGAGCCTACAAGAAGGATAAGAATTGCATTCCAGATAATGGGAAGGCCACATATCAATCTGATTTTGAGGAATTTCTTTATAATCCAAAGCATCAAATGACTCGGGTGGAAAGTACATGCATCTGCTCCTCTTTGCTCGGAGAATAGCTCCTAGTGGCCCTCCTCCTGAAACTGAGGTAGAAACGGAACCAAAAGTCAGGTTGTAGAAAATGAGAGGCTTCAAATTTTGCACTACTCAGCAATACTTGAACAAAGGGGTGCCTCCGGCCATATCTCTTGACCAAAAATTCCTTAATAAATCCTCATGTAATCTAAAGAAGATTTTACCTTTGATGTGAGTGGGTCTTCCCATGCTGGAAACCCTTGTTGAAGGAGATGGAGTATCATCAACGTCCAAGGCAGCAAAAGGTGTAACCTTTTGTTTTGCACATGCAGGCTTGAAGCCTAAGTCCTGCAATCCTCTCATCTGAGGTATGATTTCAGCATGATCATTTTCTGAACTTGGCTGATTTCCGGCTTTATCTTTTTGCAAGTGTACAGGGCTGTTCACTGTCTTGCCCTTGATGGAAGTTTCTTGAAACCTGGATTGATTTGATTTTGTGTTACCAGGTTTTCCATTACTAATATCTGAACCACAAGAATCCTTTTTAGCATAACCAGATGATTTACTTCTTGCATTAGAAGGTCTGTCCAATTTTCCTTGTTTTCTCAATAATTCCTTCTCAAGTTCAAGCGCATGAAGGATTGCGTCTTCCCGTCGAGCATATTTCTCTCTTTTCTTGGGTGGCATACCTTGCAAGGATTCTACCCTTTCAATGCAATCATCAAATTCCCCACATCGAAAAGCCTTCACACGCTTGGACTTTTCTAAATTGTACCAATCACTGAGATGACAATAACAAGAAAAGTTATCTTACAAGCAGAAATTAAATGCAAACAGTCAACAGATTCTGTCATAAATATTCTAATCAAAGCTTGGTAAAGAGGAAGAGCAAAAAAAGGCACTTTTGGAGCGTAACTTTGAAAAAAAATGGATAATTATCCCATCCACCACAGTGAAGATTCTAGAATTCATCAGTGAGATTAGCAAGGCGACACATACTCCTAAATATTCAAAAAAATTAAAAATAAAGAAAAGGCCCCATGAATTCTCTCCAATTACAATGACTACGTAAAATTGTTGCAAGACGATGATAACAATGCAATCTCTTAATGTTATATGCCTCCAAGTTATTTGCACATTTTCCACATCATTTTATGGGACGAGATAACTTAAGGAAAAATCCAGATCAATGAGACAACTTGAAAGGTAAGGATAAGTATAACAAAAGTAACAGTGTTTCTATACAACAGAAGATTTTTCTACAAAAAGTAATGCAAATTGACTTACTGAACCTAGTTGAATCCATAGTACGACCATAAATTGTCTAAACTTGCAAAAATACAACCAAAGCATTGGAAAAGCAAATTGATAATAGTATTAACTGATTCTTAGTGAACTGTTAATCAAATTAGTATGACTAGAAGCCAAAGATGCCTTATATATGGTACTTCTTTCTTATTTTAACTTCGGGCAAACTAGGGAAAAGAAAAGATATTTGGTTGGCATAGAAATCAATAAAAGCGTCCACTAACTTATTATTGTGTACTAAGGCTTCAAATGACTACATAAATAATCTTTCTCCTAACTTGAAAAATCAAATTTGACATGCTTCTTTAATGGAAATGTAGAATACATCAATGTAACATCTCTCACTCTAGCATGAAATAGAAAAGAAGCACTACAGTTACATATATTTTTAGGCTCCACTGTTCATAATTAAGGAAAAAGGGCCATAGCTAAAGCAATAAAAATTCAACAAGTATTATACAAGGGATAAACTTATCTCCTTTTTAGATTCTCAAAAATAACAGTCTAGACATAATTCTCTATTCTCCCAGTAGTTCAATTCTATCCTTACTACCTGGTGCCGTGGTCCATAAACATCAAGACTAAACTTCTAAAATTTTTGCATTAAAACCGCTTGTAAGATTTCTTTAGGCAATGCTAAAAAAAAATATGGCAACAAAACTTACAAATTAAGAAAAGGAAAATAAAATAAGACTTACACGCTGGCATCCTCTCTGCCAAGAAGTTTGACCGGAGTTCCAGTCCTTGGAGACGCAAGCTGTGATGCCGGCAACTCTCCCGGTCCCAGTATCTTCCCCGGCCACCACGATCCGTTCCTCCTGCGTACCCACACGATCGACCCGACTCCTCCTACATCTAATCCTGTCCCACTCTCCATCTCTTGCTCTCTAAAATCTCTTTCCCTCTCTATTTCTCCATTTTCCGTACAAATAACGCATTTCCGATCTATATCTATACAACAACAAAAAAAAGGAAACAGGATGAAAGGGAGAGCAATATAACTTAAATTGAAGAGGTAGCGTAAGGGGGTTTCAGCCGCCGGCGAAGAAGAGGGAGAAACGGAGGATCCGAAAGTGGGAGGAACCGAGGGATACAAACACAGGGATTCTGGTTAGGGTTAGGGTTTCCAATCAGAAATTAGATTTGGGAATTTTGTGCATTTTAATTTTTTTTTGTTGAATTTGGAACGACCCGGCTCTCCTCTCGTCAGTATGCTTAATGGTTTTATAAGCTCTTCAACTTTAAAAAAAATAATAATTAAATTCGTATTTTTTTACCTATTAAATTTTGTATACTAAAAATTTATCAATTCACCTCTTCAATTAAATTAACTGTTAAATTTAATAATTTTTATTAGTTGGTGTAATATATTTTATTACAGTATTATCATTTAATATTTTTTATTTTATTTTAAAATATTTAAAAAAAACTTGTAAAAATATTAAAAAATAATTTTCTAAAAATAAATAAATGTCACAAGATAAAACTATAGTATGTCACGTATCAATAACATCTCATAAAAATTGTCAAATATTGATGGCCAAAATTAATTAAAAGACTTAATTAATTTAATTTATTAATTTAAAGGTTTATTTGGGTAAAAAAATTAAAAGATTTAATTTTTTTTTTAAGGTTTAAGGGCTTTAACCACCCTTAAATTCTGAAAGCACGTCAAACATGTGTAGATATTGGACTCCGACCCCGTTTCCTTGCTAACTCTATTTGGGAGAGCAATCGATATAAACATTCAGTTCTATTAATTTTCTTAAAAGTTGACTTTTTTTTCAAGGAAAGCAAATTTTCATTCAAACAAACAACAGAAATTAAAAAAAAAAAAGTTAACAGAAATCCAGTATATTGAATAAACAATCGATACAAACGTTTGGATCAATCGTGAGTCCATCAAACGAGAAGTCGAAAATTTTTATAAATATTTTAAAAGGTTGGATTAACTAAGACGGTAGAAGAAAATTTTCAAATATCTTCGTTACAACAAAGAAACCACCAGAGTAATAAGAATAAATTGATAAAGATGTTTTTGGAAGGAAACAACCTTGCTATCAGACGTCCGCCGAAAAGAAAGACGATAGTCAAAAGCATCCACTTAAAAAACTATAAAAGAGCAAAACAAAGACCCTCTTCTTATTCTTTCACGGTTTTATATCAGTAATGAGAACATTTAAGACGTCATATTAAAAAATTTTATGATTAACCATACAAAATACAGAAAAAAAAGTATCTAAATTATATGAAAACTTGACATTTTTATAGGCATGTTAAACTCTTGATAAATTTGTCAATATCCAATTATTAAATTAAAAACTTCGAAACATCTCGAGAATAAAGATAACATGAGAATCTCTGCACATTTCAGTATTATTTACATCTCCGTTGTTTTTATGAAATTATTACATGAAACAAAGATAAAAAAAAAAAAAAATAGTAACCAAGATTAAGCATCTCCATCAAGTTCCATAGTCTAAAACACAGCAATTTCAGCTTGTATGGATAAACACAATTACATAGCAGCATAGTTTACAAGCTATAAACATACACTAAAATGAAACACAACACAGCCCTCAAGCTGATTGATTCCTATGTCCCTCCTGAGGATGAGCTTTACCCAATCAAGCATTGCTTTAGCGGTACGAGCAAACACAGGATCTTTCAATCCTAGCTTCTCTTTAACAGCATTCACCGCTTGACTACACAGTCCTCTGCTGTCATAGCTTCCAGTGGCAACCTCGCCAACATCTTCACACCCTCCCATTCTTTTCTCAAGCTTGCTATAGCATCACCTCTATCGTTTATCCACACATACGGCAGCCCGGTTTTCACACCGAGTCCCAGGTGTTCACTTATGACATTAACACTCATCCCACTCCAGATGTCTTCCATTGTTTCCCACCTAAACTTACCTTCCGCGGGCCAACCTCAAACATGGAAGTAAGGCAGGTCCAACCACATCCCGATCAAAAACGATGTTGATTCCACTAATAGGCATCAGATGATGTAAGAACATCAATATGTTCCGTCTACTAAGATCACTGTTGTTTCTGTGGACACCACCTTTTCTCATTGTTGTTTCTATGACCAATCCTTATCCAACCCAAATTACCAATCCTCATCCAACCCAAATTAACTTCTTTGTATATGCAACATGGACTCGATCAACTCGACTAAAAACGATAGTTTTAATTTAACAAGTTCTTTATGCTGATTTTGCAAAATAAAGAAAATCAATATGTACTCAACAATAAAATTTAGTTAATCAGATGATGATAAAAATGAGGAAACATTCATTTATGATAACATGACAGGTAAATTTTCTGCCAAAAAAAACTAAAAACTAGTTTACTTTACAGGCAAAGATAAACTGACAGTTCTTTGCTACGAATCAAAATCGAACATTCAAACCTAAGGGGATATAATGAAACTTGTGAATCATCTAAAAGGCTTCAACTTGCCCAACTTTGGAAATCAATGCTTGCTTCTTCGGAAACTAGGCCCTTGCCTCCATCCATGTTTTTGCTTTCCGTTTAAGCATCGACTTCTCTGTAGTATTTGGAGCATTTTTAAGAAGTCGATTGCTGCATCAGAGTGGTAAGTTTTTGGGATTCTTTAAATTGCTCTTGCCCCTACTTTCTTCTGAATCACTTTGTGCATCTAAGAGATCTTGTGCATCACTGCTTATGGCTAAGTTCTTTTGTCTCGAAATTCGTTGAATCAGATGTGTTGACCGGAACAATTGGAGATATGAAGTTGATGCTACCTCCTCCACAGATTCATGCTCAGAAGTTTCTGATGGATCAACCAACTCCACAGAATAACAACTTTTGGCATATCAATTCCTTCATCTTTTAAAGATAATCCAAACAAATTGAGACCAATGTTGTTCCCGAGTACCGAAAACGTATGTATAGCCGCTCAACTGCAATTCAACTTCCTTGGATGATTCTTTGGCTTCGCAATCTGATTTTTCCATTGGTTCTGAAGCATCCGACAGTAGAGTTGAACTAAATCTTGGGACAATGGAGTTTGAACCCTTGGTGTTAAAGGAAAATCTCGAACAGCCACGACCCTGTTGCGGGGTTTATATCCTTCAGGCAGGAACACAGGCGCTACTTTCTCGGGTGGCTCCGGTTCCCAATCCTTGATATGCCATGCTTCCAAATCCTTGAGAAAATCAGACCATGTACTTTTTTTATTTTGCTTTTCAAAAGCTTCCTCTTATGAAGCATGGCTCTTTTGCGAGACCATTGGCGATTACGATGCTCGGATTAAGGTTTCAAGTAGAGAAATCTTCGTTTCAAAACTGAACTTTTATTTAATTTTTTAGGAGGCAAGAAAGAGGAGACTGAAAGAAAAAGACTAGGGTGGTGACTGGTGAGAGGCTTATACAGCGAAGGAGATGCGTGAAATTTCGTTCCCAAAATTTAAAATTTTATTTGATAACGGATTTTAATTTTGTTTTCTCTTCAGTTATGATAAGCTCTTGCTAAGGTCATTGAGCTTTTACTTATCTTTAATTTATTATTTTTTATTAGCGGAAATGAAAAAAGAAAAAGAGAATTTTATTAAAAAATACAATAAACTTGAGCTTAATAAAATAAAATAAATATTAGATATAGAGTTTAATATGTTCCAAAATATTAAACATATATGATTTCTAAATAAAAAAGTTTCCATTAACTAAATTATTTGGATAAAAATAATAAATGGTCACTAAATTTTGATCAATTATTCAATTTGATAACTAAACTTTCAATTGCTTCAATATTACCATTAAACTTATAGTTTTGTTTCAATTTGATCGTTGACTCGTTAACCACCGTCAAGGGTGACATGGCAAATAAAATATTTTGTATAATAATATATTTAGTCCTTCATATTTGCACATTCAAATAATTTAGTCCTAATTCGAAAGAAATAATAAATTTAACCATTATTATTTACACATTATTTCAATTTGTGTAGGTTTTTAATTAAAAATAAATTAAACCTAAACCCTAAACTCAAAAACATAAACCTAAGCCCTTAAACACAAAACATAAAACCCTAAACCCTAAATCATAAGCATAAAACACAAGACCCCAAACCATAAACCTAAAACCCTAAACTAAAAATCCCATGTCGTTAAACCCTAAAAACAAAAAACCCTAACCTAAAACCCATAAATATGGAACCCTAAACCTAAAACCACAATATATAAACCCTAAATTTAAAAGTGTAATACTTAGGGTTTATGGTTTGGGGTCTGAGTTTCACATTTATGGTTTAAGATTTAGTTGTTTAGGGTTTCAAGTTTTGAGCTTCAAGTTTTAGGTTTATGATTTTATGTTATATGTTTAGGGTTTATGGTTTTAGATCTTTGTGGTTTAGGTTTTATGGTTTTAGATTTTTTGTGGTTTATTGTTTAGGGTTTTGAGTTTTGGGTTTAGGGTAGGGTTTTTGAGTTTAGGTGTTTGAGTTTGGGGTTTATGGTTTTGGTTTTTAGGTTTATGGTAGTTATGTTTAGTGTAGGGTTTTTGAGTTTTGGGTTTATTGTAGGGTTTTATGTTTAGGGTATGGATTTTGTGTTTAGGTGTTTAACTTTTGGGTTTATGGTTTTGGGTTTTAGGTAAAATTATTTTTAATTAAAAATATGGCCAAATTGAAATAATGAAAGTTAAATTTATTATTTTTATAATTAAAACTAAATTGTTTGAATGTACAAACGTAGATGACTAAATGTTATTATACAAATTTTATTAACTGTCACGGTACCTTTTTAACGCCCATAAACCGTTCAGTGGGCAAATTGGAGCAAAACTAAAAGTTTAATGGTAACATTAAAGCAATTGAAAGTTTGGTTACCAAATTGAATAATTTAACAAAATTTAAATTTAACAAAATTTAGTGATCATTTGTGAACTTTAACCAAATTAATTTATAGTATATATATTTTAAAACTTATTAAAAATATATTGGTTTTATATATTTTTAAAAAGTATTATTTGATTTATTTTTAGCAAAAATATTTATTATAATCTTATTATCGTTTGTAAATATTATTTTTCAACATTAATGATATATCAAATGATAATCCCTCCTTCATTATTGCACTTTAATTATGGTTTTGAGTATTCATTCTTATCTTTATGGAGCTCCTAGCCCATAGTTTCTTCTTTTAATGAAACATAACTTAAAAATAATATGGATGCTGTCTTCCTGTAAGAACATCAATATGGTCTGTGTCTACAGGTGTTTCGCTGTAAGAATATCAACATGTTCTGTCTACTTAGATCATTGTTGTTTCTGTGAACACCACCTTGCATCAGTGTTGTTTCTTTAAGAAATCCTTATATCCACACTAATCCAGGATTTGATCTTAATCAAGATTTGATTTCAGATCAAGTACTTTCGCAAGGCGTCACGGACTTGATCGACTCAAATAAAGACTATCGTTTTAAATTAGCAAGAGCTTTAATGCTGATTATGTAAAGTAAAGAATATCAAATATGTGCTCAACAATCAAATTTAGTTAATCAAAAGATTCTGTTCAAAAAAAAAAAGTTGATCACAAGATAACATAACAGAGGAACCATTCCTATATGATAACTTGACAGGTAAGTTTTCTGCCAACCAAAACTAGTTTACTTTACAGGCAATGATAAATGACAGTTCTTTGCTACGAATCAAAAACAAACATTCAAAACTAGGGGGAAATAATGAAACTTGTGAATCATCTAAAAGGCTCCAACTTGCCCAACTTTGGAAATCAATGCGTGCTTCTTTTCCTTTTGTTTGTCTCCCAGGTTGTGTTCGATTTGGAGTCTCTTATCCTTTTACTCTTTCGGCAACTCGGCTCTGCCTCCATCCGTTTGGAGACCGGCTTCTCTGTAGTATTTGGAGTTTTTTTAAGAAGTCGATTGCTGCATCGGAGTGGTATGTTTTTGGGATTCTTTAAATTGCTCTTGCCCCAACTTTCTTCTGAATCACTTTGTGCATCTAAGGGATCTTGTGCATTAGACAGCTTATGGTTAAGTTCTTTTGTCTCGAAACTCTTAAAATCAGGTGTTGACTAGAACAATGGGAGATATGAAGTTGGATGCTACCTCCTCCATAGATTCATGCTCAGAAGTTTCTGACGGATCAACCAACACCACAGAATCTACAATTTTTGGCATATCAATTCCTTATCTTTTAAACACAATCCAAACGAATTGAGACCAATGCTGTTCCTGGGTACCCAACCGTATGTATAGCCGCTCAACTCCAATCCAACTTCCTTGGATGATTCTTTGATTTCATACTCTGATTCTTCGGTTGGTTCTGAAGCATCCAATAGTAGAGGTTGAACTAAATCTTGGGAGAATGGAGTTTGAACCCTTGATGGTGGAAAAGGAAAATCTTGAACAACCACAGCCTTGTTGCGGGGTTTATAGCCTTTAGGCAGGAACACAGGCGCTACTTTCTTGGGTGGCTCCGCTTCCAAATCCTTGAGAAAATCACACCCTCTACTTCCTTTTTATGTCCAAAAGTTTTTTGGGCAGAAGCCTGACTTTTTTTAGAGACCATTGTCGAATGACGGCGGTTACGATGCTCGAATCAAGGTTTCGAGTAGAGAAATTTTCATTTCAAAAAACTTTTATTTGATTTCTTGGGAGGCAAGAAAGAGAAACCGGAAGAAAAAGATTTTATTTGATAACGAATACAATTTTTTTTTTCTTTTCAATTATTATCACAGCTCTTGCTAAGGCTATTAAGCATATATGATTTCTAAATAAAATAAATATTAAAAAATACAATAAACTTGAGCTTAATAAAATAAAATTAATTATCAAAATAAAGAGTTTAATTGGTTCCAAAAAACTAAACATATATGATTTCTAGATAAAAAGGTTTCCATTAACTAAATTATTTGAATAAAAAATAACAAATGATTATTAAAATTTTCAATTTGGTAATCAAACTTTCAATAACTTCGATATTAACATTAAACTTCTAGTTTTGCTCCAATTTAGTCACTAACTCGTTAACAGCAGTTAGAAGGGTGACATGACAGTTAAAATATTTTGTATAATAACACATTTAGTCATCTACGTTTGTACATCCAAACAATTTAATCTTAATTCGAAAGAAATAATAAATTTAACCCTAATTATTTACACATTATTTCAATCTAAAGCCTTAAACTCTAAACCCTAAACTTAAAACCATAAACCCAAAACACTAAAACCTTAAACAAGAAACCCCAAACCCCAAAACCCAAACCAAAAATATGAAACCCTAAACTATAAACCTAAAACCCAAACCATAAACCCCAAAACCATAAACCTAAAGCCCTAAAGTAATAATCACAAACCATTGAACCCTAAAACCTTAAAATCAAAACAATAAACCCCTAAACCCACCTAAAATCCAAAACTCATAAATCTACAACCACAATATCTAAACCCCAAATTTAAAATTTTAATGTTTAAGGACATGGTTCTAAGTTGTAGATATAGGGTTTAATGTTTAGTTGTTTGTGGTTATAGTTTAGAGTTTAGGGTTTCAAGTTTTAGGTTTAGTGTTTTGTGGTTTTAGATTTTGTGGTTTAGTGTTGTGAGTTTCAAGATTTAGGTTTTGTGTTTTTGGTTTAGGGTTTTTAGGGTTTAGGGTAGGGTTTAATGTTTTGAGTTTAGGTGTTTCAGTTTTGGGTTTATGATTTTGGTTTTTGTGTTTAGGGTTTCGGGTCAATTTATTTTTAATTAAAATAGGCCTAAATTGAAATAGTGTGTAAATAATGAGAGTTAAATTTATTATTTTTTTTCAAATTACAACTAAATTATTTGAATGTGCAAACGTGGTCCGTGGAATAGGCCTGCAAACGAACCGAACGAACATGAACGAGGGTATGTTCTTGTTAGTTTGTTTAATTTTAACCGAACAAATGAACGAACACGAACAACTAAACGAACACTAACAACTAAGCGAACATAGTTTATTGTTCGTGTTCGTTCATTAAAATAATAAACGAACACCAACGAACGCAAATGAACATAGAGTATTGTTTAATGTTTTTCTTAAGAAGTCTGAAGCCTCGTACATCATGTATTGTTTAATTTTTTCTTTTTATTTCATATTCTTAATATACATTTTTAATTTTTTAAAATATACTAATATTTTTGTTATGAAAAATAATAAATATAATTGGACATATGTTAATAAATTTAAACGAACATAAACGAACGGATTACCAAACGTTCACTAACGTAAATGAACGAACAAGTCATTTGTTCGTGTTCGTCCATTTAACTAAATGAACAGAAAATCTTGGTCATGTTCGTTCATTTAATAAATAAACGAACATAAATAAACTTTCCGTCGAATGATTCACAAACAGTTCGTTGAACGTTCAGTTCGTTTACAGCCCTACCGTGGAGGACTAACAAATGATTTTCCTTCCTTCATTATTAGTTTTAAATTTTAAAAAAAATATTATTTGATATATTGTTAGTAAAATCTTATTATCGTTTGTAAATTTTATTTTTCAACATTATTATATATCAAATGATAATCCCTCCTGCATTTTTGCACTTTAATTGTGGTTTTAAGTATTCAATCGTATGAAAAATTATTAGATGGGTGTGGCTCATTATGCCATCCATGGTCTCATCTAATAATAAATTTTCATCTCATTTTTTTCCAAGGTGAATCTTCACCTCTTTTCTACATGTCATTAAAGAGTGGTAGTTATTTGGAAGTTACGCTGAAATGGATGAATCTCATTGAATGGATCATGGATGACGTGGTGAGCCGGGTCCATCTAATAATTTCTCCAATCGTATCTTTATGGAGCTCATAGCCCGTAGTTTCTTCTTTTAATCAAACAAAACTTAAAATTAATATGGATGTTGTCTTTGTGTGAACATAAATCGTTTGTACCTTTTCGGTGTCTTTATATATGTCATTTCATTAAAAATTTAAGTTTAGAGTTTAAGATTAGGGTTTAAGGTTAGTGCTTAGGGTTACGATTTAGAGAATTTGTTATATGCTATAGTTTTTAGGTGTAAAGTTTAGGGTTTAAAATTTAAGGTTAGAGCTTATGATTTGATTTTGAGTGTTGGAGTACAAAAAAAACACCAAAAAGGAACAGAAGATTTTTGTTCGTCTTCATGCAAGAACAACTTGTAATAACATCAATATGGTCTGTGTCTACAGGTGTTCCCTGTAAAAACATCAATATGTTATGTCTACTTAGATCATTGTTGTTTCTATGAACACCACCTTTCCCCATTATTGTTTCTTTAAGAAATCCGTATATCCACCCCAATCCAGGATTCGATCTTAATCAAGATGTCTTTGGCAATGCATCATGGACTCGGTCGACTCGACCAAATTCTCGAAATCGATGAAAAAGAAAGCCAGCTAGAGATAGACGTATCCGATGAATTTCGATACCGAGTGCATTCAAAGGCAAACCTCTGCCATGGTTCCAAATCCTTGGGTAAATCTATTATGAATGGGACATACCCTATATTTCTTTCCTTTTGATTTCCAGAAGTTTTATCGGCAGAAGCCTGACGTTTTTGCGAGACCATTGTCGAATGACGGCAGTTACATTGCTCGGTTCAAGTTTTCGAGTAGAAAATTTTTCGTTTCAAAACTTAACTTTTATTTGATTTCTTGGGAGGCAAAAAAGAGGAAACTGGAAGAAGAGGAGTTGGGCGGTGAGAGGCTTATATAGAGAAGGAGATGCGTGAAGAACAAGCTTAGAGTAGTCCTAATTTTTATAAGAAATTATTTATTAGTTTCGTTCCCAAAATTTAAAATTTTATTTGATAACAGATACTCCTATGTTTTTTCTCTCTCTTCAATTATGATCATAGCTCTTGCTAAGGCCATTAAGCTTTTACTTTCATTTAATTTAGTATTATTTTTTTATTAGCAGAAAGAGAAAAAAGAAAAAAAGAATTTTATTAAGAAATACAATAATCTTGATCTTAATTAAATGAAATAAATATAAAAATATAGAGTTCAATATGTTCCAAAATATTAAACATATATGATTTCTAAATAAAAAGGTTTCCATTAACTATTTTTCATAGTAGTATGTATATATGTCATTAGTCGTAAATAGTTATGACGAAGCAATTTAAAATTTATTAAATTATAGATTATTTTTATATTTTTAATGAATTGTTATTTGATATATTATTAATAAAAATATTTATTGCAATTTTATTATCATTTGTAACTATTATTTTTCAACAATAATGATATATCAAATGATAATCCCTTCTTAATTATTGCACTTTAATTATTTATGGTTTTAAGTATTCATTATTATCTTTGTTGAGCTAGTAGCCCGTAGTTCCTTCTTTTAAGGAAACAAAACTTAAAGTAATAAACAATTTAGATATCTTTGTATAATCGCATACTACAATTAGTATACTCTTGAATATATAAATTAAATATTTTTACCACTAATATCTTATTTACTAGCCTACTGATTTGGATTGAGTTTTGTAGAGGTCTAATATAGGAACAATCATTCTGACTCAATTTTCTTTCATTCATAACACTAGAATTTGAACCATTGATCTTGTTTAATGGATCTAATATTTCATTACATTAGATTAACTAGTTGTTGGTAAAAATTAAATATTTTAATTTACATCTTTCTCACAAATAAAATTTTATTGCAAAATTAATTTCAAATGATAATACATAAACTTATAAAATGTGTTTTTTTACAAAAAAAAATATATCAATAGATATATTGAAAAAGAATAAAAATAAAACTTTATGTCTACTTTTTAATGATCAAATTTCATTCTCATGGTAAATTATCAATATTCGACTTATTAATCGACTAACTCGAATCGATTACTATAGAAACTCATTATAAAAATATCATCTCAATTGTTGAGGTGTATAATTGTAGAAGTAAACTACGTGAGACGTGAATTTTAGTGTCTTTTTCTTTATTATACGGCCATGTATTTATCGTTACCTTCCTAATTCTGACTTCGGACCCAGATTGACTGCGCAATCCTTTATTCTTGTTCCATACCAAAACTTTGGCAAAACAGATAAATCATAAAACAGAAGCAATAACTATAACAACTAAAACCAACCACAATTTCAAAAAAATAAATCCTATGTTGTGTCTACTAATACACATGAGGAACCCCGTCTCCGGATGCTGTCTTCCTGTAAGAACATCAATGAAGTCTTTACCTACAGGTGTTTCCAGTAAAAGCAACCTGTAAGAACATCAAAATGTTCTGTCTACTTAGAACATTGTTCGTTCATAAAAATTAACAAGTGCTTTTATGCTGATTTTGTAAAGTACAGAATATCAATTATGTGCTCAACAATGAAATTAAGTTAATCACAAGATAACATAACAGAGGAACCATTCCTATATGATAACTGGACAGGTAAATTTTCTGCTAAAGAAAGCTGGTTTAATTCTTATATGGTTACTTACAACACTTGAAAACAAAGATAATTATACTTCTTTGCATCAAATCAAAATCAAACATTCAAAACAAAGGAAAAAATATTGAACTTATATTCTACTAGTAATAACTCGTGAATCATTTAAAAGGCTAGAACTTGCCCAACTTTGAAATCAATGCTTGCTTCTTTTCCTTTTCTTGGTCTACCTGATCCTGTTCGATTTGGATTCTCTTATCCTTTTACTCATGAGGCAACCGAGCGCTGCCTCCATTGATGCTTCTGCTTTCCGTTTAGGAACCGGCTTCTCTTTCATTATTTGGAGCTTTTTTAAGAAGTTGATTGCTGCGTCTGTGTAGCGATGTTTTTTTTCGCTAAAAAAAGAAGTGTTTTGTTTATTTTTTGAAAATATTGAATTCCGCGTGGAGTTTTAGAAAACCCGGATTTTATTTAAAATTGGAGTCGCCACCGGCCACTCAAGGTGGACCGGACACCGTAGAAAACCAGAGATTTTAAAATTTCGGGTTCGGGAGTCGGTTACGGATGGGGAAGGATTAGCACCCCCACACCGCCCAAAATTGGTACTTTAATAATAACCGCTTTATTAATATTAAATTTTCTGGATTAAAGTTACGATTAAATTAAAATTTTGATTATAAGTACGAGTAAATTTTAAAGGCCCCGTTATTCGAGAGTAAACGTCCAACCACTATCACTACGCCTGATACTGGCCCCGTTTACGCTCGAATAAAAGGGCACCGCATTGACAAAATATATGTTCGTTATGCAAAGTTAAAAAAAATGGCAAATATAAATAAATACACTGTGATAAAAATATGAATAAATACTAACATAATAAATACTAATATAACATAAATAAAATACTGATCTAAAACATACATACATAACTATTAATTTAACACATAAATAAAAACATATCTAACATAAATTAGATACTAGTCTAAAACATACATACATAAATATTAATCTAACTTATAAATAAAAACATATTTAACATAAATAAAATACTAATCTAAATATATACATACATAAATATTAATCTAACTTATAAATAAAAACATATCTAACATAAATAAAATACTAGTCTAAAATATAAATTTAAAGCATACTAATCTAAAACATAGATAAACATACGAATTAAAAACACAATTTTAAATTAACTACTACTTCATTAAAATATAAAAATTACAACATAAATAAAAAGGAAAGAAAATATACCTAACTAGGAGTTCGAACGACGAACCCCGATTGGACCCCACCGAGATCTACCACGACCTCTCCAAAAAATATTAACTAGATCGGACCTAAAATAGGACCCCGATCGAACCGACTAGGACCGAGAACACTGCCCCGATCCTGGGCTAGCCGGGAGCCTAAGCTCCCTTATTCGGCCAACCCTTGCCGATTTCTCCATGGCTTGCTGCCATTTCAATTCCAAATTGCCGCTGCAATTTTCTTCAATTTCAATTTCAATTCCCATTTCCCTTCAATTGCACCTTGTCTATTTATAGGGGAGGGGAGGGGTGGCGTGGAATGTGGGGAATTGAAGGGTATGGGAGCATATGGCAGGGCATGGGGCGACATGCCCCCTTTTTTGCTTTTTTTTTTTGAATTTTGTATATATTTTTTGGAATAGGGTAAATGGTTCGAATATAATTTGGGGCCTGGACTAAAAATGGGTATTACAAATGCGAGTGGTAAGTTTTGGGATTCTTTAAATTGCTCTTGCCCCAACTTTCTTCCTCAATCACTTTGTGCATCTAAGGGATCTTGTGCATTAGACAGACTTATGGCTAAGTTCTTTTGTCTCGAGACTCATTGAATCAGGTGTGTTGAAGTTGGATGCTATCTCCTCTATAGATTCATGCTTACATGTTTCTGTCGATCAACCAACCCCACAAAATCTACAAGTTTCAAACTAAATCTTGGGGGAACGTAGCTTGAACCCTTGTTGGTGGAATAGGATAATCCCGGATAGCCGAGACTCTGCTGTGGGGTTTATAGCCTTTAGACAGTATTACAGCTGCCCCTCTTTGCTCATTGCTGTGTGACAGGAATAGAGCAAAGACAAAAGAATAACCATTTTTGTCCTGGTCCGCTGAACTTCTCCTCTTTTGATGCGTGTCTTCTTTCTTCTGTAGATCTTCTTTCTTTTGATGCAGTCTTCTTTCTTGTCTTGATTGATCTACCTTGTCACTTTAGGGAAGCAAAGCCTTCAAAATGGGGGTTGTTTGTTGGGGAAGCCAAACCGAGTTCCACTTGCTACATTATTGATAATAAACTAATACCTAAAGAGAGTTCGACCCAAATTGCAACACCGAAGAAGAGACAGAGAGGTCTACAAAATTCGATCCAAATTGCAACACGACGAGGAGGCGGACCGATAGGTGAAAGTTCGATGTCCGATCCAGCTACAACTCGACGAAGAGGCAAGATCAGAAAACTGACAATTTTTCTCTTTTCACTCTCTCTCTTTTTTTTTGTTTTTTTTCATTTTTCTCATTTTTCTTTTTTTCTCATTTTTCTCTCTTTTTTTTTTTTTCTCCCTTTCTTTTTTTTTGTTTCATTTTTTCTCACTTTTTTTCATATTTTTTTTTTTTCTCTTTTTTTGTTTCTTTTTCATTTTTCATTTTTTCTCTCTTTTTTTTTTAACAATGATAAAACTTGAAAGTTTGTGAATTTTGACCAAGCTACAACACCGAAGAAGAGGCATGGTCTAAAGTTAGTAATGTTGATCCAAATACAACACCGAAGAAGAGGCGGATCAAGAGTTAGTGAATTTGGTCTAGCTACAACACCGACGAAGAGGCAAGACCAGAAGTTAGTGAATTTGGTTCAGCTACAACAACACCGACGAAGAGAGGCGAGAACCGAAAGTTAGATTTGACCCAGCTACAACACCGACGAAGAGGCAAGGTCTGAAGATTTGATCCAGCTACGACACCGACGAAGAGGCAGGATCGGATAGTTTTTTTTGTGATCAAGCTATGACTTTGACGAAGAGGCATGATCAGAATTTGGTTGAAAGCTTTTTTTCATTTTTTCCTTCTTTTTTCTTCTTTTTTTTCTTTTTTTTCCTTTTTTCTTTTGATTTTTCATTCTTTTTTCTTTTATTCTTTTTTCTTCTCTTTTTCTTGTTTTTTTTTTTGAGATACAACATTGATACAACTAGAAAGTTAGTGAATTTTGACCAAGCTACAACACCGACGAGGAGGCATGGTCTAAAGTTAGTAATGTTGATCCAAATACAACAACGACGAAGAAGAGGCGGGATCAAGAGTTAGTGAATTTGGTCTAGCTACAACACCGACGAAGAGGCAAGACCGAAAGTTAGTAAATTTGGTTCAGCTACAACACTGACGAGGAGGCAGAACCGACAGTTAAATTTGACCAAGCTACAACACCGACGAAGAGGCAAGGTCCGGAGATTTGATCCAGCTACGACACCGACGAAGAGACAGGATCGGATAGTTTTCTTCTTCTTTTTTCTTCATTTTTCATTTTTTGCTCTTTTTCCATTTTTTTCTTTTCTTTTCTCTTTTTTTTCAATTTTTTCCTTTTCCTTTTCCTTTTCTTTTTTGATTTTTTCTTTTTTCTTTTTTCTTTTTTCTCTTTTTCTCATTTTTTTTTATTTTTGATTTTTTCTCTTTTTCTCATTTTATTTTTTCTTTTTGATTGATAAACAGGTAAATTCCGAGTAAAATTTAGGTCTAGCTGCAACATCGTCGAAGAGACAAGACCAGAGAGGATTTGACCAGTCACACCACTGACGGATAGACTAGATCAGCAAAATGTAGGATTGTTGTGCTATTGACAGCGAGACTATGTCTGGAAAAAATTTGCTCTACTTCTATCGGCAGAGGGTAAGATCTGGAATGTTGGCATCCGTCACACCATCGTTAGAGGAATCAAATCCTACAAAAGAAAAAACATTATTTAGTAATTGTCAAAGATTTTGTCGTTGATACCTTTTATTTTGGGCGTTTCCATCTTCTTCGTGTTTGGCCTCCTTCAAGACTAAGGTTGGCCTTCTTGTCATTACCCTCATGTCGAGGGTACTCGGTCTTTTTCCTAGACCTGTTATGTACAAGCAAGATTGCATGAATGTATCTAATGCATGTGTCTACTCTAAATGCATGATGACTTCGGTGTATGCACTTAATCTAAATGTATGACGTTTGCGAAAATGGTTTAATGCAAGATGAATGCAACTACATGCATGAATGTGACATGATTTTTTTCGATCCTCAAAGGGATGCCCCTGATTCCTCACTGGTCCCGTCAAGATCTTGGTTTTTTGTATGTGACGGTGCCCCAACCTCAACTAGGGTTTGATCAGTCATCTGGGTGCATGCCCCAACATTTTATTAATTCCTATGCCATCGTCTGAAATTGCTCTTGAATTTGACACTTTGAATGCGGATTCTGTTGCCCCCTAGGTTGGGTTTATAAATTGTGTTGGTTCATGGTAGCTCGTTACTATTATTATTTTGGATTATGTGCATTTTTGCAGACTGTGGTCAAAGATGCAAGAGTTTGACTCGACAATGAATGTTGGACCTTGGCAAATAATGCCCCCGGACTGAGGACTTGTTATAGGCATAATGTTTGTAAAAGATGTGGGGGTGCTTTTGGACATGCCCCAAGACCAAACTTTTGTAAGAGGCTTTGTAAGGTGCTAGATCGACCATCTTCGTTGTATTTAATGGGGCAACCCGAGGATTAGTTTTATTATTCTGAAAATGAATGCATGCAAAATGTGTCCTAAATCGATGCAATGCAAAATTAAGATTGTGATGATGTTGTGCAATGATGCAGGTGAGCTCAGTGCGATGAGAATAAAATTAAATGAGTTAGTACCAAATAAAATGATTAAATAAAACAAATGATAAATATAACAAAAATAGAGTAATAAAAACTGTACATAAACAAGAAACAAGGCACCAAAGCCTAAATAGGGTGACCACTAATCGGACAGAGTTTCACATGGCTCTAAAGGGTTGGCTCATACGGCTCACTATATGCAGTTTTGGTGCTAAGAGGTACCCGAATTGTCCTCGCTGTCCTCTACTAAGAGTAGCAAGGCCCCCGGTCATCACCCATTATAGGCTCCATTCAACCGGGTTCAATTCAGGGGGACCCATTTGCTTATACCCATACGAAGGAACGATATCCTCACGAAAGTATAAGGTACTCGAGCCCCGAAGGTACTTGCTAGGCCCATACGGGAGAACGATATCTCCACGAAAGCATTAGCGTTTTCCCCCCACTTAAAAAAAACGGGTTTATATGCCATATTTTAAATGCGTTAAAATAAACGCGCAATTATAACCGAATGTTACTTTAATGGTCCCCTTAATCCGGAATTTCCAATATTAGTAAAGCGGTAATTTTTTTAAAAAGCTCGACTCTCATTTGTTTTTGAAAAACAAAAATCTCCCCAGCGGAGTCGCCATCTGTAGCGATGTTTTTTTTCGCTAAAAAAAGAAGTGTTTTGTTTATTTTTTGAAAATATTGAATTCCGCGTGGAGTTTTAGAAAACCCGGATTTTATTTAAAATTGGAGTCGCCACCGGCCACTCAAGGTGGACCGGACACCGTAGAAAACCAGAGATTTTAAAATTTCGGGTTCGGGAGTCGGTTACGGATGGGGAAGGATTAGCACCCCCACACCGCCCAAAATTGGTACTTTAATAATAACCGCTTTATTAATATTAAATTTTCCGGATTAAAGTGACGATTAAATTAAAATTTTGATTATAAGTACGAGTAAATTTTAAAGGCCCCGTTATTCGAGAGTAAACGTCCAACCACTATCACTACGCCTGATACTGGCCCCGTTTACGCTCGAATAAAAGGGCACCGCATTGACAAAATATATGTTCGTTATGCAAAGTTAAAAAACATGGCAAATATAAATAAATACATTGTGATAAAAATATGAATAAATACTAGATAAACATACGAATTAAAAACACAATTTTAAATTAACTACTACTTCATTAAAATATAAAAATTACAACATAAATAAAAAGGAAAGAAAATATACCTAACTAGGAGTTCGAACGACGAACCCCGATTGGACCCCACCGAGATCTACCACGACCTCTCCAAAAAATATTAACTAGATCGGATCTAAAATAGGACCCCGATCGAACCGACTAGGACCGAGAACACTGCCCCGATCCTGGGCTAGCCGGGAGCCTAAGCTCCCTTATTCGGCCAACCCTTGCCGATTTCTCCGTGGCTTGCTGCCATTTCAATTCCAAATTGCCGCTGCAATTTTCTTCAATTTCAATTCCCATTTCCCTTCAATTGCACCTTGTCTATTTATAGGGGAGGGGTGGCGTGGAATGTGGGGAATTGAAGGGTATGGGAGCATGTGGCAGGGCATGGGGCGACATGCCCCCTTTTTTGCTTTTTTTTTTTTGAATTTTGTATATATTTTTTGGAATAGGGTAAATGGTTCGAATATAATTTGGGGCCTGGACTAAAAATGGGTATTACAGTCTGAGTGGTAAGTTTTCGGGATTCTTTAAATTGCTCTTGCCCCAACTTTCTTCTGAATCACTTTGTGCATCTAAGGGATCTTGTGCATTAGACAGCTTATGGCTAAGTTCTTTTGTCTCGAGACTCATTGAATCAGGTGTGTTGAAGTTGGATGCTATCTCCTCTATAGATTCATGCTTACATGTTTCCTGTCGATCAACCAACCCCACAAAATCTACAAGTTTCTGAACTAAATCTTGGGGGAACGTAGCTTGAACCCTTGTTGGTGGAATAGGATAATCCCGGATAGCCGAGACTCTGCTGTGGGGTTTATAGCCTTTAGACAGTATCACAGGAGCAACTTTCTGGGGTGATTCTATAGCTTCGTCGTCTGGAATCACCGCAACCTCAATCGAAGTCGGATTCGGGGTATCTAAAGCTGGCGTCACATCTTTTCTTTCAGATTCCAGCGTAGTATAAAGTGACATAACAACAAAATCTGATGAATCTGATGAATAACATAACCAGCTAGAGCTAGACATATACGCCGGAACTAAATAACGAGTGCATTCGAACGCAGACCTCTGCCATGGCTTCAAATCCTTGGGTAAATCATACCCTGTGTTTCCTTCCTTTTGATTTCCTAAAGTTTCTTTATCAGAAGCATCACGTTTTGGGGAGACCATTGTCGATTGATGACGGTTATGACACTGGGATCAGGTTTAACTATTTAAATCAAGTTTAGGGTTTCGAAAGTTGCCTTCTAATGAATTTCTTGGCCAACAAGAAAGAGGAAACCATATAAAATAGGAGACGGAGAATTTTATTAGAAGTACAATAAAAAATATTTTATTAATGTATTACTTTTTTATATTTTTAACAAATTATCATTTAATATACCCTCGATAGAAAATATTTATTATAATATCGTTATCGTTTGTGAAAATTATTTTTCAACATTAATATCAATTAATAATTCTTCAATTAGTGAACTTTAATTATATTTTTGAGTATTAATGATTGATCCTTATCTTTGTGGAGCTTGTAAACCGTATTTTTTGGAGACGATATTGTTAGAAGGGGCAGTCTCTCACCCTAAACATGGACTGTAAGACTGACATACATATTATTAAAAACAAAAAAAATAATTCAAATATATTGTGTCACTAAGAGTAATTAATAATTTAAATATCCTTACATAATCACACACTACGATTATTATATATTTTTTCAAATGAAATTCGCTAGTTTTATTAAAGGGTGATATATCTAAAATTACGTTTATAACTTAGTAAATAAAAATATCCGAATATATTCTTATAACTGTTGAAACAAGAAACTGACCTTTCAAGATCATAATAAGACCATACAAGAAAAAGGTAAAAATTCAACCAAAGACTTAAAACAAAAGATACAAACATCACTAATGATCGACAATGAAACGGAAAACATCAACAAACAACATAAAATACATATTAAAATAAGACACGTTGACAATATGGTCATTACCACAATTCAATCACAAACAAGAAACAGTGATTGTGAGCACGTATCCAAATTTAGTTCAAGTGTCTAGAACCGAGAGATCGACGGGATAACCAAAAAGCGTTATCTTGATCAGTCATGACGATACCAAATACAACCCTGATAAAAAACCAAATAAAAGAATAACCAAAAGACCGATACAAAATGTGTTAAAAGACAGTGAAATCGTATCAAAAGGTAGAGTAAAACGTGTCACAAGGGCATAATTAATTATTAACAACTAAAAAACAAAGGAAAATTAAGGTAGATGATGAGAAATAGGAGCAGAGCCGTTTTGAACATTTTCGGGGCCCTAAGTGAAAACTCAAAGATAGACCCCTATAGAACGAAATCATATCTCATTACTTTAAATAATTAATTTAATATTTCGTTAATAAACTATAGATACATGATTAAATGTTAATCACATTATTTTAATTATTTTGTTAAGAAAATTTGAAGGGATTGAATTGTGGGAATGATATAGAACTTTATTTTGAACAATAAATACAAAAAATGGAAGAATATTGTATCATTTTTATCGTTAGATAGGAGAGGAGGGCTTTACCAGTTTTCAGTTGATGTGGTTTAAGATAATAAGGAGGCTGCATGCAATATCATTGAAAATACTATAAGTACTAGTGTTGTTAATAGCTATGAGTTGTGGCATAGACGTCTTGGGCATCCTGCTCATGATTGTCTAATGCGAATCTGTAATGATGCACATGTAAAGTTTTCAAAAGGATTCAATAAAATGAGTTTACCTATGTGTGTTGCCTGTCGAGTAGGAAAAAGTCACAAATTACCGTTCTCTCCATCTTCAACTGTGTATGATAAGCTAGTTCAAACACAGTTTGGCACAACAATTAAAGAGTTTCAGACAGATTGGGGTGGTGAGTATCGCAGTTTATCAAAGGTTCTGCTCACAGAAGGAATTAAGCATCGTGTGACATGTCCTCACACTTCAGAACAGAATGGAACTGTTGAACTAAAGCATCGTCACGTAGTAGAACTTGCCCTGGTTCTTTTAGCGCAAGCTTCATTACCTATTCAGTTTTGGTCATATGCAGTGTGCACAGCAGTGTATCTCATAAACAGGTTGCCAACTCGTGTTACAGGGAAGGTCACCTTATGAATGTTTGTTCTCAAAAAAGCCTGAGTATAGTGAGATGAAAATTTTTGGGTTCCTCACTTGAGAATGTTTCAGCAGCATAAGTTGGATTTCCGATCTCAATCTTGTACATTCCTAGGCTATAGTTCCCAGCATAAGGGGTATATGTGTCTTGCTTCCAATGGGAAAAATTTATGTATCTCGGCACGTTATTTTTATGAACAGTGTTTTCCCTTTGTAGATAAGGGTGATCGAGAAGACATAAATAACAATCCACAAAGGTCTAGGGCTTTGCCTGTTGTTGCTGGTCAGAGGCGAATGCATGGTCAACAAGAGTTGTCTGGAAGTGGTGAGTATACCCAGGATGTTGGTGGTGAGGCTCAAGTAGATTCCCCAACTATGGATGGTGGTGAGGTTCGAATAGATACTCCAAGTCCAGCACAGGCAGCATCTAGTTCTTCCCCCATAGATCGTATGGGTGAGCACACCACAACCAATTTTTCACCACCTGATCAATCGAGTGGTACACAGCCTTCACATGCAGAATCCTTGGTTGAACCTTGCATTGCTGATCATAGTCACAATGCAAATGAAGAAATAGATGATAGAAGCCAGTCGTCCAATACAATGACAGGAGAAGCGCCTGCAGATGCACATGTAGATGAGCAAGCAAGTCAGAGAGGTGGTCAACTTGAACAGGTAGTACCTGGAAACAACCATCCTATGTTAACTCGCAGCAAAAATGGAATTTTCAGGCCCAAAGTTTATACATTGGCTAATGTGTCTGAGGAAGTTGAACCAGTGAGCATTGATGAAGCTTTGTTGTCACCTCACTGGAAGGATGCAGTGCATGCTGAATTGGATGCCCTGAACAAAAATGGGACTTGGTCCTTAGTTCCATTGCCTGAAGGGCGCACGAAAGTAGGGTGCAAATGGGTGTTTAAAGTGAAGAGGAATCCGGATGGCTCGGTTCACAAATATAAAGCAAGGTTAGAGGCTAAGGGTTTTTCACAAATTCCAGGGCAGGACTTCCAGGATACATTCCGTCCTGTTGTGAAAGCAACTACCCTGAACGTATTAGTGTCCCTGGCCGAGACAAATGGATGGACCTTGAGACAGGTTGATGTCAATAATGCGTTTTCGAATGGTGATTTAGCTGAAGATGTCTTTATGACTCAGCCATCTGGTTTTGAGGAAGTTGCATCAGATGGTTCTAAGTTGGTATGTAAGCTACAACGAGCTCTCTATGGCTTGAGGCAAGCGCCTCGAATATGGCATATCAAGCTTAAGAATTTTCTGTTAGAGATTGGCTTCAAGGAATCGAGGGCAGATACGTCCTTGTTTATACGTAATTGTGATGGAATAAAAATGTACATGCTTGTTTATGTCGATGACATACTCACAGGACAGTCGAAAGATGAAATTGAAAGTGTTGTTTGCTTATTGAGTAATAAGTTTGCACTCAAGGATTTGGGAAGCTTGAACTATTTCCTTGGGTTAGAAGTTATCAGGAAAGAAGATTCTTTGTTTCTTAGTCAGCGTAAGTATTTACTTGAACTGCTTGTCAAAACTCGTATGGACAAGTCAAATGCAGGTCCCACACCTGTGGTGAGCAGTTCTTTGCTAGATCGAGATTCAGGAAGTCCACTTGCAGATGCTAAGGAATACAGAAGCATTATTGGAGCATTGTTGTACGCGTGTCATACAAGGCCTGACATTGCCATTAGCGTTAACAGACTTGCTCAGTTCATGCATGAGCCACGTGAACAACATCTAGTGGCAGTCAAAAGGGTGTTGCGATATCTGAACGGTACATTAGATTATAGGCTGGTATTTACCCCTACTCCCAATGCCTGCACTATCACAGCATTTGCAGATGCTGATTGGGGTGGAAGTGTGAGTGATCGCAAGTCTGTCTCAGGTTATTGTTTGTACTTGGGAGGCAACCTGGTGTCATGGAATTCAAAGAAACAGAAGACTTTAGCACGATCCACGACGGAGGCTGAATACAGGAGTATTGCGGATGTTACCTCTGAAGTAACATGGGTTAAAGCATTGCTAGGAGATATGGGGATTGAACATATAAAAATCCCTGAAGTATGGAGTGATAATACTAGTGCTGTGGCTATCAGTGCTAACCCTGTATATCATGCCCGTACCAAGCATGTGGATTTGGACATTCATTTTGTGAGAGAGAAAGTAGCAGCAGGACAAATGAAGGTGAACTGTGCTCCGATCGTCTGAATCAATTTGTGCCTCTAAGGGATCTTCAGCATCAGACATCTTATGGCTAAGTTGTTGTCTCAAAACCAGTTCAATCTGTTGTGTTGACAGCAACAATCGGAGCATCTTTCTCAGGTGGTTCTATAGCTTTGTCGTCTGGAATCACCGCAACGTTAATCGGAGTCGAATTCGGGATATCTAAAGCTGGCGTCGCATCTTTTCTTTCAGATTCCAGCGTTGTATAAAGTGACGTAACATCCAAATCCTCAGAATCCGATGACAGATCTATTTATTCTGAAAGCGTGTGAAACGTGTATAGATATTGGACTGGGACCCAATTTTTCTTGCCAACTCTGGTTGAAGAAAAAAAAATACTAAATGGACATGATTAATCTCTCTATCTTCTTGTTTTTTTCTTACATGTAAATAAAGAGTGAATAGTTATTTAAAAATTACTTTAAAATGGATAAATTTTATTGGTAAAGGCCATAAATAACATAGTGAGTCGACTCATCTAATAATTTTTTTCTATTTGAGAGAACAACCGGTAAAAACATTCAGTTCATGTATTTTTTTTAAAAAAAAGAACTTTTTTCAAGGAAAGAAGTTTTTCATTTGAACAACATAAAATCAAGAAAAAAAGACTTAACAGAGGTCCAGTACATTGAATGAGCAATATAGACACAAAACAAAAAAAATAAAGATCGAAAAAAATATTTATATTATAAGAGAATTTGAAATTTTCAAAAGTGCAACCGCACCTCACTCGATCATCAATGTTCACATCAGTACTCGTATCATCACCAACCCTCGATAATATATGGTCATGTTAGATAAATAACCAAGATTATTGTTTTTATGACATATTCTTACATGAAGCATAGATAAATAACCAAGATTATTAAGTATCTACACAACCCAAAATCTCCATCAAGAAATTCCATAGCCTAAAACACAACAATTTCAGAATGTATGGATAAACACAATCACATTGCAACATAATTTACAAGCTATAAACATACACTAAAATGAAACACAACACAACCCTCGAGTAGTCAAGCTTATTGATTCCTATGTCCCTCGAGAGGATGAGCAAACACAGGATTTTTCGATCCTAGCTTCTCTTTAACGGTATTCGCCGTCTTTACTACGTAGTCCTCTACTGTCATAGCTTCTGGTGGCAACCTCAGCGACTGAAAGAAAGGTATGACTTCATCAAATACGGCATCCCGATTTTCACACCGCGTCCCAGGTGATTGCATATGACCTTAACACACATCACACTCCAGATGTCTTCTATTGTTTCCCACCTAAACTTACCATCCACAGCCAACCTCAAACATGGAAGTAAGGCAGTTCCAACCACATCTCGATCAAAAGCGATGTTGATTCCGCTAATAGGCATCAGATGAAATCAACCTATAAGAACATCAATATGTTATGTCTGCTAAGATTTGATCTTAGTTAATATTTGGTTCCAAATCAACTCTTTGTGTATGCATCATGGACTCGATCGCAAAGTAAAGAAAATCAATATATATTTAACAATCAAATTTAGATGGCAAGAAGCATCGAGTTGAGATGGCACCAAAGAAGGGAGAGAATGTTGCTGCACCCCAGAAGGGTGTGGAGACCCAGGCTGACAAAGGAATAAGAGCAAACTCGAGGGACAAATTGTCGGCGCTCGAAGAGAGGGTCACCTGGCTTGAGGGATCTGTGAAGGATTCGGTGGAGCGACTCGACGTGGTAGATACACGCCTCGATGAGCTAGATGACTAGGGTGATCAGTCAGAGGGAAAGAGAGATGCTCACAAAGCCAAGATAGAGGCCTTGAGGGTGGAGATGTTGGATCTGAAGGGGGAGGTGCTGTTTATCAGGCTGCCCTGCGGAATGGTGTGTTAACCATGATGACATTGAAACCAAAGAAGGACATCCCGAAGCCAAAAGAGTTCAAGGGGAATCGATCGGCAAAAGATGTTAAGAACTTCCTTTGGAGCATGGAGCAATACTTTTGAGGAATAGGCATCACAGACGATGCCGATAAGGTAAGTACTGTTGTTGCTTACTTGACTGATGTCGCTTTATTATGGTGGTGACGTAGGTGCCTTGATGAAAATAGTAGGGGCACGGACGTTGGAACCTGGGAGGAGTTCCAAGCGGAGTTCAAGTAGCATTTTTGCCTGAGTACTACTGTAAAAGAAGCCAGGTCTAAGTGTAGGAGGCTTCGACACGAGGGATCCATTGTGGATTACATTCAGGAGTTTAGTAAGCTATAACTCCTTATCTCCGGCTTGTGTGAGAAGGATGCGCTTTTCACATTTATGGATGGACTGAAGCCATGGGCCAGCACTGAGTTAGAGCGGAGGGATGTACAGGAACTTTCCAAAGCCCTAGCCATTGCGGAGTCTCTGACCGAGTATAATGGTTACATGTCCAATGAGTCCAAGTCTTCTAAGCCCCGTGGCAAGAGCAATGGTGGGGGAGATGAGGAAGAGAGTTATTACAGAGATGGCAGCGATGATGGCAAGGAGAAGCCATCAACCAAGCCCAACTGATATGCCAAGCCATATGATCGAAAGGATCAATGACCCATAAGGTGCTATTATTGTGATGGTTCACACTAGTGAAAGACTGTTCTAAGAAGAGCCGCCTCGGTGTCATTATCCATGAAGACGAAGAGTCAGATAGAGAACCAGGTAGACTTGGTGCAATCGCCAGCGTCAAAGGAGAAAAGTCGAGGGTAGAAAAAGTACATAAAAAATGTCACCAGTGTAAAGGGCCGCGTCCAAAGAGGACGAGCCTGAGAGTGATGAGGCTCTGAGACTTGGCTTGATGATTTTGAGTTCTGCCAAGGCGAGGAAGGGCTAAAAGCAGAATGGGTTGAAATTTTATGACATCAACATGGCGGGACAATCGATGAGTGTTTTGGTAAACACCAGAGTGAGCGATCTATTCATGTCAAAGAAGGTTACTGAGAAGGTTGGTCTTAAAGTTGTGGAGTCAACCGATAAGATTAAGGCTGTGAATACCGAGAAAGTTCTAGTTGTAGGGACGGTGCGAAAGATAGAGCTGGGATTGGGGATTGGAATGCCAAGGAAGAATTTAAGGTAATCGAGTTAGATGACTTTGATTTTATTTTGAAGACTAAACTTCCTTGATCGTATAGAGGCTCTCATCATTCTGTGTACCAATGTCGCCGTGTGCATCTTGGATTTGAGATAACAGTGTGTTATGTCCATGTGCAGAGACAAGGGGCGAGAGACCAAGAAGTTGACAGCTATTCAGCTTGTCGATGATACCTCAAGCTGATAATATGTCGATTTAGAGGTGACAGTTGGGGACACTACCTTGGATGGGCAAGATTTGCTCGAGTCAGTTGGCGTGAAGGTCGTCGAGGAGCCACCAATATACGAAATGGTCGAGGCATCAAACTTCAATGGTAGAGAAATATCGATGGGTGTTGCATTACCGAGGGGTAGCGGGGCATCAAGCTTCAGGGACGAAGGATTGATGCGTAGAGTAAATGCCAGAAAAATGAGTGAGGTACATCTTGAACATAGTGATAGTGTTTTATAGTTTGATTTGCCGAATTTGTTGGGTGTAGGGAGCAGAAAACCTAACCCATCGATGGTGGAGTTGCCAAGACTTGGCGCAGACCGAAACAACCTTTCAGAGTTCTTAAGCACAAGTTAGAGTTGTCGATGAATCTGAGAGTTCGCTCGGTGTTTAATGTGATGGCTTCTAAGTTCAAGCACAGGGATCGTGATATTCCAGATCAGGGCAAATCATAACTAGTAGGAAATAATTCCTACGATCGGGATAAGCCTGAGACGGTGATATTACATAGCGGTGCGAACCAAGGTGGGCAGTCCTTATAGGAGGACAATCAAGCCAGATTTTGAGTTGGGAGCAAGCCAAGGCGAGCAAGATGAAGCTCCATGATCAATCTCAGTTTTGTTCAAGAGGCGCGACAAGGGCGTCGCCAAGTTTGGTGGGGAGAATTTCATGGGCCGTGAGCTAAGGTCCGAGTATTGGCACCACAAGGTACACAAGAGGTTCAAAAAACTTTGGGCTTGAGAAGACCACTAGACTTAGCTCGATCCATGGGAAGATCCAAGATGAGGCTTATCCATCCACACCTATATGAACACTCTATGTGAACATAGGAGATTCTTTCCTTAGATAGCTTAGGAATATTCTTGGTATTGTACCATGTGGTTGGTAGAGTTATATCTAGGTCGTCAATGTAAATATGTATAGACCGTCGGATTAGGGGGAACTCAACTTTAAATAGAGGCCTCTCCCTCCTCATTTGAGGTATCCAAATTTCCAAGGAATAAAGGCATTTACTCTAAAATCCTCTGAGTGTTCTTGTTGTTTTTTCTTTGTCCTTGAGTGTTCTTTCGGTGTTCTTCTTCGCCCATCTCTTTTGATCTGTTTTTGCATAGAACGCTTAGCGTTTGTCAGTGCTTGGAAAGTTTGATCTTCCGAGAGGGTTAAAAAGACTTACTTAGGCGTTTGTCTTGAGTCACATTGTCTAAGGTCGCACGGTTAGCTGGTTTAGAAGCCTAACCCCGTGACAAGGTCACATGATAATAAAACTGAGGAAACATTAGTTTATGATAACTTAACAGTAAATTTTCTACCAAATAAAACTAGTTTACGTTACAAGCAAAGATAACGCTAGTTGTTTGCTACAAATCAAAATCAAACATTTAAACATAAGGGGAAATAATAAAACTTGTGAATCATCTAAAAGACTCCAACTTGCCTAACATTGGAAATCAATGCTTGCTTCTTCGGTAACTAGGCGCTGCCTCCATCGATGTTTTTGCTTTTCGTTTAGGCACCAGCTTCTCTATAATATTTGGAGCTTTTTTAAAAAGTCAATTGTTCTGTCGGAGTGGTAAGTTTTCGGGATTCTTTAAATTGCTCTTGCCTCAACCTTCTTCTAAATCACTTTGTGCATCTAAGGATGTGCATCGGGCAGCTTATGTCTAAGTTCTTTTCTCTCGAAACTCATTGAATCAGGTGTATTGACCGGAACAATTGGAGATATGAAGTTGGATGCTACCTTGTCCACATATTCATCCTCAGAAGTTTGATCAACCAACCCACAAAACCTACAACTTTTGACATATCAATTCCTTCATCTTCTAAAGACAATCCAAACAAATTGAGACAATGTTGTTACCGGGTACCCAACCGTATGTATAGCCGATCAACTCTAATCCAACTTCCTTGGATGATTCTTTAGCTTCACACTCTGATTCTTTCATTGATTCTGAAGCATACGACAGTAGAGGTTAAACTAAATCTTAAGACAATGGAGTTGAACCCTTAATGGTGGAAAAGGAAAATCTCAGACAATTATACCAACTAAATCGTGAGAGAATGGTGTTTAAACCCTTGTTGGTGGAAAAGGAAAATCTCGAACAGCCATGACCCTGTTGCAACGATTATGATGCTCGGATCAAGATTTCGAGTAAAGAAATCTTGGTTTCAAAATGAATTTTTATTTAATTTTTTGGGAGGCAAGAAATAGGAAACTTAAAAAAAGGATTAGGGCGGTGAGAAGCTTATATAGAGAACGGGATGCGTGAAGAGCAAGCTTAGAGTAATCCTAATTTTTATAGGAAATTACTATTTATTAATTTTGTTCCCAAAATTAAAATCTTATTTGATAACGAATATGATTTTTTTCTCTTCAATTATGAATATGATCACCTCTTTTACTTTCCTTTAATTTATTATTTTTTACTAGCAGAAATAGAAAAAAAATAGAATTTTATTAAAAAATTATAATAAATGTGAGTGTACTGAATAAAAATAAATATTAAAATATAGAGTTTAGTATGTTCCAAAAAGTTTCTAAATATCAAAATTTTACTCTTTAGACAATTTTGTTTTCCAATTTATACACAACTAGGATTACTTTTTTTAATAAATGTTTGAATTTTATGTTCGTTCGGAAAATTTAAAACTTTAATGGTTATTTATATGTTCTAACTTTTCAATTACGTGCTAAGGGTCTTAATTTTACTTTATTAATTTTTATTAACGGCAATAAATATGATAAGATAATTTCTTTTGAAAGACGATTTTATTAAAAATACAATAAACTTAAGATTAATAAAATAAAATAAATATAAATATAGAATTTTGATTCATATCTGATATCTCACCTAAGTGATTTTTTTAAAAAAAAAAAATCTTCATACATGTTTAGCAATTAGCTGACAGCGAATTACATTAGTTGATAGTTGACAATTGATTGAATTAGCTGATTTGACTATATAATTGTATAAAATTGTTTGATAAAATTAACTGATAGTTGATAGCTATTTAATTATTTAAACAAGCAAAATGACATATACGGACATGATTATATTCGATAATTATTTGAATAGTTTATTAGTTATTAATATTTTGTATTTATTGATATTAATTAGATTATGAAAAATAATTTTTTAACATAACATTACTAAGCATATTTGAAGGATCTGTATATTAATTTTTTATTTATATAATTATTTTTAATACAATTTTAAAAATAAATTTAAATACAAATATAAATGTGTGAGAATAAAAAAATATTAGTTTTTAAATGTCACAATGTAAATATGTGATGGTTAAGAATTAAAATAAAAAAAGTTAAATTTAGATTATTTTGAGATTTTTTATAATTGTTAAGCGTAGAATGATCTTTATAACTCTTATATCAAAACTTCTAATTTTAAAAAACTCATATTAACAGCTTTTTCAAAATTAAAGGTTTCATCATAATATGTTATTCTAATCAACTATTCACTAAACATCTAAATTAGCGGATTTGACCGATCAAACATATAATATTAACTCAAACCTCTAATTTTAGCTCAAACAGCTATTACCAAATATGTCCATAATCTTATTTCATCTAATCAACTGATTCCACTCTAAAATAATAAAATTTAATCTTTAAATGTTATTTTATTTTAATTATATTGTATGTTTTATATTTTTTTTATAATGTTATAGTAATTATTTATATACTTTTACAAATCTAAACGTATTTATAGTAGACATTTTAAAATTATTTTTTTAATCATTAATTTTCTTTTATAATTATTTTTAAACTCAAAAAAATCAAATATTCTCAATTTTTCTTAAATTAATTTGTATTAAAATAAAATAATCATAAATACTAAAATTATGAAATAATGCATTTCAAAATATAACATTTTAAAAATATTTTTAAATTTTTTTATCCAAACACATATAAAAAAATATAAGTGTGTATGTATCTCACTAATTCTAATTAACAATTACGAAACATTTTAAATTTGATTAAGATATATGTTGGAGCTTTTTGTACATTTCTTAATTAGTTTACTTTAATTGTGTTTGAGTATTCATCGTGTTGCTTGTAATGAAAAATAATTAAGAAATCTACAAATTGATCGAGTGCTTAAGAATGTTTATATTGTTTCATTTTATTTAAGTTCAAATTCTGATATTTACCTTAAAAATGTAAACCAGTAAATACCTTTATTTAATAAAAAATTCAAATATATTTGGAAAATCATCATCCAACTAGATTTGGATATAATTAAAAGCAACTACATGATAAGTGACTGCAGTTGAAGTATGTTTAAATAATTATTGTGATTTATGAGTTTCGTTGTATTGAATGTAATAAATTTATCAAAAAAAGAAAATTAGGGCTTTTACTAATAAAAATTTTCACTTTATTAATAAGGCTTAATAGTCGTGCCTAACCTATATCGTTTTTTTTCAGTTTAGTGCCTAACGTTTTTTTCATGTCATTTTGGTGCCTAACGTTTCATTTTGTAACTCAAATTAAGTTTTTTCGTGACAGACGTTAAAAAAAATTCGTTGTTCAATAAAAACACGACACATGGCATATTTCTGGTGTTTTCTTTAATTTTTATTTTTTTAAAATTAGAAAATCTTTAATTTCTCTAAAATCCAAACCTTAAATCTCTAAATTCCTCCCCTCCCACCACCGTTTAAAACCATTAGGACCCTTGCCTTTACTAATAAAACCACCGAAACCCATCATCCCATCATCAAAATCTAAATTAAAGGTGTTCCATCAGGCCAACAATGAAGAAAAAGAGACCGATCTTCTAATCAAGACTTATGGGTGGAGGATGTTGAATAATTTTACTCGATGCAAACCTTTATATTTTTAAAGAAAATAAAATAAGTCACGTATTGTGTTTTTATTGGATAACAAATTTTTAACTGCCTTTGACGAAAAAACTTGATTTAAGTTACGAAATGAAACGTCTCCAAAGTAGCCAAAAAAATGTTAGGCACCAAACTAGAAAAAAAATATACGTTGGGCACTTTTTTAACTATTAAATTTAAGCCTATTAATAACAAATGTCTAAATTAAAGGTGTTCTTAGGGTAGGTTAGGTTCTAACTAGACTTATGTTGTAATTAACATTTTTACTCGCACAAACCTGACTTTAGATATAAACTTCAAATTTTGTTCAAAATCTATATTTGTTCATAGTATATCAATTGGACATGATCTTCAACTTCTTATTGTTTCTATGAGCAATCATTATCCACCTCAATTTAGGATTTGATGCCAATTAACATTTGATTTCAATTAAAGTTCTTTATAAATGCATTTAAAGACAATTTTTAAACTAAACAAATCTTTATTTTGACTTTGCAAAGTATAAGAAATATCAATATGTACAAAAAGATCAAATTTAGTTAATTACAAAAACGAGGTTATGATCAAACATTAGTAGAGGGACAAAAATTTATCAAATTTTTAAATCTAAAAAACTAAAAAGATTAAAAGTTTTATTTGATTAATATTTAAACTAAAAATTTTAAAATGTAATATACTTAACAGTTAAATTTAGTTAATCACAAGAAATATAACAGAGGGAACATTCCTATATGATGACTGGTAAAATTTCTGCCAAAGAATACCAGTTAACTAAACTTATATGGTTACTTACAACACTTACAAGCAGAGATAATGACAGTTCTTTGCATCAAATCAAAACCAAACATTCAAATCTAAGGAAAAAAATATTGAACTTATAATCTACTGGTAATAACTTGTGAGTCATCTAAAAGGCTCGAACTTGCCCAACTGCGAAAATCAATGGTTGCTTCTTTTCCTTTTGTTTGTCTCTCTGGTTGTGTTCGATTTCGAGTCTTTTATCCTTCTACTCCTTCGGCAACCCGGTGCTGCCTCCATTGCTTTCCGTTTAGGCACCAGCTTATCTGCAGTATTTGGACCTTGTTTAACAAGTCGACTGCTCCGCCGAAGTGGTAAGTTTTCAAGATTCTTTAAATTGCTCTTGGGACAACTTCCTTCTGAATCACTTTGAGCCTCTAAGGGATCTTCTGCATCAGACACCTTATGGCTAAATTCTTTTGTCTGAAAACCAGTTGAATCTGTTGTGTTGACTCGAACAACTGGAGATTTGAAAGTGGATGCTGTCTCCTCGGTAGATTCATGCTCACAAGTTTCCGATGGATCAACCAACCCCACAGAATCTACAAGTTTCTGAACTAATTCTTTGGGGAACGGAGTTTGAACTCTGTTGTGGGGTTTATAGCCTTTAGACAGTAACATAGGAGCAACTTCCTCGGGTGATTCTATAGCTTCATTGTCTGGAATCACCGCACCGTCTATTGGTGTCGGATTAGATGCATCCAAAGCTGGCTTCGCATCTTTTCTTTCAGATTCCAGCATAGTAAAAAGTGAGGTAACATCCAAATCCTCAGAATCCGATGAAAAAGAAACCCAGCTAGAGCTAGACGTATCCGATGCATTTCGATATCGAGTGCATTCAAAGGCAAACCTCTGCCATGGTATGAATGGGACATACCCTGTATTTATTTTCTTTTGATTCCAAGAAGTTTTATCGGCAGAAGCCTGACCTTTTTGCGAGACCATTGTCGAAAGACGGCAGTTACGTTGCTCGGATCAAGTTTTTGAGTAGAAAATTCTTCATTTCAAAACTCAACATTTATTTGATTTCTTGAGAGGCAAGAAAGAGAAGAAAAAAAGAAGAAGAAGAGTGGTGAGAGGCTTAAACAGATACTAACTTGGTAAGTGGATCAAACCAACAAGTGGTTTCAGTGGTAAAGGGGATAATGTTCATCTTTCGCTTTGTCTATAAAAGTGTGTTTGCATTGTCAAAATGTTAAGAATATATATAAACATATATTAACTTGTAATCATCTTTAGACTATTCAAAAAAATTTAATTAAATAGGACATATTAAATTCTTATGACGAAATTCGAATTCATAGGAGATAAAATAATTTGAGTATCCTTAGTCACTAAGACAATTAATGAATCTCTAAGGCCCTTAAGTTTTTACTTTTTATTAATTTATTATTTTTATTAGCGGAAATATAATAAAAATTTATTAAAAAATACAATAAACTTGAGCTTAATTAAATGAAATAAACATTAAAATAGAGCTCAATGTGTTCCAAAATATTAAACATATATGATTTCTAAATAAAAAGGTTTCCATTAACTAAATTCTTTTATAGTAATATATATCATTAGTTCTAATTAACTATGATGAAACATTTTAAAATTTATTAAAATATATATTATTTGATATATTTTAGTAAAAATATTTATTATAATTTTATTATCGTTTGTAAATATTATTTTTCAACATTAACGATATATCAAATGATAACCCCTCCTTCAAAATAATTCAAACATATTGCGTCACCAAGAGTAATTAACAATTTAAATATCTTTGTGTAATCGCACATTACAATTAGTATACTCTTGAATATAGAAATTAAATATTTTTATCATCTATATATAAAAATTTACTCAACACTTCATATTTAAGTTATAAAATTTAAAACTTAAATCCATGGCAAACACCCAAAAACCTAAACCTTTTTAAATCCTAAAATTCTAAACCCCAATTTAACCATAAACATTAAATTCATGACCTTGTTTAAACCTTAAACCCTAACATTTCAAACCCTAAAATTGAAAGATTAATCAAATTTGTGTATCCAAAATATTTTAAATTAACAATTTAAATAAAATTTTATAACCACAAATCTATTTTAAATAATAATACATGAACTTATAAAATGTGTTTTTTATAAAAATTATATTAGATATGATTTATCAAAAATATTTTGGGTCAAATAGTTTTTAACGCTTCAAATTGTGACTTTCTTAATTTATAATTATAGGTATAGAGTTTTATTTTTGTTCCGTTATCCGGATGAAATTATTACAAAAATTATTAAGAAAATGATGATAAAACTCTTGAAAATAAGAAAAATAAAAAATATATATTAATTAACCCAACAATATTTAACTATTAAGACGTAAAATGTGGTGTCATTTTCTTTATTATACGATCACATATTTATTGTTACCTTCTTAATTCAGACTTCGGACTCGGATTGATTGTGCAATCCTTTATTTTTTTCCATCCCAAAACTGGCATAACAGATAAAAACAGAAGCAATAATAAGGGGTATTCATGGTAGGTTAACTTCTTAAAAATGTTTAGCCTAAACGGTGTTAACCGGTGAAATACATGATGTTTGAATTTTGCTAACGATAAACCTAACCATTAAAAATGATTAACCGACGTTGGAGGTTAACCATTAACGCTGTTAATTGAAAGAAACTAAAACTTTAGAGTTTAAAAAAAATAGATTAAAAAAATTTATTATAAAAATTTAAAAAAAGTTTTCTATAAATATTATATTAAAATATTCATTAAAAATACTTAAATAAAGATATTCTCCCAATCATTTATGTCATAATTAAAAATAATAAAAGATACTAAATCTCTAAAGTTTCAACACTAAATGTCTTAAAATAATAATTGCAAAACTTTCATAATATTTTAAAGCTTAAAAAGTATATAATTATTTAATTAAAAATTGTAGCAATAACACTATTGAAGTTCAAGACATAAAAACCATAATCAAAGTTTTAAAGACAAATCTTTAACTAACATTTAATAATCATAAGGTAAATGAAATCTCCCAATTAAAATGGGGTTTAGAATTAAAAAAAAAAGTTCATGTTTGTATTTGTGAGTTGATTTTTTTCAAAGGACATTTTATATTTTTATAAAATATATATTAAATACTTTAAATTGATTGGTTTTCCATTATCTCAAAATTCTTTTTCATAACAGAACTTATTAACAAAACAGATAAAACAGAAGCACTAACTAGGACAACTAAAACCAACCACAATTTCTATGTTCTATCCACTAATACTCAGGAGAAACCCTGTCCCAGAGGCTGTCTTCCAGTTATGTTTCCTGTAACAATAACTAAGAACATCAAAATGCCTGTGTTTACAATGTTTCCCTAAAAAACATCAACATGTTCTGTCTACTTAATCATTGTTGTTTCTAACCCTGTCTCCCCATTGTCTTCTTTAAGAACATCAATATCCACCCCTTTTGATCTTAATCAAGATTTGATGTCAATTGACAATGCATCATGAACTTGATCGACTCAACTAAAGACTGTCGTTTTAAATTAACAAGAGCTTTTATGCTGATTTTGCAAAGTAAAGAATATCAAATGTGCTCAACAATCAAATTTAGTTGATCACAATAAAATATAACAGATGAAGCGTTCCTATATGATAACTTGACAGCTAAGTTTTCTGCCAAACAAAACTAGTTCACTTTTTATATGGTTACTTACAACACTTGAAAGCAAAGATAATTATAGTTCTTTGCATCAAATCAAAATCAAACATTCAAAACAAAGGAAAAAAAATATTGAACTTATAATCTACTAGTAATAACTTGTGAATCATCTAAAAGGCTCCAACTTGCCCAACTTTGAAAATCAATGCTTGCTTTTTTTCCTTTTGTTTGTCTCCCTGGTTATGTTTCAATTTGGAGTCTCTTATCCTTTTACTCCTTCGGCAACTCGGCGATGCCTCCATCAATGCTTTTGCTTTCCGTTTAGGAACCGGCTTCTCTGTAGTATTTGGATCTTTTTTAAGAAGTCGATTGCTGCGTCGGAGTGGTAAGCTTCTGGGGTTCTTTAACTTGCTCTTGCGACAACTTTCGTCTGAATCACTTTGTGCCTCTAAGGGATCTTCTGCATCAGACATCTTATGGCTAAGTTGTTTTGTCTCAAAACCAGTTGAATCTGTTGTGTTGACTGCAACAATCGGAGCAACTTTCTTGGATGGTTCTATAGCTTCGTCGTCTGAAATCACCGCAACTTCAATAGGAGTCGAATCCGGGGTATCTAAAGCTGGCGTCGCATCTTTTCTTTCAGATTCCAGCGTAGTAAAAAGTGAGGTAACATCCAAATCCTCAGAATCCGATGAAAAACAAAGCCAGCTAGAGCTAGACGTATCCGATGAATTTCGATACTGAATGCATTCAAAAGCAAACCTCTGCCATGGTTCCAAATCCTTGGGCAAAACATACCCAGTGTTTCCTTCTTTTTGTTTTCCAAAAGTTTCTTCAGAAGAAGCATGACTTCGGAGAAACCATTGTCAATCGGTGGCGATTACTATACTTGGATCAAGGTGAAATCTTTAAATCAAGTTCAGGTTTTCAAAAGTTACCCTTTTGATGAATTTCTTGGGCAGCAAGAAAGAGGAAACTTGATAAAATAGGAGGAAGAGAAAGATTAGGCTATTGGGAGGCTTGTTTCACAAGGAACATGCGTTGAGAGAGATGAGAGTAGCTCGCCAATATTTATAGACAATTTTCATCTATTTAAACTTCTAACTAGGTTTAACTCCCCGGCCAAGGATTTTCAAAAAAAAAAAATTTATCAATCCAAATAATATTACAATTTAATTTTCAATTAATATTTTATTATAAATAATAATAAATATTTATTTAGTTTTTAATTGTAAACAATTAATCCATCAGTAAACATACAGACCAACTGAATAAATTCTTCAAACAAAAAGAAATATTTAATTTCGAGAATTAAAATATTTATATGTTAAAAACTTATGCCGACTTGTAATAATCGAGGACTGTAAAGCTTTATTTTTCTCATCTAATTGATATATTTTATTTGGTTTTCATTAAAAAAATTGTTGTAGTTGAGGTAAAGTTAGAAAATATTTCTAAGGATTAAAATCAAATTAATTTTTTTTTAATTATAATATAATTTTTTAATAAAAAAATTGAATAACTTACAAACTCAAACACTTTATTGGACTGTTGACCTTGGGTTAAATTTTTTTAATCCCCTGTGGTTAAACATTTTAAAATGAACAGAACAAATCACCATTCCTTGTTATTCATGCTTTGCTTAATCTTCTCTGCATTTTCTTTAATAATGGCTTCCTTTGAATCATCGGCCACACTGTCTTTAGTCTTTTGAGCTTTCTCTTTGGCTGAGTCGCATCCGTTTTTTGCCTTCTCGTTTGCCTTGTTGTTCTCCTATTGACAATCCGAAATAGAACATGTAATACACATATTCAAATATAAATATATGAAAAAACTCATGCCGGACGTATTATTATTCGAATTTCCTGTACCTTCTCACATGCTCGCACCTCCTGCTTCGAACTTGCCTAGACCGCATGATAAAAAAACATGATGAATATTTAAGCTAAAGATTAAGATTAATGAGACGAGAGAAAGAGTTAATTACTTTAATAAATCTTGGCCTAACAGCTGAAACAATCCTATGGTTTGCAACTCTACCTCGAAATTGCCTACATTGATAAAGTTCTTAACTAGGTTTAACAATGCCATATTTGTTTATTAACGAAGTTTGCCTGTGTTCCCTTTACTAGGGTTTTATTTTTGTTCGAATCATCTAATGCCAAGTTAACTGAGTATTTAAGGAAGGAAAATAGTGGTCTATATTGTCTTACGTGCGAGTAATTTTTGAGAATGACTGGTTCAAAAGGTATAAAATGTATCCTATAATACAGGGTCACGTATACTTTTTAAACCAGTCGTTCTCAAAAATTATTTTCGTACTATCACCCTTTCCTTATATACTCATTTGGCGAAGAAAACTTGGTATTTAATTGATACAAAGAAAAGTTGATCGAAATTAGAATGGCAACGTTAAACATAGTTAACAATCCGTCGGGTACAGATAATTTTGCCGGACGTAGTGTTCCTAGGAACAAGTTTCTTCCACCGGCTTCGCAGAGATTTGTTCGGGTAATTCTTTCTTCTTCATTTCTTTTGTTTCTGTTTTAATCTTTAGCTTCTCAGTTGGCTCTACTAAGCAAGCGTAATGTGGAGTAGGCGAGCACGAAACAGGAGGCTCAAGCATTTGAGAAGGCAAAGGAAAGTATCAAACATGGAGATGATCAAGCAGAGGAGGCTGCAGATAACGCGAAAGATAAGGCTACTGACCGCAAACCAAGTAATGTGACAAAGACGATTTTTGATTGTGTTATATCGCGACTGTAGATATAATGAATGTTATCATGATTGATTATCGTAAATGATTGAGATTGAAAATTAGCTAGGAAATTATGGTAGGTGAACGAGAAGGCAAAGGGAACAACCGATAAGGCAAAGGGAACAACCGAGAAGGCAACGAGCACGGCGCAAGCAACATTGAGTGCGAAAGCAAAGCAGGTATGGGAAACGGCCATAGAGACTGCTCAAAAGGCGAAAGAAACCGTGCTCGGGAAGGCGGATGATTCGAAAGAAAACACAGAGAAAAGAAAGCAAATCATGGACGACAACAACATCTGATTCATTCAATTCATTCTGAAATGTTTAAACCCGCAGAGGAATAAAATTCGGCCTAAGGCCAACAACCCAATTATAAGTTGTTTAACCTTATTCAATTTCTTACTTTTGAAGCCTTAAGTTATGGTTAATATATATGCTCATGTTTAGGCTTGCTATACAAACTGTCATTAAAATAAACAAAATAATCAATAAGTATAGGGTGTAATGATAAGACACGTTGCACTCTCAAGGAAATATTCGTATTCAAATTTTGGAGATGATGTTGGTGGAAGGGACAACTATAAATTCCGAACATGAGTCGGAATTGTTTTTTGTTTGATACATGTTATGGTAGCTTCTTATTTATTATTACCTGACATTGTTTCTTGTTTCATTCTAGAGGAGCAGAATATGCTTGTTTCTTATCTCGTTCAACCAAAGCGTGGAGAAATCTGAGTGATTAGCAAGTCATGGAATCGTCGGGTTTTTGTTTTTTTTGAAAAAATATTTTAAGTTTTATTTTGTTTGGCTCTTTTTGGAACATTGGTTTTATCTTTGTGAATTGTGATCTTTAAAACAACCTTGCAGCACCTTGTTTTGCTGCAATTTGGATTTTTGTCTCAATATTTCTTTTAATTTAATAATTATACAGAGATATAATACTTTCACATCAAGTTAAATTTATCATTATAAGTCATACAATTTACAGCACCTATGAATGATGAACGTCAGAATTATAAGAAGGCATCGATTATTATTGCACATTTGAATTTTTTTATTTATTATTTTATATTGAGTTTTTTTGTAGACATTATCCTTAAAAATTCTCTCTTTGATTGGTTGGATTAGTACGATTGTATCTTTTTCATTTCAATAAAATTCAGTGTCATTTCAAAGTTCAAAAAAATAATAATCCATGTGTGTGGCCTTTAGTTTTAATCATTTAATTAGCGTAATTTTAAAATTCATATAAAATAATTCTATTAAAAAAATCATATAAAATATTTGAAAAAATTTATACCAGATCAATGTGGTATACAGTTTCTTAAATTTGAACCTTGAACTTAAAAGAGGTAAGAAGTTCTAAATCGATACTATTTTTAATGGATACACAATAATTCATTTTCAGTTAAAAATATCAAAGTGACCTAATTATCGTTTATAAAATTGACTAACTTAATTTTGATATTGAAGGAAATGAGATTAAAATTATAATTTGATTATTGTCAGTTGATTCTTTTAACCGTAAAATAAAATCACATAAATAGAATAAATATATTAAATTTTTATTTAATCAAAATAAAAGAGAATACATCTATTGAAATATAACGGCAAATATGCAGTCACACAATAAAAAAGAACATTAAAATTAAGATTAATATAGAAAATCTTTTAAAATAACCTACAGACAGACTAAAAAATTTATTAATGTCGAAAAAATAATATAAAAAACTATACTTTAACACGATTTACGAGTTATTCAATTTTATACTCTAATACTAACTCAGAACTCAAAAGGGTAATTCGATGAAATGGTATCTAACGTTATCAATTGATGCTATCTCTAGAAAAGATTCCCCAACTCACGATGTTGTTCTTTGTGGCGACATTATAAATATAGGAAAGGGTAAATTTCATTCTTAGTCATGAAAATATAACATGTAATGATTTTGTTATTAAATTTTAAAACATTGCAATTTAAACATTGAACTCTAATTTCAGTTCAATTAAGGCACAAAGTCGACAAATTATTATCGACATGATGACGTGGTACATTCTTTTCTCTCTGTTTTTTAGAAAATTATCAACTCCTCTAATCGTTGTTGTTGGTCAATCCTCATATGTCATTGATTATCATTCACAACAAGATTAGTATCAAAATATTTGTGTTTTACTCCTTTTTTTTTCTCTTTGGATTATTTTTCTAAAAAACCCACTCATAATCGATGAAAATACATTTAAAGGTTTGGCATCCTAATGCTCCAATCTCCGACGATGATGTTTGATGAGATTAGCTTTGATCTATGTTGTTTGTCTTCTCGAAATGGTGTTTTTTACTGTTCGAAATATCGAACAAACCCTTTAAATATGAGAATCAAAAAAAATGATTTTGTGTTTAACTTTGAGAGTTTTAAAGAAGTTTTTAAAAAATTTAAATCAAAAAAGTAACAAAAGACAGTGAGATGAGTTCATCAATGACTAAGACAATCAAAAAAGATGTCGGAGAACGAGGACTTCCTGCTACAACTAAAAATAATTAAAATGAGTAAAAAAATAGGCCAAAGACTTATCTAAAAATTTATGATCAAGTCATTACGAAATTAAAGTTTAGTGACTAAATTGATTTCCCGTCAACACCAAACTACCATATTATCCAGTTGTTATCAATTTAATGATACAATACCTTAAATTGAACAAAAAAAACTAAAGTTTAGTGATTAAATTGAAACGTTTTAAAATTTAGTGATAGATTAATACATAGACTAAAGTTTAGTGATAAAGAGTTTGAGAGTTGGAGGTCCCGCCACATTTCACACAGCTATTGGGTTGTCTTTTCTTTCGTTTTTCTTCTCATTTAAATTTCCTGTAAACCCATTTTATCTTTGTTCCAAAACCATTGGCAGCAGCAGCCTAATTTACTATGGCTGCAACTCCAGCTTTTCCCATTCTTCAGCTTCGTTTAACCAAACCCAAATCCACTGCTTCTTCTTTAAAACTTTACGGTATGTTTTCAGCTTCAGAATTATCCATTTTTCTCTTATTATTTATTTTCTATGTTTTTTAAGCTTCATTTTTGCTTGTTTAATGTGATTTTTCAGTCACATCTAAGTTTAGAGTAGTGAAATGTGGATCATCTTCTAATGGGAGAGAGCCTGACTCGGTTGACGATGGTGTCAAAAGTGTCGAACGTTTACTTGAAGAGAAACGCCGAGCTGAGCTATCTGCCAGGATTGCTTCTGGAGAATTCAGTGTTCAGAAAGCCGAGTATTTGTTTTATTTTAGTTTTTATACGCTTTTAACTGTGACTGCGATGCTTAATTAACTTTTGCGTATCTTTTGTTTTACATCAATGAAAAAGGGATGCTGACCTTTATTTCCCTTAATTTTTCAATTAATTGTGGTTAGAATACTATTGGATTTGGTATCCTTGTATTCTTTTGTCATCTTCCATGTCATCATGTTTGGTTTGGCTTGGCTTAGTCTGTTTTTGTATTTCTTTATTTCATAATAATTTCTGCTAATTTGCTGCTCTCATGTCTTTTTGTTCCTGGGAACAAGTTTCCCTTCTCAATTGAAGAATGGTTTGTTGAAACTCGGTGTTCCTAGTGAGGTTCTTGAAATCTTATTTAAATGGGTTGATGATGGTGAAGATTATCCCAAGATTCCGGAGGCGAAAGGGGCGATTAAGGCCATCCGCAGTGAGGCCTTCTTCATCCCTTTGTATGAGCTTTACCTCACTTATGGTGGGATTTTCAGGCTAACCTTTGGACCAAAGGTTTGTGTGTCCTTTTTCCTTTTGGCTTAAATTTTTTACTAGTGTATAGTGTTGTCCGAGATAATTATGGATTTCCTGTTGATACATACGGGGATGTGCTGCAGTCGTTTTTGATTGTTTCTGATCCTTCCATTGCTAAGCATATATTGAAGGACAACTCAAAGTCTTATTCAAAGGTAAACCATGGTATACTTCTTGGTTTTACTTGGGTGGTCTAATATTGCTTTATTGTTTATCTCATCTCTTGTTCTCTTTAATGTGAAGGGTATATTAGCAGAGATTTTGGATTTTGTCATGGGAAAAGGACTTATCCCAGCTGATGGTGAGATATGGCGCGTTAGAAGACGCGCTATAGTCCCAGCACTGCATCAAAAGGTATTGTATTTAATTTATGGCTCCAATGTTTTAAAAATAAGACATGATTTCTTGTTTATATTACGTGTTATAATAGAAAACACTATTTAAGCTTTTGACTCAATTATATTTGATTCATGTCAAATGAGAAATTATATGCTATACCATTTCTTTTCTAAGCATGTTGGTGCTTTGTAATATGCACTTGAACTATGCATGGAAATTTTAGAATTGTTGGAAGTTAGAGGTATAGCTTGAAAAAAGGGGTTTCACATTATTATATAAATGACTTAAGAGTGATCAATGTATTCTGAAAAACAGTGGACGCAAGGAAGGGGTTTTAGATAACCATATAAATGATTAAATTAGTGTGCATAATTACTAACAGAAAAACACAGTCTAAAAAAGAGTGATAAATTAAGAGAATGCTCATTAAACTTGATTGAAACATGCCCTAGATGGTAGTTACTTTTAAATATTATTTTTACTTGATCTGTAATTGTTGTTTTACTTTTTGTTTTTCAATTTTTAGTATGTAGCAGCTATGATTAGCTTATTTGGACTGGCTACCGATAGGCTTTGCCAGAAACTAGATGATGCTGCAACTGATGGGGAAGATGTAGAAATGGAATCACTTTTCTCCAGGTTGACGTTGGACATTATTGGCAAGGCAGTATTTAATTATGATTTTGATTCATTAACAAATGATACCGGTATAGTTGAGGTATTTCCTTCTCTTATTTGACTGGAACTTTTGTTATGCTGTTGCCACTGAGACTGAGTTTCCTTTACATTTTTTTGTTAAAAACGTCTAAAATATGTGACTGTATTTTGGCTAGGACAGGCTGTTTACACAGTTTTGCGGGAAGCTGAAGATCGAAGTGTCTCCCCTATTCCAACATGGGAGATCCCTATTTGGAAAGACATTTCACCACGACAAAGGAAGGTTACCGAAGCACTCAAATTGATTAATGGTGTACTAGACGATCTGATTGCGGCATGCAAGGTAAAGTTATCAGCAAATGTAGTGAGATAATGTTATGCTCTGCTTTTACGTCCTCTATAATCACTGTGCATGTGGGAACATGTAGTATGATGTATCAAACACCAGATATGGTGCATGACTGCACGCATAACTTTTTGCAGTTATACCAAGCATTGGAATATATATTCAAATGCAGAGAGATTGTCGGAACTGGAAATATCTCTAAATAGGCCATTGTTGGCATTGTTGTATGTTGATGTTAAATAAAATCATTTGAAAATTTTAGTGGGGAAGTTGGCTTGTTTTATGCCGGAGCTGGAGTATTAAGCATGAGGCCCAAAATGAATAAAAGTCCTAAGGCTGATGACAATCATTAAGTAGGTCCCATCTTTATTTTCTTGTGTCCCCCTTTTCTATGGGAAAATAACAGAATCTTAGTAGTTTTAGTTTTTGAAATTGAATTCAAAAAAATATGCATTCACTTATTTATTCTATTAATTTGCTTCTTTAGCATGTATTGTTTAAACTGAGTAAAATTTTGTAGAAATTCTTCTGGAACTTATTCTTAGTTGACATATGTGTGCTGGGGTCCTTTCTAATATATCAGTGCAAGGTAAAACCATTGTGTATCTGTAGAAATTCTTTTGTGTGTTTCACATATTGGTATCTGTATCTCATGGCTATTAATCTGTCCACTGACCTGATTAAATATTTCTTTTGTTATCCTCTAAAATTAAACTTTTCATTGTTCAGAGGATGGTAGAAGAAGAAGAGCTACAGTTTTCTGAGGAGTACATGAATGAACAAGATCCTAGTATTCTCCACTTTCTTCTGGCTTCCGGGGATGATGTATGTATTAATAGTTATCAAATGTGTGGATTAGTTAGCTCATGGGATATAAGATTTCCTTGAATCTTTTTGCAGGTTTCTAGCAAGCAACTCCGTGACGATTTAATGACATTGCTTATTGCTGGGCACGAAACCACTGCCGCTGTTTTGACATGGACCTTCTATCTTTTATCAAAGGTAATTCAAAGATTTGTTCTTTGATAAAAAGGAGCTGATTCCCTCCCTTGGGATGTTTTGCTTCTTGTTTGTGGTCTGCACATATAAAAAAAGCTTATGATACTAATTTCTGTGCATTTATCATTAAATACTTTCTTGAAAAATAAAGAATTAATGAACAGAATTATGAAAAATTATATTTATCTAAATAAAAATCCCTTGTTCAATACAAAAATAAAAAAAAAACACGAAGACATAAGGATCACATGGCTTGATCTACTAGTCAACATTCACCAGAGAGAACCTTGTTCCAATACACAATCATATTGAAGCACTCTAATTTTTTTTTTCAAATTCATTATAGTAAAAAGAATAAAATAACTGGGTCACTCCTACTTCACACATGAAAGAAATTAAATTCAAGTCATTCTCCTATAGTCAGGAAAAGCATGTGATAATATTCTATCTGATAATGCACGTTTGTTTTATAATAATTTATCCTCGATATTAATGTGTATAAGAACCGATTATGCAATAACCTTCCCTTCCTATCCCTTGTACTTGTGATTGGTTGTACCCTTTGAATAAATAATATACCATCCAACCTATTCCAAAATCACTAGGTTTAGCAATAATAGTAAGATTTTGAGTTAATGCCCGTGGGATTGCTTTTGGAGTGTGGCTAGTTGATGGTTGTTTCAGAGGAGAAGAGGTCTCCCTCAAATGAGTTATTATTTTCTCAGACTTGAAACAAGTATCATGGTTGAATGACAACTCATGCCAAGTTCTCATTAGTTCCTTTTCTCTGATGGTTGCAGGAACCTAGTGTTGTAGCCAAGCTCCAGGACGAGGTATCTTTAAACTTTTGTGCAATACTGGTATAAAAGGGATAGTCTAAGCTTTCACTTTATGCAACCTATCTCATAACCTCATTTTCTTATTTATTATCGTATCAAACTTCCCAGGTTGACTCTGTTCTAGGAGATCGATTTCCAACAATAGACGACATGAAAAACTCAAGTACACAACTCGTGTTATTAATGAAGTAAGAGTAGTTCTATTTCCATTTCATGTTTCATAAAATATTTTGCCCTTAATGCACCTCAAATAGATATGATTTAATCTATTTTTTGTACAGTCTTTGAGGCTCTACCCACAGCCACCAGTCTTAATTCGACGGTCTCTTGAGAATGATGTGCTTGGACAGTACCCGATAAAAAGGTCAAACCCTAAACTCAATATCATTACTATCTTATCCGTCTGCTAGCATGCACAGTTTAAAATCACTTTCTAGGCCTCTATTTTTGTTTTTTACTAGTAGGAGAAAATATGGTTGTTTGGCAAACCTACAAATATTGAACTTGTAGCGTTGATCAAATGGATCCTAGCAATATTTATTACCTGATTAGGTATAAAAAGTTCAACATATGAATAAATATGTCATCTTATATGCCTATAATTTTGTTGCAAAATTATCATAATGATATTGGAATTTTAAAACATCTTCTGATCATTTGTAGTTGTTTATTGTTTTATTTGAGAAACTCTAATTCTGGACTGGCACTTTTCATTTTGTCATCTGTGAAAATATTTGTTTTTCTATCTACGTGCTTTTTCTAGAAAGCATATGGGGTGCGGAAGTTGTGATTACTATTTTTTACTTTTTACTTTTTATTTGTATATTGTTTCCTTTCTTGAGCCTTCTTTACATGAAAATTTTATGACATATTGACTAACACTTGTACTTTTTCCTAATTCTTTCATATATTTTACATTTAGGGGTGAAGATATTTTTATCTCTGTTTGGAATCTGCATCGTAGTCCAAGTCTCTGGCAAGATGCAGAGAAGTTCAATCCCGAAAGATGGCCTTTAGATGGACCGAATCCTAATGAAACAAACCAAAATTTCTGGTAACAAACAATTACAAATTTCTTTATTTCATCAATTATGTTTATAAATGAGATGATAATGAGTTTTTCTGGTTTCTAGTAATTACAATTTATAGATGTAATTTGGTAAATTGAAAATTGTCTTAAAACTATAGGGCAGTTTTATTGGCACTGTACAAGGACTAATTCCTGAATCGTAGAAATGAAATATCTTAATATAAAATCTAACTAGTTTATTAAATTCTAAGAATTTGTATATACATGAGCATAGGAATAAGACCCTCCAAATATGTGGAAAAGTTGAAAAAAAATTAAATATACTCATGTCTGACAGTACCTAGTCCAAATCACATTTTCTGTGTTAGCTTAACCAAATAGTTAGACTAAGGTATAGACTAATATGTTTTCTCAATTGTTATTTGCCCTTCGTTTCAGTTACTTCCATTTTTTCCTTAAACTACAAATCAATGATACTGGCATTCTTGTCTCAGTTACTTGCCCTTTGGTGGAGGACCTCGGAAATGTGTAGGAGACATGTTTGCATCTTTTGAGGTATTTTTTTGGAAAGATATGTATGGAAGTAATTTCAGTCGGTATTTGGTATCAAAACTTGAAAGTTTTTAACTTTGTGTATTGGGTTCCATAATTGTTCTAGTTGAAACATGACAAATTCCAGACACTAGTGATTGGTATTGTAAAACCTGAAGAAGAGTTACTTTGATCTACAGGCTGTTGTAGCAGTTGCAATGCTTGTCCGGCGGTTTAACTTCCAACTGGCGCTTGGGCTCCTCCGGTAAGCAAACTGCCTTGTGCATTTTGTTCATGTCAACAACTTTTCGCAAATACAAAATGCAAGAAACGGGCTGGAGGGTATTAGGCCATTTGATCATACGTTTTCTCAACCAACAACAGAATCAGTAGCAATATTTAAAAAGACAAATTGTAGTTGGTTCTCAAAATTAACATTTCAAAATCCGTAGCTTATAGTGGACAAAGAATCCAAAAAACCTGAAACCCATTTCGTAATGTTTACTTTTCGATATCACCAATATCAAATTAGTAGAATAAGAACTGTTGACTACATGAATCTTGAAACTACATATGATAATAATCCATCCATAAGTTAGGTATAAAGAGACTATCAGATATTTTTTAATCTCAAATACCAGTACCTAGACAAGTTATGATTTGTTTTTCATTTGAGAGTCCTATAACTATTCGAACGTGCTTTGAGTATGTCTGTGTGGTCCCATAAACCTGTAGTAATTCAAAAAGGGAAGCATACATATATCAATCAAATCCGTATGCAGGTTGAGATGACTACCGGAGCAACTATCCACACAACACAGGGGCTGAAGATGACAGTTACACGAAGAATAAAGCCTCCAATTATCCCTGAAATAAACATGCAGGGATTGAAGATGGAAGCATCTGCCCGGATCTCGGAAGCAGAGACCCATCTTGGAGAGAAAGGTGAAGTTTCTCAAGCTCATTCATAAGTAGAATAGCCTGCTACATTTCATTACACAATGTATATGTATCAAGGGGAAGTAAAATTGACAAGACATTACCATTGGGAGAAAATTGGTAAATATTTTAGTATGCTTCCCTTCAATGCAATCAAAATAATTGATTGCTTGCTGTTTATTTTTGTTCCAAATAAAAAAAATATTGGTCAAGAATTCCTGGTCTTTTCATCTTGTCAGAAAGTCCTCATGGATGATAATTTGGGTTTCCAAATAGCTCCTGAGGTTTATGTGGTTGTACTGGAATTAGTAAAAGAAATGAAGCTTTGAACTGAACAATGAGTAGGTATTTGCAAGTTAACTGGTTCCAGAAACCAAGATGACATCTATGGTTATATTTGGGTATTTTGTTCGACATATGTATGCTAATTTTGTTTTTTCAGTTCTTTTTCATATATTTTGGAGGATTACACCTCTATGTCAACATTTGAATATCTGTCAGGTATAGGGGTTTGAAATGGATACCCGGAGAAATTGAAGGGTTTAAATAATTGATTAACTATATTTAATGTTAGTATTTTTTTATGTAAGCTACCTTGCCTAACCTCTAGGAGTAAATGATTCGATTAAAAAAAATTATTATTTTTAGATAATAAATTTAAGACTTTAAACAAATAAATTATCAAATTAAATTTAAGTTTTAGGGTTTTTCATGTTTATATAATTTTTTTAATTTTAAAGTTTAGGGTTTAGGGGTTTAGTGTGTGTAGGGTGTGAAATTTAGGATTATGGTTAGGATTTAAAGTTTAGGTTTTAGGGTGTTAGGGTTTGGGATTTAGGTTTTAAATTTTATAGAATGATTGCGTACATTTTTTACGCAATTTGTGTATCAAAATATAACCCTTAAATTTAGGAAAATACTTTGATACACAAGCTATTTTAGGGTTTAGGGTTTTAGGGTGTAAGGTGTAGAATTTAAGGTTTATGGTTAGAATTTAGAGTTTAGGGTTTAAGGGTTAGGTGTTAGGGTTTGGGATTTACGTTTTAAATTTTATAGAAGAGTTGTGTAATTTTTTTACACAGTTTATATATCAAAATATAACCCTAAATTTATCATACTAAGTATCTTGTCTTATTTTATTCTAATATACATATTGAATATTTACGGTCTTAAATCTATTTGCTTTTGCTTGAAATTTAGTAATATTGTCTTGGATAAAAATCCCAAAATTTTTATTTTTAAAATAAATTCAAGACTTTAAACAACAAATAAATTATCAAATTAAATTTATCATACTAAAGTATTTTGTTTGTATTATCTTATTCTAATAGAATTATCAAATATTTATTGTCTTAATTTTTTTTGCTGAAATTTAGTAATATTGCCAATAAAGTTTTAATTTAATCTTTCTTGTTTTAGTTTAACTCTGAACATTTATTCGATAATCATTAAACTTTTAACTCTTAATTAAAACTATAATTAAACGATTTCAATTAATTAAATGAAAAAATAAATTATAAATTAACAAAATAAATTATTTATCAGATATAGTTGCAAAAAAAAAAAAAGTATAATAGCAAAGAACTTGTACCACCAGCAGGCATATCTGCAGGAAATTACGGTTCAATAAATAATCTACCAGAATAAAGATAATCCGTAAACTATAATCCCATGCCCATTTGCAAAATATAGTTCGGATAACATGCACAAAGACCACCACCAGCAGGCATATCTGTAGCTTTCAAGCAAATCGAAGGAAAACTGTGAAAACATCACAGTTAAAAATCTGAGAAAATGACACATACAATAAATCTTTCAACACAAGATGAACAATTATTTAATTACTATGTGCATATGGAATGAGAATTGCAGAAAAAGCAATGGATATATGCCTTGTTCTAAGGCTGGAATGTAAAAACCATACAATAACATTACAAACACATTACTCATTCTATTGTAATTTCAAAACAAAATATTGGAGGGTAAAGGGGAGAGGCATAAAGAAGAGAACACAAATGAAAGAGAAAGATGCTAAATCAGGGTCAAATTGGCATTGTGCATTTCTTTTGAGAATGACCTAATAAATGGCATCTACCACATTGAACAACTCTCTTCGGCCGCTTCAAGTTCTCTACACGAAGAACTTTCTTTTTCGGTCTGCCAGGTGGCCGGCGAACTTTGGGAGGGCGTATCGGGATATCAAGCTTGGCAGCTCCACCATCAGCTCCTTCACCAACCTCATTCCAAACACTCTTATCCGGAATAGGATGTATCATCTGCAAATAGGTCTCACGGTAGCTTCCCACTGTGAAACAAGGCTCAGCAAACAGATGAGCGTTCTGCCCACAAGAAATAAGGGCAGCTGCAGCATGTGCACATGGTAAACCATACAGCTGCCAACGGCGACAGGAACACACTCGACTCCTAATATCCACGATATTTGTCCTCTCTGTTGAGACAATCTCAAACTCAACTTCATTTGCTCTAAGTACTTGGTAGCAATGAGCATCAGCAATTGCCTCCGAAATCCGCTTCTCAGCAGACGGGACAAGAATTGAGGTCCATCTCATTCCCATTTCACGACGATCGTTAAACCATGTAGCTAGTTGATTGCGAATATGTTCCATCATTTGCACAACGGGGAGCTCATGACATTCGAGGGCCCAATTATACAACATCTCAGTAACACCTAGCGTAAAGTGGCCATATCGCACTCCTTCAAAATATGCTACCGCCCAAAGCTGTGGAGGAAAGAGTTGAAACCATTGTATAACCTCCTGGGAGATCTCTATCATTTCAGCAATTTTGCTCTCAAACTCTACAGTAGTGAGAGCATAAACAGCATTCCAGAAGATATTAACCAACTTTGTGTCCTTAAATGTATCACGGAAATTTTCACTGACATAACGTAGACAAAAACCATGAAAGGCACTTGGAAAATGGGTTTCTACTGCATCTACGATGCCTTGCTGTCTTTCAGATAGTATAGTAAGTCTAGGCATGTTTTCAGTGTTTACACCAAGAAGCTTCCTCAACTCTGACATGAACCACGTCCAATTTTCATCACTTTCCACATCAACAATAGCAATTGCCAAGGGAAACAATGCATCATCAGCATCAACAGCTGCAGCACAAAGTAATGCACCCAAGTATTTTCCTTTCAGTTCTGCCTTATCAAGTTCTAGAAGTGGTCTACAAGCAGTTATAAACCCGTAGATAGAAGCACGGTAAGAAACAAAGAGGCGCTGGAAACATTTTTCTTGTCCGGTAGCAAAAACCGATGCAACGCTTCCAGGGTTGTTTATTCTTATTTGCTCACAGTATGCAGGTAGAAGGCGATACCCTTCTTCAAAAGTCCCATGAAGTGCGGCCATACTTCGTTCCTTTCCGCGCCAAGCTTGCATATAAGAAACAGCAACTCCATGCTGGTCTCGGATATCTTGCAGGATTTCTTTTGGCTTGTACTGTGGATTATCCCGAATGCGTGCTTCTACTGATCTTGCAACCCAACCCACTGATGCTTGCTGATGATGGAGGTCGCGAACCCCTTCACATGTATGCTTCCCATTCAGAGTTCTAATTGAGAAAGTTGGAACCCCAGGACATTTTGCTACATGGACACGCCATGGACAACCTTCTTTGGAGCACTTGGCTATAAATCGGCTGCAATCAGATTTCACTATCCTAAGATCAAAATGCAATGCTATAGCAATATCTTTCAAGGTTCTTCTGCAGGTTTCAACATCAGGAAATTCCTGCCCAATAGCTAATGAATGATCTACAATGGCATGAGAAGTATCAGCTACCATTAAAGCATGATCATCCATGACTACATGAAATGTAGTACGCAACAGTCTGACGTGATTCAAAAGGCTCCCTCCATGCAACAAACAGAACAGAAAAAATGTTTCCAGGGAAAAGCTTCAAAAACAGCACATATATGCTCTTAGTTAGGCACAGATATTGCAGTAGAGACAAAAAAAAATGAAATTATATATATAGATAATGGGGTGGCAAGTCGAGGGAGGTAGCCAAAATAAATCAGGGGGATCAAACTTAAATATGAATACCAGTATAATTAATCAACATAGAAATGGAAACAATTTTCTTCTAGATAGAACAGAAACATTGGCAGCAAAATCCCTTTTTTTGTCAATTAGTGAAGCAACTTATTTAGTACCCAAAAGGATTATATAACACACCTGTAATAGAAAAAGAAACTAATGAGCAGAGTTATAACCAAATTTAACAGTAACCTCTTCCTCTATAACAGGAAGGGGAAGGGAGATTGAAAGAAAAAGAAAAAGAAACATACCTATCGGAAGGGGAAAAAAGAAGTATAAAATGAATTTTTTTTAAAAAAAAAAGTGATTTGCATTAATTGCTATGTTCCTCAGAAATGGATACAAAGGTCAATCATCAGCAAGAACAAAGAGTACTGATTTAGCAATTCTAACATAAAGGAACTAACTTTGTAAGATTTAGCAACTTGACAATCGGAAACTCCTTGTGTCTTAGCTCTGGAGAACACACCAATAAATCAGAGCCAAATCAACTTTATGCCTAAAACCATGAGGAGGAACCACACATGGTCACCGTAACAAGAGCAACCTTGTTTGTTTTTGAAGAGGTGTCAACATGCAAGTCTTCTATGAGAATATTACCCTCTAATGTAGGACCACTTTAGTTTATCTTTAGGTAGGAATAGAAGAAACTGTAGATCCTCTATCTAAAAGCATTGAAAGAAGTTATTATAGAAATATATAATCAAGATTACTTGTACCAAGGATGATTACAAAATTTTTACAGCCTACCATATTGATATTGAAAGTTATATAATCATCTTATAAAACTTATAAAAAGAAAATTCAAATTTAATTCTTTCTTTTAAAGGAACCAAAAGTGGAAAATACTAAAAAAACGTATTTGATATCCAATAGCAACCACAAAATTTCATAGCTTTCCCTTTTTCCCTTGAGAAAGAATTTTGACCAACAATTTTCTTCCCCTTCTTAGTCCTTAATATATATTCAATTCATTATTTGTTGATTACCACACACCCTACTTACTCATTTTGCTTTCATCATGGGTTCCTTGTATTGTTAAGATTCCATCAAATAAAGTTTTTTTTTTATCAAAGATCATGTAGGTGTAACCTTTATGCAAATTATACAAGAAGCATTACAGCAGAAATTGATAGTTTTGAATCAAAACTGTATTATACTTGTACATCAACTAGGTTTCTATCAAAGTTGAACCCTCAATGCTCCAGCAACATTTCAGTTCAAAACCAATCTTTAACCGTTTGAGGGTTTAGATTTGAAATATAACATAGAAGAAATTCATATAACTAGGATGACTGGCTTGAAAATTTCAACATAACCAAGATAGACTTGAAGACCAACAACCCGAATAATATATAACTTGAATCCAACCAACCACAAAAACTAAAAAAAAATTGAAACCTGAACCAACTGAAAGCCAACCCAGTTACCTACTTCTAGCAGTGTGAAATTGAAAAAGCTAACCAGAATAGCCAACTCAACTAGCCTGAAAGCCTACATAATTGACACTAAAAGTCCAAGAACCAAAGATAATAAACACAAAACTACCTATAAGTGAAGCCAAAATGACTCAATTCATTGTCTCCTTCGTTTACAATTATAAAAGGCTCTATGCAAAAGCCTAACTTCACCTAAATCTGGCAATACTTCAAATCAATTTTTTTGTGCGTGGAGAAGTACTTGAAATCCCAATTACAAAAGTGAAAGAAATATAAGAACACAAACTAATTCACCAAAATCCCAACAACTACGCAGTAACTAAACTTCTGACGATTTGTTATTCACTAAAATCCCCTTTAAATAAGACCAGACCCTAAATAAAAAGTAAGAGATATCTTGTAATAATAAAGTTCATATCTCAAGGTTGAAATCTTCGACAAGTAAAAGAAACTTGAACAATGTGAGTTTAGAATCAATTCAACCAATGAAATGATGAATTTGGACATAGAATCATCAAAACATTTTGATAAGTAAAAGAAACTTGAACAAATTCTAGTAAAGGTGAAATCCCCATGTCACAACAAGATTACTATAACAGAAGCAATTCAAATTTAAGCAACAAATACAAAGACATGGGATACCTTTGATAGCTAATATCAAGTCACCTTTAACTCTTTAAGCAACAAAAATAACATTTCAGAGTCTAGAAATTTGCCAACAATTCAATGGTTCTAAGCAATCAGAAAACTGAAATTGCAAAATAGGCTAAATTCAAAAGGCATAATAAGCACAATCTAAGCTCACATTGAGCTCTAGAAAACTTTACGCAGATTAACCCCTTTTTTTTCTTAAGTCGGCTAATCACTATATCTTAAGGTATTAAATAAATTAGTTCACTTTCACCAAAAAAAAAAACTACAAATTTAAAGACCCAATTGACCAAAAATGTTACCTTGAATAAATTTGGTTCTAACTCTTTCAAATTCCGCGATGCCCGCGAGATCTAAGGCTCATTTGTTTCGATAAATTTTCACAAAAAAGGCACGAACTCCTTCCCGTCGCTTACCGCCGCCTTTTAAATTAATTGGTAGGTTAAGAAACCCTAGAATAAGTAACAACGTTGAGAATCGGAGAGGGGAAAATACGATTAAAAAAGGACTTGTTTTTTGCTTCGTGTTTGGATGATTGGAAAACGAAGGAAAACAAGGTAGCGAAGCATATGTGTACCATGTGTTAAATAATTAGAAGTTATGAGAGAGAAACACTTTTGAGTAAATATCACAATGGGTTCCCAAACTTTCAGCATATATCATATTAGTACATAAAAGGCTAAAATGTTTTTAAAAAAATCCATCAACTTTACCACGTCACGTAAACAAGTCCCATGATCTTACGGATGGGCACGGGTCGGGTCGGGTTTTGGCCCACCCAAACTCGGCCCGAATATTATATACTTAAACCCAAACTCGACCCAAACCAACCTGATCTGTTTTAAAAAAGTTAAATTTTAGGGACTTAATTATAAAAAATAAATTTTAGAGATCTAATTGTAAAAAAATAAATTTTGATGACCTAATTATAAAAAATATAGAGAGATGGAGCATTCTTGTGAATATTTCAAAAATATATATGGGAAAATTACACCCGACCCGAATCTAAATTTTCTAAAAAAATCGACTCGATCGGGTTCGATAAAATGCCCATCCCTACATGATCCTATCACTTTTTACTTAGGGGATTGTATCCTCTCTTAAAACCTTAAAATTAGTTTTTTTTTTTTGCTTAATCAGGGGATTTTTTATATTTAGGAAGATGGGTTATTATGGAATTATTTAGGGATACAGAGTGAAAATTAAAATTAATGTAAAATCTTTAAAATGTGAGAATGACTTTGCCTAAAAACTTTCCAAAGTCGTCATATATGGGATAAAGTCGTTGACAGCTGAAGATAACTTTTTCTAAATTAACACATTCAGTCGATCGTAGAATATTATAAGAATGATGAAAAAAAATTAGAGATCAAAAACGTGAAGAAGTAAAAATAAGGGTTGGAAATGTGAAGTAATAAGAAAAATATAAATTTTGTTTAAAAAAAATTATATCGAAGATTATGTGTTAGCACAAACACAAAGCTCATTGAATTGAGAATGTCTTTATCGGACAAAGCCGTCTTCATGTATAGACGGCTTTACTTTAACTTAAATAATCTTAAAATAATCTCATTTTCTTAGATAAAAAATTAGTCATTTTTCCTCATTAAGCCATTTTTTATTTTATTTCAAAAATAATCTTAAGAGATTTCGGTGACTTGAAAATGTTTTCCAAGAATTTTCGAACAAGTGATCCCCAACAAAATCATTTGAGGAAGTATAAAATTACGCTAATCAACCTAAAATATTAGTTATATTACAAGTACAAAACATTTAGTCGGTTAGCCAAGCTGATCATCTTTTTTTATATTTTTTTAAGTAACGAGTTCTAAAGATAAAGCCACTAAGAGCACCTTTCCTTTAGAATATTCTTCCCCTCCCCTTTAGGTATAATTAAGATTAAAATTATAATTTGTTAAAAGTATACACTAAGAAGACAAAATATTTACCAACAATTGAGACATTAAATTTCTTAAGCAAAATCTGAAGTTCGAATTTTAATATCGTAAATGAAGCAAATTGGACTGGGTGAGTCGCTCTCATAATGAAAGTCTGCAATGCCCGATTCGTATTAGTCATTTAATGAGTTGAATACTGGTAGTTAAATAAAAAATTGTTATGTGGATATGGAATTAATTACAAATAAAAAGTTATTATTATTTTCCACAAATAACGTTAATAAGTGATTATGTATTTTAAAAATATTAATTAAAAAGTTTAAAAAGTGATAAGAAATTTTTTACCAACAGAAGTGATTGAACTCAACGTTATTCATAATAAGTGGCTAAACTAAATATTATCTGTTGAAAATCATTTAAAAAATTTAAATTTAGGATACAAACTATAAATTATATTTTTTAAGAGAGAAAGAGAACTTAATTTTTTTCAAATATTTATATTTTGGGAGTCATAAGCTTCTTATATCTCTTTAACCTTTTGCTGCTGCTAATAATATATCAAATAATTATACAGAGAATAGAGTTCATAAAAAATACAAAACCAAAACTTATAGTTGTAAGTTGTGATATTGATCAACAAATTAATTGCAAATGTTCAAATGTGAAAAGTTTAAAAATGAAAAAAAAAAAGGAGAATAGTTATGGAAGGTAATAAATAATTATATTAAAGTATAATATCTCTCACGAGGTAATATTATGAATTTTATATCAAGTTTCTAAAATAAGAACATAATTAACTTAAAAAGATATCTAATTAAGGGTAATTATATCATACATTGGCGGTAAAAATATTTTGTTTCGACAAGTATCCTAATTTTAGGGGTTAAAAATTCAGTTTAGGGTTCATAGTTCATGAGTTTAGGTTTTTGTTATTAGAATTTAAGGATTGTGGTTTGAATCTAGAATTTAAGGTTATGATTTAGGGATTACAGGTAAAAACCTTAATCCCTAATATATTATCTTAAAATCTAAACTCTGACCTCTAAACTTTAAATCATAATCTTAAAATTTAAATTCTAAACACAAACCCTAAATTCTAAATTCATAAACATAAACTCCTAAACTAGATCTATAACCCTTAAAATTAAGAGATGTTTTCTCATCTAATTAATCCTATTTAGTATATGTCAAAAAGAAGGGGGGGAAAAGACAGCATACCAAAAGATCAACTTAAAGTTATCTAATTAATCCTAAAATCTTGTGTTTTCAACTACGTATCAAAATTTAACTTCACTTTTTTAGAAATAAAATACAATTAATAATAGGGTTTTATTTTAATACACAGTTCGTGTAAAATATTTTACACAATCCTTCTATAAAATCCAAAATCTAAAATCCTAACTCCAACACCCTAAATTTTAACCCTAAACTATAACCCTAAACCTTAAATTTTAAACCTTATAACCTAAACCTCTAAACTTTAAACCTTAAATTAAATTCCTCACCCTTAAATTTAAAAAATACGTGTAAACTTTAATTTATATGGACGATATATCAAACTTTTTCTCTTAATAATATCCGAAATCTCCCGTAATCTAATATTTTTCAACACAATCCTATAATCATAACCCCACAACATAATTCATCCTCAAGTTCTAATTTTCAAAGGAGCCTCGCTTTTGCTGGCTGCCACCCTTTCTCAATAATTCGTCAAATTGTATTCTTTTTCTCTAAATCTCATCAGTATTCGCCAAAACACTCCAAGGGAAGGCAAAAACAAAAACAAAAACAAATCTATTTCCTCCCCAAAATCCAGGCTTCTCAGTAGTTGAAGGGAGAGATCATCATTAATGGGATTTTGTTTTAATCACTTTGCTTCTTTGCTTCTTCTTCTTCATGCTTTTTCATGGCTCCATATCTCCGCTTTCTTCTGATTCTACATAGATTACCCATCACCGCCATTCACCTCCTCCTTATTTTCCTCCATTCTCTCTTATAACTCTTCCTTCTCACCGGTTTTTCCCGGTTTCAATAAAAAAAAACCCTGTTTTTTCTTTCACTTTGAAGGTGAATTAAGGTGAGGGGGAACAGATATTTGATTAAAAAAGGTACCTTTTGACGTTTTTGTCGTGTAGAACTAAACTTGTACAAGTTTTTATAGGAAATTCAGTATTTTTCTAGTGAACAGTTTTCTTATTGCTGTTGTGATTTTTTTTTTCTGTTTAGTTGGCTAGAGGAACTGGTAAAGTGATTAAATGAATTCGGTAATTGAAAATAAAAGCACCCTTTATTGGAATTAGATGAATAATTCAGATCTTAATGATGATTTTTCTTTGGTTTTTTCAGTTTTCTCAGTAAGCAAACAGAAATTTGTAGGAATGGCATCCGTGCTTTTGTACCATGTGGTGGGGGATCTGACGGTGGGGAAGCTGGAGTTGGTTGAATTCTCCGAAACAGAGACGGTGGAAGAAGCTATAAGAGCGATAGGAGAATCAACAGAGTGTGGTATACCAGTTTGGAAGAGGATACCTCATGTGGGAATGATTGAAAAGAATGAAATGAGACAACAGGGGTTTGTTGGTATTTTAACTTCACTTGATATTGTCTCCTTTTGAGCTAAAACTCAGTGTTGGGAAGATCAGGATAAAGCTATGAAAACACAAGTTTCTGATGTTGTTGTCCCTAATAAGGCTCTCTTGAAGATTGTTGATCCTGCCACCAGGTTAGTTCATTGTTGCTTATGTTTAATCACTTGCTTCTTTATTTATTTATTTCAGCTTAGAATGTTGGAAAAAGTTCACATTTTCAGAGGATTAACCTCACCAGAATCTTCACGACTAGAACTTTATGTTAAAGTGATTTATACTTTTCTCATTGCCCTCGTACATCTAGGACAGATTCACTACCATGGAGAAGTATTCGAGCTTTGTGTGGCACCTTGTTCTTGATAATAATAGTATAAAACATGCCCATTTTTTCAATTTTTTAATCTAGATTCCATTCTTTTTCTTTTTCAAAAAGTGTGGTCTCTTGAAAAGCAACTTTACTGCTTGTGCTTGGACATTCCCTGTAGACACCCTAAGATAACCCTAATTTAGACTCATGTCAACATTGGAACTACTGTTATAGGATGATTGTGTTTTCTTGTGTATCTTCTGTTTCTATAAACGAATCTTGTTATAAACAACAGTTGTTCAATTTGTCATTATTATTATGCCATTAGTGAATGATTAGGAGGTAGCATTAGTGTGCATTATCATTATCTTTTTCTTCTTCATCTTCTGCTTCCTTTTAATTAATTATTATTGTATACTTACGATTATGGTCATGTTGAATGATTCCCTTCAAGCATTCATCAACAGATACTTTATTTTCATTGTTCATCAAAGAATTAAGCAGTTGGGAAATTAAATGTCTGAGTGGGTTGTTCTTGTTTAATGATCATAGAAAATCAATTGTTATGTTCCGCTTCTTAAGCAGTTGTACTGAATACATGCATATCTGTTTCGGTACTGGAATATATTTCGATTAGGAGGAAGCATCTTGCGCTTGGAGTCGTTCGTGCATCCTTTGTGTCAGTTTTTAGCTTACTGTATAGCCATTCCCATGTTTGCTATATTTTGCCAGGAAGCTATTTCATGTCTGATTTTGCTACCTTGAAGCACAATCGCCAATTAAATTTATATTTTGATCCATCTAAGGAGTAAGTTATTAAACAGACAATATGTTATTCATGAGAGAGTTCTATTTTTATTTTGTTCTAATTATCTGGTTTAATATCTAATTTCTGAGATTTTTATTTGGTTAGTAATGTGAAGCCTGCTTAAGTATTGAGAGGCTTTACCGCATTCAATGTGGTTCATTTGAAGAAAAATGGCGGATTTTATTCTTACTTGTGATTTTATTTTACGGGTTGGTACAAAGGACATAGCGGCATTTTTATTGCAAGAAATTTGTGGACAAAAGAAATTATTTTTGGCTCTGCCTTCGATGTTCTCTATCTGCGTTGTTAATTCTTTATTGTTGGACTAGATTGATAGATGCACTTGAGATGATGAAGCAAGGTGTTAGGCGACTTCTTGTTCCAAAGAGCAAGGTATGGAAAGGCATGAGCAAGCGATTCTCGATTCTTTATAACGGGAGGTGGCTCAAGAACAATGAAAATGATAGCATGCAGTAACCTCATTGCTAATGCCAACTGCCCTTCATCTTCGTCCACCTCCGCCTACATGCTTGACAAGTTTTGCTGTCTCTCAAGAGAAGACATCATCCATTTCCTAATCGGTTGTCTTCGTGCTCTAGCTCCTCTTCCCCTCTCTTCTATTTCCTCGCTTGGGGCAATTAATCTAGATTATAGCTCCATTGAAGCCTCGCTCCCAGCTTTAGAAGCAACTCAAAAACATCCCGGTGATCCCAGTGCAGTAGCCGTTGTGGAGATCACACCAGATGGTTACCATAAGATTCTAGGAGAAATATCGGCCTCTAAACTATGGAAATGTGACTACTTAGCTGCTACTTGGGCTTTAGCCAACCTCTCAGCCGGAAAATTTGTTATGGGAGTTGAGGATAATGTGAGCTCAAGATTGCTTCCCGATTTTTCTGTTAAATCGCCAGTTCAAGATAATAAAACAGTCAACGGTGGTGGTGGGTCACCAAGGATAAGGAAATTCAGTAGTAGAAGCATTGGGTTCAATCCAGTGAGCCCGAGTTTCGGTGTTGGCAGGAGCATGTATAGGGGCAGAAGTGCACCCTTGACATGCAAAACTTGGAGTTCTTTAGCCGCAGTCATGGCTCAAATGCTGTCTCATAGGGCTACCCATGTGTGGGTGACCGAGGATGATAACGACGACGTTTTAGTCGGGGTGGTCGGCTATTCCGACATTTTGGTCGCAGTGACCAAACAACCTGCTGCACTGATTCCCTCAACTCGATCGACCACGGAGTTTGCCTCGGAAATTCAAAGTTGAGTTCCCCTCGTTCCGCGCCTTTTTTTTTATTACCTTTCTGCATGTTTCCTTGTTATTCTATTTATTTTGGTTGGACTATCGTACTTCAGATTCATGCTAGCCCCCTTATACATGAAAACGGGGTTTATAAAAATTTATAATTGTGTTTTATGATTTTGTAATGCTCTCAATTAGTTTATACCCAGTACATTATTATTCAATATATATATATATATGAGTTATATTTTGGTACACAAGTTGTGTAAAAAATTACACAATTATTCTATAAAATTTAAAACTTAAATCCTAAACTCCCAAATCACATCTCTCTCACCGTCTAGCATCCCCTACACGTCAGTAGTTCACGGTTCACCGCCCAAGCGTATGGTAGCTCATCGTTCGATATTTCTCACCCTCTAGTCATCGATCAACTACTTTTTTCTTCATTGGCGGGTGTTCGATGATGAAATCGGCAATTCATTCATCGATTTTTGACGACAAGATGATGGGGCTTTCAGTAGAGAGGGTCCAATGAAGACAATGGTGGTCGGTGGTAGTTGAATCGGTGGTCGGCGTGGAGTAATTTAGGGTTAGGATTGAGATTTTTAGAGAAATTAAAGATTGTTGGGTTAATAAATATATTTTATTATTTTATTTTTCTATTTTTGGATTTTAATTTCAGAAAATGATTAATCGTGCATGTGTTCGAATTTTATTAAATAGCGGGAGAAAAAAATAGCGTATGTCACGGAAAAACCTTGAATGGGTCACGGAATAAAACGTTATGTACTTATTTGTCCAAAATATAGTTCAGACACCTATCCGAAAAAAGGTATAATTTGGACATTTATTTGATTGTTAAGCCTTAATTTTATTCCATTTAAATGTCTTTTAAGTATATTTGTTAATAATTTAATATATATTATATAATTAGGATTTATATTCAATACATTGACAGTGGAAACTAAAAGTTTTCACACACGCTTTAGTTTTAGGGTTTAGGGGCTTAGTTTATGGGGTAGGGATAGCGATTAGAATTTAGGGCTTATGGTTATAATTTAGGGTTTAAAAGTTAGGGTTTAATTTTAGGGTAATATGGTAAGGATTGAGTTTTAACCTATAAATCCTAAATTATAACCATAAATTCTAAATTTTAACCATTATCCCTAAATTTTAAACCACTACACCTAAACTCATAAATCATACACGCTAAACTGAGTCCCTAAACCCTACAACTAAGGTGCTTGTGAAAACTTTTAATTTCCACCGCCAATGTATGAAACAATTACCCCTTATAATTATCTACAATTTAACATATATAAAAAGGATAGTTATTTGATGCGCGGTCAATGAATTTTTTTAAACAAACGGGCTTCTAAAATTGTCGCATACCCCTTTTAGAGTCCCTAACTCTTGAATTTTAAAGCCTAAACTCTAAACTTTAAACCATAAAATATATTCTCAAATCTTAAAGTCTAACCACAAACATTAAAATCATAACCTTAAACCTTAACCTCTAAACACTTTGTGCTTGTGGCGCCGATACAATATTTTCCCATATAGAAAATGTTGTTTATATAATTAATCAAATATTAACATCTGTTCGGTGGTTAAGTACACTCTTTCAGACCCACAAGTTTAAAGTTCAAATTTGTCTCTTGATTTTATGTATTTATTTATTTTAAAAGAAAAAACTTTGATACACATGTCGTGTAAACTTTAGTTTACACGTGTCTTTTAGTTTTAGGGGTTAGGGTTTTATTTTAGGGTATAAAGTTTAGGGGTTGAAGTAGTATGGTTTAGAATTTAAGGTTAGTGTTTAGAATTTAGTGTATAGGGTTTAAGGTTTAGGGTTTAGTTTTTAGGGTTAAGATTAGGAATTTAAGATTTGAATTTTTATAGTGTAACTACACAGGCTTGTATCAGTTTTACACAGCCTGTGTATCAAAGTTTTATCCTATTTTAAAATATGTAGGTTTCATTAAAAACTCTTCTCGTGACATCATGCTATTTATTTTTCAACAATAAAGACATTATACATATACATATTGTTGTCATTTTAGGTGTGCCCCGTTTGCGCTATTTATCTTTAAGTTTGAGATCCATGGTTCAAATTGTACATGATACGATTTTGGCAAGGGAATGTACAAGAAATATTGAATCTTTTAGGTTTAATAGGTAAATAAGTGTCCAAACTATACTTTTTTTAATTAGGTGTTCAAACTATTTTTTGGGCCAAATAAATGTCTAACGTTTCATTCTTTGACCCATTTAAGGTTCTCCGTTAATTCTTACCGTTAAAGGACACGTGTCATCTCCTGAAAATTCCAAAATTATATTAAAAATAAATAAAATTAATAAAGCAAAATCAAAATATATCATGAAAATTTTAAATATTCCCAAAATAGTCCTCAAATTCCTAACCCTCCAAATTCGTCCACTCCCGCCGGCGTTGGCAGTGTTGCCAGCGCCAGATAAAAGTGCCCTCCCCTCATTGAACAACCCACAGGCCGTTCGTCGTCCATCCTGCCGCAGTTTATCGCGAATCATTCGAAGGATCCATTCAACAATTTCGGTGTTTCGCACGGCGTCGATCGATTTTCGGCAACAGGGTGGTGAGAGAAATGGTTGTGATGGTCCAGCGACCGATGTAGTGGGCGAAAGCGTGGCAATCGACTGAAGAATCGGCCCAAATCGAGATATAGGTTTTGGTGAGTTAGGGATTTTGCAATTTGGGGGTTGTTTTATGAAATTTGAAAAACTTAGAGACTTTCTAAAAATTGAGTAATTTTATTTATTTTAATATAATTTTAGAATTGTCAAGAAATAACAAGTGTCTTTTAACTGTAGAAATTAACGGAAAACTTTAAATGGATTACGGAATGAAACGTTAGGTACCTATTTAGCCTAAAAAATAGTTTGAGCCCCTAACTAAAAAAAACATAGTTTGGACACCTATTTGACGGTTAAGCCAATCTTTTATTGGCAATAATCTAAAGACTCGCGATCATCTTCAAAAGACTCCTGCAAGGACAAAGATTACGTGGAGATTCCGTGAGAGTGACTTACAGGGACACTGTTTTTCCTCTTCATTTTGCACCAGTTTATGCTTCTGCACCACAATATCTAACATACAATCAAGAAGAAAAAAGTTTCAGTACAAGAAAAATGCAAGAAAGGAAAGCCATAAAGATTGAGCAGAACACTAGGCAGATGCTTAAAAATTGCACGAAATGAAAGGGGAAATGAGCATTGGGACAGATGATCTGTTCACATGTGGTTTTACCAAATGTGACATAATTTTCAGATTTGTACAATGCAGCATTATGAAATTAGAAGATGCAACTGTTGACTGAATTGCATATTTTTCAGAGAACAAAATCTACTTGACAGGAACTTTGTACATCTCCAACGATGGAAAATGAATTTACAGATTACTCTTCCTCATCCACCAAAACTATTGTCGAATGTAATCAGCTCATATCTTGTTGCAGCTTTTATCCTTCCGTGTCAATATTATCATCACTGGGAGATAGCTGTCTGTTTTCGGACAGTGAAAGTCGCCTGGGCTTTGTAGTTGCCGTTTCAACAAGCCCCTCTGATGACAGGTTTAACCCAGTAGATCCTGATGATGACCCCAGGAAATTGCGAACTGGGGCATCAGATGGAGATGATGCTGAGTAATCGTATGTGAAAATTCCCATAGGATGGTTAAACTTGCAACTTGGACCGAACTTGCAAATTCCATATCGAGAATAAAATATGCATAGAGGTTCACCCTGTTAGAATGCAGAAGTAGCAATGTGAATATTGTTAAAAGTATCAAGCAACAAAAGAATAAAACTAGCAACAGTGCATGTTTGAACGTAGTCCACTTCTTGCAAATCAACCACAAGCACCATAAAATCAATGGTAACATTGCATGGAAGACAAGATGGCGTGAAGAAAAGCCACCCTCAAACCAGAAGGAATATGTGCAAAACGGATAATGGATAAACGAAACATTCTAAGATTGTCAAGTAAAAACGAAAATAAGAAAATTCAAAATATTAGCATTCTGCAACTGATGATAAATCTAAATTCTGAAAAGCATTAAAGCTTCAAAATAAGATGCCGCGATAGGCTCTCTAGTCACTATCATGACAAAACAAAGGCACGGTAATTAAGAATGAAACTAGGAAGTTAATTTGGATGATAACCTTGTAATCTATGTTACATGGACTTTGGTATGGGTTCTGGTTTAAATTTGATCCAAGGTTGATTCCTTTCCTCCAAAATTTCAGACTAGTAGAGTGGGCTATGAAGAGTCTGAAAGCTGGACATGGATACATAGCTACCATATAAACAGTTCGGAAAAAAAAATCTGGATTTTGTATTTTATAAAAAGAATAAAGAACGAAGAAGTATATTAGTAATATATATTTAAGTATTTTAATATATACTACTGTAATATTCTAAATGTGTTTTATGAAATAAATATGGATTTTGTATTATAAATGTTGTTTTGTTCTATCATAGCAATGAAGTTCATGTACAAGCTTTATGAGGATCCTCTGATAAAACTTACAGTTCATCTTTTCATTTGGGTATACAGTTTACAATTTACAATTTACAATTTAAGCTAATGGCAATGTTCTTGATATGATTACCCCAAAGTTATGAACTAGTTTTTTTCCCTGGAGAGAGCTAAAAGTAGGATCTATTGAAAAGCCTCTTGAGGAATTTTCACATGGTTCAAATTATTAATCTGGTGCTGGATGGGGGGGGGGGGGGGGCAGAAAGAGAGACAGAGAGGAGGGGAAAGACAAAAAAAAGGTAGAATAAAGGAGACTAGAGAGACTCATCTTTACTTTAAAGCAACATCCATTTTGCCGGACAAAAAAGAAAAAAAGAACATCCACTTTATGCCAATTCCTTCTAGTTTAATTTAAAGTCTGCATGGCAGTCGCAAAATGTCAATAGCCAGCAGGTGTACCAAAGCAACATCCATTTTTTAACATAAAATAATTGTTAGCTTGGCTGCAATTAAAACAATCAGGAAACCAAGAGGGAATGTCATTTTTAGGTAGCATGAATACTAGGTTTTTAATAAACTGAAAGACGGAATACCACTGAAAACATAACTCACCGGGCGTAAAGGAAGGCCTATAGGACTCAACACACAATCAGGGGCAGGAAGAACTCTCTCTCTTGGGTGATGAAACCTACAAACTGCACCAAACTTACAATCTCCAGTCTTCATGTAAAATTGGCACTCCGGCTGGCCAGGTCGTTCTGGAAATACATTCTCCCTCTGCAATGCATAAATACCTACAGGAACAGAACTAGAGCGTAATTGAGAAAAGGATGCTTGGGATACTGCTGATGCTGATTCATTCTGGCGTGAGGTTCCATAGATTTGGTGATTTACATTTGTCTGCTGCAGGTTCTCTGAAGAAGAAGCTGATGTCAGTTGTTCCTGGAGAAATAAAAAGAATTAGAATGGTAGCACCTGTCTCCATGTTTTCTTTGCATTTTCTTGGATAACTAATGGTAGTACTTCTTAAAATCACAAGTTACAAGCTGCACGGATGCTTGCTAGTAAACGTAAAACTCAAATTATATTATCAAATGCTTCGCAACTCTATCATTACTAAAAGACATTCGTTCTTCAACGAAAACACATACATGGACAAGTGTCAAACAAGCTAAAATGAAGCTACAAAAATTCTGGTAACAGATGATTTCACACTCACTTCTAAGTTGTAAATTAATTCAACAATTAGAGATACAAAGAAGCTTCTGCAGTTCATGTTTACTTTTACCAAGACCAATTAACATTTATTTAATGAAAATACATTTGCGGCCAGGTTCTGGTTTATGGCACACAGTTGAATGTAATCAAAAGGAGATCGACTAGTGTTTCCTGTACAAACAAGCAGTTCATCAAGTTAAGCTACAAAATTTCTGATTCAATTTTGCCACCATTTCTAAATTTTAAAGTAATCCAACAATCAAGAACACCGTTTTAAAGAAGTGTCTGCACACCATGTTTATTTACCAAGACCAAAATAGTGCAACCAGCATACTGAATTATTCAGATTAAGAATTAAATTCCAATCCAACTCACATATCGGTAGGTGTTACCCAGAGTCTGTATGCTTTTCTGATTCTAAAACATAAAACCTCCTAATAAGCATGACAAGAATAGAATGTCACGTTAACTTTTTGGCCTGAATGGTTCACAATAACAACCATATATGAAGCAAATCGTACTTGTCCATGCACATCATTGGCTAGCCTCAAGTGTGTCCAACTACAAAAGCAAAACAACTCCACAACCTTTGGTAAAGCACCCCAACTACCTACTTGAGAGATTTAATTCTAGACTCCCTTAATGCTACCAAAATACTACTAATTTCATGTTAATGACAAGCATCACAAATCTACTGTTTTCATGGCCTCTTGTATTAGCTCCATCACATAAGCTCCTAAAATACTAGCATTATGCAACCCTAACCAAGCTAAGAACAAGATTCTTCTTCAAAGGGATTTTTTGTTTTAAGAGAAAAAAGGTTATAGGTTGAAATTGTACAATTATAACCTTCAAATGCATTTTATTCAGACCCGGTCAAAGATAAAATGCTTATATTGTTTCTTTGAAAATTTTAGAGCGCCTCAGGACCAAGAGAGAAATACTATTATTCTCCAAACACAAATTATTAGCATACTGACAATTACAATTCACATGAGTTGTCTCACTTGTCACCTCTAATGTTGTCCAAACACATGAAAAAACTAAACGAGCATACTTAATGAGCAAAGCATTAGTAATAAGCTAAGGAAAAGCTTACACTATAAGCATTCCAGCCTGGAACTGATACCATCCCTTGGGGTAAAATCAAGGGTGCATAACTTGATGGACCTTGCCAACGGGGACTGGGAATGAAAGATGCTCTTGACCAATTTGTAATTCCTCCTGGATATGACTGCTGACCAGGAGTGGTTGGAGAAGGAACAGTTTGATAAATAGGAGAGCCACGCAATGAAACCATCATATTAGTTGGTTGAGGATGGTGAAATTTACACGTGCTCCCAAACTTGCATTGTCCAGTTCTTAGATAATAAGTACACTCTGTCTCGTTCTGTATTAAGGAAAAGAAAAAGGAAAGCAAGTTACATTAAGACTATGCAACACCAATAACAATAACAACAACAAAATGTTAGAAACCGATCACTGAAGAAATACAGCTTGCCTTAACGTCCAAACTTACGCAACAACCAAACAAAAGTTCTAGGCTAAAAATGGTCCAAACTTCAGCAGTTTTTTTCTTCATGAATCCAAATTTAAAGTTGAAACCAAATTCATAACTCAAAATGAAAAGAGCAAACGTTCTCTTTGAGTCATAGCAAGTGATAAAAATTTTAATTTATCATCCTTGTCCATATATGCGCATTTTTCATATTGGATCTAATCTGGATGGCATTAATTTCCAGTTTTGCTCAATTAATCCAATTAAAAAATTGTAATTTTTGTTTTAAAATGACAACAAAAACTGAAACAAGAAGAACAAGAATATTGACAAAATTTTGCATCATTATAAAATTGTATTTTAAGGAGTAAATGGAAAAATTAAAATCCAAACCGGGCGAAGAGGATAGCCCAAAATATTTAAGGAAACTCTCCCAGCTATCCCAGCTTTGTCTCTAGGATGGTGAAACTTGCATGTAGCTCCAAATTTGCAAGTTCCTGTTTTCAGGTAGTACTGCGGAGTAGTTAAGAGCAAAATGTCAGTTGTTAGATCCGAACGTATATGAAAATGAGAAACATAAGATTCCCATAATTGGACATGATGCAGTAAAACCAAAATGTGTAGCTTCTGTCAAGATTGCAGTTTAGCTTCCGATGCAGTAAAAGCAAGAGTCGGTGCTATAAAGGGTTTCCAAAAAGAAGAAAACAAATACTAGAAGTCAGTCACCTAGTCAAGCTGATAATTCAAACTAAGTTTTACAGATAAGTCAAACCAATAGAAGGGAAGTAAATCTTTTCTCAGTCAAACCAATAGAAGGCAAAAACAGAGACAAGTGAGAAAGAAACCTCGTGCAACCTTTATCATCAACAATCTATGTTGGTTATACTAATATCTTTGATAAATTTTCCTTTAACCTAAAATGAGTCTCACTCTATTCAACATCCAGCATGATTTCTCCCTAAATATGAAATTATCTTTGTTTCATTATGAACAAAGTTAAAAGCAGCAGGAACACTCATTTATTTCTAGTGCATCAACCATATAGATGTGAATAAATTCTGCATTGCAAGACTAATGGATCCAATAGCGAAATCAATAAGAAATCACCAATAAACCCATGATTTTGATTAAATTAACCAATATGCAACTAATAAATTTTTTAGATACATAAAAAGTAGTATGCTTCATGTTAACCATACACTGTATATTGTAAAACACACATGTAAAAGTGGCAACATTGTTACATGTGAAACCAAGGAACCAGTACGTGCCTGACATTCTGGTTGTCCTACTCTTTCTGGAAACTCTCCTTTCATCCTTGCCGCAGCAATAGCCTGGAATTTGATTTAATCTAAATAAACGTTTCAAATGACAATTGATATTTAAAAACTCAAATGAGTAGTACAAAGTTAAATGAAATCACGGTAGCAGATTAAGTATGATCCCCCCCTCCTTTTTTTAGCAGCAACCATAGTGTGTATGCATATACAAAACCATGCTAATCTCTTGAGTATCTAATACTTCTATAAATTTCCTACAATGATTTTTGTTTTAGAATGATTTAGTTGTAAAGATCCATGCGTAAAAGTTTCGCGTTTACTTCTTACCAATATTATGCCAATGACAATAATAAAAGGCCTCTAAAATTAAGCTCTTCGGCATTGTACCAAAAGATCTCACTCAAAAAGCAAGCATTAACTCTGAACAGGACTTGTTGAGCTAGTTAATATAAAGAGCCCTAAGAGGCGGCATCTAGTAGATCTAGGGTTCGAATATCAAAACATGCAACTCAACTTTGAACCCCAAAAAAAGTTGACTCTGAACTCATAAGAATTATCTATACAAGGCATGGCTTTATACCAGTTCTCGGTTAGGAGGATGATTAAAATGACACGTTGCCCCAAATCTACAAAGGCCTGTCCTGATATAATAAGAACAATCAGGTTCTCCAGGACGCTCAGGATAGGGACTAGATTCCATTGTTTCACTGGATCTCAAGTTCATTTGCCACATAGCATCTGAAATAATATTAACTAGTGGGTTCAGAAAATACAAGGAAAAACAGTGGTAAAGAAATACACAAGGAATTGAAAATTTCCAATTCATAAAAAAATTTACTGTAAATTCAACAATAAATATCAATTTCTATTCGCTTTAAGTATCATATATTTATCCCTCAAATTTAAAACAGACTCACTCGATGTTCTAACAGTGGAAGTATCAAAGTGTAAATGATAGAGAATTTAAATGAAATAATTGAAATGGGGAGAACATCCCTTTAACAAACATTTGACAAGCAGCAGCAAGAAATCTCAATGTAACCATTGACCTTTGCAAGCCTCTTCAGTGGCTAAAATTTTTGGAGGAAAAGATTTCTATTTTTTTCTAAGGCCTCAACAAAAGAACTTTACATAATTTTTTCAGCTCCTTTACAAGACAGATCCAAAGAGAAATTTTCCACTTTCGAAAACTCAGCACCCCAAGAAATCATGAAGATCAACTGTGATAATTGCCAAAAGTTTGAAAAACAAATAAATGTAGCAATATATCCTTTAAATTCCTAAAATGAAAATTTTAAAACTGTTATAACATTTTTTTTATTTTCACACATAAAAAGAATACTCATCGTTCAATAAAAGAGAAAACGATATATATTTTCTTCTCTTATATGCCTGTAAGGGCGTAAACAAGACATCTGTAACTATTTGGTTCAACTCGAAAAGAATTTGACTTCAACTTGATCATTATAGCATTAAGCTATTATGTGTGCCAAGTCCTAAAATCCTAATGCCTAGCTTGAAGAGCTTACAAGTCAAGCTTTTTTCAATTTAATATAGATTGTTATTATTTTTAATTAGTACTGAAAAGAATCTCATTTTGAACTTGACTTCAAATTCCAAAACAGTGAGCTTGAGCATTTCGAAAGAGTTCAAGTCGAGCTCGAGCATTTTACTACTAGAGCTCACCTTAGCACAGTCACATCACTATATCAATCAAATACCAATCAAGCTCATTGGAGAATCATGACTCCTTTTTCCTACAATGGTGACTATAGTTTCATATAAATGACATATACATATGAACAAGGAGAAACCTCACTATATTGGATCGTCAACTTCAAATCTTTTCATATAGTGAATAAAAATAAGAAAGGTCTCCTATTTACTCTTGAAACTTGAAAGGAAATTCAAGGAAATCACAATAAGGAAAGTAGAAAACATGAAGTAATTTATTTTCTGGCAACCATGTAAGCGTACATCCTCTTATTCGAAGACAAGACTACAAGAATAACTTTTCCTTTTTTTAGTCATGCTTCGATCAAATTCACCGGAATTGACTACGAAAGTTAGATAAGCAGAAAAAGCATTAACCAAATATACCTTAATCCTATCAAAATAAAAGAATATAACTTAATATTTTCCTACAAGTAATAAAGCAATAAATTTAGAAATAAAATAGGAAAGAGAACATAAGAGGAAATTGTAAATCTCATTTTAAGTACTGGAACCTAGAATTTGACTAGAAAAATTAAGAACGTGGAATCTCTAATTCTTCCCACTCACCAAAACAAAATTTGAAACAATTTATTCAAATTCACTGCAGAATTAAACTGTTTTCTCAACAATTCAAATGCAATTAGATTAATCATTAGAATTCAAACTTTACATAATTTCTTAAATTAAACTTAACCAGAAAAGGAATGATTTTAAACAATGATCAAACAATAATTCACCATAAAAATGAGCTAAAGGACGATTCAGGGGGAAAAACCAACAAAAACACATGAATTGTATTTCACTTGCGTTTCGAGTGATTAAAAACGTAAAATAATAACCAAAACAGAGTAAATAAATGAAGAAAGAGAGAGTCAGAGAGGCCTTGATTCAACGATGGTGAAAGCGAGGATCCTTCCGTCATAGTCACCACCGTCGCTGCTGTTCGAGACATTGGAATTCCTGCATCGAAAGCGAATTCCATTCAGCGGTCATCTTCCTTCCATCACCATCACTCGGCTGTCACGTTAGCAGCACCTCAACGTAGGAATTATCATTCCCCGTTACAAGCTGTCACCTAAGCAAAACTCCTCCCCCTCTCCTCCTCCTCCTCCTCCTCCTCCTCCTCGCTAACAGAAACCAGAGAAATAAAATCAAAGAGATACTAAAAAAAACGAGAGAGCTTTTCTTCGCGGAAAGTCTGTCTTTGTTTTCTAAAAAAAATATTCTTTTTCTTATTTTCTTTTTTTTATTATTATTTTTTGTGTTAATTTTTTTTATAGAATCGAAAGGGCGTTGTTTTCTCTTCTCCACACAAAAATTAAAAGGAAAAATCGAAAAGGAAAAAAATCAACCATCCAAAACTCACCCACTTTCTTTTGGGTAAATTACACGTATCATTGCACAATTATCTTTCTTCTCTTATTTTGCTCGATCAATTTTTAAAATTTTTAATTTAATAACTAAATTTTATAATTATTTTTTCATCACCGTAAATTATTTTATTATTATTTTCATATGATATGATATTTTTTACTATTATTAAATATAAAAATAATTTTAAATAAATAATAATATCTTGAAACTCACGAATCTCGACTAAAATGTTTCGATTTTCTCACTTTCAATCTCAGACTCTTGGACTTTGGAGCATCTTTTGATAAAAACGAAGGTCGAATTTAAATTCAAGAGGCCGAGACAAAATAATCGATAAAATCTGAGACCGAACGACCATCATTTACGCCCGTCGATTGTGGTGTCCAACAATGACGAATAATTGATTTTAATTATTATTTTAACTTATTTTTATATTAAATAATAATAAAAAATATAACGGTTAACTACACCGATGATCACCGAACTATTTGGGCGTACCTATTTTGACCACCGAACTATCGAACTTGTCAATCAGACCACTAAACTTATTAAATTGACTTATTTTGACCACCGCCATTAAAAAACTAACAGAGGGGTGACGGAGTGGTGACATGGCAATTAAGAAAAATTTGTAAAATTGCACATTTAGTCTCTGTTATTTACTTATTAAATCAATTTGATCCTAATTTTAATTTATTTAAATGACGTCACGTGTCCCAACCAAATGATGACATGTATCCCATTTATTTTTAAGTTTTAATTTATTTAATTAATAGATTTAACCGACCAACCAGATGGTGACACGTGTCACCATCTGATTGGCCGTGAACAATGAGAGGAAATAAAATTAAAAGAAATTGCACATGTGGGGAATTAAACCCACGCCAATAGCATGGAAGAGTAATGCTCCAGTCACTGAGCCAAGTTCGCTAATATGATATGAGATACTAACATATTTTATTAAAGGATTACTTTGTTGGTGAAAACTAAAGAGGGGAATTAATGGGATACGAACTCGGGACTAATTGTACGAAACTAAAATACTAAACCACTAAATAAACCTTATAACAGAGGAAAATGTTCGAATATTTTTTCACATTTAAATTAAATCGAACTTAGATCACTTGAGATGTGTACAATCACACAAACATTCGATTTAATTTAAATATAAAAATTATTAAATATTCGATTTTAAAAAATATTCGATTTCAAAGAAAAGAAATTTGATTTAAAAATTTTGAATATTTTTTCTTTTTCATATTTAAATTAATTCGAATATTTATTAAAATGTTAAATCAAATATTTATTAAAAAATTAAAACAATTTAATATTTAAATCGAATATCAAATATTTATTAAAATATTAAATCGAATATTTTTTCCTTTTCATATTTAAAAATTCAAATATTTTTCTTTTTCATATTTAAATTAAATCAAATATTTATTATAATATTAAATCAAATTATTTTTAATAAATATTCGATTTAATTTAAATTTTTAAATATTTGATTTAATATTTTAATAAATATTAAAATTAATTAAATATTTTTAATAAATATTTATTAAAATGTTTATTAAAATATTTATTCGATTTAATATTTAAATTAATTCAAATATTTATTAAAATATTTGATTGAATCTTTAGATTTAAATTAAATCGAATGTTTGCGTGATTATACACATCCCAAGTGATCTAAGTTCAATTTAATTTAAATATGAAAAAAATATTCGAACATTTTCCTACGTTATAAGGTTTATTTAGTGGTTTAGTATTTTAGTTTCGTACAATTAGTCCCGAGTTCGAATCCCGTTAATTCCCCTATTTAGTTTTCACCAACAAAGTAATCATTTAATAAAATATGTTAGTATCTCATATCATATTAGTGAACTTGGCTCAGTGGCTGGACCATTATTCTTCCATGCTATTGGAGAGGGTTTAATTCCCCACAGGTGCAATTCCTTTCAATTTTATTTCCTCTCATTATTCACGGCCAACAGATGGTTGGTTAATTAAATAAATTAAAACTTAAAAATAAATGAGACACGTGTCATCATTTGGTTGTGACACGTGTCGTCATTTAAATAAATTAAAATTATGATCAAATTGATTTAATAAGTAAATAACATTGACTAAATGTGTAATTTTACAATTTTTTCTTAACTGCCACGTCACCACTTTGTCACTTCTCTATTAGTTTTTTAACGGCGGTGGTCAAAATTGGTCAATTTAATAAGTTTGGTGGTCTGATTGACGAGTTCGATAGTTCGGTGATCAAAATAGGTACGCTCAAATAGTTCGGTAGTCACTGGTGTAGTTTACCAAAATATAATATCATATCAAAATAATAAAATAATTTAAAATGAACAATATAATAATTAAATTATTAAATTAAAAATTTTGAAAGTTGAGCGGTGAAATAGGAGTAAGAATATAGTATAGGAACATATCCATTTATTTTTATTCGTTTCTTTTGATTACGGAGCTTTGTTCTCACGCGCGCAAGTACGTCACTGTATTCATATTCTCTGTTGTACTCCGCCATGCCATGGCTTTGCTAACTTGTAATTTGACTCGGGTCTCTATTGGCGGTTTAAATTTTGGTTGAACCGTTGTTATCGTATGAAAGCGAGCGAAGGATTTTTAGCGCTCTTTGTAGGCGTTTTCTTTTGTTTGGTAACTATTTTTTTATTACAATCTTTTTTATAATCACATATATCTAACATATTAATTAGCTAATGCGAATTAGATTTTGTAAAGTTATATTATAAGAGCAATTTTTGTAATCCATTTTTTTGTATTTACAACTTTAAATTTTGAATTTCTAATTTTATGTAAGTGATTTAATATCTCATATGGCTTGACCAACTGATAAGGATGGCCAAATTACCCGACCGGACTTGGTCGAATTTTTAATCTTGAATTTCGAGAATCAAAACGGAGTAAGTTTTTGAGAGTTTTAAATCGGGACGAGCGGGTTCAGCTATATGCTAGAAACTTCTCACCCCGCCCTAACATATATTTAAATAAATATATATTTTATTATATTTATGAAAATACAACTGTATATAAACACTTTTATGGTTGTTAAGTTATTTTTTGTGCTTAGCGTAAATTTTTTTAGATGTTGTTCAAGTTTTAACATATCTAATTTTGATGGTCAATGGTTCAAGTTTATTCTTTTAAATTATAACTTAAAATTGGTTTTTATTTTTTTATATGGGTTTAAAGTCTTTTTAAGCTATGTTTTGCGGTCGTGATGGTGGATTGACCGGATGTAATTTTTATCGTCGACGAAGATTATTCTTTTAAAATTTGTTGGGTCGGGTCGATCGAATTTAAGAGTTGATATATTAGGGCAGGGCAAGTAAACTAATATTTTAATCTGAGATGGGGCATGGTTAGATTTAAGGATTTATATATCGGGGCGAGATCAGGACAACCAAAAAAAGGTCTGGCCCTCCCCGTGCCCATCCCTACCAACTGATTGCTGGTACAATCTCAAACCCACTTAACCATTTGTAATGTTACATATTGATTTAATAAGATGATATGTTAAATTACATCTAATGTTTAAATTTTGACAATGTGAATTAAATAAATTAGATTATAATAGTTATTTTTATAATGAGACTTTATAAGATTAATCTATTAATGAGTCAAACAACATACTTCGATGATATGTATTTAAGGTATCTTTATATATGTAATCTAATATGTTAATATTAAATTATTAGTATATTTATTTTATTCATGGTATGCTTTTCACATTGTCAAAATTTAATTATCAAAATATAAATATTTTTATTGTACTGATACTTTGATGATATGTATTTAAGGTATCTTTATATATGTAATATATTATGTTAATATTTATATTTTAATTTATTTTAAAATAAATTTTGAACATAACTTTTTATTTTAATTTATTTAATGTTAATATAAACCTAATATAAATTTTGAATATAAATATATTAGGTTTATATATGTAATCTAATATGTTTTACATATATTAGAATTTAAGGCACCTTAAATATATTGTATTCATGCCATAAATATCTTTATATATGTGATCTAATATGTTTTTCATATCAAATAACGGAATTACACTCAGCTTTTGTCAAAATTTCATCTAATATGGAATTACTTGATTCAAGTATTAGAGTATTTTTTTATAATTTTATATAAAACAATAATTATAATAATATTAATATTAATTAATATATCAATACAATAAAAATATTTATATATTAATTTATTTTATTTTATAAAAAAGTAAATTAGACCAAAAATATAAAATTACACCCTTAATCTTAGATTACGACCTAATAATATTTGCGAACTAAATATCATAATGTATACTAAAATTTGAGATTATGTTTTGTAATCCTAAAAAAGCGACCCAGATGGTTCTAAATAAGGATAGTCATTTCATATGACTCATACCTGACAATCCTACATGTTTGATTTTTTTTAATGTTGAGTTTGTAGAAGACAAGGTTGGGTCGTGTAAGATTCAAATTTAAGATAAAAAATATCTGACCTGATATATTAGTATAATTTTATTATAAATCTTTAGAGATAGTTGTTATAATGTCCTTATCTCCATAATTTCTTATTTTCTCTTATGTTTTGTCAAATGGATTTTTTTATTTGTATTGGGTGGCAGATCATCAAACATTAAGTCGAATCGAGTTGATTTCGTATGAAAACTTTAAATTTTTAGATCAAGTGTGATTCGATCGAAAATTTGGTCTGACTCATAACCATCCCTAGCTGTATTGAAGTTTCTGCGATTTATAGGCCTCCAACAAATAGGTCACACACACCATTCATGAGCTGAATATCTCTTGGCAAATTGGCTGCAAAATTTGCCAATTTAGACCAATCCACATTAGTCTTCTAATACTAGATTGTCTGATTTAACCGATTCCACATATTCAAGAATTGAGCATGTTGGAGATTGGAAAGAAAATATTTTTTAGTTTTTTTTTAAAGTATATTATTATTGGAACAAGAGAAAAATACTAATATCAATTCTATTTATTTTTAAATTGTTCCACTTATGATGTGTGATTTGTTAAAAATTAATAATAATGTGTGCCTATTTATTTTTAAATTTATGATGGACACATGTTATTGTCTCAATCCTATTTGTGCCCCTTTCCCACTAGTATTATATTAAATAATACTTTTTATTTAAAAAATACGGTTGCTTCGAGATTCATTAATTCACCGAGTGGTCGACAATACCTCATTTTATCTCATATTGTGTGGGTTTGAACTTTGAATCATGTAGTTTGTAATAAATATACTCAAAATATAGATTATAGTCACTTGATTTGGTAAGGCTGGTAATTTTATCATTTGCAATTTTTTTTAAATTGGCACTATTATATATATATATTAATTAATTAAGTCTGAGTTAGTGCAATCGGTTAATTGAGTATTAATTTAATTAATAAATTATAAGAATATATTTTCTTTTAAATATTGATTAATATTATTATAATTATATTTTTAAATTATAAAACTTAAAATATAAATCTTTAACCTTAAAGTCATAAAACATAGACCGTAAACTCTAAACTTTAAACCTCTAAATCTTAAACCTAAATTAAACACATAAATTCTAAATTTAACAAATTTGAATAAACTTTAATTTACACAGTTTATATATCAAAAAATTTCTATATTTATTATTGAATAAATTCTAAAAATATTGTTTTTACATAAAATATTTTATTTCACCCTAACGTGAGGGTGGCATAATATAATAATATTCACATGCATATGTACGTGTCTTAAATATATGTCTTGGAATTATTATTCAAATAAAAATTTGAATCATTTAGCAAAGAATAGAAAATTTAATAATTTTAATTTTTGTTATTTTAGTTTATACATTAAAAAATTGTCAAAAAAAATTATACATTAAAAATAGGATTCCATTTTTGCCCTCCAGCACTTGTCAAATTGTTTATTTTAATATAAAGATTAAAAGAAAAGAAAAGAAAGAAGGGGGAAAATAGAAACTATAAATAGCCGTCGAATTCAATTCCCCTCCCAGAACTCAATCCCTTTCTTTTCCGAAGCTGGGTTCATCGTTTATAAAGAAGCTTAAACCCAAACCCTTTCTTTTCCACTATTCTTCCTATTCTTCTTCGTTCTTTCATTCAATCCGGAAGATAATGGGGTGCATTATCGAAGATGATGACGGAGACAACGCTGTCATGGAACCGCCATTCAATTTTTCTGAGGTGGAAGAACGCATTTACAGATGTGGTTTCCCTCGGCCCTCCAATTTTGCCTTCTTGGAAACCCTAAACCTCCGTTCCATTATGTAACGCTTTCTTCTTTCTCTTTTTATCTTTTAGTCGCATTGGTTAATAGTTTTACTTCCTTTTTCAAGCTTTTTTCGAGGTTTAATTTTCTTTCCTAATGCCGTCGTATTTCTTAGTGAATATGATATTTTTAAGAAAAGAATCTCAATCCTTTGTTTTCTTTCCGGCTTTTTGGTTTCTTAGAAAATTAAGAGGAAAAAAGAGACAGATTGAAAGGATTGAATAGTTAATTTCGACATGCATGCTAGATTCTGTTGATTTAGTTGTTGCTGTTCGTTGATTTGAGTATGTTTTAGTCTGGTATCTTGTGTTTGTATCCTTTGCTGGCCAGTAAAGTGCTTTAGAAGATGGAGATTTGTGTACTGGTTTGGTTGAGTAGGAAGTTTTAATCTGTTGATGATGTGGCTGCTTATTAATTTGTTAGGTTATATCGAGTATACTCTCAGGGGTTCATTAAGGATCTTTTAAGATTGCCATGGTATTTGACGTAATGTTGATATGCTATATGTTGAAGGAAGTATTGGATGGATGGAAAGGGATTTGGTTTATGTGTTTCGCAGCTTTCGCTTGCGATGGGTTACAAACTTGAAATGTTTTTTTGGGTGACGGAGGGTAAGTAGGGTCTGGGGTTGTATGGTTGGTCGTTGTAGGGTGTTCCTTAGTTTTTGTTATGGGTAGTAAGTTTATTAAGGTGAATGGGGGTGACTGAAAGTTGGGATATCCAAGCCAGAAACAACGCTTGAAGGTTGTTGGTGATGCCTTTTCAAGATAGGTTTCTTGATTCTCGATGTTGTTCGAGTGTCTCTATGCTGGTGATTTGCTGATAGGTTTACCACAGGGTGTACTTTCTTGTGGTTCGAGTCCAACGGATCGACACTGGCTCAAATTTTGATGTTGGTGTTTGTTAGGTTTCTTGGTGCTTGTTCGGTGTTGGTGTTTTTTGCCTTAATTTTGATGTGCTTTTCTTCAATCCTCTTTTTGGATATTGATTTTAACAATATAAACTTTGATGAGCAAAAAAAAAAAAAAAATGCATGCTATATTCAGTGTTCTGAAAAATAGAAAATGGAATTCACCGATGACTACTTAATATGCGACTATGCCTTTCTCTACTTGCAAAACTAACTCTTTTTGTTTCCCTTTCAATTTTGCAGATACTTATGTCCGGAGCCTTATCCTGAGGAGAATATGGAGTTTCTTAGAGCGCATAATATCAAGCTTTTCCAGCTCGGGATTGAAGGGAAAAAGGTATTTTCCCCTATGCTTCTATGGAAATTATACTTATTGAATTTAAGTATTTTTCATCTTAATCTGAATAATTCAGTATGCTGGTTGCACTATTTTGGTCTTGGTAAATAAACATGATGTGCAGATACTTCTTTAAAACTGTATTCTTGATAATTGGATTACTTTAACATTTAGAAACGATGGCAAAATTGAATCAGAAACTTTTTAGCTTAACTTGATTAACTGCTTTGTTTCTACAGGAAACACTAGTCGATCTCTTTTTTATTACATTCAATTGTGTGACATAAACCACAACCTGACCAAGGATGTATTTTTCATTGAATAAATGTTTATTGGCCTTGGTAAAAGTAAACATGAACTGCAGAAGCTTCTTTGTTGTTGAATTAGTTTACATGTTAGAAGGGAGTGTGAAATCATTTGTTACCAGAAATTTTGTAGCTTCATTTTAGTTTGTTTGATACTTATTGAATTTAAGTAACTTTTCAGCTTTAAATACCTGAAGTCGACTTTTCTTTTTTTACTTCTCAGGAGCCTTCATTTGCTGCTCCCACAGATGCCATCAGGGAAGCTCTCAAGATCTTAATTGGTAAGTCATTCATAAATTTTGGAATCAACTCTTTTGTTTCATCTTTTTACCTTACCAAAGTGTTTTACCTTTGCGAACTTTAAAAATAAACTTGTTTCTTTACAGATGTGAGAAATCATCCGGTCTTAATTCACTGCAATCACGGAAAGGTAATAGTCCAAATCCTGCTATTATCCTAGAGTTATTAGCTTAGCTTGATGAAGTGCATGTTAACTATGTGGTATATTTGTGTGGTTAATGAAAACTTTTGCAACTCTGTCTATTTTATCCTTCATGCAGCATCGAACGGGTAGGCTTGTTGGTTGCTTTAGAAAATTACAGAACTGGTGCTTCTCTTCTGTCTTTGACGAGTACAAACATTTTGTTGGCGTCAAATCCCGTGCCACCGATGTGAAGTTCATTGAAACATTTGATGCGACTTGCCTGAGGCAGTCTCTTCATAGCATCATCTATCGGTATCAAGGATAGGGTACGGGAAAAAGACGGTTGCTGTATGGAGAGAACCATGTAATCCTCCCCCAAGTAGCTCCGGTTTAATGGATCGTACAGACCGATTTTTACCCTACAGCTAGCAGACTATCCATTGTTAGAGATGTTTTAACAATAGGTTGCTTCTTAAAAATCAGTTTACCAGTTGCTGTAGTGTTTATACTGCTAATAGAACATTTTGTGCAAGTACCTTCTGTAGTTTTTTTCCCTATAGCAAGTTCTTAAGATCAATGAAGAAATTGGTCTTTTTTTTCTCTATGAATGTACTTCACTCTACACTATGTAAAATTCAAAACTAATAGCATTTTAATCAAATTACTTCAAACCAAAATTTAATTGGTTTAAAGCGGTTCCAATTAGTCTGTTTATTTGAATTGAATTGTCAATTAAATCAATGTGTAGTGTAGCCGGATCCTTTACCAACCAATATGATGCTCTCAGGATCTTAATTGGTAAGTCTTTCATAAATTTTGGAATCGACTCTTTTGTTTACTCTTTTTACCTTGCCCCGGTGTTTTACCTTTGCGAACATGAAAATAAACTTGTTTCTTCACAGATGTGAGAAATCATCCAGTCTTAATCCACTGCAATCGCGGAAAGGTAATAGTCTGAATCCAGCTATTATCCTAGAATTATTAGCTTAGCTTGATGAATAGCATATTAACTATGTGGAACATTTGTGTGGTTAATGAAAACTTTTGCAACTCTGTCCATTTCATCATTCATGCAGCATCGAACGGGTAGGCTTGTTGGTTTCTTTAAAAAAATACAATACTGGTGCTTCTTTTATGTAATTGACGAGTACAAACGTTTTGCTGGCGTCAAATCCCGTGCCACCGATATAAACTTCATCGAAACATTTGATGCGACCTACCTAAGGCAGTATCTTCATAGCATCATCTACCGGTATCAAGGATACGGTACAGGAAAGAGACGGTTGCTGTACAGAGAGAACCATGTAATCTTCCCCCAAATAGCTTCGGTTTAGATGGATCGTACGGACTGATTTTTACCCTACAGCTAGCAGACTATCCATTGTTAGAGATGTTTTAAAAATCAGTTTTCCAGTTGCTGTAGTGTTTATACTGCTTATACAACATTTTGTGAAAGTACCTTCCTTAGTTCTTTTTTTCCTAGAGTAAGTTGTTCGATTTGTATGTTTATAGTTTTTTTTTCAGTTTCTTTATTTAAAATGAATCATTTATTTTATGTTAAAAATGCCAAGAAAAAAACTTAAAATTGAATAATTGGATAACATATAATTTATCATTATTTGGAATTAAACTGTCAATAAAATCAATGTGTGTAGTGTAGGATCCTTTTAACTAAAGTTATTTGGGGGGAGATTACATGGTCTTGTCTGTAAAGCAACGGACCCTTTTCCGAACTGTTTTTGGTACTGATAAATGATGTCATGATCATACTTGCTGTAAACTTTTGATGCTGCCCTTTGCCAGGTTCGATTGTTGCTTGCTTGACTTCTCCGATTGTTTTTTTTACATCATCTCGTTAGACTAATTAATTATCGGTACAATCTCAAACGTTACATTATGATTAATGATGAGATGATATGTTAAATTACATTTGAGGTTTGGATTTTGACTATGCGAATTGAGTAAATTAGATTGTTAGAGTAATTTTCATAATGAGACTTTATAAGATTAGTCGCTCAAAGATTCGAATATCCATACTTGTACAAACAAATGTTATTTTCTCTATTGCAATGCAAATGCTTTACGAGTGTATTTGGTTCACGAAATGCAGGTAATAGATTAAGAATGTGATTACGAGGAATCTGCATAGTGTAGCTTCCTGTTTCTGGTGGCAATTCCATAGTGTAGCTTTGTTATGATTGTTTGTGATGGTTATTTTAGTTACTTCTTTTAGCATAAGGGGGTTGTTTCGTTCTATGTCGTGATGTTTTATTATGTAAGTGGCTGGTAATGGTGATCCTTGTAACCAATATCGGTGGTCTTTAATTTTATTAATAAACAACTCTTTTTTCTGAGCAAAGAAAAAAAATATTCGACATGTATGCTATATTCTGTGTTCTGAAGAATAGAAAACGGAATTCACAAGTGACTACTTAATAAGCGCGCCTGAGGCGTGAGACAAACGCATTCGTGGGCTGAGGCGGAGCGATACACAGGAGGCGCGCGCCTCTGAACGCTTTTGCCGGAGGTGTGAGGCGTGCGAGGCGACGCCTCTCATCACTGAGGCGTGTTTAAATAAAAAGCACGTGTTTTAATATTTTTATTAGAATATCTCCTTTCCCCTGTTTTTATTTTCACGATAAAGAAAACACAAAACCTAGAATTGCTCCGCCTCTCCCCAAATTCCAGCCAACCTTCAAGTCTAGCCACCGTCGCCGGCAAGCCCAGCCATCGTCGCCGGAAATTTGCAACCCAGTTGCCTCCGTCGGCGAGTCATCCTTCTCCTTCTTCTCTTCTTTTCTTCTGGGTGCAGTGAGCAGCCACCGTCCTTCCTCTCTTCTTTCCTTCTGAATGCAGTGAGCAACCAAATCCCCTTTCCCCTGTTTTATTAATGTCATTAATTGTAGGGTTATAGTCAAGATCCATCCTTTTCTTTCCCCTGTTTTATTAATGTCGATAATTGTGGGGTTATAATCAAGATCCATTCTTTTTAATTTCACATTAAGTAGGTCTTATTTGTAGTATGAAATTTCGTTTTGGTGTTTTGTACTTAAAATCTATTAGGTAATAGAATTTCCTTTTTTTCATGTCTTCTTCCCTGGTAGTTGTTTGTATGAAAGTAGGTTATTAGGAATATAATGATAGCAAAGTTCGATGGCCATTAGCAGAGTTCAAATTTGAAGTTGTTCAACTATAACATATTTATGCTGACATTTAATTCTGAGCAGTCTTGCATGAATTTAATTCGCTTGATAAGTTGCAGCATATTTTGTTTTAATTGCAACATATTTGAAGTTTGAAGTTTGAACTATGTTTGATACTTTGATTGTTTTTTTTATTTCTTTTTTTGAACTTTGTTTGGTTGCTTTCTTATATCAATTTGTTTGATTTGAGACTTAAGTACAAATTTAAGTAGAAAATAATTTTATCTTTTAGCATCTGTAATATAATTATCATGTTTTTAAGTACAAAATATGTTATAGGGTTAATTTATAATTTTTTAGTATAAAAGGGCGCCTCGCCTACGAAAGGCGAGCGCCTTCGCCACGCACCTCGGCTCTAGGGACCTTTTGCGCCTCAGAGCGCCTCGCGCCTTTTAAAACCAAGGCGCCTATGCCTTTCTCTACTTGCAAAATTAACTCTTCTTTTGTTTCCCTTTCAATTTTGCTGATACTTATGCCCGGAGCCTTATCCTGAGGAGAATATGGAGTTTCTTAGAGCGCATAATATCAAGCTTTTCCAGTTCGGGATTGAAGGGAAAAAGGTATTTCCCCTATGCTTCTATGGAAATTATACTTATTGAATTTAAGGATTTTTCATCTTAATCTGAATAATTCAGTATGCTGGTTGCACTATTTTGGTCTTGGTAAATAAACATGACGTGCAGATACTTCTTTAAAATTAAAACTGTAATCTTGATTGTTGGATTGCTTTAAAATTCGAAATGATGGCAAAATTGAATCAGAAACTTTGTAGCTTAACTGCTTGTTTCTACAGGAAACACTAGTCGATCTCCTTTTGAATACATTCAACTGTGTGACATAAACCAGAACCTGGCCACAAATGTATTTTCATTGAATAAATGTTTATTGGTCTGGTAAAAGTAAACATGAACTGCAGAAGCTTCTTTGTTCTTGAATTAGTTTAAATGGAGAAAGGCTGTAGAAGATGAGATAGAGGCTCTCAAAAGCAATGAGACTTGGACATTGACTAAGTTACCACAAGGAAAGAAGACTATTGGCTGCAAGTGGGTATTTACTGTGAAGTACAATTCTGATGGAAGTGTGGAGAGATTCAAGGCAAGGTTAGTGGCAAAAGGATTTACACAGTCTTTTGGGATTGATTATCATGAGACTTTTGCCCCTGTTGTCAAATTAAATACAGTAAGAGTTCTATTATCCTTAGCTGTAAATGAAAATTGGAAACTTCACCAGTTAGATATTAAAAATGCATTTCTTAATGGCAACCTAGAGGAAGATGTCTACATGCAAATACCTCCAGGGATGGAAGAGAAGGGCAGTGAGCAGAAAGTTTTGCAAGCTAAGGAAATCATTATACAGCCTAAAACAGTCTCCAAGGGCTTGATTCGAGAGGTTCACCAAAGCTGTCGTAAAGAATGATTATAAACAGTGTCAGCCATCTTAATTGTCTATGTTGATGACATTATCATCACAGGAAATGATGTTATTGAAATAGATAATTTGAAGAAAATATTATCCAGGGAGTTTGAAACTAAAGACCTTGGAAATCTCAAATATTTCCTTGGAATGGAAGTTGCAAGATCTCAAGCTGGGATTGTCATTAATCAGAGAAAGTATATCATTGATCTACTTTCAGAAACAAGAATGATAGGATGCAAGCCCATAGAAACTCCTATGGACAACAACTTCAAACCAAGAAGGGAGGAAATGGGTATTCCTGTGAATAATGAGCAATATCAAAGACTTGTAGGTAAGCTAATTTACTTGTCTTTGACTAGACATGACATTGCTTTTTCTGTTGGAATTTTAAGTCAACATATGAATGATCCGAGGGAAGAGAATCTTGATGCAGTCCATAGGATACTAAGGTACCTTAAAATTACCCCCAGACATGGCCTAATTTTCAGGAAGAGTGATGACAGAACTATAAAGATTTTTACTGATTCTAGTTGGGTCGGAGAACTGACAAACAGAAGATTAGTAAGTGGTTGTTGCTCTTTTGTTTGGGGTAATCTTGTGACATGGAGGAGCAAGAAACAATCAGCGGTAGCAAGAAGTAGTACTGAAGCCGAATATAGAGCTTTAGCTCTCGGAATTTGTGAAGGAATTTGGCTGAAAAGACTACTTTCATAATTAAATTTTGATTGTAGCCAGAAAATTAAGCTACAAAGTGATAGTCAGTCTACTATGAGCATTGCTAAAAACCAGTTCATCATGACAGAACTAAGCATATTAAGATAGGCAGACACTTTATCTCATAAAAGGTGAATAATGGAGAAATCCAACTCAATTTTGTACCTACCAAAGACCAACTAGCTGACGTTCTCACCAAGGCCCTTCCAAGAAGCACCTTCGACGAGTTTACATCCAAATTGGGACTCTACAACGTATACTCACTAACTTAAGGGGGAGTGTAGATTGCTAACGGTGTAAATAGAAGAGTTTTAGTGTAATTGTAGTAAGTCAGTAGTTTAAATTAAGTCTAACTCTTAGTCTTATCTTATTTAGAGATAATGGTATTTTAAAGTAGTCCTACTTAGATCAAATTACTTGTATGGTCTTTTTAAAGACTATTTTCTGTAAAGCATATTTTTAGTGAGTGAAAACACACAGAGAATAAAAATAGTTCTTTCTCTGTACAAACCTATCTTTCTTCAATTGTTGTTGGTGTTAATTAGTAGGGTGTAAAGTCTGTTGCTTGTTTTTCCTGGGAATTGTAGAAGTTTTTGTGTTTGAGGCTGGTTTTTGAGTTGAAGCAGGGTTGTTGAGGGCTGATCGGATGATGACCGTGTGTTAGGTAGGCTTGTGAGTATGACTCGTTCTAAGGATGGTTGGGGTAGCGGGGTATTTTTATTTTCTTTGATTCTTGTTGCTATTTGGGTGAGATTTTGAAGGTGTCTGGTCTTTATCTTTTCTCCGTGATCTCGTTTGATTTGGCAGCTCAAGTTGCAATTGTGTTGTGGCTCTAGTTCCTTTAGGCTCGTTCCATCTTGGCGTTGCTCTGGATGTGTGAAGTTGATTGTGGTGGTGTATGAATGAGGGTGGTTTCAGGAAGATGGTAAGTCGGGTCCTTATTTCGCAGAGAATCGTTTTTTCTTCTGGTGTGTGGTGTGATTTTGATAGTGCTATAGTGTTTGCATCCTGTTTCTGGTGGCGATTCCATAGTGTAGCTTTGTTATGATTGTTTGTGATGGTTATTTTAGTTACTTCTTTTAGCATAAGGGGGTTGTTTCATTCTATCTCGTGGTGTTTTATTATGCAAGTGGCTGGTAATGGTGATCCTTGTAACCACTATCGGTGGTCTTTAATTTTATTAATAAACAACTCTTTTTTCTGAGCAAAGAAAAAAAATATTCGACATGCATGCTATATTCTGTGTTCTGAAGAATAGAAAACGGAATTCACAAGTGACTACTTAATACGCGCCTATGCCTTTCTCTACTTGCAAAATTAACTCTTCTTTTGTTTCCCTTTCAATTTTGCTGATACTTATGCCCGGAGCCTTTTCCTGAGGAGAATATGGAGTTTCTTGGAGCGCATAATATCAAGCTTTTCCAGTTCGGGATTGAAGGGAAAAAGGTATTTTCCCCTATGCTTCTATGGAAATTATACTTATTGAATTTAAGGATTTTTCATCTTAATCTGAATAATTCAGTATGCTGGTTGCACTATTTTGGTCTTGGTAAATAAACATGATGTGCAGATACTTCTTTAAAATTAAAACTGTATTCTTGATTGTTGGATTACTTTAAAATTTCGAAATGATGGCAAAATTGAATCAGAAACTTTGTAGCTTAACTGCTTGTTTCTACAGGAAACACTAGTCGATCTCCTTTTGAATACATTCAACTGTGTGACATAAACCAGAACCTGGCCACAAATGTATTGCCATTGAATAAATGTTTATTGGTCTGGTAAAAGTAAACATGAACTGCAGAAGCTTCTTTGTTCTTGAATTAGTTTACATGTTAGAAGGGAGTGTGAAATCATTTGTTACGAGAAATTTTGTAGCTTCATTTTAGCTTGTTTGATACTTATTGAATTTAAGTAATTTTCAGCTTTAAATACCTGAAGTTGACTCTTCTTTTTTTACTTCTCAGGAGCCTTCATTTGCTGCTCCCACAAATGCCATCAGGGAAGATCTCAAGATCTTAATTGGTAAGTCTTTCATAAATTTTGGAATCGACTCTTTTGTTTACTCTTTTTACCTTGCCCCGGTGTTTTACCTTTGCGAAGATGAAAATAAACTTGTTTCTTCACAGATGTGAGAAATCATCCTGTCTTAATCCACTGCAATCACGGAAAGGTAATAGTCCAAATCCAGCTATTATCATAGAATTATTAGCTTAGCTTGATGAAGTGCATATTAACTATGTGGTACATTTGTGTGGTTAATGAAAACTTTTGCAACTCTGTCCATTTCATCATTCATGCAGCATCGAACGGGTAGGCTTGCTGGTTTCTTTAAAAAATTACAGTACTGGTGCTTCTTTTCTGTCATTGATGAGTACAAACGTTTTGTTGGCGTCAAATCCCGTGCCACCGATATGAACTTCATCGAAACATTTGATGCGACCTGCCTGAGGCAGTCTCTTCATAGCATCATCTATCAGTATCAAGGATACGGTACGGGAAAGAGACGGTTGATGTATAGAGAGAACCATGTAAACGCCCCCCAAGTAGCTTTCGGTTTAAATGGATCGTACAGAGTGATTTTTACCCTACAACTGGGCATGGCAGACTATCCGTTGTTAGAGATGTTTTAAAAATAGGATGTTTCTTAAAAACCAGTTTTCCAGTTGTTGTAGTGTTTATACTGCTTATACAACATTTTGTGAAAGTACCTTACTTAGTTCTTTTTTTTCCTAGAGTAAGTTGTTTCGATTTGTATGTTTATATTTTTTTTTTCAGTTTCTTTATTTAAAATGAATCATTTAATTTATGTTAAAAATGCCAAAAAAAAACTTAAAATTGAATAATTGGATAACATATAATTTATCATTATTTGGAATTAAACTGTCAATAAAATCAATGTGTGTAGTGTAGGATCCTTTTAACTTAAGTTATTTGGGGGGAGATTACATGGTCTTGTCTGTAAAGCAACGGACCCTTTTCCGAACTGTTTTTGGTACTGATAAATGATATCGTGATCATACTTGCTCTAAACTTTTGCTGCTGCCCTTTGCCAGGTTCGATTGTTGCTTGCTTATCTTCTCCAATTGTTTTTTTTTATATTTACATCATTAGAATTCGAACTTTAAATCATCTCGTTAGACTAATTAATTCTCGGTACAATCTCAAACGTGACCATTCCTAATGCATTAGTATTTACATTATGATTAATGATGAGATGATATGTTAAATTACATTTGAGGTTTGGATTTTGACAATGTAAATTGAGTGAATTAGATTGTTAGAGTTATTTTCATAATGAGACTATAAGATTAATTGATCAAAGATTCGAATATCGATACTTGTACAAACAAATGCTATTTTATCTATTGCAATGCGAATGTTTTATGAGTGTGTTTGGTTCACGAAATGCAGGTAATAGATTAAGAATGTGATTACGAAGAATCTTGCATTATCTTGTTATGTTAATTTAATTCAAATGTAGAAATTATTAAATTGTACTTGTTATAAAATTTATTTTTAAATAAAAACAGTTCTTTCAATTGTTTAGTATATTTAAATTTATATAAAAATACAGTTATTTTGTTAAAAATAAGATAATTATTAGAGGGTCACAATAATGTTGGTAACTTCCTTGGATCTTTCTCCAAACAAATTGGTATAACTAATGTCTTGCTGGCTGAACTTTGGAGCATTCTTGAAGGCCTGAAGATTGCTTGGGATTATGGTTTTGAACGCCTTGTAGTTCAAACCGACAATGCCGATGTTCATCGTCTTCTTTTGACTTTTACACCCTCCAGCCTCTACGCTTTAGTAAGAGCAATCGTGGCTCTAGTTGAGCGAGTATGGTGGGTTGAATTCTCCCTTGTGCGACGAGAAGCTAACATGGTTGTCGATTTCATGGCCAACACCAATGCAACACCCAATGGTACTCTTTCCGTCTATGACGTCCCCCTGGTAGACTCCAAGATCTTATTCTCAGAGATGTTTCTGACCCCCTATGTCCGATTGAGGGGAGCTTAATGTATCGGCTTCGGCCTCATTCTTTACTCTAAAAAAACTCTATCACCACTTCAGATTTATTTTGAGTCGAAAAAAAATATAATTTAATTTTTCGTTATTCTACTTGCAAAATTATTGCTTTTCTTTTTTTACTTTTCAGGAGCCTTCAGTTGCTACTCCCAAAGATGCCATCAGGGGAGCTCTCAAGATCTTAATCGGTATGTCATTCTTAAATTTTGAAATTGACTCTTTTGTTTCATCGTTTTATCTTACCAGGGTGTCTTACTCTTGCGGACTTCAAAGATGAACTTGTTTCTTCATAGATGTGAGAATCATCCTGTTTTGATCCATTGCAATCGCGGAAAGGTAATAGTCCAAATCCAGCTTATTATCCTAGAATTATTAGCTTAGCTTGATGAAATGAATATTAAGTATATAGTACATTTGTGTGGTTAAGAATCGAGTTTTCCTGGAGGGTTTAGGTTGGCTGATAAGATATTTGATCCATTTGTTTATATAAATGACTGTAAGTTGAATTGAACGAAAGCCATATGGAAAGAACTTTGTCAGCTCTGACCTTTTTTTGAAGGGGTTGATTACATTTTTCTTTAATGAAAACTGTGGTAGCTTCTGACCTTTTTATCCTTCATGCAGCATCGAATGGGTAGCCTTGTTGGTTGCTTAAGGAAATTACAGAATTGGTGTTTGTTATCTATCTTTGAGGAGTACAATTGTTTTTTGACGTCAAATCCCGTAACACCGATATGAACTCCATGAATCATTTGATGCGACCTGCCTGAGGCAGTCTCTTCATAGCATCATTTATCTGTACCAAGGATACGGTACGGGAAAGAGACGGTTGTTGTATAGAGATTGTGAAATACACACACCCCAAGTAGCTTCGGTTTAAATGGATCATACACAGACTGATTTTTACCATACATTTGGCAGACTGTCGATTGTTAGAGATGTTTTAACAATAGGCTGTTTATACTGCTTATAGAACATTTTGTGTAAGTACCTTCTGTAGTTTTTTTTTCTATTGCAAGTTTGTTCAAGGAAAGATCAATGAAGAAATTGGTCTTTTTTTCCTGTATGAATGTACTTCACTCGACACTATGTTTAGGGGTTATAACAGTTCGGTTTTGAAAAATTCAAATCTAATAGCATTTTAATCAATGTGTGTAGTGTAGGATCCTTTTAACTTAAGTTATTTGGGGTGTGTTTACATCGTCTTGTCTGTAAAGCAAGTGTCGTTTTCTCGAACTGTTTTTGGTACTGATAAATGATGCCATGATGACACATCCCCGTGACCTCGTCAAATTAAGGGCTGTTAGAGACTTAGAGTCCAGCTCAGCCTGAAACTTTTGCTGCTCCTCTTGTGCCAGGTTCTATTGTTTTGATCCATTGCAGACGTGGGAAGGTAATAATCCAAATTCAGTTATTACTGTATAGATACTAGCTTTGCTTGATAAAATGAATATTAGGTTTGTACATATATGTGGTTAGGATGAGTTTTCCGTAGAGGTTTAGGTTGGCTGATAAGACATTCCTATAATCAATCAATTTGCCAAAAGCTCTGAATCGTCAAACCTCACTTTCTGGATGGCCCGAATCGAACCGTTTGACCGACTAGAACTCTGACTGACTCGTTGACCTATGTTTAGTAAACCCCAGAGATTATACCGTTTGATCCAACTTTTCCTCTGAATGGTCTGGTGACTAGCCTTCTCAAATCAGATGAGTCTTCTAATACCGGTTAATCCTGTAGATTAAATTAGACGTATTTATTAGAACTTTCTTGATAGTCTTGTCTTTTATTAATGTAGGTTCAGACAGTTCCAAGCCTGACACAACTATGTTAGAGTAAGGATATTTATTTCTCACTTCGCGAGCTTTGTCGTATAAAAATAGGTGCGTTCCTCTCTTGGTGCTATATTTTGATTCTCGTGTATTGTTTGTTATGCCATGATTTTTGGTGCTACTATTCTGTGATTCTGAAAGCATGTTATGTTATGAGTTGTATTGAAATTTCTGTTATTCCTGATCCACTGCTACAACTCTGTTGATAATGTATGTTATCTGCTTGGTTATCATATAATAATTCTACCTATTTAATCGGGTTTTGGGGTAGAGGTTTCTGAGAGTTCTGACTTGCCTTTATTCAGCTATAGTTCATCTTCAGATGGTAAGGCCACCTTCTGTTCCTCCTATGGTTCATCCGTTTTGGATGGTAACGTCACCTTTTCTGATCTACTATGGTTCATTCGTAATTCGGATGGTAAGGCCACCTTTCAGGTTCTGACATGGAGGGGTAATTTAGGAAAAATTACTTCTTTATATTTCTTGTTGTTTGAAGAGCATGTCTGTTTTACGCCTTCAAGTTATTTTATGATGTTGATGTCCTTCTCAGACTTCTCAGGTTTATAAGATCAATTTGGTATTGGAGGATCAGTCTCGATTTCTTGTTTCGCTAATTTAATTCACGGTTATTTTTAAATTCAATATTTGGAAGTGGCATGGGTTACTTTTTATAGAGATTTTAATTTTTTTCTATAATTGTTTTATTATTTTTGTTAAATATTTATTAATAAGCTTTAATGATGGTAAATAAACGCATTTTAAAAATCTGTTATCGTTAATAGCCGTTGTAATCTTCGAGATTCGGTTAAAGTTGATGGGCTGGGTTTTAGGGGTTACAATACTTATTGAATTTAAGTATTTTTCATCTTTAAATACCCGAAGTCGACTCAGTTGTCAATCAAGGGCTTATTACTTTTCTTTTTTACTTCTCAGGAGCCTTTCATTTGCTACTCCCAAAGATGCCATTCTCAAGATCTTAATCGGTATGTCATTCATAAATTTTTGGAATTGACTCTTTTGTTTCATCATTTTACCTTACCAGGGTGTTTTACTTTTGCGGACTTTAAAGATAAACTTGTTTCTTCACAGATGTGAGAATCATCTTGTTTTGATCCACTGCAATCGCGGAAAGGTAATAGTCCAAATCCAGCTATTATCCTAGAATTATTAGCTTAGCTTGATGAAATGAATATTAAGTATATGGTACATTTGTGTGATTAAGAATCGTGTTTTCTGGAGGGTTTAGGTTGGCTGATAAGATAGATATTTGATCCATTTGTTTATATATATATATATATATATATATATATATATATATATAAACTGTAAGTTGAATTGAACGAAAGCAGTCAGCTCTGACCTTTTTATCAAAGGGACTGATTACATTTTCTTTAATGAAAACTGTGGTAGAGTCTGACCTTTTTATCCTTCATGCAGCATCGGATGGGTAGCCTTGTTGGTTGCTTAAGGAAATTACAGAATTGGTGCTTGTTATCTATCTTTGAGGAGTACAATTGTTTTTCTGGCATCAAATCCCGTGCCACCAATATGAACTTCATTGAATCATTTGATGCGACCTGCCTGAGGCAGTCTCTTCATAGCATCATTTATCTGTACCATGGGTACGGTACGGGAAAGAGACTGTTGCTCTATGGACATAATGAAATACACGCACCCCAAGTAGCTTCGGTTTAAATGGACTGTACATAGACTGATTTTTACCATACATCTGGCAGACTGTCGATTGTTAGAGATGTTTTAACGAGAGTCTGTTTCTTAAAAATCAGTTCTCCAGTTGTTTATAATGCTTTTACAACATTTTGTGTAAGTACCTTTTGTAGTTTTTTTTTTCTATTGCAAGTTTGTTCAAGTAAAGATAATGAAGAATTGGTCCTTTTTTTGTATGAATGTACTTCACTCTACACTATGTTTTGGGGTCATAAAGTTCGGTTTTGAAAAATTCAAATCTAATAGCATTTTAATCAATGTGTGTAGTGTAGGATCCTTTTAACTTAAGTTATTTGGGGTGTGTTTATATCATCTTGTCTGGAAAGCAAGTGTCTCTTTCTCGAACTGTTTTTAGTACTGATAAATGATGCCATGATGACAAATGCCCGTGACCTCGTCAAATTAGGCGCTCTTATAGTCCTGCTCAGTCCGGAACTTTTTCCGTGGTAAGGTAATAATCCAAATTCAGTTATTACTGTATAGATGCTAGCTTTGCTTGATAAAATGAATATTAGGTGTGTACATATATATGGTGCATTTATGTGGTTAACATGAGTTTCCGTACAGGTTTAGCTTGGCTGATAAGACATTCCTATAATCAATCGATTTGCATAAATTATATTGATTTTAAGTTGAATTAACGGAAAGCTATATGAAAAAAAAAACTATATGGTTCCATTTTCTTTAATTAAAATTGTGGCAGCTCTGACCTTTTATCCTTCATGCAGTATCGGACGGGTAGCCTTGTGGATTGCTTGAGGAAATTGCAGAATCGGTTTTTGTCAAGGTGTACCACGCATTGCTGGTATCATCAAACCCCGGCCCACAAATATGAGATTTCTCAAAACATTTGATGTGGTTTACTTGAGACAGTGTCTTCACAGCATCATTTTATCAGTACCAATGGATACGGTTCAAAAACGAGACGGTTGCTTTGCAGAGAAGAAATGGCACAGAAGCCCGGAATAACATCGGTTTAAAGGATCTTCTTACCCACATTGATTTTTACCCCACTGCTCGTTGTCTTGTATGGTGGAGCATTTTCCATTTGTATGGGTAACCACTTAGGGCCTTTTCTCATTTAGTTTTGAATTAATGTATTTTCTATGAATTTCCTTCATCCTCAAAAGATTGAAATATAATAAAATTGCAATTACACATATGGGTGTTCAAACGTACCCGATCCGAGTGACTCAGGCCATTGACCCGCCGACCCAAACATTAAAAATCCGGGTATTTCTTTGGAAAAAAAATTACCCCACCCGTGATTTTTTTCCGAGTAGTCAGGTTGGGTCTGGGCAGAAATTTTTTAATAACCGGGTACCCGACCAGACCCGGTATTATATATATATTTAATGTTGAATTATATTTTATTTTAGGATTCTTAGTATTTTTATCCTAAATTCTTTCTATGCTTGTATATGTACTTTTAAGTTTTAAATTTCTTTAAAAATGTTTATTTTAATTTATTAATATGACATTCAAAAAAAAATTCTATCGAGATTAATATTTTTATTAGCATCTACTGATACCTTAGCAAAGGGAGAAATTGAGCTGGACTGTGTTTAGCTGAGCGTGTGTTTAATTAGAGTGGGGAGGATTTTCGATTCTGCTGGGCGTATAATATCATGGTTGCAAGACTGTGTTTAGCTGGACTGTGCACTATAGGGGTGTTCAACTTTGGTTGTTTTGAGCATCTACTGATGCTATAAAAGCATACTTTTTGATCAATATCTATATTTAATTATATATATATCCAATTATTTTTTTTAAAACTAGTTTTAAATAATTTATTTTTATATTTTGATTTTTTAAATTTTATGTATTTTATATGTGATATTTTTAATTTTTTTGTATTTTAAAAAATAAACCGGATACCCCAATTTTACGGGTACCCGGTAATCATAGGCCGGGACACGGATCGGCAAGTACGCTACCTGAAGAACCGGGTACCCGGATTTGAACACTCTTAATTACACATGCTTTTACAGAATGACAGCACCCTGTTCTAAATGTTTTAGAAAAGTGTTTTAGTTCAGTTGTTATGCATCAATATGGAGATCGTGATATCGAGCCTATTTAAATGCACAGTTATCTGTGTCATAATTGTAAGATGTTATCTCATATTCATGTGAATATGATCTCCTCACAACATCAAATTTGCAGGATACGAAGATCAATCACATTCTAACATGACACAGTTATAGCACATTCAGTATACAAGGAATGTAGAACAGTGTAAGCTTAATGAATTGAAGCTTTCATCTACCCAGCAGCAACTTGAATGACAAGGCAACACATCGCCTCTCTCTCGAGACTTTCGCATAGATAAACATTTTCACACTCGATTACTAATTCTATCCTAACATAACATTCGATACAAAAACAAGACTGATCTCACATTCAAATCTAACACAAAATTATAAGGAACTCATACAACAGCAATAGCATCACACTCGATAACTAATTCTATCCTAACTTAAGCAATAACATAACATTCATAATTATGATTCCATTTGTATTAAAATGAACCCTGAAAAACAGTAACCAGCTGCATTTGTCCAGTATCTGCATCCAACAATAATAAGTTAACCAGACAAAACAGATCTTGGAAATAAAGAAACTAAACCTAGTTGCTAAGAAATAAGTTCATGCATCACAAAAACTCCATATCCACAAACACTTGATTAGAATTAAATAAAGGAGCTATAACATAGTCATCACCACCATCAAATTCAAGATGGGTTAATATACATCAAATCCAACCTTTTTTACCCAAACCTACTACCAAAGAAACCAGAACTCAAAAGCACCAAATCTTAAAGAAAGGGCTAATTTTAGTAATAAATTTCACTTTTTCAAGCTACCCCTAACACCAGGACGAGGCTTGGAAGAATCAGCAACATGAGTAGCATGAAGGTTCGCAAGCTTTGACTCCTCAAAGGAAATCTTAGGATGCTTGGAATCATGATGAATCTGCATCGTCTTCACATCTGGGGCTGTTGTTTTGCAATGGGGACACTCGAACTTGGCATGTCCACCCTTCTCCACCCCGGAACGGTCAGCTAATCCGGCCTTGCCGCCGCCTCGGTTGGTTGTGGCGGCATCGACTTTGGCTGAGATTTCCTTGGCTGTGTGCTTCTTGGGCTTGGCTTTGCCTGTCATGATCGATTGCAAAACAAAGACACAAAACCTTATGCGTTGACAATAAAAGAACTTGCTGTTTTTTGCTTTCTTCCCCTTTGCTAGGTATTGGCTTTATTGGCTAAGGGATAGAAGGTACATTATATACACGTAACAAGCTTAGCTACTTAGCTATTGGAATCGAGTTTCCCCCTTATTTTATTAAATTTTAATTTTATTTATACTATTAGTATAAAATTTAGGCTCATGAGAATCCAATGAGTCTTCATTATCTTTTTATAAATTAAATAACAATATTTTAGGGGTTCCTTAAAAAAATATTTTAACTCTATCTTTATATTTTAATTTTTATAATAAATCTTTTTCTAAAAAAACTTAGCCATTCTTTTTAAAACATATTTTATTAAAAAAAATTTTTTTGTCACTCCTAATCGAAAATAATTATTTTTTTTACAAAAAATAATTATATTTGAATACATTCAAGCTTATAATTTATAAAAAGTATCAATCGAACTAAGACTCAATCAATAACAAAAGGTTAATTAGATAATATAACTCAATTTTAGGGCATTTTTGAAAATTTTCATTACATTAAAAATAAGGATTATTATCCTATGAATCATCATTATTTTAAAGTTTTAGTTTAGGGTTTAAGAATATTTTGAGGGTAGGGTTTAAATTTAAATTCATTTTAAAATTTATTTTTATTTTTAAAGTTTAGGGTTAAATTTTTTTTAGGCTTGAAAATAGACAGCTTTCTTTTTAAAACATACAATTATAAATTTTTTCCCTAAAAATAATAAACTTAATGATTTAATATTTTAAACATATTTAATAATCCAAAATTAAGTCTATTTGGAAAAAAGTAATTATAATAATGATGTAACTCAATTTTAAGTGACTTCTTGAAAATCATATGTTTCATTAAAAATAATTAAAAGTTTAAAAAAATTAATATTTTTAACATAAATCACATTAAAAATTAAAAAAATAAGTAACTCAAAAATTTTCAATAAAAAAAATTAATATATAAAATTTTATCATTAATCATTAAAAATTTTTATTTTAATTATTTATATTATATTTAAAATTTACATTTTTAAATAATTTAAAATTATTCTATTTGTTTAAATTTTTAAAATAATAAAAAATATATAATTTAAATTTAAGGAAAATACTTTGATACACAATTTAGATTTTATTTTTTAATTAGAAGGTGCTTTTTTAAATTTATATTTAAATTTTTAAATTTTATAAAATTATTGTATAAATTTTTTACAAAGTACTAAATAAAAATATAACCCTAAATTCAAAACTTATTTTTTCTCTTATTTAATCTTTTCAATTTATCTAAGTTTTTTAATTAATAAATGATAGGGAAAGATCTAATTATTTTTAACAAAAGATGAGATATTAAAATTACTCGTTTTAATTTTTATTCAAAATTATCAAGCATATTATAAAATGTTATTACCTTAATAGAGTTAAAATTTTGAAATGAATAATTAATTTAATGATGGGTTTGAGCCCTGATACAAAGTTTTTCAAAATCTTAATCTTGTCATTAAACCAAAAATTCAATGATAACTTCAATGTTTACAGACATTAAATAATATATTTACAATTTTGGGGACATAAAAAATAAAAAATAGATCCATTCAAAATAAATAAATAAAAAATAGATAATAAAACAAAAGACAATTTCAACAATCATGCACAAAGCACTAGAGACAACCAATGTTAACCTGTAATATTTAATTTCTATGTATAAAATTGAAAGTCCTATAAGATCACATACTTATAGTTGTAAGATTTGTATAAGAAACAGCATAGATATGAAGAAGCAAAACCATATATGATAATTTAGCAACATAGGAAGAGCAAGAACCTTTGATTCTGGACAAACTCAAGTAGAATCCAACAACTTACCAGGCTTGGGGAAGAAGCGAATTGTGATCTAGGATGGAAAATTTCCGGCGGAAGGCTGATAGATTGATGATGATGATGATAATGTTGTACTTTCATGGTCAACAATGGAAAGGCAAGGATCATAATGGTTATCATTCCTTTAGCTCTTGTTTGATCCCATGGAACCCAGTAGCATTATCTTTGAACTGTTGCCCTGGAAGGAAAGAGTGAATTAGACCAGTTGGTTTTCCAACATTATTAATATCAAAACCAGCCAAAGATAGATTTGCAGATGTCGGGAGATTCAGCGGCATCGGAATTGGAAAATTTGGAACTGACCTAGTCGAGCCAGATGAATGAGTTGTGATGCAGTTTGGGTTCGGTCCAAAGTAGCCATAAGATGTAGCTTTCCGAAAGGAAGGGAAGTTCATTTGGTAAACAGAAGCCAGAGATGTCCCAAGTTTCATCTCGTTGCTGAAATCCCCAAGAAAATTAGGCCTCATATATTCAGTTTTAAATTCAGCCATTTGATTAAAAGGAGGCGCAAGATCTTGGATCGGTGTAGCTTTAGAGTTGGGCGCAGTTGGGGCTAAATTACAACCACTTGAGTTAACATGATTGCTGCCTCTGGCTGCTGGAACTCCATGATTGTGTTTTCCATCGTATGTTGTGAGCACGTATTTTAGATCATGGGAAGCTCTTTCCACATGCTTTCTCACAGGACATCCGGGACTTGTGCATTTGTAGTAGCTCCTATAAGACAACAAAAATGTTTTACCGTGTCTTTTGGATGGTTCATTTAGTTTCACATACAAAAGAAATGCGATTGAGCAAGATAGAGACAACTGACAAGTTTTTATACCTAGGATTAGGGTTTCCTTTGACAACCTTCTGTCCATACTTCCTCCAACGATATCCATCATCGAGTATTTCCACATCACTTTCTATCTGCACAACAACTCTTGGTTCACGGAGAGCCTCAGATGCTACATTCATCTCTGTCTTCCTGCAACCGGAAGCGGATGACAATGCAAAGTGTATGTTAGTAAAAGCTACTAGAATTGGCCCAAGGATACATTCATTAACATGAACACAGATACCTTCTTTTTGACTCGGATTTGTCATCATTAGTTGCATCACCACAGAGTGATATACTTCCCTGGGTAGCCCTATCATCATTATCATCATCGTAACTAGCAAGTGTTGATGAAAACTCTGGAGTTTCAGCAGATTCAAATGCACCAACAGATTTCCCTTGGGCGGTTGGTAGTGGGTCAGAATGATCAGTTACAACAGACGTTGAGGATGTTCTTTCCAGACCCTCGGCTCTCAAATCAGATGCAAGCTTAATATCCTTCTGTACTTTGACACAAGTTCCGCTGCCTTCTGTGCCCTCTGACATTTCATTAGATGATAAAGAGGACCCAAGTGATGGGCGACAAGGCTGAGGCTTTGAGTGATTATGTGCACCTTTGTAGACGATTTCAGTAATTTGGCCGTCAAGTGAACGCTCTACCTTCTTCTTCACCAGACAATTTGGATGGGTACATTTGTAGTAGCTTCTTGGATACTCACTGCCCTTTACCTGTTTCTGTCCATACTTCCTCCAGTTATATCCATCTTCTGATGTTCTTGTTGTTCCTGTTGCAGTGTTTGTCCCCCTCTGATCACCTTCTGAAGGATTTGTGCCGACATCTTGTCCCTTGAAAGGAACTTTCTGCATAGACATTTGAGCACCAGCCAATTCAGAACGATGAAATCCCAAATTAACATTATCGTTCACAATGTTATTTAAAACTTTGACTTCGGTGACTGAATCTGCTGCAAAACTTGTTGAAGTAGCTTCTTTGGAAAATTCTGCAGGAAATTCAAAATCCAAAGGTGTATCCAAATGGACAAGAGGTTGATAACTAGCCTCAGCCTTCTGAACCACATCAAAATAGGAAGAAACCTACACAAAATAAATTGATCACTAACAGAAACAATGTTTTATACGAAACGTCTAAATATGCATGTGATGGGTGAAAAGGACTGGCTACCAGGATGAAACCCCTCCCCTTTAGAATTGCCAATAATGATATGATCAAGCATATCAACCATAACAAAGATCAGATGTGATGGATGTTAGACATCAATTACTATACAGATGAACTGCAGGTTTACAATATCATCTAAATGAAATAGCTTTCCTCCTAATGATAAAAATGGAAGTCGGGTTAATCAGAACAGAAAAATCCGATCCACAAGGGAACTGAATACTGATGTGATTAACTAGGTCAATCAACTTACAACCACAATGAAAAAAAACTAACATTCTGAACTATCTTCCTTCCTACCTAGAACAAGGCTAATAGAATTACAAATGATTTGGATTCCACTTCAACCAAGCTTCTGAAAGAAGGATATTGTTTTACCAGCAAAAATATGACCTTGAATTCCTATTTTAACAATCTTAAATGTGTTGCACTTGCATCTGAGAAAGCTGAAGAGTGACTAACTCCTAAAGCCAAAATAAACAAAAACTGACAATCGTAGGGAGATTTCTTCAAACATAAAAGAGAAGGGATTAATCTCAAGGAGAGTTGAAGAAATCTATCCAAAAGCAAATGTCAGCAGTTTTATAACAGAATGAACATGGTCATGATCCCTAAAATTGGTCTGCTTAACTGGTCTTTCCTAAAGAAACAAGAAAAAAAAATAAAGAAGAATATCATATAAAACACAGGTACAAAAGTTGAAGTAACAAATGAAGGTTGAAAAATAAGACATAGAAGTCATGATTATAAAGTTTTGCCTATTCAGTTTGCAAATCTGGAACCATCGGCAGAGATTAAACTTTATGACTAAGTATTACTAGAACAGAGGGAAATCACCTGATCTTCTACACTAGAAAAGCTTGGCTGGAAATCCATATTCTGTGGTTTAAATGTGAAGGAAGGAGCTACATTGCTGCCTCTGTCTCTGTTGCTTACACTCAACACTTGACCATCCTGATTGAGAAGGGTTAGCGGAAAAGTTCCAGTGGTGGGAGATGCCTATGTAGGAAACAAAGGTGATCAAGGACCATGTTAGTGGAAAAAATCTAGAGCTAAACAGGAAACAAAAACTGAGATATTAATTTGACAGATAAAACACAATGCAGACAAATATGATCCAAATTATAGAGAACATAATAATCATTAAAGCTTTCTAACATGCTTTGCTTAATTTAACTGAGCTTAATTATTGCCCAAAAAAAAAAACTTCTTTAAATATATTTGAATAAGTTGTTCAAAGTCAAATAATACAAATCAAGTAAGACAATTATCAACAAAAACATAGTTTAAGAACACTTTATTAAAATTCCAGTGATGGGGTATCACCAAACAACCAAAGTATTTCCTTTTGGATGATTGATTTTGAGGCTGTCAATGAAAAGGAAAAAAAACTGAAATAATTAATGCTGAAACAAACCTCAAAGAGTTCATTCCTATGAATGCATAACTAACGCCAGATTTGTAAACACTCATACACCATGATTTTTCACGTTACTTGTACATTGAGGGTTTTTTTTAATGTGCAATTTGAGGTTTATTTATTTCTTTGTTTTCTTTATTTACTTTCTGTTTCTTACATATGTGCTAATAACAAGTAAAACCAAACAGTTCTACGATCACATTCCATTAGAACTAAACTAGAGAAATTCTACTCTTGCCCAAGTGGAGTTTTAAATTCCAGGAAGGATTAGATTTAAGAAACAAAACATTTAGCAATCTTTTAACCGATTGGATAGCTAAGAGAGAGAAGTAGCACTTCTAATATGATTATGCTCTACGTGTAAAATCATGTATTCAGTTCGCAAAATAATTTGTAAAATTCAATTTTCAATTCTAGAACATATTACAAGTTTAGTTCATAACCTAATCAAATTTGTTGACAATTTTAAGTGGGAAAAAAAAAGCAAGAAAAAAAGCCATCAACAAGCAAACACAACTTAAAAGATGACCTTTGCCACTAAAAACCAAACATAATTCTGTGGCAATCATTAAAAAATAATCCATTTTCTTCGTTAAATTTGTTTCATAGCATTTAAAGCTTAAACCATGACAAAAATTATTGATTAATTAAAAAAATAATACATAATCAGTGAAAAAGAAATTAAAAAACTGGTACCTGTGCATTGGGCAACATAATAGGAGAATCCAACAACGCCGAGGGGCTAATCCCTGGAGGAATAGTAAGGTAAGCTGACCGGACCGATGGGGAGGCTAATGGGCTAGTGGAGGCCCGAAACCTCGCCGTACTTATCTTCTCCGCCTTGAATCCGCACGTTGCCGCCCTCCTCTCAGCAATGCTGACGTCTGCCCGACCACTGTCACCTTCACCTCTGTATCCATGATCGACTGTTACATTGTGGTCCATGGAAGAGATGAAAAAGCGAGATTGAGAGCTGAAAAGCAATCGGCAGCGAATTAAGAATTAGGATTTTACAACGATTAAAATGAAAAATTAGAAAAAAAAATGAAGGAAAAAATCTGAGTTGGTGTGATTCAGCTGTGTGGAGCTGAAATGTTAGAGAATGTTCAGAATTGAGAAAGAAAATTTTGAAAGAAAAAAGAATTTTTAAAATTTCTTTTGGACTGGTTTGCCGGTTTATTTAAGTTTGTCTTACCATAAACAGATTTATTATTATATTGCCTTTTATTAAAATTTGCATTACTGCCATAATTTTTTTTAGATAAAATTATTACCATACTTAAAAATCTTATTTAATTCGTTTACAATATTAATATTTAAGAATTAAGATAAGTCTACCACGTTCGACGAGCACAGCTAAACACCATTAACGCTGAACATCTCTGAACACCATCAAATTAATTAATAAAGATTAAAAATTTCAAGAACTCAACATATAATTATAAATTAATTAAAATAAATTTTTAATTAAATTCTTTTCTGTGTATATTACTTTTTAATTTTTTTAATAATTGAATCAAATACCAACCTTAATAAAATTTTAATTAAATTATTTTCTGTATATATTATTTTCGTCTCCATATTGTGAGTGTCGTATGAGTGTTGCGATTCATTATTCTTTCGAGTTTTTATTAGAGTAAAATTTTAAAATATAAATTAGTTTTTTGTTAGACATTATAAAATTAAAGTTCTTAAATTCCGAAGATTTTGAAAATGTTAGAGTTTATATTTTATTTTTAATATTTAAAATTTTGATAAAAACAATATTCTGTTCAAAATTCTTCATTTACAAACTATCACATAAGCATGTGGGTTAAAAATTGCAAAACAACATTTGGTATTTTGCTCCCTCTTTTCGGCCGAAAGAAGGTTAGACCTTGTAAAGGAGTTTTTCACTGCTCAAATGACACGTGGCAATAATTTGTTTCCCGCATGTGAAAATTAAATTTATCCTAACCTAAATTCCCAATAACGTTGCACAAATTTCTTAATCCCTCAACGTGTTAAATTAATCAATTAGTTAAACAGGTGCTCAAAATATACACGCAACTCACTTTTGGTGCGTAAATTATTTTTTTACTTTAAATAGGTTCTTAAAATTTCATTTAAGTCATTTTAGGTGTCTGACTGTTAAAACAAACTATTAGCCAGTTAAAATGTCACACATGGCGTGTTTTACTTTTTAAATCATTTGTAATTTTTTAAAAAAGTATCAATTTTAAATTTTTACAAAATAGTCCCCAATCCTTAACCCAAAACTCAAAATCCCCAAATTACCATCATTGTCCCCATTTACTGCCTCGCCGAAGGCCACCACTACCACTGCTGGACCATCACGACCATTTCTCCCAATCACCCATCGTCGATAGCCGACAGTAGGTGTACCGACCGACTTTCTTTTCGTGACTTCGGCTTTCTTTGACGTTAGGAAGCCGATCGACACACCTATCGTCAGTTACCGACGATTGGTGGTTGGGGAAATGATTGTGGTGGTCCGACGGCAGATATGGTGGGCGGCGGCGTAACCATCAGCTGCAAAATCGACTAGATAAGTTAGGGGTTTCGAATTTGGGGGTCGTTTGTGAGTTTTGGGAAATTTAGGGTTTTTTTAAAATTAAGTTAAAATAAAATAAATTTAAAAAGAAACAAAATAAAAAAAATATTTTTTAAAAAAGTAACGTTAGTTAACGGTTAGGCACCTAAAATGACAAAAATAAATTTTAAGCACTTATTTAGAGCTAAAAATAGTTTGAGCATCAAAAGTGAACCACAAGTATAATTTGGGCACATATTTGGCTATTAAGCCTTTAAATATATCAACAATTTGATCTTGTGGTTTATAAATAAGAGGGGCTTTTGCCCCAACTTTCAAACAAATTTTTTTCACCTTTAAATTATGTAATAAATTTAAAAATTTATGGGATAATTTTAAGTTGCTCTCTTATTTTTAAAAAAAATATATTTTATTTCTATCGAATTAGAATGCTAGCTACGCTCCTGTATATACGTAGATTTATAAACAATAAAGTGTAAAAATTAAATAACGAATTTACAAATCAAAGTGCAGCCATGGTGGCAAGTATTTGGCAAGGATAGTTTGCTCTTTAATGTTTTAACTGTGTCGAGGAGATCTAGGTCTAGTGGTTCTTAAATTTGTAATCCGTTGATGGATATTTTACTCTAATAATATTAATAAAACGTAATTTTGCTGAGAAAAAAATTGTTATCTCAAATTAAATAATGAATTTGGTCCTCTAAGTTTTTTTGTAGTTTAATTTAAATCAGTGTTGGAAACCAACCACCATGAGATTATGACACCTAATCTTAATCACCTTTAGTTCACCTATACATCTCAAAACTGATGATTATGATTTGAGTTTCGACCTATCTGTACCATTAATCATCCTGGTGCCGTGATTTTTTTTAATTATAGTCAATTTAAATATCTAAATCTCAAATTAAAAGGTTTGTGTAAACAAATTTGTGTATCAAAATATTTTCTTAAAAAAATTATCCAAAAAAAAACATAAAAAAAAAAGTAAACACGCGAAAAAATTTCATGAAGGGGAACATGTTGGGGTAGGGGTGAACAAAACTCGATTCAATTCAAAAATTTAATTTTTTGATCGACGCGACACAAATAACTCAACTCAAATTGTAATTTCATAAACTTGACTCAAAATTTTTTAAATGAAGTTTGAGTTATAAAATGAAACTTTGAATAATTCATTTTTTGTAATTAGTTGATCAATTTTCAAGTTCAATTCGAGTCACTCAACTATGTCATATATATCTCGTATGAAAAATATGAACAAATATATATATATATATATATAGCAAGAGCCAAAAAAAAATTACTTTGAGGTGTCACAAATCATAATTTTAAATTTTATGAATAGATTTTTTAAGTTGATGAGAATAAATAGTGAGTATTAATTTCCTTTTAAAGTGTGTCATACTTAAATTTAAATTAAAATTTAAACAACTCGATTTGACTTAAAAAATTTAAATAAAGTTTAAGTTATAAAATAGAATTTGTTAACTATATTCTATCGAGTAAATCAAATTAAGAAGTTGGTGTAGCTTTTGAAGGTTAAAAGTACTTCTTTTGTCCCACTTAAAATGTCTCGTTGAAAAAATTAACATCTTTTAAAAGGTATATTTCTCTTTATACTATTTTTTATAGTTTTTCAACAAAACAAATTTTAACTTTTTAAAGATAAAATTGTCATTTTAATTATTTTACATCATTTTTTTTACACAATTTTTTTTAAAAAAATTACGTGAAAAGTGAACCAGGGAGGGAGGGAGTATGTAAAATTCAAAAGAGCGAATAAGGGAGATGAGGAGAGGAGAGGAGTCGAAGCGTCAGGTTAAAGATCACCAGAATAGCAGTAGAGCACCTGAATCTCGTCGCCAGCGCTCAAGTTTCTCTGAAAAAAGAAAGTCAACAGCCCATCCAAGACATGGAGTGACTGTGTTTATCAACTTCGTAAGCAAAATAATCCATCGCTATGTTCTCAAGGAGGCTTTCTCTGTATACGGCAACATATCAGATGTTTATATTGCCTATAATAATCCTGGTAGAAGCAACAAGTTCCATACTTTTGCTGTTGTCTGATTTACCAGTCGCAATGAAGCTCTAAAAGCTGTGGAGCTAGGGAATTGGAGAAGAATGGACGGTTTTACTATTAGGGTTTTTATGGGCAAAAACTCTTCGAAGCAACATCATTCTAGCCTTCCAGAAGACAAGTCTCATGCTAAGGTGCAAGAACAATGCAGAAAAGCTTCATTAAAATTCACAAATGGTAGATCTTACAAAGAAGTTTTACAGTCGAGGCCCCCGACTTGGTGAAAGAGAATGAGGTTGAATTCTTATCCAACTCAAAACAAAATACTGGCAAAGCTGGCGGCTCAAATAAACCAAACTTTGACCCTTACAAATGAGGTTGAATTCTTATCCAACTCAAAAGGATTTGTTCAGCAAGCCCTTCGTTCGGACAACTTTAAAGTGAAAATTAGTGCATGGTCTGGGTTCTATGTGATCATTCAATTTGAAGAAGATGAGCAGATTCAATTTTTTTGGGACTTGAAAACTTCCTTGTTGAGTGCACGGTTTGATGATATAGATACCATCGATCATTTCACTTCTAATAGGAAACAGTTACTTTGGGTGATTCTAGAGGGGATCCCGTTAGTTGCATGAAATGACTCTGTGATAAGGATTGATGATGATACAACAAAGAAGAATAGATTCGATCAAGCTCGTATCCTAACGGGGGTAAACAATGGTTTAGATGTGCCTGCTTCAGTTAACATCTTTGTTAATGGGGTTAACCACTCTATTAGAATTTCCACAACAGAATTTGAAGAGGGGCATTGTTGGATCGATGGCTCTATGGCGGACGGGCTCTCCGATACTTAGTCAGATGATCTGAACAATGCGGTGGCCAACTGCCGGTTGGAAGATTTGGATATCAACTTCTCTAAAGAACAGACTGTCCATGTACCTGAAAAGTGGGAATCCCCAACACAATCAATAAGGCTGTCAGCCCTCTTTTCAATGCTCAAGCTGCAGATTTCCATACCCAAAATGGTAATATTCTTGGGGGCCGTGCTCAGGTAACTCAAGACAACAATAAGCCAACTGGTTCAGACGAGTTATTCGACAACCATATTTCAAATGCCCCGGTTCACTCTGGTACTTCCTCCCATTCTAGCGAACCTTTTATTCCTGTCATAAACAAAGAGTCGGGCCTTTATTCCATCAAGCCCAGATGTTTTAAAAATGCCAAAAGCTTATCCCCTAATGCATTCAGGTCCAAGTTTGAAAATATACAAATGTGGGCCTCTTTCAAACATATTTCTGGTAAGTCAAGGTTTGGGAAGCAAATCAATAACAACAAAGTGATCGACTCTCTCTCTGGAGAAAGAAGGGTTAAACCACATAAAACTCTGCTCAATCCTAAGGCGTCCCACAAGGACCCTTCTGCAATTCTTGAATCAGAAGCAAGACTGACATTGGAAGTATGCAATCGTGTTGGTCTTAATTTCATTACAAGCGATGAAGAAATTTGCAAACGATTGTCTGATATCACCTCGGATCAGGAGGATCGGGCATAATCTCTATTTCGTGCTGGGTGATCAACGTGTGACTAGTTGCTTTTATGCCGAATCAAACTCTATTCATATCTTGGAACATTAGAGGATTAGGAAAATAAGAGAAAAAAAGTTGTCGTTAAACGCCTAATTCTCTCCTCTAAAGCTCAGATTATTTTCTTACAAGAGACTAAATTAAAGGAAGTGGACGGTAAAATCCTCAAAGCTTTATGTGGGTGTCAGGATTGGTTCAAAGCTGCTTTCTCTCCATCCACCAGTTCAGCAGGCGGTCTGACTACTCTCTAGGATCCTAATTTTTTTTCATGCTGAATCTATAATTATAGAACCCTGCTTCCTAGTGATCTAAGGCAAGTTTTTATCATCCAATTCTTAGTGCCTGCTTATAAATATATATGCCCCTAATGATTTCCAGAAGAGACAAGTGGTCTTCTCCAACATCAACGAGGTCATTTCTAGATTAAGATTACCTGTTTTGATGGGTGGCGACTTTAATATTGTTTGTTGTGTAGAGGAAAAAATCGGAGTCTTTGAGAAAAAAATTGCCATGGTAACTTTTTCAGATTTCATAGACAAATTAAATCTCATCGATCTTCCGTTAAGTGGGGGAAGATTTACTGGGTCGTAATTCTTCCTTTAGTAGACTCGATCTATTCTTGTTATCCCCGAAAATACTATCATCTTGGCTAGCTCCTGACCAATGTGCTTTGCCGCGGGGCATCTCAGACCACAATCCAGTGTCGCTATCCTTAAGCAATAAGCAATGGGGTCCAAAACCTTTTAAGTGGTTTGACCATTGGGCAGACGATAGCAACCTGGTGGAAAAAAATCAAGCAAGGGTGTGGTAGACTACAAGGCAAAGGTATTGGACCAATGTTACGTGAATACAGACTATATCCAAAGGGTGGATTCCGGAAACTCAATCCAATAAGCCTGAGTCTATAGAAGCTATTCTTAGCAAATACGAGAAAATAGAGGAGGAAAACTGCAGAGGGGTTCATGATCCGAAACTCATATATGACTTAAAGCGGCTACATATTAACCTGTTATACTACCAGGACGATAATAACGAGATAAGTAAATAAGCGCAAACACAGAAAAGAAAAATAACACCAAGAATTTACGTGAAAAACCTAAAAGGGAAAAACCACGGGCAGAGGATGAGAACTTTCACTACGATGAGAAAGAGATTACAACTGATTTATGATGTTCTGTCTAAACCCTCAATCCATAGTATCTATTTATAGGGATATATTCTTTGTTTACAGAGGAAACTTGCATAGGAACAAATTCTACTCAAACTGAGTTTCTTACCTTTTAATTAATATAAAGTAAACAAGATCTACTAAAAGCAGGATTCTAACTTTAAACCAAATCCCAAAAGAATTTGGATCACAACTCTAACAAATCTCCACCTTGAGACAAATTCCTGTCGAACAATATCTCCACATCTTCCACGAAACCCCTTTAAGGGGTAGTCTTCAGCAATGAACACCGACAGAATCCAAGCCTTGCCCAAGCTTGGATGTACAAGATAATTTAGTCTTCACATCGGTAACATCAACATTACTGCCAACTTTGCTCACAACTATATCACCACGAGCAATAACACGACCTCGATCATCAATGGTACTACTACATTTCTCATTATTTATCTTTGAAGCAAATCAACAGAATTCAACTTTATTCTTCTTTTCAAATTCGTTATGCCCACGAAATCGAACTCTTTTCTGCCTACCAGAACTGTTATGCCCACGTTTGTCATGTTCAACACAAAATCATCTTTTACTTGATTCAGTCAATATGCATTCACTAGTAACATCGTCATTTGACACGCACGAGGAAATAACGGATGCATCACCTAAAATAGTTGAACCTTGCAGAACATAAAAATTTGCTGCTCTTTTATATCATTTCATCACAACGAGAGCGCCTTTGCAAATTTTTATAGCTCTGCCTTCATTGGAGTATCTATACCCTTTTGAATCCAGAGTACCTAAAGAAATCAGATTTCTTCTTAAATCTGGAACATGCCTCACATTATCAAGTGTTCGAACAATCCCATAGAACATCTTAATCTTGATTGTGCCAATACTTGCAACTTTACAAGAGACGTTATTTCCCAACAAGACAGCACATGTAGACACAGGTTTATACGTCGCAAACCAATCCCGATTTGGACTCATATGAAAACTACTACCAGAGTCAAGAATCCGCTCCTCACTCGCTATAGAGTCTTCGCCAGAAGCAACTACAAGTTCACCATCATTATACTCATCTGCAATATCAGATTCATCTTCACTGGAATTCTGATTCTCAAATTTCCTCTTTATCTTATTCTGTAATCTATAACCCTCAGATTTAATATGATCTTTCTTTTTGCAGAAATAACATGTTTTACCTTGATTTGACGACTTGGACCTGCCTCTATTTTGACTGCCGAAATTACGATCACATTTTCTTTCGCGGTCTAAACTAGTCGATCTATGCACCATAAGACCCTCTGCTTGGAACTCGAAGCCGGTAAGATGTTGCATCTTGTCATGTGAATTCAAATTATCATATACCTCTTCAAGAGTAAGGGTATCACGGCTGTGTAGGAGGGTGCTTCTAACAGACGAATATGAAGCGGGCAATGAGAAAAGTAAAATCAAACATAAGTCTTCCTCATTGTACTTTACCTCCATCATTTCCAAATCTGAGACGATCTCTTTGAAATCGGTTAGGTGGTCGTCAAGACACGAACCTTCTACTAACTTGTGGGAGTATAGGCGTTCTTTAGGAGCTACTTGTTGGTCAAAGTTTTCTTCATACAAATTTGTTCCAATTTTGCCCATAAGTCGACAGCTTCTTCTCTTTGTGAACATCCTGCAAAATACTGTTTGATAAGTACAAACAGATCTGGAAAGCAGCTTTCCTATCCTTGCGGCGCTTCTTTGTGTCCGACCATTCTTTCGGCATATTATCAAACCCATTTAATGCATCATCTAAATCCATCTGAACAAGAACATCTCGAACCTTCACATGCCATAGCGAAAACCTGACGTGGCGATCCAGCAGAGAAATTCCATACTTTATCGTCGTCATTATTCTTAGTAACATGAAAAGCTCTGATACCAATTTGTCATACTACCGAGATGATAATGACGAGATAAGTAAATAAGCACAAACGCAGAAAAGAAAAATAACACCAAGAATTTACGTGGAAACCCCAAAAGGGAAAAACCACAAGTAGATGATGAGAACTTTCATTATGATGGAGAAAAAGATTACAACTAATTTATGATGTTCTGTCTAACCTTAATCCTTAGTATCTATTTATAGGGATAGATTCCTTGTTTACAGAGGAAACTTGCATAAAAACAAATTCTACTCAAACTGAGTTTCCTACCTTTAAAATAATATAAAGTAAACAAGATATACTGAAAGTAAGATTCTAACTTTAAACCAAATCTCAAAAGAATTTAGATCACAACTCTAACATAACCTTTGGGATCGGTTGAGAAAAAAAGAACGTGAATGACTTCAGAAGTTGTGGCTTAAATGGTTTGAGGCGGGCGACAAAAACTCGAAATTCTTCCATCTGGTGGCTTCTAACAGAAGAAGGAATAATTATATAGAGTGCATTTTGGTGGGAAATACCACTATTAGTGAGCCAAAGCAAGTGAAGTCTGCAGTTGAAGAGCACTTCAAAAATAGTTATAATACTTCTTCCACCTTGCCAGTTTTCACCGTTTGATTGTAATCTTAAGGTTCTAAGTTCCGAATCTGCTGCGTTCTTGGAGAAGCCTTTTTCAATAGAAGAAATTTGACACGCATTGTCTGTCTTAGATGGCACTAGAGCTCCCAGCCCTGATGGCTTTAATTTAGGTTTTCTCAAGAAGTTTTGGCCGAGTCTAAAAGACAAAATACTGAAATTTTTCTCCATGTTCTTCAAAGGGAAAATCACTGACTGGTCCTTCAACCACTCCTTTATAATGCTAATTTCTAAATCCCAATCGCCTGCATCTCTAGAGGACTATCGTCCCATCAGCTTAGTCGGTTGTGTATATAAATTGCTGGGCAAAGTTCTAGCCTTGAGACTTAGCCGAGTATCAGCAGAGGTAATTGGCGATACACAATTCGCGTTTTGTCCCGGCAAACAAATATTGGACTGTTCTCTAATCTCGAATGAGATCATCAACTACACCAAAAGAAGAAGACTTTCCGAGGTTATTTTTAAAGCTAATTTTTGCAAAGCTTATGATACAATCGATGGGGACTTCCTACTGTTCATTCTAGACAAGATGGGGTTCGACAAATTATGGTGCGTTTGGATTAAACAATGTATTTCCTCAGCCTTCATGTCAATTTGAGTGAATGGGTCCCACAAAGTCTTTTACCATTAGCCGCGGCTTAAGGCAAGGATGCCCGCTCTCTCCATCGTTGTTCAACATCGTAGCCGAGGCCCTAAGTTTAGTATTAAATAGGGTTGTGTCTCTGGGATTCTTTAATGGCATCAAACTCGAAAATAGCAATGTGGAAATTTTCCACCTTCAATTCGCCGATGATCTCATCTTGTTGTGCGATGCAAGCGAGATGGAGATAAAAAAAAGTGGTTCGCATTCTCAGAGGTTTTGAGGTTGCATCAGGCTTGAAACTTAACCTTAAGAAATCTAGGTTGTTCGGCATCAACATTGAGGAATCGACTATTGAGGCCTGAGCTTCTATTATTCAATTCAAGAGTGATAAATTCTCATCAACTTATTTGGGTTTACCTTTGGGACAGTGTAAAAATGCGAGTCAGATCTGGGATCTTATAGTCTATAAGTTCAAGGCGAAGTTGGCAGGGTGGAAAGCAAAGATTTTGTCATTCGATGGCTGTATCAGTTTGGTAAAATCTGTATTATCTAATCTTTCTATTTATTTTATTTCTATTTTCCCATGCCTGCTCATATATGTTCCTTATTGTCTCGCTTAATTGCAAAATTTCTTTGGGGATCAATTGATCGTCGAACTATACATTGGTTAAGGTGGGAAACCATTTGCCTCCCCAAATCTTGTGGCGGATTGGGTCTTATCGATTTCAAAAAGAAAAATCGAGCTTTGCTTCTCAAGTGGATTTGGCGCTACGAAACTGAGCCTAACAGTTTGTGGCGAAAAGTTATTAAGGCCAGATACGAGTCTTCGACAAACTCTTTGTTGCCAACTAAGTTCAAATATCCCAATCACTCATGGCTGTGGAGGAACATCTCTGCTTCGACTCTTACCCCTGGCAACTTGTTTCTACAGAACATTAGTTTCTTAGTGGGGGACGGCAAGAGTATACAGTTCTGGACCAATCCATGGATTGGTCAAATAATCTTATCGACAGCCTTTCCAAGGATCTATGCTCTAGCCACTAGAAAACATGGGGCAAATACAGATTTTGATAGTGAAGTTAATGGGATTTGGCAGTGGAACATAGCTTCGCGCAGGAATTTGTTCGATTGGGAAATTGAGGTGTGGAATTCTTTCAGGGACACCATCGCTAATTCCGATCTAACCCGAATGTTCCTGATAGCATTCGCTGGAATGCCGCATCTAATAGAATCTTTAGTGCTAAATCATTCTGCGCTGTGAAAAATCCAGTTTGAAAGTTGGTATGGAGTAATCTAGCCCCTCCAAAGGTGGTTGCTTTCGTTTGGAAGGCAGTTCACGGTCGTCTGCCAACCAAGGTGAAATTGACCAAAGGAGGTTATTCATCAGTTTTTTCTCCATTGTGTCCTTTATGTTTATCGGATTTTGAAACTGCCAATCATATTCTGTGTCATTGCCGGGTAGTTTGGTTAATATGGCAAAAATGGTACAAATTCTGAAAATTCTACTTGTTTTTTCCTGCTTCGGTTTCTGATTTAATCCAGATTTGGTTCTCCTCATCTCCTTCCCTTTTACACACCTAGGTATGGCAGCTTAGTTTCTTCAGCATTATGTGGTCTTGTTGACTTCTCAGAAATGAGGTTGTTTTTACAGGATTTAAGGTGGATTCCGGCCAACTATTTGATCTATGTTTGATGCGCTTTAGCTCTTGGTGCCGCGCAAAATGGCAAGAGGCTTGCCCGTCGATAACTAAGCTAATATCTTGTCCCTCACGATTTAGTTTGGTGAAACCGAGCATCTCTAGTCAGCAGCCGAGTGTCTGGATCCCTCCCCACTCGGGTCAGTAGCGGAACGTGGAGTAAAAGTTTGAGAGGGTCAATCTAAATTTTTAAAAAATTTAGAGGCTTAAACAAAAAAATTGGGGGTTTAACTAATTTTTTTAATAATTTTGAGAGATTTAACAAAAAAAATAAAAATTTAAGAGGGAATTTAATTAAAAATATTCAAAATTTTGAAGCTAAATATAAATTTTTAAAAATCTTGAGGAGCTAAATTAAAAATTTTAGGAATAAATTCGTGTTTTTCAAAATTTTAGGGGATCGTAGCCCCCACCGGTCCCTTAGAGATACGCCACTACCTTGGGTGCTCTTAAATTCAATATAGATGGTGCTGTGGTTGGTAGCCTCGGCAAAGCTGGTACCGGCGGATGTCTGTGTAACAAGCATAATCAGTGATGGAACTAAGTGAGGGTGGGGAGGGGCAATCGCCCCCCACCCCAAAGAATTTTTTTTTTTTACTTTTGTTCTCTTATTTAATTTTTTTTAAATTAATTTATTTATGAATTTGCCCCTCTCACTTTTAAACATTTATAATTTACCCCCAAATTCCAAATCCTGGCTCCGTCCATGAGCATAATTATTGTCTTTATTTCTCCAAATTTGCAGGTTTCGTTGAACCCACTACGGCTGAAATTCTAGCAATGCAAGAATCGTGTTCTCTCTTCCGTCCCTCGCCTTGGTCCAATTCAAAAAAGCTGATTATAGAATGCGACAGTAGCCTTGCAGTTGATTGGATTAAGAGGCCTCAAAGCTGCCCCGAAGTTTTTAAACCACTTGTGACCTCTTGTTTAAATTTCAGCGAGGGAATGGATTGGAGCATCGAACATATTTCCCGTGAGGGCAACAATATGGTAGACAATTTGGCTAAAAAAGGTATTTCGCGCGTCGTTGACCTTTGTATTTATGCAGCTACTAGTTCTGGTGTTACATAGATATCTATTTTAATTCTCGAGTAAAGCTTTTGGATGTTAGGTTTATGATCGAGCTCGTCTTTTGTAGCATTGATAAGTTGCACTCTTTTTCCTCCACTTAAGTTTAAGGAGATTTTTTAGCGAGGCATGTATCAATGTTTTATGACTGTACGAATCGCTGATTAATCAAATATTCACCTATTAAAAAAAACTAGATTCTATCGAGTGTTCACCCTAGGCTGAGGCAAGGATTTGCCTTGAGCAGCAAGACTATTGCGTATCCTGTTATTCTTATTTGTTTCATAAGATGAAATGTCGTAAAACTAGCTCTCTTATCACCTACAATTATTTAGATAATGGTTATTTATTTAATTCCTTTTTTTTTTAAATTGATTGCGTTGGCCCATCATATCAGTCAAAGATATACCATGTTATTGTATTTTCCACGTCCCTTCCTTTTCAAAGTTTTCATAGGATAAACTAAAACATTTTCAAAAAGAAAGTGACATTTTCAATGTGAAGTGGGTTTGATACCAATTCGATTACTATTTTGATTCTTCAATCTTAATTTCGTGTTATTTTGAAGAAAACCAATATACAAGTAAGCAATTACGCCATTGTTTTGTAGGAAAACAAGCATAAATAGCCAAGCTTCATTCACTCAACGCACTAAGATCACACAAACAAAACAAGACTCTTTGAAATGGAAGATGAAGTTGTTCTACTTGATTTTTGGCCAAGCTCTTTTGCAATGAGAGTGGAAATAGCCTTGGGTGAGAAAGGGGTCAAATATGAGTGCAAACAAGAGGACTTGTTCAAAAGAGCCCTCTCCTCCTTCAAATGAACTCAATTCACCAAAAGGTCCCTGTCCCCATCCACAATGGCAAACCCATTTCTGAATCCATCATCATCCTCCGATACATCGATGAAGTTTGGAACCACAAATCACCTTTGCTTTCCTCTGATCCGTATCGACGGTCACAATCCTTGTTCTGGACAGACTATATCGATAAAAAGGTGGGCGTATCCGATACATTTTTATTTAATTTGACGAGTTAATATTCGATACACTTTTTTCGGGTTAATTTAATGTTGTTGTTGGATTAGATATATGGCACTGGGAGGAGAATATGGATGGGAAAAGAAGACAAAGAGGAAGCAAAGGAAGAGTTTGATGCAATGCTTGAAGACCCTTGAGGGGGAGTTGGGGGACAAGCCCTACTTTGGGGGAGACAGCATTGGGCTGGTGGACGTGGCGCTTGTACCTTTTACCACGTGGTTTTACAGTTATGAGAGATGTGGGGATTTCAGCATAGAGGCAGGGTGCCCCAAGCTTGTTGCATGGGCCCAAAGGTGTAAAGAGAATTATCAAAGTGTGTCTGATGCACTCCCTCATCCTCACCAGATTTATGATTATATGTTGCAGCTCAAGAAGAGGCTTGGATTGGCATAAAGCAACGGTTATATATATAGATACATAAATATATTTGTGTGTCATTTTGTCTTATTTCTAGATACTCTTATGTTATTTCGGTCGAAAAAATAAAATAATTATCAAGTTGCTTATTTGTAATGTTAACTGCTATATTGTTTCAACGATTAAGTGATATTGACATTCAATCAAATCAAGCAACCAGACATAGTTTTATGGACTTGTCTCATTACCCTTTTTCTCACGATGCAAAACCCCTGACAAATCTGTCTTAGCTTTCTCCCAGTTGATACGTACCGATTTAAGACCCGACGTTGTTCTGTCGTTGCTTCCTTGTGTCAGCTAGCGGTAAAAACAAAGATTTGGTTAATGGAAATGGAATGTTAATCCATGGACTTGTTTTGAAATATAACTTGGAATGCTCTTATTCATATGTATAGTAGAAATGGTGAAATTATGTTGTCTGATAAAATGCCGGAGAGAAATGAAGTTTCGTAGTCGGCTTTGGTATGTAAAAAGGAAGGAACAGCTGGTGGGTAGAATGAAGCTCAGGCACCCCTCCAATCCTTACTATTGGAAAAATGTTTTTCAAGGATTATTTAAAATACATGTGACGCCTGAGAGATTCGAACTATCGCGGGGAAACCCCATGTACTTAGCTGGCACACGCCTTAACCAATCGGCCAAAGCATCACTTGCAGATAGGTTGAGGACGGTTTTACATTGCCTACTCCGTCCTCAAAATCGTACCCCAACACTTGCAGGTACGATTTTGGAGAATCCCCATTAAACATTTTGGATATTTTTTCATTCTCATACTCATTTCTTACAAATCCTAACGGTTTTCGGTTAATCCATGTACCCAAAATAAACTTAATACATTAAAACAAACACTCAACATTAAATCTTCAACATAATAAACATAAATGATAAATTTAATTTTATCAACAACAAACAAACCATTTCAAAACTATAAAACATGACTAAAATATTAACTATTGAAATATGGCAGTCTGCACTACTTTTAAAAGAAAATATGTAACTAATAATCTACAATTTCAAATCATGATTCGTTTGTTCTAAAAGGAACTAGGTTCGATAATCTTTTCAACCATATAAATTACCTCCTCTTATTTTACTCGTACGATTTATGGCGAATTCCTGAAGTCACTGCCATTGTTGTTTTTGGAAACAGTTTGCAGTATTTTCTTCTGACCTTTGCTCACTCAAAAATTGATAAACTCCTAATATATAACTCAAAATCAAGAACCGTTTGTTTTAAACGAACTTAGACTTCCGTATGGTTATAGAAATATAAGGCTCACTTCTGTATTTATCTTGTATAATTTTTGGTGACTTTTCAAAGTCACTGCTAAAACTAGTTTCCAATAAATTTGCAGCCAAATTTTTATGACATTTCAATATTCAAATATTTATACTTTTTAAAATATACATCGAAATCAACCATAGTGCATTTTTAAACAAAACTAGTCTAAATCACGTTTACAATAATGTATAAATCACTTTCTAATTATTCTTATGAAACTTACGGAGAATTTTCATACTTACTCCATCCTACCATACTTAGGTTATGAGAGATTAGTTTTTTTTGTTGAAAATAGGTAAATTACTCATATGGTCATCAAACTTTGTAAAATATTAGGATCCTTGCTGATATTTTTCGGGGATCCCACGGTGATTTATACGGGTACAGTTCGATTATCACACGGTACAAATATAGCAATCCTCGTTCCCATCCTCATTTGAGCTTCGGTGATAAAACTACCATGTCTTATCCCCGTGGGTGAAGATTTCGGTTATTCCTCATATCTGTCAATTCAGATTCCCACAATTTTCGGTTATTCCCAACAATTGTCACCCCTAATTGAGTCTGACTGATTTTATTTGATTATTTATGGAATGTCCTTAAAAACATTAACTAATATTTTTTTTATATTTTTAGTGTAATGCATTGAAAATGATTACGGTGTTGTTCGACAATTAGTGGATAGCTGATATGGATTGTATTAGTTGATTTGAGCAACGGATTGCATGATTTATTTGTATAAAAGTGTTTGATAAAAAATAACTGATAACTAATAGTTATTTGATTATTTGAACAAATAAAATAACATATAAGGACATAACAATGTTCAATATTTATTTGAATAATTAATTGGTTATTATTATTTTGTATCTATTAATATTAATTAGATTATAAAAATTAATTTTTTAATATAACATAACCAAATATATTTGAAAGATGCGTGTATTAATTTGTTATTTATAAAATTATTTTTTAATATAAGGACAAAAGAATCTTTAGAACTCTTATATCCAATTCTCTACAACAAAAAAGCTATTTAGGAATTTTTTATTTCAATACTTTAAAAACAATTCAAATTTAACTCAAAATGTTGTTTTCTAACCAGGGCCTATATCAATAATATACTAGTAATTAATTTAAAAACTATAAAACGAAAGAGCTGCCTGGTAAGACAAAAACGGTTCCTTCCTTGTAGGACAATTGACATTGATTCCCCCCTTGTAATTATCACCATAATATATCCACAAATGAAGATGAAATCAAATTGAAAATAACAAAAAAGTGTCTGAGACACCAAAGCTCCATTTCCTACCCTTCATATGTATACATGGTTTGTTTCTCTATTTTCTTTCAGATCTGATTTCTTATTTTGAAATTTATAAATTAGATAAACAAATATCTGCGTTGAAAATCACAAGACAAATTTAGTTGTACACTTAAATTTTAGCGGATTGAATCTGATTCCGAACCGCATCCGCACACCTATATTTGGGGAACATCCTTGTTTTTCTCTGACTTATACCTAGATTGTTTCCTCATAGTTGTTGGAATGAATAATGGGGAATCTCCTTTTTATTTTCTCTTTCTCAAATTCCCCCAAATTATTTGTTTGAGTCCAATCATCGCATGATTCCTGGTGAGTTTAATTCAACCTCTTTCTCAAAATATCTGGAAAAATCGCTTTTAATCAAGTTTTCTGGAAAAATGTATGGCCATTGTTGATTGAATGAACCGGTTTTTTAAATAAATGTTTTGAATGATATAGATACATTGAACAGATGTCTTGCGGCGTTGGACGAACCCCTCAACATAATCGGAAAGTGTCAGACGTAGGAAAGGCTAATGGGTTCAATAATTCTTTGCAGCTCAATGGTTATAGAAGATCATCGCAGGTTACATTACTTTCTTTAATTTCCTTTTAAATACTTCAATTCATACTCTTTTACTTTGTCATTAAATAGCTCAAGTTTTTTTTTTCATATTAAATTCAGGATTCCAGAATTTCTTCTTTCAATTTGAGGAACATTGATCAGAGGTAATCCGATGTACTTGCATATTCTACATCTTCAAATTTAAAGTGATTCACCGAAATTTGGTTTAGTTTGCTTGTACAACTTGAATTTGATTTCGCATCAAACTGGGTAAAAAATTTGAAATTTAACTAGTATTTAGAATTTAGATGATGTTTAACCGGTTCTCATAAATTTGACAATAATTAAAATTTTTTGTAAATAATTGAAAATTATTTATATTGCATCTTTTTTTATATAATTTAAAATTATTTATATTGCATCTTTCTTTTATATTTTACAACTCCTTGTCAAAATAAATAAATAAAAGTAGGGAAATTTTTAAATAGACTTTTCTCATCACATAAGCAATAAGCCAAACCAGTCAAATTAATATAGGTCTGATTTTTTTTTTTTTTTTCATTCTTGCATGTAAATATGAATCTCCATGTTTTCTTCTTTTAAAAAAGGAAAAATATTCATGTCATTCAGTTAATTTTATTGGTTGGGACAATTTTAGAGGGGGGAGAGTCTTTAGTATCTAAATTTTTTTCTAAAAATGTCTAGCATTTTTGTCCTTGAATCTAGGAATATCATCACAGCATATATACCACAAAAAATATCAAACTTTGGATACTCCATTAATGAGAATTATAAGGTAATTTACTTTATAAAACACATTACAAGTCATTAATTTTTATGTAAGTTGTAATCCTTAAATTTCATGTTATTATATCTGAACCTTATTAACAAATTAGATCATTTATGCAAACTTTGTTAAATAATTTTAATGCAAAAAATACGTATTAGTTTACGTATCTGACTTATTGTCTAAACAAAAATCAATTTTGAGGTTTGGGTATTAAGTCATGTATGCATTTTGAGTCAATTTTTCCTTGCGGACTAGATAAAATGTTAATAAAGGCTTATATGGTTGCAATTGACATTTATAATCTTGTGTTCTTCCATAACTATGATGCAACACTTGTGATCTAATAAATGCATATAAACCTTGTGTGACTGGTTTTATCACTTGTTAACCTTTTAGGTGTGCCATATTGACTTTCCCAACACTCGGGTGTGATGGGCAGTGGAGAATTGTTGCACTACCCTTGCAATATTTTGATCACACTAACCGTTTCGGAACTGGAACTCAGGTCAATATGAATAGCCTGCATCTGGTCTCCTCTCCCTCCGTTAACTCATTTAAGGTTGATGGACGGGAAACACAAAAGGGCCTCAACCTGATCAGATTACTTATTCTGCCAAGCCTTTTAGAACAAGAAGCTTGTCTGTCTCCAATGTGCAACAACAATTCTGCAACAGGACCATTGCACATAAGATGACTAAATCGAATGAAATGTCCTACAGTTTTTCTCGTCATAGTTCCATCACTTGCAATGGTTCCTCTGCTGTCATGTCAAAAGGATCCAATGCTACTATGTTCATCGATTGTTCCAAGGAAGACAAGTCTACGAAGAAGAATGCAGCGAAAGAAAGCAAGAAGGAAGGGGAAGCATAAAAAGAAACATTTGTGTGACTTTGGCTCCACAGAATCAGAGGCTTGCTCGGAGTATACATGTGGAAGTTCAGCATCTGAAATCTGTGGTAACTAACTATAACATTAATTCAGGGTCATATTCAGCTTCACTACAAGTTTCACCATTTGATGTTTTGCTTAATATAATTGATCATCTTGCAGAGAGCAGCAATGGTGTTGTTACAAGTTCTCAATCACAAAATGCAAGCACATGTGACATTGATGAAGGGATACATCAGAATCTATTTTACCTTCTCAAGCTCAGAAGTATGGGGAGATTACAGATAGCTCTGAAATCGATAGCGAGGACCAGCAACTTTCTAAGTGTCAAGGGGATATAGAGAGGAGGCATCCTTCCCATACAGGCTCTCTTGTGGGTAGACATCAGAAGGATTTCTCAGACATGCATGATTCTCTGGTGTCAGATTTAGTTTCTGTTGGTTCAAACAGTGAAGAAGGGATGAATTGCAGTGGTGGTCATATTGTTAATCCATTTAACGAAAACAGACACGAAATCAGTCGGTCAGAGCTACCAGGTTCGGGTACCAAGGAGGGGTCCTTGTATCATGAAAACTCATTATGTAGCATTTCAAAAACCTGTGATTATGCTGAGAGAACAAATCATGGTCCTGCTCGTAGTAGCTTTGATGGCCGAAAGGCTGCATCAGGCAAGCGGGATAAGCAGTTTAAATCTGTTTTTGGGAAACCTGGAAGTTTGGAGAACGTGCACGGTCGAACGGGAATAGAGAACGGTCATTCTGTTTGGCAAAGGGTTCAAAAGAGTGATGCGGAGAAATGCAACACTGAGATGAAGAAAACAAGTTCCATCTGCTCACAATTTGATGCTATTTTAAAGGGTTCTCCATTGCAGAAAAGAAATTGCAATGCTGCCAGTCTAGCAACCTTACCTAGTACTGAAGACAAAAGGAAGTTGAAAAATAAGGTTCCTAGGAAATTGAAAAGAAAAGTTAGTCCTCTTAAACAAGAAAGTGGCATTTATTCGAGGAAGGAGTCTCTTTCCAGTAAGGTAAATTTAAATGCCCATGCAAAGACCAGCATGCCAAAAAGTGGAATGTTGGATGACTTAACTTCTCTGCATGACAATGGTGTAAGTAAAAATCATTCAAGGTCTTCTTCTCAGCTTGGTTATGCAAGGGTTGAGACCCTGAAATCTGAATCTGTTAGTGACTTTGAAGTTGTTCCAACCTGCATGGAACCATGTGAAAGTGTCTGTGATGCTGCATCTGGTTTGAATAATCAAGACAGCTTAGGGGAACACATATGTGTCCCTTCGCACCGGTCAAATTTGCTTGAAATGGAAACTCCAGTTTACCTCCCTCATCTGATGTTGAATGGTGTTGCTCAAACAGAAAAAAAATTGGTTGCTGAAAATGGTAAGCAAAGTCATAATTTGGGGTCTGTTCTGCAGAAATGGATACCTATTGGGATAAAGGAATGTGGATTTACATATTCTAAACCTGCCAATTTGTCATTGGAACATTCTGACGGACCAGATGCAGAAGATGGGACTTGTAAAAATACCTTTGAAGATAAATTTGCTCTTTCTTCTAAGAGTCTTGAAAATGGAAACCATATTCCAAAAGGGAGGAATGTGAATTCTACCATAAATGGAAAAGAAAACAATCCAAACGGGGCTAATTTGTCAGTAGGTGCAACTGATTTAAACAAGATAGCAAATGCATTGAATGATGGCTATAGGGCACAAATGGCATCTGAAGCTGTTCAGGCGGCCACTGGTGGCCCCATTGCGGAGTTTGAAAGGCTTCTTCACTTTTGTTCTCCAGTCATTTGTCATTCATACAGTTCAGTAGGCTGTAAAAATTGCTTGCTGGATCAGGTTCCTAGTGCTATATTGTGCAGACATGAGACACCAAACATGCCATTGGGATGTTTGTGGCAGTGGTATGAGAAACATGGCAGCTACGGTTTAGAAATAAGAGCAGAAGATTATGGAAATACAAAGCGATTGGGCATTGATCAGGTTGAATTTCGTGCTTACTTTGTGCCGTACTTGTCAGCAATTCAACTCTTCAAGAACAGTAAAACTCATTCCACCCCTGGAATTTCAGAGGACTATGATATTGATCCTACTTCAACAAACTCTACCAACGTCAGTCAACTTCCAATATTTTCGGCTCTTGTCCCACAGACATACTCGATAGAACCGAGTAGTCAGTCTCAAGTAAATGGTATTAAATCTGCAGTTTCTTCTAAAGAAGTCAAATCTGTTGACATGGAACTAGTTTTTGAGTACTTTGAATCTGAGAAGCCTCATCAAAGACGAGGATTGTATGAAAAGTAAGTACAAATTTCATGTCTTTGATACTCATCAAATTTGATGTATAAACAACAATTTCGTTTCAAAATCCTTCACCCTGGATCTGTTTGTTTCAGGATAAAAGAACTGGTTAATGATGATGCATCTCCCAAGAGCAAAATGTATGGTGATCCAGCTCATCTCAACTCCATAAATATGCATGATCTGCATCCTCGATCTTGGTTAGTGATAGAATATGCTTCACTTAATAAAAAAGTTCCAGTTTTATATTGAAATCTCTGTATTACTTAGTTATACCAACAGTCGTTTTAATATATGGTTGCTTCTATATTTCAGGTATTCTGTCGCGTGGTATCCTATATATAAAATTCCAGATGGAAATTTTCGTGCAGCATTTTTGACTTACCATTCACTTGGCCACTTTGTTCGTAGAAGTTCCAAGACAGATTACCCTAGTGTGGATCCATGTGTAGTCTCTCCTGTTGTGGGTCTTAAGAGTTACAATGCTCAGGTACCAAAACTGAATTACTCATTACTCGATCCGTGTACTAGTTTTACCTTAATTGCTTATTTATATGTAACTTTGTTCTAATGTCTTATCCATTTATCAAAATTTGTAAACTATCATGAAATTTTTGATTATATGTAATGTATTAGTTATCAAATTGTGTTTTGCTGCCAATTATTTCTGTAGTGAATGTATTTTAAAAGATGGTGTGGATTGTTTGATGGTAAATGCACATAGCATGAACAGGGTGAATGCTGGTTCCAGCCGAGACACTCTCCAACGAATACTACCCATGAAAACCAGGGCGTAAGTCCTTCTAGAATACTGAACGAACGGTTAAGGACTCTGGAGGCGACTGCATCGCTTATGGCAAGGGCTGTTGTCAACAAGGGAAACCGGCCATCAGTAAACAGACACCCCGATTATGAGTTCTTCGTCTCTAGGCAACGATAATCAACTCTTGTGCAACTACTCACCAAGTAACCTCTTTCGGCTTGTCAAATAGTTTAGCTTATATTCCGGTAGAAGCTAACTTTGATAGGGACTTCATTTCATAGTGTTGGTTGGCCAGTATTTCTGTTCAGTTGTTTGCAGGACTGAATGCTTTTGTATTTGTTTTCAAAGAATATCTACATTTTTTTAATTTTGGAGTAAATTTAGTATCATACTTTTAATTTTACTAATTTTGGTCTTATTTATTATTAAATTATTTATTTGTAAAAATTATATTTTGTGCATCGTCACTGTATATTTTGAAATTTTCAATAAAAGGTTAAAACTATTTTTTTTAATTTTCAAAGGTTTTTATAAAATATCATTGTACAGTTCACTGTTTGTGTATATATTCATACACTGTTGATGTATTAAATATAAAGTATATATATAGACTTTTAAAATTATTTTATTCTTGAGATAAGTTCTCTGATCTTATCCTACTTTACAAATTCTAATCCTTCGATTTATTTACAACACTTGTCTTTTGAAGCTTCATTAACTACTTCCTTTTCTATTCTCGAATTATTTTTCATTGTGTGAAGATATTATTGGATCTTGACTTAGATATTCAACTATGGACAATGCATTAAAAGTAGGAAGGTACGGCCAAAGGCTGAACATAGGGGTTTTTTTGGAGCCTGGTCTTGTCAATTTTTTTAATATATTTTTAAATAATTTAAAAGTAATTATAAAATAATATTTATTTATATATTTTTTAAAGTTTTTAATAATATATACTTTATAAATAAAACTTGTCTTTTGAACTTCAATAAATATTATTCTTTTTTAATTAAAATTATTTTTCATTGTTGAATATTATTATATATTGACATAGATAATCAAATTTATTTTATTTTTTTTTAGATGAGTAGGATTAGACTCATTGAATAGTTTTAAAAGTAAAGGATATATAAAATCCCAATTGAAAACGTTTTTGTCATCTCAAATTTTTTTTGTTTAATGATATTTTAGTTTTAAAATAATAATAAACAAGAATAATTATCAAATTAAATATAATCTCTTTAAGTTTTTAAATATAAATATTATGTAGTTGTAATTAAGCACGTGGGATAATAAATAAAATATACATCCTTTTTTTTGTTGTTTTCACAGGAATTTTTTAAAGATGAATTTGATAACACGCAATGAATGTAAATATTGTATGTGTTATTGGGTGATGGAAGTATAGGTTTATATGTGTTATATGTATATAGAGAGGTTAGGATCTATTTATACATAATGTAAAATTATAAATTTTATAAGTTTTTAATCTTTTGATATATTGATTGACTAATATAAACAAGTGTCAAACATATTTGGGGAAGTGTGCCTTTGCCAACTTTTTCCCTAAAAATAATAGAATAATATTTTTTTAAAAAAATAAAATGAATTAAAGTTTATATAAATAATTTTAATTGTATATTTAAATATTAATTAAAGATATATAATAATATATTGAAAATTGTTTTTTAAAAGTTTTTATATCAAAAATTATGATCTAACTGTAAAAACGTATAATAAAGATGGCATTTCTAACTTAATTTTATAATTATTTATAATATTAAAATTAAAATTAAAATTTTATTTAAAAAAAAATTATAGTTTATTCATTATATCAATTTATATTCAAATTTAATTATAAATATTTATAATGTTATGATACTAATTTTTTCAAATTATTTTATTTTTTTAGATAAGTGGGATGATAACGAAAGGCGGGAAAAGTCGTGCCAATATAAAATCAAATTGAAAACGTTTTTTTGCCTTTAAAATACTGAGCTTTATTAGTCAATTACAAAATAATAATAATAATTACTAAAAATTTCAAATCAAATTTATATTTTTTGATTTTTTGAATTTAAATCATTATTTAAATTTTTTTAAGACGTTGATTTTAAATAAAATATACGCTTGCCTTTTTGTTGTAGACAAATAATTTAATTTTTTTGATAACACTCAATAATTTAATTTTTTAAGAACGTTTTCGTCCTGATGGAATCTAATATATAAATTTATGATTATGAAAGTTTTAACGTTAAAATTAACAAGGTTTATTGGTTTTATAATGAAATAAAGATTATTTATAATAATAAATTTAATGCACATTTTTTATAAACTAAAGATATTTTGTTTTTATTAAAATTTTTATTATGAAAAAAATTAAACACATCAAACAAATTTCAATATACTAAATTTAACATTTAATTATATAGGAAAAAAATTCAATTATTTAAATACAATTATAATTGTTCATTTGGATACAATAAAACTTTATTAAAATATATTATATAATATGTAAAATTACTGGTATGATTATCTAGTGTATCAAAATTCATTTAGTATAATTTATTTTGAAAATTGCGCGCAATATATATTATATAGTAATTAGAATATTTATTTAAATATTTAATAGGAACCATGATCTATTTATCTAATTTTATACTGATTTTGAATTATTGCATTGAGTTTAAATTTATTCAGTAATATTATTTATTTATTTTAAACATTTCAAGTCTTTTTATTTTTTTTATTTTAATCTCAAATTAATTTAATTTTATTGAGTCGTAAAATTTAAAAAATTGTATATTGTAAAATTCCAATCTCCATTGAATAATTAAACCATGTTTGAATGTTTGCTTTTTTCATAATCATTTTTGAATGTATTTTTAATGACTAAAAAATAAATTTGTAAGTATTTAATAATGGTTTTCTTAGACATTAATATTTTTTTTTATTTAAAAATAAAAAAATTTTTATTTTTTTAGTTTTAGGAATAAAATTTAAATGTTGATAAGTGAAATTTCAATATTTTGTTTTTAATATTAATTATTAAAAATAATTTAAATGATAACATAATATTATGTGGTCCAAAAAAAAAAATAAATAAATATTTATATAACATATGCAAAAAAACTAGAGAATATTCAAATTATTGAAAATTCATTTAGAATAGTTATTAACTAAAAATTTTTTTTATATATAAATTAAAATAAAAAATATTTATTTAAATATTTAATAGGATTATGATCTATTTATACAGTTTTACATTGATTTTGGATATTTGTATGAGTTTAAATTTATGACTAGTATTATTTACTTTATTTTTCTCCTTGAAAAACTAAAATTTTCAAATTTTTAAAATTATTTAATTTATATTTAATTAAAATAACTAAATCAATATAAAACTAAAAATTAATTTGACTTTTTGAATTTTAATTAATTAAAACTTTGATATACATTAATGTTTGCTTTGTTCATAATCATTTTGATGTAGTTTTTCATTTCTAAAAAATATGTTGTAAAGTTAAAGGAACCTAAAATTAAATTTAATAATATTTTGTTAGGGATTAATATTTTTTATTTTTGAAATTAATAAAAATTGTTTAAATAGTTTAAGAATAGGATTTTCAATGTTGATAGTTGACCATGACTTCATTATTTTGGTTTTCATATATAATTATTAAAACTATGTTAGGATTATATACAGTAGAATATTATGTGGTCAAAAAACAACATAAATAAATAAATATTTATACAACATATGCAAGAAAAATAGAGAATGATACACAAATTATTGAAACTACATTTAATTGTAAAAATTCAAAATATTTTATTATAAATTAAACTGAAAATTTTTAAACCACAAGACTAAAATAGGATGGAAATCCAACTTTTAATGATAGTTATTTTCTCTTGAATCCAAAATAGCCCGCCCTTCATTGGATATCTTGAGAAACTAAAAAAAAATCAAAAAATATTAATTAAAATATTATGAAAAAATATTCAATAAAAATAATTTAGTCAATATAATTTTTCAATTAATTTGTATTTTTAGGAATTAATGTTTAAAAAAATAGTGTAATATTAATTTAAATCAAATTTTTTGGCATATATCAATATATTAAAACCCTTTCAACAACTGAAAAACAAAGTAAGCCTCTCAAACTTTATTTATCATCCCAAATAAATATTATAACTATATAAATAAACTAATTATAACATGTCCTTTCTTTTATTTACTTCTAGATTTGTATGAAAAACAATAACAAAACCTAAACCATTTCTTGAATAAAAATCATATGTACATTTTTTGTGTTTTTATTCATGCTCCAATATTAGAAAACCAAGCCCTAATCTTAATTTTTTAAAATTTTAAAACTTAACTATACCTTTAAGTCTTAATTTTTTTAATATTGAGTATAAATAAAGGAGGCAAAAAAAATAAGTGAAGATTCTTAGTTGATTTTGTTTTCTTTCCTATAAATGCTGTATAGTGTTAGATTGAATAGGCAGCAGTTCTTCAGGTGTAGCAACATGGGATCATCATACACAGAAGATGATTTAAGCACCTTAGCCCCTTCAATAATCAATATCCAGGAGCTTGTAGAAGGAGGACCATCAATCTCAATCCCTCAATAATATATACGTTTAAATCAAGAACCACCTCCTTCCTCCTCTGTCACCGCAACCCCAACCATTGACATGTCCCGCCTGCCTTCCGAAGATGACCGATGCCATAACCTTGAGCTCCAGAAACTGCACTCTACATGCCAAGACTGGGGCATCTTTCAGGTTCTTCGTTTAAATAACGGTCATGACATTGCAGTACGGTCGATGTTTTACGGTTTCGGAATTTTCATTGTTATGTATGTTTGAGAAGAGTTGATGGATTTTGCAGCTGGTGAACCATGGGGTTAGCTCAACACTGCTGGAGAAACTGAACCATGAGGTTGAGGAGTTTTACAGGCTTCCTTTGTAAGAGAAACTGAAGTACAGAATAAGGGAAGGTGAGTCGGAAGGGTTCGGAACCAGGAGCAGAGGAGACGGGAAATTCGATTGGGTCGACACTTTCAATATTGTCACTAACCCTGTCCATAAACGCAGGCCTCATCTCTTCCCACAGCTCCCTCCATCTTTAAGGTTACTCTTTGATCTCTTAGTATTAGTGTTTTTTTTTTTCTATCTTTGATGTTTGATGAGATCGGTATCTCATCATGCAGGAGTACGTTGGAGTGTTACTTGTCGGAACTCCAGAGGCTTGCTGCGAAACTAATATGTTTAATGGGGAAAGCATTGAAGATCGATGAGAAGGAGATGACGGAGTTGTTCGATGACGGGTTGCAAGCGGTGAGGATGGCTTGTTATCCTCCGTGTCCTAAACCGGAGCTGGTGATGGCCCTCACTCCTCACTCTGATATCACTCTTCTTACAATCCTACACCAAGTTAATGGAGTGGATGGCCTTCAAGTTAAGAAAGATGGCCATTGGCTCCCTTTTAACTTCATCCCGGATGCCTTTGTGGTCAATGTTGGAGACATTTTCCAGGTTAATTTTATCCCTATAATCAATACACGTACATGTGTCTGTGTTGACAATTGTAGCCGTTAATGTTAATGCAGATATTTAGCAACGGGATTTATAACAGCATTGAGCACAGGGTTTCGGCCTCTAGAGAGAGAGAGAGAATAACAGTTACCTTCACCGTGCTTCCCAATTCTGAGGCAGACGTCGGGCCTTCACCAAGCCTCATAAATGAAGATAACCCTCCGTTGTTCAGAACTGTGGGAATGGAGCAATACTTCAATGATTTCTTTACCCGAAAGCTCTATGGGAAAACATATCTGGACCATATGAGGCTTCAAAATGGACATCAACACAGCTCTACATGAACTTGTGTTTTGACTGAATAATTGTAGTTTTGTAATAAAAGTAAACAATTGTGGAGTGAATAATGCTCTCAATAAAGTGACTTTAATCCTGAAGCTTATGGTGTTTTGTTGTAAATTGAATTCTAAAATTATGAATGGAGCAAAGCTAACAAAGAAAAACCGGGCAGAAAGAAGTAGCTGAGTTCATTACAGCTACAAAGCAGCACTCGCCATCAGCGTCATCTAGTAGTATAAATATACAGAAAGATCAATTTGATCTTAAGAAAAAAGAGCTTTAAGAAAACTGATTTGTACCAGGAATATTTGCCGAAAAAAAGGCAGAACATGTAAGCATGTATGTATATATGTATGTAACTCCACTTTCTTTTAACTTGCTTACTTCTTGAGATTCAATGAGATTGTATTAGGCGACGCATGGCATCTCTCTAGTAACCCATCTTTTCTTTTCATATTTTTAAAGATTTCCCCCCTTTTTTCTTCCTTTTTCTTTTGCTTCCCTCTTCATAAACCGTCTTCTTGTCTCTTCCGTCGGATAGAGAAATTCTTTGAAAATGCTTTGAATCAAGTATTCAGGTTGAAGACCTTCGCCCTTGCCTTTTGCTTTTCTTCTGAGGTATTTTAAACGGACTCCAGCTCTTTCTGCGTTTAGAGGTTTCACCAAAAGAGGCCAGAAGCCAAGGCCTGCTGAAGCCATAACTCAAATTCATCTTCATCAATCATTTCAGCATCCAAATCCCAAGGAAATTTGCTCGAGTTGGATCTTTGTGTCTTGTCCAATCCAACCATGTTTACATGGAAGCTAGGTCGATGGGTGTTTGGTCTACATGCCATTCCCTGCAAGAACCATTTTCAGGAGATCAGCATCTATAAAGTTTACCAGTAGAAAATGCATTGCTTTCAGCAGGCAATATTTCTCCCTCACATTTCATTGTAGATAACATCAAATTAACCAATAATGTCAGCATAGGCATCCACCGGACACACATGTACATGCATGTGCCTACAAAACATGAACTTACCTGACAAATAGCCCATTCTGAAACATCAAAGATCTTGCTCTCAGCACAAACAAAAGCACGTGGTATTTCCACCTAGAAAGAAAGCCAAGAGAGAAAACTGCTAAGCATAATGAATACTATCGCCTGTTAAACGCATTTATCCATCCAAAGTTTGTTAAAAGGTATTTAATGCCTTAGGTCCCAGAGCCATGGAGCTTAATCTTCAAATATAATCTCTGTTATGTTTCCCACATTTTGTTATTAAAAAATATATTCCCATTTTCCATCCAAAGGAAATACCTAAATGCCCTTAATGCTTAGGTCAGGAGCTGCTTAAGGAAGGTGAAGTTATGGAAAAAAAAAGCTTCTCAAATGCTATAATTAAAGTTGTGTTATAAATGCTGTAATTAAATAATTATAAACCTGTAATTGAAATAATCTTTAGCCCCATTCCAAAATCTTCCAAAATAAAATGCTAGTAAAGAAAAACTCAAATCTGTTAACTTGTTCCAGCTCTGATCTTAAATTTTAGTATCAGATAAGTCATTTGCTGCTTTTAACTTAAAACACCAGATCAAGAATGGTATATTGGTAAATCAAAGCAAATTGCGATTTGATGATAAAAATTGTAGACAGAAAACACCCACAACTTCATGTCATACAAAATTCAGGTGAAACAATCAATGTTGTACATCAAATTGATTAAGATTTTTGTAACAAGGAACCTACCTTTTGCAGCCTATCAAACACCAAGGAACCTTTGTACTCAACCCACCCATCTCCATCCTTGGCTTGATGATACTGACAGCAATCCTGAATGCAGATGTAATCTAAAAAGATTATGAAATAAATTAAGGAAAACAAAGATTATTAATTTGAGTGTGTAATGTGTATCCATGCATGTTTTTGTGAGTACTTACACTGGCGTGCATTAGATTGTAAGTTTTGTGCCTACATGAATGAAGGTATGATGTGTTGTGTGCAAGAGAAAAAACTTTCACTGGTGCTCTAAAAAGAGCTAGTGAATCATGACCCAAGATGCTATCTATATATGAGGTGCTATAAAATCACCTAATGGAACAACTTGGAAAATACTTTCTTTTGATTGTTTCCTTTAATATTTTTAATATTCTAGAATGGTTTGCAGCAATTGTTACTTTTAGTTTGACAAGAACCTTTTGCTTTTTTAAGCTCCAAGCATTGGATTGAGGCACCATTTTTATTTGAACTTTTATGTTATTTTGTTTTCAACTGTTTTACGTCTAAATTTAAAACCTTTTGGTTAAGCCATACTTCATAACCTGTAAAATGCTACACCTTTTGAAACACTGGATTGGAAAAAGAACGATTTCTGACCTGACACCATCTGGCCTTGGCCTTGTTCCTATTTGTGCACACCCATATATGTGAATTACCACACTTAGTGCACTGAATACGCCTTGATTCTTCAGAGCAATGATCCGAGTTAGGCTGCTGAAATGAGATAATGGTTGAAAAGTATAAATTTTACAATACCATACAACATAAATTTCCGACTCAGAATCACATGAATCAGCAATAAGAAACAAGCTTTTGCACAAAGCCAGAAGCCAGTGACCAATAAGAGCATAAAAGACTGAATGTTGATATATTACCATCATGTTGAACAATGCTTAATTAGCCAATTGAGACACCAGGAAATTTCACCACTGTGACTCATAAATTGGTTTTTAGTCAAGAGGACAAAGTTACAATAGACTGGTCGACCATTTTTTTCCCATTAGCCAAAAAAAATAGAGATGTATATCAATATATAAGAAACTCCTAGACAGAGCAAACTTAGAGATAAAACCCCAAAGCTAGATTCTTGAATTCTATGGTAGAGTTTCATATTATCTCCCTTATGCTAAGTATTTTTGCATTTCAATCCCTCTAGGCTATAAATTTCATTGAAAAAAAAACCACAAGAAAATAAACAGAAGCAACAAAAAGGAAAACGGGTAGGAGAAATCAAAAATACCTGCCATGAAGAGCTATGGGACTTTTGACAGACACTACTAGTCCTGGATTCCTCCTTTCTTAACTGCTCATCGTAGTCCCTCTTTTTCACGGAATCAGAAAGAATCTACAAAATATACGTCAATTGCTGCTTAAAGCCAGAAGCCAACAATTTCCAGAGCTGATGACATTGCTTAGCCTTCATTTTATATGTACATAAAATAGGAAATTAAGTTAAGAATAAATAAAAATAACAACAATAACATTGTTGCTCACCTCATAAGCACATTGAAGTTTCTTAAAGGATTCACTTGCTAAAGGACTCCCCATATTTTTATCAGGATGTACAAGCATTGCCTGTTGAAAATACAATATGAGAAAAGGCTTCAAGAAGACAAATGAGGTGAATAAAAATCAAAAAAAAAAAGGCTTAAAGATATCTCCCCAAAACCTAAAGATATTCCCCTCTCAAACTAAAGCATTCCCTCCTCACTAAGTTTCTCCTTGATTTTAACCCATTAAGTTACTTTACACAAATCCAAAAATTCTTTCCATTTCCTTGATAATGAATTAGAAATAACCTATAAGACTATTCAAAAGAAATAACCTATAAGAAACAAAGTCTAAACATAATCCAATATCACTTGCATAGAAAAGGAGAAACCTAGCTCAAGTCTGACTAACTTTTTGTTGAATTAAATACTGGATGATTAGATTGCATATTTAGATAATTGGTATTTGTATGCCTCTTTTCTAGGATAGAATCTACCTTCTTTCTATATTCCTTTTTCAAGACTGCAATGTCCATTTTTGTGTGACGAGGAATCTCCAGTGCTTGATAATGATCTGTGCAATTCAATATTCTTGTCATTTCATCAGCTGAACTCATTTCTTCCTTGACTACCTTTTTAGCAGAAAACTCTTTTTGGTTAATAACCAATGTAGTAGCAGATTTGCTGGATGACTTGCATGACTGCATCTTCTCAGATTCATTGATAGGAATAGAGTATTCACATTCTCCAGGAAAATCATCTTTCATAACTGGTTTGGATTCCTTTGACTCTTCATATTGCATGTTCTCACTCACATTATCAAAACGTTGGAGCAAATAATTCAATACATCATTCGAGAGAAATGCAAGGTTTATTGATAGAAAAACACCAAGCCAACCAACTCGAACTTTGACAAAATAAATAGAGTATGGATTTGCTATTAAGACTATCAACCGTGCATAACTTAAGGAGAACATATAACCTGCACACAGAGAGAAGAATTTCAGAGATTTCAAATCAAGTAATCAACAGAACCAGTAAAAGAGATCAAATGCAAATATTATGTCTATCAAACAAGTTTCAGATTAAAGAATCTTCATCTAGAATTAGAGATGATTGTTTCTCATGAGAATAATTCAACCATGTTTTAGATGATGTAAAAGAATTTTGTGAACACTCCGTTAGATGCAGCAAAGGCTGGATAAGAGCTTAAAAGGATAGTCATGATATTCCTCGAAATCATCTACTATTGAACTTCATGTTTCAGAAGGTTAATTGTTGGCAGTATTATTGGCAAGGAATGAGAAAACTTGATAACAACTAAGAGCAATTCAATTAATCACCAATGGTTACAATACTGACAGCACACACTCAATTCAGACAAAGGATTTGATAGTAAGCATGCATACATAAACACTGGTATTGAGGAAATTACAATAGATAGATTGAACTCAACATAAATATATTCTAATAATTTGACCAAAACAGCAGAGATGTGAATTTGAAGAAATAAATAACATAAAAATACTCTCAAAGGATCCTACAGTTTATACTTTTGGACTTAGTTATTCAATTAATCACCAAGGATTAGTAGATAGATTAAATCAACCTAAGAAATCATAATAAATTAACTAAAAAATAGCAAACTTGTCAATTTAAAATAGTAAATAACATTAAATAAGTACTAGCAAAGGATCCTACAATCTTTTACTTCTGGACTTATAACATCAAGTGTGAACTGCAGGCACTCGATTTGGATAAAGCATTTGATAAGGCAGTGAGCATAGGATACTAAGACAAGCACTGGTATTGAGGAAAATTATTATAGATAGATTGACCTTGACCTAAAGACATGCAAATAATATAACCAAAATTCAGAACTTTTGAATTGGAGATAGTTTGTAACACTGAAACAACTGTCAAATAATGTTTTTTTTTTTTTTTTTTACTTTTGGACTTGATAACATCAAAGAACAATTCAATTAGTCACAAAGGTGTTAGCATACTGATTGTGTGCACTCGACAAAAGCATTTGATAGGACAGTTAGCACGTTTAGACAAAGCACTGGTATTGAGGAAATTAAATAATTACTGTCAAACGATCTCACAAGATTTTAACCAAAACTCGCTCGCTTTCAATTTGACATGGTAAATAACATATTACTGTCAAACAATCCCACAAGATTTTACTTTTGGGATTTAGGCTCTTATGCTCTCATCATAAATCTTATCAGTTCTGATAAAACTAATCCCACAACTTTCTACACTTGCAAGACATGTAAATTCTCTACAGTTTAAGAAGGGAGAAAAGAGAGCCTAAGATGGTAAATGCTTAGCTTATAACCTATATTTAGTCTCACTCAGAGAGTATGAGGCAAAGCTCCTTCCATTATTTCTTGGCCTTGAGCCTGCTTTTCAATTATTTTGAGGCCTTGTCTTAGTGATACTTGTCACAAAAAAACACTTCCCCTTCAGTTTCCATTGGCAGAGTCTGATGACCAGCCTTACTCCTATAGGTTTTCTAGTTTTATTAGTGATACTTGTCATAAAGTTGTCTGTGCTTCTCCTTAAATACTCCCATAGGTTTTCTAGTTTTATTGGCTTTCCATACACAAAAACCTGCATGAAGGAATGTGTACCTACAAACGAGATAAACAAGACATAAGTCATATTGAAACAGAATAAGATTAGATAATATCTGTTTGAAAAACAAACACTCTCATACTTGAAGTCTATAACTATTTCTCAACCAGAAGATGTAACGCAGGATATGTCATCAACAACATTGATAGAGCCATATCATGCATATATGAGCGAAAAAAGTGAAAACAACATCTTAAGACAAGAAAAATTCATAGTCAGGGGGCAAGAAACAAGCCATACCTCCAACTATAAACAATGTACCAGTTATCCAAAAGTTAGCATACATCCATAATATCAAAGTGCCTAACAACCCTAGAATAAAGAGTCCGGGAGTGTAACCTAATTGCTGAACTGCACCTCCAGCAACTCCCTGAAACATATGAGACAAGATTCTTAGTATCATTCTCAAGTTTCTGGTAGCTATTTAAATAAGATCGATGTCACTCAGCAAAATTGACCCTTGTATTTGTTTAATGAAGTGAAAATCCACCCCAAATACCAGTAAAACCAAGACATCAGTAAGTATTGTTTAAGTAAATAAAAAAAATCCACCATCAGCGTCTCTTAGCAACTTTTGGTCCTCTGATTTCATGTCCAAAGGAACCAGTAGAAACAAAATGCTATCAGACAGAATAACACACAGTTGTAATGTGTAGGGTTGGGTTGGGGGGGATTGAACCTTTGAAGTCGCATTTTTTAGGGAACAAGTAATTTGGCTCGTTCAAGATTAAGTGTTCAAATAAAGTTCAAAATAACTAATACAAACATTTGTATGCGGACGGTTTTACTCGAAATAGTGTGGGGCAAAAAACAAAGGCATCTTTAAATCTCTCGCAAGAAATGAGAAACAAAAGCATTTTGAAATCTCTCACAAGAATTTCAGGAAATGATTTCCAATTAACAGTTCAGCAATCAGCACAACCAGAATATTTCTGGAAAAAACAACTTTTAAGCTAAATCCAAGCATTCTTTCCAAGTGTCTAGCCTCTAATAACTTGATTGAGAAACCAACCTTTTTTCAACTTCCTTTTCACTTTTTACTGCTCAACATCAAGCAATCAGACAATAAATTTTACCAAAGAAAACTCTTATCTTTATTTTTCTCAACAAGGTTGGCGAAAATGAAATCCAAGTAACCAATCATTCCAACTTAGTTTTAGCTCCTTACAATCAATTAACAAGTACATCTAACTAATCGATGCAATATAAAATCTGCTATCAGCTTCAAAAGTGTTCAATAACTCGGATAACCAAAAATAGATAACAACATATTTTAACAAAAAAACATGAAACAAGACACACCATAGTAAGAAGCACATAGAAGAGCAAGCAAGTTATGGAAGTCAAGCTGAGGAAACAACTCCACATTATAACAAGCAATGAAGCTGAACCCAATCTGCCACATGACTGAAACCCTCTCACCACACTATCTTTCCAATAAACCAAAAGCAACCTCGAAAACTTCCAGAAATTATCAAACGCACTACAAACCATAGGCCAATGTCTCTCCATTAACAACCCCATTTTATCTCTACAACAAGCAGCAGCTGTTTTCGCCTTGGAGTAAACATGTTTCTGGGATTGTAACCATTTCCAACCTTGCTTAAACAGCCCAATATCCTCCATCGCCCCTTTTACCCTTCGGTTCACCTCACGAAGCAGATGAAACTTTTGCTAATAAAACGGACAGAAGAACAGTAAAATGGAAGAAAAAATGTGTCAGGAATTGAAACTTAAACGAAGTAAAACGTAATTATTGTTCATTTATTCGAAAATTTTTGAAACAAAATAGTATACCCATTTGAGGAATTGCAGTTAAGAGAGTAAATTCGATCACACTGGGTTCATTCAACGCTAAAAATTGCTTCACTTGTAAGCTTCCAAAAGAATTAATTTAATATGGGGGGAAAGGAAGGAAGAGATGGAAGCAAATTATTGCCCTTTTACACTCTGAAAATCTGAAACTAAATCCAAAGACTGAGATAAAGCAGATGATCAAGTGAGCCAAGCACTTAAGCGGAGTGTGAGCAAAATTACATTAAGAAGGGTTAAATGTAAGATTTTGAATTCCACCCCCCCCCCTCCCCCACCTTTTTTTTTTAAACATAGCAATTTCCCCCTTGTTATAGTTACAAAACCCTAATTAACCCAACAAACATAATTTTATGAGAAAATAATAGAATAAAATTAAGTTAAATAAAATTGACTGGAAATCAAATCGAATATAGGGTGAAAATTTGTTTTTTGTTAAAGTACACAAATGGTCACTAAATTATCCTTAAAAATATAAAATGATCACTAAACTTTTAAAAATTATATAATAAGCACTAAACTTTAGTTTTATGACAAAATGGTCACTAAGTCGTTTACCAGAGACATTACAGTTACGAAAATGTGTATTATAACATATTTAATCTTTAATATTTATGCATTGAATCAATTTAGGCATCAATAATGATGGTTAAATTATGAATAAATTGATTGAATGTGTCAATATAGATGATTAAATATTCTGTTATTCAAATTTATGTAACTGTCACGTCACTCACTTAACGACAATTAATGGCCCAGTGACCATTTTTTAACAAAAACTAAAATACCCATTATGTAACTTTGGAAAGTTTGATGAGTATTTTGTATTTTTAGAAATAGTTTAAAGACCATTTGTGTATTTTACCTTTTTTCTCAGCCCTGGTTCAATGGTTAAATCTGGTCCATTTGTAAATAAAAGTCGGCTTAAAATCTGGTCCATTTTAGTTGAATTGACTCGTGGATTTCCCATTAAAATGGCTCCAAAATTTATCAGGTTTAGTCAAATTGATCTTTGAACCTTTTTCAGTCAAATTATTCCCAGAACTTTGAGACTGTAAAACAATATTCTTCAAGATTTATAGTGTTAATTTTTAGATACTCTGTCAACTTCACCGCTAAAGAAAAAGGCTTTAAACTCCATTTTCAAAAACTAACATATTAATCTTACGGTTATATTTTGAATCACAAACTATGTAAAAAAAAATTACATAACCCTTCTATAAACTTTAAAACTCTAACACCCTAAACTATAAATTCTAACCATAAACCTTAAATTTTACACCCTACACACTAAATCCCTAAACCCTAACCTAAAATTAATTACATAAACTTGTGTATCAAATTATTTTCCTTAATCTTATTAATTATTTCGAATTATGTTTTAAAATTCATGAAAGAAATTTGACCAAATTTTTAGAGCTAAGTAATTAATTTAATCAAATTTACCAAATTTAGGAACTAATTTTACGGGGGGGGGGGGGGGCATATGCCACGTCTATGCCATAAAATTATGTAATTCTATATTTTTTTCGAATCAAACCAACTTTGAAACAAAGCACCAAAAGAGGTGGGTCTGATGTAGGGGTGATAATAAGCATGATCGGCTCGCAAGCTATTTGGGCTCGGTTCGGTCAAAGTTTAATTCAAGGGAGTTCGACTCTGATTCGTGTTTGGCTCGAGACCTTAACAAGAAGAGCAAGACGATCCAAGCTTGACTCGAAAAGCTCGTGAACAGGCTCGGAATAATTATATATATACTACATATGCACTAAAAGTAATCCGTTTAGCAAAAGAAAAACAATAAAATAAATTAAGAGAAATTCACTAAAAAAACTAACTAAAATAAATTGGGCACTCTTTTCCCCTTTATTGACATTGAATTTTGTTTCAGTATTAATTGTGAAAGACATATGCCACGTCTGAGCCATAAAACTATGTAATTCTATATTTATTTCGAATCAAACCAACTTTGAAACAAAGCACCGAAGAGGTGGGCCTAATATAGGGGTGATAATGAGCCTGATCGGCTCGCAAGCTACTCGGGCTCATGCTTGGCTCGAGACCTTAACAAGTCAAGCCGAGCCGATCCCAGTTCGGCTCGAAAAGCTCGTGAATAGGCCGAGAATAATTATATATATACACTACATGTGCACTAAAAGTAATCCGTTTAGCAAAAGAAAAACAAAAAAATAAATTAAGGAGAAAATCCACTAAAAGCAAATTAAGTAAAATAAATCGACACTATTTTTTCCCTTTCTCAACATTGAATTTCGTTTCAGTGTTGGTTATGAAAGAGTTTTTAACGAGGCTCCATCTTTTATAAAAAAAAACTATAGCAAAATTATCTATTTCGAGCCGAGCCGAGCCCAACGAACTTCGAGCCCGAGCCGAGTCAATAATATTATTTCTGAGCCGAGCCCGAGCCTTAGTCATACTTTGAGATGTTAAGAAAAGAGACGTCGAATTCACTTTACATAAGGTACATGGCATAGGACCCCAAGTGTCTACTAGAATGGTAAAAGTATTTGAATATGACCCGATTCGATGCGTCTTGAGTCATTTTGTCTGAGTTTTTCTCTTGAATTTCGTGTTCGGGGCGGGGCAAGCGGGTTTTAGAAAGAATTAAATTATGCAGGTCAAGTTTGAGCTTAGGATAAATTTTTTTTGTAATGATCTGATATATATTATATTTAATATTTTTTAAATTTTATCTGAATATATTAGGTTTAATTAGATTTTTTTGTTAAAATTTAGGATCGAATTATATTTTTATTTTGTTGAGTCAAGTTAAGTATAAAATACATTAACTCAGGATGAGAAGAGACGGTTAGAACTTTTAAACTTCGGATCAGAATTGGACGGCCAAAACTGCCCTGTTACCATCCCTAGTGTCCCCCGTGAGAGAGATTCATTAATCTACCTTCATAACAAACTTATCCCATAAGCTTCTAATCAAGTGTTGAATTTTCTTTGAACTCTATTATAGTTTAAACAGTATGTTTTCGACACAGTTACTTAAATATATCTACCTTTACTTCTACGACAATATTTAGATATAATCAATCAAAATAATAACATGCCCTCAAATAAATTCATATACAAATAGTAATAAATTCAAGGAAAAAATTTTGATACACAGACCGTTAATTTACACATGAGTTTTAGTTTTAAGGTTTAGGGGTTTAGGTTTTAGGGTTTATAATTTAAGGTTAGGGTTTATAATTTTGTATATGGTTTTTAAGGTTTAGGGTTTAATTTTTTAGAGTTAGAGTTAGGAATTTAAAATTTGAGTTTTTATAGTGTAAATACACAAGCTTGTGTAAAATTAATTTTATACAGCCTGTGTATTAAAGTTTTACCCTAATTTCAAAGTATTTAAAAACCTAACATAAACTCGCCTTAAAAAATCCACTACTTTCAAGCTTAAGTTGATTGTTTTCCTCTTTTTATAAAAATAAATTATAATAAAAATCGTATACGATGATCAATGTTACTCTTTTCTTTCCTCTCAATTTATTTTCCTATTCAATATCCAACAAATAATGCAATCTAGAATAAACTTATGTAGAACTCATCAAGCTGGTGAAAAATAAGATGTTAATATTTGATTATTTAATTTCGAACAGTTTGTATATACGATATGTGTATTTTATTAAAATATTAAGATAAATAAATTTATTTAGCAAAGAAAACAAAAGAAAACTGATTTACCATGTGCTCTTTTAAACACGATTGAAAGAGTAAAATTAGCATGTATTGACAAGGGCGGAACATAATGGAGGCCTGTGGGACCGTACCCCAAAATTTAGAAAATTAAAATTTAACCCTTAAATTAAAAAAAATAGTCCCCATAAAAATTTTTAAATTTTAGATTAAGGTTCAAAAATTTTGAACGTTTTAATTAAATCTTTTCTATAATTTTTAAAAGTTCTCATTGAACCTCTCAAATTTTTTTAAAAAATCAGTTAGACCCCAAATTTAAGAAAAAAATAAATTAAACCCTTTAAAATTTTAAAAAAATTAATTTAAACCTCTAATTTAAAAAAAAAACCTCTAAATACTACCCTAAGTTCCGCAACTGCGTTTTGAATCACTTACTCAGTAGAACCGATTGGTCTATTTATTTTGTTCATTTTCTTTTATCGAATTTCCACAAAGATGTGTGGGTCGTGAGTCGCGACTTACATGTAATTGGATTAGCAATTATGATTTCCAACCATAGAACTAAATTTTGTGACAAACTTTTCCATTTCACACTCAAAAAGTCCTGCTTTTTATAGATGTATTTATGGGTCAATTAGATATGTTTAGGGTCAATATGTTTTATATCTAAATAGTAGTTGTAAACAAGGGCGAAGTCAGAAGTTCAAAATTAAGGAAGCCGAGAATATTTAAAATAAAATTTTGAATAATAAAAGAACACTCTAAAAATAATATTGTAAAGTCAAGTCTCAATCCAATTGTCGATCAAGTAACATATAAGTAACATATTATCTACGGTTCAATAAATAAAAATTATTTATTTTATTATTTTTTTATCAACTGAATTTTTACTTATATTTATTGTAAATTAAATTAAAAAATAAATATTTTAATAGAAAGATGGCATGAAAAAATTAATAAAATTTATAATTTTTATTAGTTAAGATTATAGATAACGTGGCGGGACGGGCCTATAATATAATTTCTCGCGATAATAAATAGTAAAAAAATCAGAATTTTAGTTTCCTAATATCTCTGGCTGCCATTGTTTATTTATTAAGATAACCCATAGTCAAAAGTCATTGCACGAGGATTTTGACCCTTTCTTAGTTCTCACTCAATATATTATTAACCAAATGCATCTAACTTAGTGAGTCTATTCAATATATATGTCTTGTTCCCCCTTTCTTTTCCATTTACAAAGGTTTTGCTTCCTCTTCTCTTATTTTAATACCATATATATCACTGTTTTGTTATGAAAAAAAATTATGGAAGACAAGTATGAGACTCTGAAGATTACTCGAGATTCATCAACTTCTGGAGTTTTTAACCTAATCCTAAACCGTCCATCTGTTAGTAATTCACTCTCACTCGGCTTCTTTACTGAACTCCTCAAAGCTCTTCATGCTCTCGACCATAACCCTAACGTTGCTATCATCGTCCTATCCGGGTCCGGCAATCACTTCTGTGGAGGCCTCGACCTTAATAGTCTAGCAGGTTTCATCAACGGTGGCTCCGGTGATCATGGCCGCACCGGGGAGCGATTACGGAGACAGATCAAGTTCATGCAAGATGCGATCACTGCCATCGAGAGGTGTCGGAAACCGGTGATCGCGGCAATACACGGCGAGTGTCGCGGCACGGGGATCGGTCTCGTGACGGCCTGTGACGTACGGTATTGTTGTAAGGATGCATTCTTTTCTGTCAAGGAAGTGGATGTGGCTATCGCCGCTGATCTCGGTACGCTCCAGAGATTACCTGGGATAGTAGGGTTTGGGAACGCCATGGAGTTGTCGTTGACGGCAAGGAGGTTCTCGGGTGAGGAGGCCAAGGAATTGGGTCTGGTTTCTCGGGTTTTCGGGTCAAGGGAGGAGCTGATGAAAGGCGTCCGCACCATTGCAGAAGGTAGGTTTGTGGTTTCCTTATCCTAATTCAGTGTTTTATGTTGAGGATTTAGCATGAATAATGAAATGGATTGTTTGAAATCGGACGGCAGGAATCAGCGGGAAGCCGCCGCTTGCGGTGGTTGGGACGAAAGCAGTGTTGATAAGAAGCAGGGATCTGAGCGTGGAACAAGGATTGGATTATGTTGCAACATGGAACTCGTCCATGCTTCTGTCCGATGATCTAACCCAGGCTATCTCTGCTCACAAACTCAAAAAGAAACCTACTTATGCTAAGCTTTGAATTTTCTGATGTTTTTTTTTTTGGTTCGTACCGTTTAAAATTCCTGTAAGATTAGATTATTATATTTCAATGTCGATCCCAAGTTACTGTAATGATTATGGTCTTTAATCCAAGTTTAGTTCTGTTACGAAAAATCTCAAAATTAAAGTAGTTTTTTTTTTTCAGTATTTCTCCCCATTTTCATGGGTTGCTTCACAGAAGGTACTTATTTGTGAGGTTTACGTAAAACTACACTAATTCTTATAGTTCGAAAATATATACTTATCGATGACCACTTCAGGACAACGCATAAATTTATGTTTGGATCCGAATTTTTAAGAAGTTATAAAATTGAAGTAAAAATTTAAGGGATAACTTAATTTTTTTTAAAAAATTTGGAGGCTAAAACGAGAATTTTTTTTAAAAAAAAATGAGGGTTTAACTAAAATTTTTAACAATTTTAAGAGATTTGACACAAAAAAAATTAAAAAATCAGAAATGTAATTTAATTAAAATATTCAAAATTCTAAAATTTAATATATAAATTTTTATAAATCTTAAGGAGTAAAATTAAAATTTTTAAAATTTTAAAGGTAAAATTTGAATTTCCTCAAAATTTAGTGGGCGTAACCTCCGCTAGTCCTTAAAGGATACTCCCCTAATTCAAAGATATAAAATTATAAAATTTTAACAGTGTGAAATTAAATTATCAATAAAAATATCTAAACTATAACAAAATAAAAAAATTTAGTGTGCGACCGCACCTCATAACTTTACGGCCTATCCCTAAACAATGTTGCAACTCTTATCCATACTAACGTCAGCTAAAAAGCAAATACAAGATTATTATTGAAATTTTTTACATTTTTTTACCATTAAATAAAGATAAATAAATGAGAAAATTTTCAATACACAATAACGTTTACACAGATTTTTTAGTTTTAGAGGTTAGGCATTTAGTTTACTGCTTAGAGTTTAGGGGTTTGGGTTGTAAGGTTTAGAATTTAAGTTTAGTGTTTATGGTTTGGGGTTTAGTTTTTAGGGTTTAAGTTTAATTTTAATTTATAGTACTTGTTGTATCAAATTTAAACCCTAAATAAATAGTTAGGATTAACAATAATAAACGAAAAGATCTAACATGTTGGTCGTAGGTAAACGCGTTGTAAGAAAGTAAACTTGTGGAACTGATTGTTTGATTAATTCTACATTCATGCATATCCTATAGAATTGATAAAATAAAACAAAACAGAAATCTAGAAGGTCCAAAATTCCACAAAATGTTTAGGTTTGGGAATTGAATGTGATTGGATCAGCAATTGAATATTTGAACCATACAACCAAAATTTCCTGATGATGGACAAACTTTTCCATTTCAAACCTCTAAAGTCTTTAGTCTTTGATAACCATTATCACAAATTGATAAACAAAAATACATGGATTTTTTTTTCATTTTTTTCTACAAATAAGAAAGAATCTGGAAATTGAATTAAATAAATTAATTTTTTAAATATATAAGCTGTGCAGAATTTAAACGGTACAATTTTATCTATTTCAATTTTAAATTCAAAACATTATAACCTAAAAATTTTAAAACCTAAATAAGACAAATGAAATTGAAAATAAACAAGGACCTGTGGATGATTATGGGTCGGGTTTTTGATCGACCCGTACCTGACTCAACTATTTAATATCTCCACCGAATCTGATTCAACCCAAAATTTTTATGATGTTTTAATTGACCCAAATTTTAGAATAAAACTTGAACCCGATCAAACATAAATATTTTTCTTACTTTTATTCGATAAAATAGAGAGCTAATTAAAAAATACAATCAGAGAGGGGGCATTATAATAATTATTCAATTTTATTAGACAAAATAGAGAGATAATTGAAAATATATGTAAAGAGACGAGCATTATAAAAAGTATACTTAAATATTTAGAATAAAATTAAACTATTATTTCGAACCAGATAAGAATCCTCGAATATAGGTCAAATGACCATCTCTAAATGTGTAGTCTAAATTTTACATAACTTATCAGTCTAAATAAAGATATAAGGATGAAATTTAATAGAACGAAAAAATATGAGAAAAACTTTGGTACACATGTTGTGTCTTTTAGTTTTAGCGGTTAAGGTTTTAATTGAGGGTTTAGAGTTTAGGAGCATAGGTTATAGGGTTTAGAATTTAAGGTTAATGTTCCGAATTAGTGGATGCTACCAAAGGAAGTGTCAATGACATACTTACACAAGCTTATATATCAAAATATTACCCATATAAAAAGCTTATTAGCCATGTTTGGTAAACGCTTTTCGAGCTAAAATTAGATGTTTGAAGCAATTTTAGAGGTTTGACTTGCCAAATCCGCTAACTTAAATGTTAAGATAAATAGAGGATTGTAATAGCGGATTGGGTGAAATCTCCCATTTTGAAAAAGCTCCTTTTATGAGCTTTTTGAGTTAAAGGTTTGGATAAAAGACTTATAAAAACTCTTTTGTCCTTAATAATTATAAATTTTTTTCTAAATAATATAAATTTGAATAATTAGTAAAATAAAAAACAATTTCATAAATAAGAAATTAATATATAATATAAATTTAATAATTAATAAAATTATATTTAAAATATAATTTCATAAATAAAAAATTAATATATATTTAAATTATGGAAGACAAGTATGAGACTCTGAAGATTACTCAAGATTCATCAACTTCTGGAGTTTTTAACCTAATCCTAAACCGTCCATCTGTTAGTAATTCACTCTCACTCGGCTTCTTTACTGAACTCCTCAAAGCTCTTTATGCTCTCGACCATAACCCTAACGTTGCTATCATCGTCCTATCCGGGTCCGGCAATCACTTCTGTGGAGGCCTCGACCTTAATAGTCTAGCAGGTTTCATCAACGGTGGATCCGGTGATCATGGCCGCACCGGGGAGCGATTACGGAGACAGATCAAGTTCATGCAAGATGCGATCACTGCCATCGAGAGGTGTCGGAAACCGGTGATCGCGGCAATACACGGCGAGTGTCGCGGCACGGGGATCGGTCTCGTGACGGCCTGTGACGTACGGTATTGTTGTAAGGATGCATTCTTTTCTGTCAAGGAAGTGGATGTGGCTATCACCGCTGATCTCGGTACGCTCCAGAGATTACCTGGGATAGTAGGGTTTGGGAACGCCATGGAGTTGTCGTTGACGGCAAGGAGGTTCTCGGGTGAGGAGGCCAAGGAATTGGGTCTGGTTTCTCGGGTTTTCGGGTCAAGGGAGGAGCTGATGAAAGGCGTCCGCACCATTGCAGAAGGTAGGTTTGTGGTTTCCTTATCCTAATTCAGTGTTTTATGTTGAGGATTTAGCATGAATAATGAAATGGATTGTTTGAAATCGGACGGCAGGAATCAGCGGGAAGCCGCCGCTTGCGGTGGTTGGGACGAAAGCAGTGTTGATAAGAAGCAGGGATCTGAGCATGGAACAAGGATTGGATTATGTTGCAACATGGAACTCGTCCATGCTTCTGTCCGATGATCTAACCCAGGCTATCTCTGCTCACAAACTCAAAAAGAAACCTACTTATGCTAAGCTTTGAATTTTCTGATGTTTTTTTTTTTTGGTTCGTACCGTTTAAAATTCCTGTAAGATTAGATTATTATATTTCAATGTTGATCCCAAGTTAATGTAATGATTATGGTCTTTAATCCAAGTTTAGTCCTGTTACGTAAAATCTCAAAATTAAAGTAGTTTTATTTTCAGTATTTCTCCCCATTTTCATGGGTTGCTTCACAGAAGGTACTTATTTGTGAGGTTTACGTAAAACTACACTAATTCTTATAGTTCGAAAATATATACTTATCGATGACCACTTCAGGACAACGCATAAATTTATGTTTGGATCCGAATTTTTAAGAAGTTATAAAATTAAAGTAAAAATGTAAGGGATAACTAAATTTTTTAAAAAAAATTGGAGGCTTAAACGAGATTTTTTTAAAAAAATTTGAGGGTTTAACTAAAATTTTTAACAATTTTAAGAGATTTGACACACAAAAATTTAAAAAATCAGAAATGTAATTTAATTAAAATATTCAAAATTCTAAAATTTAATATATAAATTTTTAAAAATCTTAAGGAGTAAATTAAAATTTTTTAAATTTTAAGGATAAAATTTGAATTTCCTCAAAATTTAGTGGGCGTAACCTCCGCTAGTTCTTAAAGGATACTCCCCTAATTCAAGGATGTAAATTTATAAAATTTTAACAGTGTGAAATTAAATTATCAATAAAAATATCTAAACTATAACAAAATAAAAAAAATTAGTGTGCGACCGCACCTCATAACTTTACGGCCTATCCCTAAACAATGTTGCAACTCTTATCCATACTAACGTCAGCTAAAAAGCAAATACAAGATTATTATTGAAATTTTTTACATTTTTTTACCACTAAATAAAGATAAATAAATGAGAAAATTTTCAATACACAATATGTGTAAACGTTAGTTTGCACAGATTTTTTAGTTTTAGAGGTTAGGGATTTTGTTTACTGTTTAGAGTTTAGGGGTTTGGGTTGTAGGGTTTAGAATTTAAGTTTAGTGTTTAGAATTTAGGGTTTAGGGTTTGGGGTTTAGTTTTTAAGATTTAAGTTTAATTTTAATTTATAGTACTTGTTGTATCAAATTTAAACCCTAAATAAATAGTTACGATTAACAATAATAAACGAAAAGATCTAACATGTTGGTCGTAGGTAAACGCGTTGTAAGAAAGTAAACTTGTGGAACTGATTGTTTGATTAATTCTACATTCATGCATATCCTATAGAATTGATAAAATAAAACAAAACAAAACAGAAATCTAGAAGGTCCAAAATTCCACAAAATGTTTAGGTTTGGAATTGAATGTGATTGGATCAGCAATTGAATATTTGAACCATACAACCAAAATTTCCTGATGATGGACAAACTTTTCCATTTCAAACCTCTAAAGTCTTTAGTCTTTGATAACCATTATCACAAATTGATAAACAAAAATACATGGATTTTTTTTTCATTTTTTTCTACAAATAAGAAAGAATCTGAAAATTGAATTAAATAAATTAATTTTTTAAATATATAAGCTGTGTAGAATTTAAACGGTACAATTTTATCTATTTCAATTTTAAATTCAAAACATTGTAACCTAAAAATTTTAAAACCTAAATAAGACAAATGAAATTGAAAATAAACAAGGACCTGTGGATGATTATGGGTCGGGTTTTTGGTCGACCCGTACCTGACTCAACTATTTAATATCTCCACCGAATCTGATTCAACCCAAAAATTTTATGATGTTTTAATTGACCCAAATTTTAGAATAAAACTTGAACCCGATCAAACATAAATATTTTTCTTACTTTTATTCGATAAAATAGAGAGCTAATTAAAAAATACAATCAGAGAGGGGGCATTATAATAATTATTCAATTTTATTAGACAAAATAGAGAGATAATTGAAAATATATGTAAAGAGACGAGCATTATAAAAAGTATACTTAAATATTTAGAATAAAATTAAACTATTATTTCGAACCAGATAAGAATCCTCGAATATAGGTCAAATGACCATCTCTAAATGTGTAGTCTAAATTTTACATAACTTATCAGTCTAAATAAAGATATAAGGATGAAATTTAATAGAACGAAAAAATATGAGAAAAACTTTGGTACACATGTTGTGTCTTTTAGTTTTAGCGGTTAAGGTTTTAATTGAGGGTTTAAAGTTTAGGAGCATAGGTTATAGGGTTTAGAATTTAAGGTTAATGTTCCGAATTAGTGGATGCTACCAAAGGAAGTGTCGATGACATACTTACACAAGCTTATATATCAAAATATTACCCATATAAAAAGCTTATTAGCCATGTTTGGTAAACGCTTTTCGAGCTAAAATTAGATGTTTGAAGCAATTTTAGAGGTTTGACTTGCCAAATCCGCTAACTTAAATGTTAAGATAAATAGAGGATTGTAATAGCGGATTGGGGTGAAATCTCCCATTTTGAAAAAGCTCCTTTTATGAGCTTTTTGAGTTAAAGGTTTGGATAAAAGACTTATAAAAACTCTTTTGTCCTTAATAATTATAATTTTTTTTCTAAATAATATAAATTTGAATAATTAGTAAAATAAAAAACAATTTCATAAATAAGAAATTAATATATAATATAAATTTAATAATTAATAAAATTATATTTAAAATATAATTTCATAAATAAAAAATTAATATATATTTAAATTTAATAATTATTAAAATTATATTTAAAATATAATTTTACAAGTAAAAAATTATTATATACATCCTTAATATATGCTTAACAATGATATTAAAAATTTAATTTTTAAAATCTAATTAATATTAATAGATATAAAATATTAATAAATAAAAAATTATTCAAACAAGTATTTAATATAATCATGTCCTTATATGTCGTTTTTCTTGTTCAAATAATCAAACAATTATCAATTAATTTTACCAAACTCTTTTATACAATTAGCTAATGCAATTTGCTAGTTAAATAAACTAATGCTAACGGCTATCCGCTATCAGCTAATATAATCCGCTTTCAGTTATCCGCTACTTGTCAAACATAATTATTATTTTTTATGAATAGTCTAAAGGCGATTACAAGGTAGTATTCGTTTATAGATATTTTTAATCTTTTGACAAGGTAGTAGTTGCTTGAAATCGGATGGCAGGAATCCGCGGGAAGCCACCGCTTGCGATGGTGGGGACAAAAGCGGTGTTGATAAGAAGCAGGGATCTGAACGTTGAACAAGGATTAGATATTGCAACTTGGAACTCGTCCATGCTTCTGTCTGATGATCTAACCCTGACGATATCTGCTTACAAACACAAGAGGAAACCTACCTATGCTAAGCTTTGAATTTTCTGATGTTTTGTTTACCTTTCTGTTGTTAAGAGTGGATTTAGTATATTTCAGTGTTAATAATAAGAATGTCTGCCATGAATAATGGGTAGGACTTAGGAGGCAAACTCTAAGGCCAGTTCAAGTTTATGTAATAATTCTAATGTTTTTTGTTGACCTTCAGTTTTCGGACTGACCTGCGTCGCACACTTAATTTTGATGGGTGAGTCTCTCAGCGGAGATTTTTTGTATATACAATGACTCGAATTTGAGACCTGTTTAAGTAATACCAAATTGTTTACCACTTGATTAACCCCTTCTAGTCTTTAAATTGAAGTTTAATACAATGTTTTGAATATGAAGTTCAATACAATGTTATTTGTTTAAGTTTGTAAATGATTATAAACATATATTATACCATGTAATCATATTAGTATAATAAAAAATCGCAAGAAATTAATAAATTAATTGTGGTAATTTTATTGGAAATATACGCGAAGGATTATTATATGATTCATGAACATTAGAGTTTTTTTAACTCCAAAACTAAAATTTAAAAATCTTCATATTTTTTATTTTTTTAAACAATATCTATCTAGAAAAGAGGAAAGAAAATTTTGCTCTTTTATTTTTATATAAATAAAAACACAAAAACAAACATTTTATGTCTAGTCTTGTTTAGCTATTTTCAGTTTAATTCAAAGTCAAACCAATCAACTAATAGCATAGGTGTGCATCGATTAAATTCCCTTGTTCACGTCGTAAATGTCAAAGTTCAAACTGATGTAATCCCTTCTTCTTAATTTAATTTAAATAGAATTTTGAAAAAAAAACTCTTAAATTAAACAAATTGATTATAACCGTAGTCCAAAATATATAATTTTCGGTTATAATTATTATTTATTTATTAATAATTTTTTAATAGTCTTAAGATATTTATTCAATATCTATTATATTTGTATGAATATGTATAAGTGGCAGAATATAATAATTATAATAGTTAAACAAGTGAGGAACACCCGCGGTTCAAATAAATTATACATAAACTTTGAAGAAATATATAATTTGATACATAAATTTTTAATTTTTTAATAATTTAAAAGTGATTATAAGATAATATACGTCCGTATGTATACGACACCGAGTGAGACAAAATGCAAAACACTGTCGCCAAGGTTGCGTGGCGGGAAGGGGAAGTATCAACTCTATCTACAATATCCCACTTTCTCTTTCTCCCACAGCACAAAAAATGAACAGCTCACTCTACTCATGTCTATATTATTCAAAGTTCAAATTTTTATCAGGATTTTGTTAACATTGAAAACTTCAAATTGGCAGTTTCAGGCGCTGTTTGTGCTGCTACATTGGCAAGGAATGGAATTTCAGTCACCCTTTTTGAATCTGCTAGAGGCCCTGGTGGCCGTATGTCTCAAAGAAGGTTCCTTTTCTGTTTCTCTCCATTTCTTTTAATTAGAATTTCTTTTTTTTTTTTGACGAATTTTGACTGCCCTTTCTTATTATTCCATTATTTGCTGGTGTTTTGGGAAACATAAAGAAAATTTTGAATTGGGCAGTTTAATTAATTGTTGTTATCATTATATTTTTGTTCACAACAATTGGGTAGTATGCAATGTTGGGAAACTTTGTCATTTTAGAGAGATTAGTGAAGATGGGAGAGAGCTGTTGTTCGATCATGGTGCTCCCTATTTCACAGTGACAAATCCCGATGTGTTGAGTGTTGTTGCTGAGTGGGAATCAAGAGGACTTGTTGCTGAATGGAAATCAAATTTTGGTTCTTTTGATTGTTCCACCAACAAATTTGTCAACACTGAACACCACACACTGGTATTGGCATCTGTTTGTTAGCATGATTTTATCTTTTATTATATATTAACTTGCTCGTGAGGAGAGGGCAGTGATCAGTGATGTTTTTGAATTGTTTACGCGCTTGAGTTGTTACTTTTTTTTTCTTGATCTCTTGAGAGCTTACAACATTATTCTTTTTCTGATGCTGTGGATGATATTGTTCAATGTTAATGATCCTTGCTATAGTTGCTTCTTAAGTGCTTGCCTGCTATATTGTTCGTTCTAATATTCATGTGCTGTTCAACTTGATTCACTTGGGTTTACCTCTGGGGTCGATCGTAGGCTTCTTTCAAGAAACCCTTCATCACTTTAGGTTGTTACGATTGTATTATCCTTTTGAGTAATCCTTGTTTTGCATTCAGCATTCCTCAATATTTATTCCAATAGATTGAAAAACTAAAATTGTGTCTCATTACATTTATCATGTTTATCCGTGAAATGAAATTGTGAACACCATTAAGCTTTCTTGTCAAATAAGTTTTCCTGAACGAATTCTTTTTTAGGAAAGAGAAACCAAGAAATATGTCGGTATGCCTGGAATGAATTCCATTTGCAAAGCTTTGTGCCATGAGCCTGGTGCGTAGCAAAACCGCTTTGTATTTAACTCTTTATCGAGGTTGGATTTACACCTAAATTTCCGTGCTTCCACTTTATCTGTTCTTCAGGAGTAGAGAGTAAGTTTAATGTGGGTATCGGGACGTTTGAATGGTTAGAACATGAGAATTTATTGTCGGTGATGGGTTTGGGCGGACAGCATCTTGGTCATTTTAAGGGAATGGTTGCATCAGACAAAAACATTGCTTCGCCAAGGTTTATGGCGGTAACAGGACAACCACCCCTCTTGGTATGAAAATTTGTGTCTACATGTTTGCCAATCCCTTCTTACAAATCCATCTCTGCATGTTATTTAATCCTCTATGGCCTATATGACTGTATACCATGTGTCATTTTTTATGCAACCATGGACTATATTATGACAAAAAAACTTGTACAAGAATTCAGGAATATCTCAACTTATCACAAAAGCCGACTCAGATTATCACAAATATAGTATTTTATTTATTTGCTTGTTATTTTCAAGGAAAATATGCACAAAGATGAATGGAATATGTTGTCGATGAGTTATTGTCCTCACCTTCATCTGCTGTATTCCATACAGATTTGAGCTTGGCTCCGGAGTTGGCGAAACTGCTGAATATTCCCGTTCATCCTTGTTTCGCTCTAATGCTTTAAGCAGGGCATTCTGTGAAAGCAATAAGCCAGGGCGCTCTTTCACAAGGCACAGTTTTCGTATTTTGCATAATGACCCAGTCTGAGTTAAAGTTTCGTTTATTATTAGTTTTTGGCATATCCTTATGTGTCTAGCTTCTCGAATGCACGGTGAACGATGGGTATTGCATTCAACAATGGAGTACGCCGAGGATGTGATTGCACAATTCGGCCTAGTTAAACCTTCGAAAGAAACACTATCAAAAGTGGGCATCGAGATGCTCCAAGAGTTTATCGGCACAGGACTCAGTATTCCACAACCATTTTTCATGAAAGCTCATAGATGGTGAGTGAGTCTAACTGAAAAAACAAGAAACCATCTCTTTGTCTTAACTACATTGATATCAAATATCGGCGCATTGTCAGGGGAAGTGCCTTCCCAGCAGCCAGCATAGCCGAGGTAGAGAAATGTGTGTGGAATGAGAAGAAGAAACTGGCAATCTGTGGAGATTTCTGTGTTAGTCCCAATGTTGAAGGTGCGATCCTAAGTGGCTTGGCCGCTGCTTCGAAGTTTAAAAGCTTAGCTAGCAGCCCATAATATAATACAATCGAATAACCTTTGCTTTCCTTGTATTTTCTTTGCTTTTGATGTTGGCTGCATGACATGTTTAAACACGATAAAGAAATGAGTAAGATATTAAAACTAGTCTTTTTCTGTTTACTTGTATTTTTTTTTTGCCACCCGGTTCTAGGACTTTGTCCTAACTAATTTGGACCAACTCAACTAGCGTCACACACCTGATTTTGGTAGGTAAATCTCCTAGCAGAGATTTTCTGCATACATAAAATTTCGAACTTAAGACTTATTTAAACAATATTAAACTGCTTATTACTTGAATTAACCCGTTAATTTTGTTTAGTTGTATTTCGATACGTAGTAATTTCAGTCGTCACGTCAACCTTTAAATACAATCCCTCCATATTGGAATGAAACCATTATTTTAATGATGTAAAAACACCATTCGCCTTTTATTAAACGAGTCCAGCTAGAATGTATTATCATAATTTATAGAGGTTGACATTATATTCCAAATTTAGCCGTGTTTGATAGTATTTAAACTCGTAACCTTTAAAATATTTTAATAATTATTATATTAATCGAATTAAAACTCAATCTTTATCTTAAAAGTATTAAAAATGAATGAGAAGACATAATGATAATAGTAAGTAATAACTTCCTGACATACCAAGAACTAGAAATCAATAAATGGAACATCATGTTACCAAAAAACAAAACCAAGTCTAAACATTTCCCATACACATATTCAAACGAAAGAGAATCAAACAAACAATAAGGTAAATAAATAAATAAATAAATAAAATTTGAGCCCACCCCACCCTTCAAAAGGCAAAAGCTTCTACTTTTTACCCGTATAAATAATATGTTCCCCCTACAAATTTAATGTACCCTTCTTCCCTTTTTTAACAGGTGTTCTTCCACTTCTCCGAAACCCTAACAAAACCAAAGCCCAAAACAAACAGAAAAAAAAAAAAAACAAAACCAGGGTTGCATGCAAATTCCCTTTCCTTTAGATCTCAAGTCTTATGAACCAACATGGCTTCAGCTTGTGTTAACAACATGGGTGTTTCGCCGGACAGTTTCCAACGACACGGTTGGTTGAGTCGTAGGATGTCTTTGAGCCGAGAAGATGAGCCGTCTAAGTCTAGACCCAAGGCTGGTCGATCTAGGCCTACAGATCTTGTTGAACCAGAGATCCAAGAAACTGCACCAGCTGGTGACTTTGAGTTCCGGCTCGAAGATCCTGTCACCATGCTTCCAGCCGATGAGCTTTTCTCTAATGGTACGCTCCTGCCTTTACATTTCTCGATACCCAAACAACAAGAACAACAGCCTACATTGTCTGAAACCAGGTCCCTGGAAACAGCCAAATCTTGTCCCACGACAGAAATGGATCCATACTTGTTGTCTCCCAGAGCTCCGAGGTGTTCCAGCCAGTGGAGGGAGCTTCTGGGTCTTAAAAAGTCCGCCCAACAACACCCAAAACCAGAGTCTGAAACCCCAAAATCTCTCAACCATTTTCTCCATAGAACCACAAAGTCTTCATCTTCATTGAATCTCCCGCTGCTGAAAGACTCGGATTGCGAATCAGTTTCCATATCTTCATCAAGATTATCCCTTTCTTCTTCATCATCCTCGGGCCATGACAACGAGGATCTCCCGAGGCTGTCGCTTGATTCTGATAAGCCCAGCCCCAACCCATTCGCTCCTTGTAGAAACATAAACCCGACAAGAACCGGACGGATTCGGATCCGGAGGGATTCATGTACAAGCAGGGGAGTCTCGGTGGATAGTCCGAGGATGAACTCGTCGGGGAAAATCGTGTTTCAGAGCCTGGAAAGAAGTTCAAGTAGTCCGAGCAGCTTCAATGGAGGTCCCAAGTTCAAACAGAGAGGAATGGAAAGATCGTATTCTGCAAATATAAGAATCACCCCAGTACTTAATGTCCCCGTTTGCTTATTGATCGGATCTTCAAAAACAGGCTCGGTTTTCGGATTGTTTTCATCTTCCCAGCAGAAGACTGCAAACGGAGGAAGCAACAGCAAAGGGCAACAGTGTAATAGCAGCATCAGTATCAGGAGTTAAAACATATTTGCAACGTTTTCATGTGATATTTTTTAGATTTTTTTCTATATTTACTGTTAAATCCCACATTTTCTTGTTGCTTTTTCTTCTGTTTTGAGTAACAGAAAGTTGTAATTTTGATGTAAATATTTTTTTTACCCTTATTTATGGAGTTGGTTGACTTGAGATCTTTTAGGGTTAAATGTAAGGTTAGTCAGTGTTCTTTGGGGACTTGTTTTGAAGGGGGGAAATGTGAGTTTGGTTTTGTGTTGCTAGCGATTGAAATGAAGGGGGGGGGGGGGGGCTTTTGGTTTTGTTTTATCGATCTTAAAGATATGGAATCTCTGTTTTTCCCTGTTCATCAATTGATGGGCTTGACAGAATATAATTATAAAAATATCTTGATTTCTTTTGGTCCGTATTACTGATTTGATACTCAACTAATTTTGTAAAATAATATCTAATATAACGTTTTGTTTTTAAAATGGTATTTATCTTCTTAAAAAAATAATGACATTAATTAGGATAAAGAAAATCATATGGGACAAACTGCCACGTGATTTTTTTTCTTAATCAACATACCACGTCATATAAAATCATAAAAAGATCGCACATGACATTGCTGGTTAGGTGGAAAAAAATAATATGACAACTTTTTATATGTGATTTTTTCTCTCTTATTTAACATGTCAAGTGTAATTTTCTTTCACCTAGTCATTATGTTATTAATTTTTTAACGTCATGTATTAAAATAAAAATGTAATGTTAAATATTGTTTTGTTAAAAAAATAAGTATGGTACTAAAACAAAATATAGGTAAAAGTGAAGTGCTAATATTTTTCAAAACAATTTTAATAGTAAAAAAATGAACAATTTACACAGCTTTTATAGTTTAAAATAATATAAAATTTTAATTTATGGTGTATAAATGAATCTTATATACAGTTGGCTGTGAGAGTTGCAGAGCCTAGACAACAATATGGTTAGAGTGAGAATGGGCATTGAGTTGGTATTAAAAATATAACATTTTAAGTTGTTTTCACAAATTTTAAAACTTATCGTATATTAACATTAAATTAGAATGATGTACTAAAGAACTACCCATCTAAAGTCTTTCACTTGTAATCTATCCAATCGTTAGAGTTTATTCAACATAATATAATAATCATATGATTAGGGTATTAGCGTCATTCACATAAGATTATTTAATTTAGACATATATAAGGACAATTTTATCATGTGTGTCGAATACCACTGAACACCACTAATGTTGAACATCGCTCGACATCATTAAATTGAATAATAAGAATTAAAAATCTCAATGACTCAACATATAATTATAAATTATTTAAAATAAAATTTGAATTAAATTATTTTTCATATATTATATTTTTTAAAAATTTCAAATAATTAAATTAAATATCAACCATAATCAATCTTTAAATTAAAAAATCCTAAATCTTTTCCCAAAATAGAACCTTAAATCTGTTCCCCCCAAATCATTATTTCATATTCAGCAGTCTTTCCAAAGCCGAGGGTAGATGCTGACTTCGCCGGTTTACGCAGCTGATGAATTGCCTCCATCTTGTGTTGCCCACAAGAAGCATTTTCGATTCTGATTCAGAAACAGTACATTGATCCATGTTATATATTAGCAAAGGCTAAGGAATTTGTAGCTAAAGGCAAACAGTTCGTCACAGATATTCTTTATTGTAATTACCATACAACCGTAGCAGTAAAATCTCAATAAAATCAAGTTGACTAACTAAATTTGATCATGAAAAGTTCAATATAAAAGATAAGTTCATGTACCAGAAAAAGGTTTTGACAAGATATGAAATTATGATTAGGGGGGAAAAGATTTAGGATTTTTTTTAATTTAAGGATCAATTATGGTTTGTATTTGATATAATTATTTGAAAAAATTTAAAATATAATATATATGAAACATAATTTAATTAAATTTTTATTTTAAATAATTATATGTTGAGCCTTTGAGATTTTTAATCTTTATTAATCAATTTAATAGTATTCAGTAGTGTTCAGCGGTATTAGGGGCACTTGGTAGGCTCATCCCATATATAATGATATGGTTAATGTATTTTTTATGTTGAATTTGCGACATGCTTGTTCCATTTTGCTTAAATATAGGGTGGCAAATGGACCACATACCAATTAACATATATGCTGAGATGGCCAAACATGTGGAATATCTTGAACTAATACTTAAATTATTAAAGATGGTAATTTTGTTTCCATCTTAATATTATTTGTTCCATTGGGCCCACATGTTTTGTTTTTTCCTTTCTTGATTTATCCACAGAAGAATAACAACTGTTTTAGCGCCCGCAGTCCACGTTAGACAAGGAAATAGTTTAAGAACAAATTATGTAATAATAAGGTAAATACAAAGAACAGGCTACGGGTTTTCCAAATTGCTAACCTTGAGCAGCTTTAAAAAAAATTATAAGATTTAATCAATCGATACCGTAATGCAATGACAACAATTTTTTATTAATATTAAATTTTAATTTTGTTCGTCTGATAATTTATGATTATTTTAATAGAAAAACAAAATCTTCGTTTTGTGCTACACTGAAAACAAGAAAAATAGAAAAAAAAAAGGTTTGTGAGAACAGTGGACAAAAAACAGTGTATAGATTATGCAGTGATTATACCGTCGCAATGGTTGAAGAAAAGGGAAAAGGAAATGGAAATGAGAAGTCCTGGCGCAGTTACTTTTGATTTGACACTAGGATTAGGTCGGTGATAGCCGTAATTACTGAGCACATCTTGCTCCTTTGGATTAATTATTACTGAGCTATTGTCTATTGAATTAGAGATGAGAATTTGATTGAATCGAATCAAATAAAAATCAAAAAATTTAAATTAGTTTAAATAATATATTTTAGTTTTAAGTAAAATTGAGTAGTTCGATTTTGTATTTAAATTTAATTATAAATATTTTAAAAATTATGATATTAATTGATTTAAATTTAAATGATTTTTTATAATCATAATCATATATATAATTTTTATATGTGGTATACAACTATACATATATATATTTAAAAAGACTTAACTTGAACTGAAAAATTAATTCACTAATTATTAATAAAAAATTTTAAAAATTTAAATTGTCATATTATAACTCGAGCTTTATTTGTATTTTTTTACTCGAATAAGAACAATAGTTTTATTATTATTAAATGGTTGGGATAGAGTGGGGATTTTGGCATAGGTTTAAATTTAATATATAGACTATATAAAATAAATTTTATACAAGTCTGCTTATTTATACTATAAATTAAAATTAAACATAAAAACCTTAAAAGACTAAACCTTAAACTCTAAATCTTAAACCTTAAATTTTAAACACTAATTTTAAATTTTAAATCATACAATATAAATTATTAAATTTTAAACTCTAAACTAAACCCTTAATTCTTAAAACAAAATGTTTGTGTAAAGTGTATATTGAAATTTTTTTAATTTAATTTTTGATGAGACATTGAATACTGAAGACAGTGCAGGCATTGAATAATGAGTTTAGTTTGACCTAGTCAACCTGCTTCTCTCACTGGAACCAACCACCAAGTCCAACACCAACACCAACACCAACCTGAACCTCCTTGCTTGCTTCTCACAAATCACAACTTCCCGCCTTTTTTCTCCGCTTTTTTTCGATTCAATTTGGTATTCGATTTTTATTTTAAATTATACTCCATAAATATGATTTACATAGGGTTTGAATCTAAGATCTCTAAACTTTGAGTAAGTTTAATTTTATTATTAAGTCAAATTCTTATTAGACAAGTTAAGTTGTTTTTTTAATTCTTAAAATTTTGTTTTTTATTTTAAGTTTCAAATGTCTTATATTTAAATTAAAATAATTTAAATTTTCAATTTTAAATTCTATAAACACCGTAAAGTGTTTGTATGAAAATATAATTATTAATTATACTCCAGTTGTTGTAAAGATTTCTAATTTTTTATGCACGTTTTGTTGGAAATGTACAATTATACATAGTTTACGTGACGTTTGGTTGTTACATTCTCATGTTAAGATTTCAATAGTTTGTGATTGTCGGGAAAGTAAATTTACAATGGTAAAATGCTAATCAAAATTCTAGAAAATTATATTAAAAAACTTTGATACACATGCCGTGTAAAGTTTAGTTTGCAAGTGCCTTTTAGTGATTAGGGTTTTAATTTAAGGTTTATGGGTTAAGGTTGTAGGGTTTAGAATTTAAGGTTAGTGTTTATAATTTAGTGTATAGAGTTAAGGTTTAGGGTTAGGTTTAGGAATTTAAGATTTGAGTTTTTATTGTGTAAATACACATTTTATACAACAAGTGTATTAAAGTTTTACCCAAAATTATATTAGTACTTTTAGCTCACTAAACACTTTACCAGGATATATGAGGTTATTTCTCGAAATTATTCTGATAAAATAAGATACAATTTTATTAATTTTAATATATTCTAATGGAGTATATTTTTAATGAGGTTCAGATTCTTATTAACAAAAATGTAATTTAATCTATTAATTTTAAATATTTTTATTTATTTAAAAAAATACTATTTCACCTCAACAAACAATATATGATTAAATTTAAAATGTTTAATATGTATTTAAATATAAAGTATTATGAACAAATATTTTATAATTAAAAAACAAAAGATGTATAAAAAATTGTGAAATGATAACAATGATATTTTTGTCTCAAAGATATTTTTTTTTAACTTTGAACATACCAGACAAAAGAATTACTATTCTTTATTTCAAAAAGAAAAAAAATAATTACTCTTCCACTATTTCCCCCCTAAAAAGCCATTACTTTCTATCACACCAAATGTTTTCTTAATAAAATTTTTCCCTCCTCAATAGTCTAAAAGTGATTATAAGTATAGGTGTTTAAAACAGACCCAATAAGTACTTAAAACACTCCTAATTACAAGGTAATATCTGTTCATATATATTTTTAACCTCATCAGCTTTTCTACTGAAGCACTTGTAGGGTTCAATTTTTTCAAATTTTAAATATGAATAAAAAATAAATTTAAAAATCATTTATGTTTAATTATGCATACAATTTCTTCAATTTTCATCTCATTCCCTACGAATTAAATAGTGTAAATAAGGTATTCTAATTGCGCCCAGTTTAGCGAAATATCAATTACATAATTATATGAACATATTAAGCCTGAATAGTTACACAAAATTACTGTAAAAATCTAATTATTTGATGATTTATTTAATTTTTAAACAAGTTGGGTTGAGGGAGAGAATTGAGTAAAAAAATGGGAGTTAAATATGAGAGAATTGTTGCAGTTCAATAAACCATTAGCAGGAAACAAACAAGTAGTGAGATAATAATAATAATAATAATAATAATAATAATAATAATAATAATAATAATAATAATAATAATAATAATAATAATAATAATAATAGGAGGCAGGGTGGCAGCAAAGTCTGGAATTGGGGCATTCAAATATTCAATGAATGAAACAACGTGATTTCCTGCATAGATTTCCCCTCCCTCTTTCTATCTCTGCAGCATTTGTCTCTCTCCTTTTTTTTTTTTTTAAAGAAAACCTTAAGATTCTAGTTTTAGAATCCGCTGAATGCCTTGCCCAGATTTTCTCATCACTCACCAACAATTGCAAACGTAACATAAATAAATAAGGATTATTTTTTTATATATAGGCAGTGAAATTTTTATTTTTATAAATATTTTAATTTTAAAATTTAGAGTTTTAATTCGGAGTTTAGGGGTTTTAGTGCACGAGTTTATAATTTAGGGTTTATGGCTAAAATTTAAAGTTTAGAGTTAAGTTTAAGTTTTAGGGTAATATAGTTAGGAATTTATATTTTAACCTATAAACCCTAAAATTTAACCTTAAACCCAAAATTTTATCATACCCTAAATTTAAAATAACTACACTTAAATTTTAAAACCCTAAATAGAGTATTTGAACTCTAAAACTAAGACGACCGTATAAATAAAATTTTTACACATATTTATGTATAGAATAATTACTCAATAAATAAATGAAGATTTGATAGGTTTGGCGTTTGAGTGGGGGTTGGTAAAGGAGGAGAAAGAGGTGGCATGGTCTAGGCCCTAGGGATGGAGAGCATGCCAATTATTTTGGGTCAAGTGATTGGATTGGAATGGATTCAATTTGGATTCATCACAAGTATTTTTCCCCTCCAATGTGTTTTATGTTGTGTACTTTTTTAAGGATATGTATTTAATACGATTGGATTTTTTTTCAAAAGCATATTAGTTTAAGGGTTAAAAGATTTAGTTTAGTGTGTATAATTTAAGGATTTTACGGTTCGTAATTTTAAAATTAAAGGGTTATTGTTAAAATTTAAGATTTATGATTAAAATTTAGAGTTTATATGTTAGATTTTAGGGTAACAAGATTTTGGGTTTAGATTTTAACGTATAAATTTTAAATTATAAACACCTTAACTCTAGACTCTAAATTAAATTCCTAAACCCTATAATTACGATATATGTGGATTTTTCCAATACTAGTGTATGAATAATTACTTTTTTAATCACCTTGTATTGTGTATTTTAAGTGTGTAAAATTGAAATATATATAAAGAAATGTTTCTTACATGCATTCGTAATTATATAATCATGTTAATTTTAGGAATTCAGATTCCTATTTAAAGTTTAAAATTCATGAATTTATGTTTTATTATTTATAATGTAGAGTTTAGATCTAGAATTAAAAAAACTATAATTTAATATTTATAATTATATGATTCAGAGTTTATGATTTTAAAGTTTAAAATTTTAAGAATTAGTATTTAAGCTTTAAATAGATAATTTATATAAAATAAATATTACGCTCTGTATATAAAAAAGCAACTCTCTCTCTATATTAGGTTTATGATTTCTTGGCCGAGTATTAAAATTCTATAATATATTATATGAACAATTATATTTACACAAATTATTATATGTTTACTTATTACATAATATGGAGATAATATTTTTTTCAAAGTCGGAAAATTAGAATTAATAATTATATCAAATTAAAACATGAGTATCATAATTTATGTAATTTTAAAATTTATCGCTAACTTATTATGATAATTTTTTATTCAAAATATAAATAAAAACAATCCAAACTAAAAAAAATTATCTAATGGCATAGATCATAACTATAGTATAGTATATCCTATTTTTGACGTCATCATTTTTATCATAAACTGATAAAAGTCCTTGGAAAAGAAAATTGAAGTGAATAGCAGAGCTTTAGCTACACAACAATGCTCTGCTCCACAGTATCCCCACTCCCTTGTCTTCATTCTCCAGCCCTTAATCTCCCTTGCGTCTTCACCAAATCTTTACTGCCCTACTCGAGAACGATAACTGCCCCACGGAAAGGATCTCGGATACCGCGCACCCTTATCAAGGTCTCATCGTCGTCGGAAAATCAGGCGGCGGTCTTCGACGTCGCATCTAAACCAAATGATCAGGATGCATCGAAGGTTGTTAGGGGGTTCTACGCAGGAATCAACGGCCGTGATCTGGCGTCGGTGGAGCCCTTAATAGCGGAGAATTGCGTGTACGAGGACCTTATCTTCCCCCGTCCATTCGTTGGTCGCAAGGTAACTAAACATTTTAGGCTAAGTTAACTTGTCAATTTTCCATTCCATCCGAGCTCATGCAATTCACGCGATTATTCTTTCCCCCTTTTTCCCCCAATAAAAATTCAAATCTAGTTGAATAAACACATTATGGTAAGTTTTGAGCAATTAATGAAAAAGATTGTGATTGGTATTGGAAAATTGATAACAGATAAATATTGGGTGCACTTTAAATACACGTTCTAATAAATTACAAAGTGAATGTTTCATAGCTTAAAATTGGAAGTCCACTTTTTCATAATTAGTATAGTTTGTATAGAATTTTGAATGATTTCAATTAAGGAATTTGAAACTTGAAAAGAATTGCTGATGAAGAGTTGGCTCAACGGTAAAAAAAAATTATCATCTATGAACTTTGAGATTAAAGATTTAAGTATTGCCATGGGAGATATTTTTTGGCCCTAATTTTGTTTTGATCATTTGTATGATAGTTTGTTCATTGTAACGATCGATTATGTTTGTAATTATTCGTGCTGTTTTGACTGAACTTGGGTAAATATTAAATATAAGCATGTATGAGATGAGATATATTCAATTCTTTTTAAGGTTTTCAATTCAAAGATTATATTTTCATACTCCTATTAAAAATATAAGGTGTGTATAAATATGAGAGACAAATTACTTTTAATATAAATGACACTTTCAATATAATCTATTGGATTGTTGTGAGCTGTGGTTTCTTGTTCTTTTTTATTTTTCCTGGAAATGAAAGATTAAAGGAAACTGAATGATGGTATAGGAAATTTTAGAGTTCTTCAAGAGTTTCATGGATTCAGTAGGCAAGGACCTCCAATTTGCTATTGATGATATATCTGCCGAGGATTCATCTGCTGTTGGAGTTACATGGCATTTAGGTAAATCTATCATCTTTTACAATTCTTCTTTAAATAAATCCTGGAAAATATTTTGGTTTCCATTTTCTCCCTTGATGCATTCAATATCAAATTTAAACAGAATGGAAAGGAAAGGCTTTCCCCTTTAGCAAAGGTTGTAGCTTTTATCGGCTAGATATGGTGGATGGCAAAAGGCAAATAGTGTAAGTGATTTCTTTTAGGTGTTGTACTCGACAACTAGTCTCCTACTCGTGTCCTTTTGTATAATATTTTTTATATCCAACTTATTTAGTAAATTCCATTTCATTTCCTTCTTGTAAACTTGTAAATGCAATTTCTTGGCTAAGAATGTAGTTTCTGTTTTGTTCATCAAGTTTAAACCGAAAGAAAACTCGAGACTAAACAATTTCTTTTGAACAGATATGGACGAGACGTTGTTGAGCCTGTAATCAAACCTGGGAAGACAGCTTTGGTATGAAAATCAGCCTTCATTTATAAAACATTCGTTTGGGGTATACCCAAAACTTGTATTTCTATTATATTCGAATATACAAGAACACCATCTCCTAAACTAGTGTGTTATTATCTCCTTGTTATGATAATGATAATGATAGTGAATAGGGATGAATTTTGATTACAGGGTGCCATCAGGGCTGTAACATGGGTGTTACAAGAATTTCCTCAGCTGGCAGATCAGCTATGAATAAAGCTATCAATTGTACTACAAAGGAAGGCCATCAAACTCAAGTTTCAACATACAACTGTAAGGAATGACAGTACCAAATTAAACTCTCCACAAGTTTACTGTATTTGTATATAGAAAAATCAGCATGTATTTTCATCTCCAGTGGTGAGATTATCCATATTCAAATATGGTGCATATCTAATCAATTCAAATACCTCCAAGTGCAACTATTCCCGACCTTGCACGTACTGCTGCCTACAGTAGCATTCCACGATAATGAACGGTACTCGAGAAACGATGCAGAGGAATCCTTTGCCAGTTTAGCACAAAGAGGCAGGATACTGGCAATTGTAACATAATTGGGTACTTCAACCCCAGAAAGCATCCAATATATTTAATATATTTGGATTACATTTGTAGTAACCTTTCGATTATAATATTATAAACCTTCCTCTTTGTTGAACCTCGAAGAAGCTTCTTAAAATTATCCATGTGGGTGTAACTACATAGACAAAAATTATTCGTTATTTTTCGATGTCTCTTTATATGTATCAATACTAAAAAAAATTAAAATTTAAGTTTTAACTCTAAATTTAAACTTTAAAATATATTATATTCTTAATTTTCTAAACTATAAAATATATTCCATCGACTGAAAATATATCTAGGCATGCCTTAGGTCTTGTAGCCTGTAGGATGGGAAATTTTAGATCAATATGCGATTGTAGTTTAACTCAAATTATATCAGATTAAATTAAGAGTTGAATTAGAGATATGCTAATTAAATTAGTGATTAAAGATATTTATATTATCTTATTTTGTGTGAGTTTGAGTCACGATATTTATTATTTAAATTGTAAAAATTATGTAATTAATAAAAAAAATTAAGAGACCAGATACTTTTAAATCTCTTTTTATGAAGAATACACTTTTATTGAACCAAAGATCAACTAGCATTAAAACACAAACAAAGTATAAGAAAAACAACGACAAGTCGGTCACAATCGAATCGGAAAGAAAGATCGGCAAAAAAAATCGAAGCACAAATATAAAATCAAACTCGGAACAAACCGATGGACAAAACAAAAGGAGAAAATAAAAACAGCAAGAAAAATCAACAAACTACGAAGAACAACAAACACTGGAAAGCACAACAAGCCAACATCAACGGCAAGGGAAACGAGACAAAAACACGCCGGTAAATCCATTCTTCACTGCATGTCGCACATGAGGTCATAGATATGTAGGCAAATTTATAAGAATGCAGAGAAAAAGCCGATCCTATCACTGCATCAAGATCTAAAAGTCAATTTGAGATAAATAATAAAAAATAATTTCTGGTTAAAATAACATTTAAACCGAAATATACACAATATGACCATTTATGTAATTGACTCTTCTCTTCCCGCATTTCTCCAGAAGCTCTTAAAACCGCCCTTTGCCCCCTAGGCCGCTTAAAATATTTTCTGGAGCAGTTGAACTATTACAAGTACAACCAAGAATTCCCCCAGAAATCATTTTGTGAAAATTGGAATTATCAGCCATCAAATTGTAAATCTAAGATAAAGAAAGTAATGAGATCATCGAAACGGAGAGCTGCAGATAACAATAGAGGAAGCAATAATAGTAGCTCCGACCATTTACAAACCCTCCATCAACGTCTTAAACATGCTTTAAGTCTTGGTACCGCCAGGTAAGTTCGCCCCATTTTTTTAGTTTTAATAATTTATCCATAAAATTAATTTTTTGGGTTTTTGATCAATTGCTCGAATTAGGTCGTTTATGGGCAGACCGAGTGATGATAAAGATAGGAAATGGAAGTGTACGGATTTAGAAATTCAGAAGCATGTGATTCGTTCCCTTGCGGCTTTTCTTGATGCTTCTTCGGGACCTGCCTCCAATCATCGACTTCTCAAGGTTGGTCTTTTTAAGGGATTATGATTTAATTCTATATTTTGAGTTTCTGTTTATTTGTTTTGATCTTTGGGTTGTTTTGGTTATTGAGAATAACCAGTATGTTACTGCAAATTAATGCCTGGTTGTGACTTTTGCCATGATTAGGTTATAAAAACATAATTTTTATTTTGAAGAACTAGAAATTAAAAAGTTTAGCCTTTTGCTCTCTATTTTCATTCAAATCTGAGTTTTCCTTTTAATTATTTGTTTTTTTTTTTTTGGTTCATAGCAACTTTTGTGGATGAAAAAAGTAGCAAAAGGCAAATGGTAAAAGTAGAAAGTAGATTGATTACCTAGTTATGAAACAAAAACACTTTTGTGGAGATTGGTCTTGCTCATGTTTCGGTTTTGTTACATATTTGAGGTAGATGATTATATTGCCTTTATCTTTTCCCCTCATTTAACTTTGGACGAATGAGTAGTTGATAAATGTTAGTTCCCGGGTTATTTGTGTTCAACCATGCCGCTTTTAACAGTTTTCATGTTTTGGCTTCCATTTCCAGGATTCTCTTGCTGATATTGTTGAGGCATTGGTGCGGATTCTGCAATGTAAAAGTGAAGCCATAATAAGCATGACAGTAAATGTGGTGGTGAAGTTGGTCAGCAGTAACAGATCTCATCAACCCTTTGTCATCATTATTATGCTCCAATAATTTAGAAGTTGGTACTTCCTCTGCCACAGCTTTGAACATGGTCCTTTCCAATCTAAGTGTTAAAGAGGGAGAAACAAGTTTGGGAGATAGTCAAAGAAGCGAAGATTCTCATTCAAATTATTAGGATTATTAGAGAATTTCCTGGTGGCACCCGGCCAGATGAGAATTTTCAAGAGATGGCTTCCCTATTGTATACAATATTGTGGCGGTGGCCTCAGTCTCGTTATTTTGTGTGGAATGATACTATTTTGATCAAAGGTTTAGAAGTTTGTTTTACTAAATCTCATCTATCTACAAAAACTGCAGTTTTGAAATTGTATTCTGCATTAGGTAACGAATCATCTGTTCACTTACTAGTTTTTATTCCTCAATTTCTGGATTGAACAATCTCATCTTTCTTTGTTCCAGCCCTATGCAATAAAGTAGCCAAGGAGCTTCTGGAAAACGGAGAAACAATTCTAACGATGATGGTTTCTTGCATGGATGGTTCAGAGCCTCTGGCAGTTAGAATAGAGGGATTTAGACTTGCCCAGCATTTGGTGGTAATGGTTATAATTTGTTTTCTTTCACATATATCCTCAACAAATGTGTTTTATTGTTGTTTGTGTAATCTTTTACATTCGTTACTTAGGCAGATGAACGGCGATGTGTAAAAATGATAAGCTTATGTTCTGGGCCACTAATTAAAGCCATTATTGGAGGAATGAGGGTATGGAGTTTGGGCTCTGGAAAGGGTGCAAACGATCTGATGTCTTTGCTAGATGAGGCCTGTAGGTTGGCTCTAATTACTCGCTGGCCGGGAGAACATCACAATCACTTTTGGGAGCAAGGGATTGACAAAATTCTTCTTGATCTACTTCTTGAAAATTTTGACAAACAAGCATTGAAGCATCCTTTGTCACCTCAGGAACAAATGTCAATTGCTCAGGAAGGCCTTGATACTAATTTTCTTCTTGCACTAAGGCCATACATCTGGGAGATTTTTGGTGGCTTGCTGTGCACTGTGTGAAAGATTTTAGGCCAAGAACGGATCAAAATGAGCTCTATATCGACATGCTTATCACTTGTTCATGGTGATTTTCCTCTTCATCAATAACTCATGTTTTGCCTACCCAGTTATGTGCATTTCATGTTTCTAATCTATATTGATATATTTTTATTTTAATTCTTTGGTTTACTGCTGTGTTCATTTCTTTTTTGCTTTTTTAGCCACTCAGATATCCTCATTACCTATGCTGATATTTTTTGATAGCTTGTCTTTTGTAGAAGCAATTTGCAAAGGATGCCAAATTTGCGAAAATGATGATGCCTCTAGAAGTGAGTCATCATCAAGAGCAGTTTTAGTCGTGATGCATTCGAGCAGTACATATATTGCGTCAAAAGTAAGACTCATTCTTTCTGCTGTTCTAGAGCTGAAGGGAAATGAGTGTCTGAAACGCTTGCTGCATTTTCTAGATTATGCTTCACCGGCAAACAACTTTGGTTCGGCAAACATTCCTAAAACTGTTTTTGAATTGATTGGTTTGATTTGTTATTCTGAATTGCCATAATATCAAAAAATTGTTATAAGAGGTGATGGGATGAAGACACTAGTGACTTTTATAAGAAGTTGTTTGAGCAATCAAGTGTGTACCAAGAGGAGAAGCTTTGCCCATCATTTCTATAATAATGTGTTTTATGAGAGGGCATGTTGCTGGATGACTGCTGAAGAGTGGGAAGGAAAAGATGCTCTTTTATTTTACAGTTTGTGGGGACTGGCTGTGTTGGTACAACATTCCTCTGATATAGATCATACTCGAATCAAATCGCATTTAATACAGACAGTACAAGAAGTCTTGGATAATGTATCTGCTGCTGGGCCAAGGTGGTTGGCTGCGAATATTCTTAGTTATTTTGGAGTTTATGGTTTTCCCAATCTCGATAAACATGACAAAGGCTTTGGGAAAGCACTTCAAGACAAGGAGCATACTGATCTGGAACTCTTTTTCACAAATGGTGAGTCTGTGAGTGTTCATAAAATTATTCTTGCAGTCCGTTGTCCATCATTGTTACCCCCTGAGCAATTTTCTCAGAGTGCAACTGATAATGTTTTAGTAAGAGATATTCCAAACAAGCTCTGCTCAATGTTGCAGAAAGAAGTCTGTCTTCTCGTGTTGATCAGCAGGCGCTACTGAAGTTGTTGGACTATGTTTACTTTGGTTATCTTGAAGCAGGAGAGGAGCTTGCAAGGAAGTTGAAAACTCTGGCTAAATCTTGTAACATGCGACCTTTATTCCTAATGCTTTGCAGAAAGATACCTAAGTGGGGTACTCCAATTCCGAGCACTGATCTCAGTGATGCTCTTGGCCCATTTGGGTTTCAATTCACGTGTGTCTCTCCCTCCCCCTCTTTGCTTAGTTATACCCTGATTCTTTGTCAGTATAATCATTTGCCTTTCCGATCTCAATTTTTGCACCTGGCAGATAACATTTTGAAAGTACACTTACAAAAGATGCACTATTCAACTGTTAATTTGCTGCCTGCTGTTCATTTATGTTTATGTAGTGTGAACTAAAAGTTGTTATATTCTTGTTTCAGGGATATAATCTTGGAAGCTAAAGAGACAGAACAAATGTCCCGGGCATGCAGTTTTTGCTCTCTATTGGTGCCACACATGCATGCTCACAAAATCATACTGCAGTCGAGGTGTAAATATCTACAAGCCTTGTTTCTATCTGGAATGCAGGAAAGGTGCGCAGAGAACACTTTTCTCTTCCTTTTTACTTTTTGAAGTTCTAATCTTTTGGCATACCTTGGCATGATAAGTTATGAAATGTGTTTTTTGATATTAAGAATTGTCCATTAGCCTGGTAGCCTATATTGTTGCTGTGACAAATATCAGACAGGTTGAAAACCTTGAAATAATATGACATTTTTTTTTAACATTTTTTGGGTAGCTAAATAGTTAAATTATTTTACTTGGACTAGTTTGAACTTTGAATGTATGTTGGCCTCTTCAACGTTGATTATGTGACAAATGGATTGACATCAAATGTGAAGGACATTGAGTTATTATTATTATTATGGTATAAAAGAGGCCAGGGGTCCTGAAGAGGACAACTAAGCAATCTAAGGTAACCAAGACCTACCACATCCGTCTGTTGGAAGAAAAGGTTTCAAGCCAAAAGGACCTTGATGATGAAGTCAGTCAACAATATAACTTATCTTGGAATGTGGGAAAGCTTTGAAGTCCTGGCGTTGAGGAGTTCTTTTATTGCCTGGATGATGGAAGAAGTGGGTGTTGAGGTGGGGTGTTCTGCTTGATTAAGAGCATAGAACTTAACGAATCATATTGAATCTCCACTCTTTCAAATTGCATATTCTTTGCAACTTCAGTTTCATGATAGATTGCCCAAAGTTCTGCCAAGGCAAGTGGACAATCATGTAAGAAGCCAGTAAATCCAATCATTCAGTTTTTCCATTATCCTCCGAATACACCACCTCTTCGTGCCTTTTGTTCTCTTCGATTCCAGCTTCCATGAACATTTAGTTTAAGCGATCTGTTTTGTCCCGATTTAGAAGAACTTCAGGTTTAGGGACTTTAGGAATCTTGCAATCAGAGAATGTTAAGGCATTCTTTGACCACTTTAACAATGTCCCATTTGTCTAGGGTTTGGATTCTGAGCTATCGTATTTGTATCGTTCAAAAGACATCAATTTCCTGCTAAATGACATTTCTCTTTCTTTGGAGTTTCTAACAAGCCAGGAACAGTATTGTACTGTCCTTTTATACCATATTTCTCTTCCGCTCTCACAGTTTGTTATCTTAGCCTTTTCAATTCTCAATCATCAGAATCGCCATGTAACTTTGTATGTTTCATCGTTCATTTCTTGATTGCTTTGCATGGTAGTGTATTGACGACTTCGATACTTCTTAATTCTTATGTTGTGTTTTAATGGTTATTTTTCTCCTAAACATGAGATGATTTGTGTGCCTTTATTTTAGTTTTGGTACTTGGTATTTTCATTTTTGTCTCTGTTTTATGTTCACTGCAAAGGTTCAATTTGGTTGCAGCCATTCACAAAGCATAAAGGTTCCTGTGAGTTGGGAAGCTTTAATCAAGTTAGTTCGATTGATCTATAGTCATGAGCTGCCTAATCCTCCCTTTGGATGTGTGTGGGACAATATGGACACTGAGGAAAGGCTATACGAGCTGAAACCTTATGTAGAATTGTACTGGCTGGCTGAATTTTGGATTTTGGATTTTGGAAGATGTTCAAGAAGACTGCTTCACAACTATTATATCATGCTTGGATTCTGATAGACATTTAGCTGTTGAAGTTATGAAACTTGCATACGGTTTCTCACTGTGGAAGCTAGCAGAGGTTGCGGCAGATTATGTAGCCCCCCTTTATCTTAAACTCTGAGACTCTGGTGTTCTTGAACAACTTGATGATCTGCTAATTGAGTTGGTTCGTGATGCTTCTGTGAGGCTCTCTGAAGAAGGTGGTAACATTTCTTGATGAGATCATCTCACCTATAATATATGAAGGCGATTATTGAATCATTATTTCAGGGTAAGAATCGTTGAAACCATTTCTCATACTTCCGAAACCAGATACGAACGATCTCTTCATGTAGAATTTAAGTACACTTTTTTTGTCGGTTCAACTGTGAATTAGGTAGAAGTTTTAGTTATGATTGATATACATATGATGAAATGAATGTGTAATTTTAAGGATGTTTTTCGTTTTGTAGTGTCCAAAGTGATCCGTTTGCTAGTTAGCTCTTTAGCATTTGCTATACATTTCGTTGTTAAAGAGTCTCCTGTAAATGTCTTGAAGATTTTGATTCGAATAGTATGACGGCTTCATGTTTTGAAGATAACAGTCCCCCCCCCCCCCCCCGAGTTTCTGTTTATTTGTAGTAATATCAGCAAGGCTTTATACTCGATCCAACTTTCGAATTATATTTTTCTTTTTCAATAGTTAAATTGCTACTGCTTTAGTATTTAAACCATCGTTCTGGCTCAATTTATCCTAAAATATTAAATAGAATCTCTTTAATAACCAAATATGTGACACATTGTTATTAGTTTGTTATTTCTGAAAATAATTTAGATTTCAGAATCGTATTGTTGAAAGTAAAAAAACGTTAATTGGTAACATTGCAGAGATGGCATTAAAGGGTCTTGAGAAGTTTATGCCAAAACTAAAACAATGCCCAAGTGCAGGGCTAAAAAAGACTTTTCTTCATAAAAATGAAAAAAATTGGTAGCTCTACCAATATTAAAAAGCTAATGCACCATTTTAATTGAACTGGCAAGGCAACGATATCACACACCGCCCTGCATTTCTTTATTCAGTGTCTGCAACATTGCACGGCGACTGTTCCGACAGAGACCAAGACATGATCCATCCTACCTCCTTTAAACAAAAATATAAGTTGGGACACAGGATATCTTCTGCACTGAACCACCTATACACTAACCAACTACATCCTCGTACACAAAACATAAGTTCTATCAAAATAATCTCCAATCGAAAGAACCCCAGGAAAGGAAAGTCCCTTCTATCATACATGCACAATGCTGAGTTTCACAAAAAAGTAGACGCATGTTATTATTGAAGATTAAAACAAGTCAACTACTGAAACTAAAATAGGACCATAAATTATGTATCCTTAGAGCTTTCATCTGAACCACTCTGGGCGCTCCATCATAACCATCAGCCACACACGAATCGGTATACGATATTTGAGTTACTTACAGCACACGACATCACTTCCACTGTGGCTGTCCAAATGTGTCTGAATTGAAGCTTCTCCCACTAATTTATCATGACTTCCCTACATGCATTGACCGCTGAGAGAGATCCCATATCAGCTTTTTCTGCTGCTCATTAATGTGCGGTAGACATGCATGTAACAGATCAATTGGCATTTCTCTTTCAATCGCTTTTGCAGCATCTGATTCATCAATTACCATATTTGGTTTGACCTGCATACGAAAGGACTGCATCACCGTATCATATTTGTTTATAAAATACTTGGTAAGAAGGTTAAAGAATTCATCAAAAGAGGCCTTCCAAAGGGACTGATTGCTCATATTGTAATCACCACCAGCTCTAAAATCAGTCACTAGTTTTGTTGCCCTATCAAGAACACACTTCAAAATAAAAGATGCCCCATCTCCAGCAGGACTTCCAAGAGGACGAAGAGGAGGCTGCTCTGAGGAACAAACCACAGCTGCAAGACAGAAACTAAGTGCACGAAGATCCATCTCATGAACACACAAAGACACAACCTTTGCAAGGTTTGTAGTGGTTTCTGCTGCTCCTGGATCAGAGGGAAGACCTCCAAACAAGAACCTTAAGTGACGGAAAATGGCCATGCAGACAACCCGCATGAGCTCACCATTTGGAAAGAGAAGCTGAAGGTATCTTGCAAGCAGTTTTCGGCCTTTGGGAAGGGACACTATCCGTAGAAAGACAAGATCATCCTTCTGAGCAAGCTCATCTGTGTGGCCATTCTTGCCAAGAGGGTCAACCAATTGAAGTGATGCAGCCAACTCTTCCAACAAAACCTGTCGTCTTTGTCTCAGCTGTGCTCCACCATCCTGTAACTGGTTAAACCGTAAAAACCGATCAATATCATTTACGTCAAGAAGAAGGCATAGACCGTCCTCAATTGTAATTCTAGCAGCTAGCATTGGTTCTTGTTCCAAGGTCATATCAGAAGCTTTCTGATCATTGTTGTTGACAGCAGATGAATTTGGGGGGTCAACTTCCAGAAGAGGACGAGGCCTCCAAATTGAAGAGAAAGGAACCCTCCCAAGAGCATCAACCTGGAGAAAAGCAGGTGGCTCAGCATTTGCACGGGCTCGGGGTGGAAGATCCCTCAGATGAGTTGGGCAGAAATGATGTCTCAACTTTGCCCCAGCTGATTTTCTTGCAAGGCAAGCCTGGTGGTAATAATCATCCACGTAGAGGTCGTTACTGTGAGTTGCAGCAAGCTGCATTCTAAGAATGCCTTCAATCTCATCAGGTGACATGTATTTGGATCTAAATTGAGGCCATCCAATATCAAAGCCCTGCTGAGAAAATCGAGGATTTTGCCTACCTTTCTGAGATGATTTAGGTCTGTGATCTCTCAAATCACCAATACCAAGTACAGCTTCAAATTGGTTCATTAGAGGTGGGGACAGAGAATGATGAGGATTAAATAGTTGCAACTGAATCCCTGACAAACGGTTAAATGAGGGCTGAACAGGATGCTGCAGTCTCTGCTGGTGCACCTGCATCTGCGGCATTAATTGAGGTGGAATTAAACCATTTTGATGAGATAACTGTTGCTGCAACATATTGTTCAAAACACTAGAACCATCTCCACCATATAATTTGGGCTGGCTCCCCCATTGATCTGATGCACGGTTATTGACAGACAGACCAGGAACCAATTGAGCCATGTTCCCACCATACCCATGATGTAAACCTGGCATTTGAGGTTGAGAATTAGATAAGGTGGAGAGATTGGGCGAAGACGCCATCTGTGATCCACCAACCATATATGGTATATTCAGTTGACCAGCATGTTGATTTGGCGAAGCTTGAGGAGATCTGCCACAAGGGGGAGGGTATGAAGTGTAAGAAGATTTTGGAACTAAAATTGGTTCACTAGAGAAATGTTGATGGTGGTGTTGTGGCTGCTGCTGCGGCTCAGGGTATGAAGATGTCCTGAGGAGATGATTTGGATCCAAATTGGGCAATGGTTGTGATGACCAGTGCTTGCCTTCAGGAATACTTTCCGTTTCAAGAGCCTGCTGGTCAAGCCAGTAAGGAAATTGCTCCCCATGTGCCCACTCAGCAACAGATGAACCTTTAAGGGGAACATGGTCAGACCAATGAAAAACATGTCAATATAAATATAGGATCTTATGCAAGTGTGTGCATGTGTCTGTCCATATAGTTGTTGAATTCAGTTTGATAATGTAGGGTCCTTGTGCTTACGATCTATGTTGCTCAGACTCTTCATATTTCATTAAGTATCTGTGTCCGACACTTGGATTTGGGGATACGACCTCTAAGGATCCTCCAAATACATAAAAACACTCAGAAAAATCTAGCTATACCAGTGTCGGATACATACCTGAGTCCGAGTGACATAGCTTAAGATACTGATTCACAACATGAGAAATAACAGTAATAAAGTTCATACACAACTTTTCATTAAAAATGGCCATGAAGAGACATTGTGATAGAGTCAGATGATGACTATTAATTAATTAATTATGGCAATGGTATGGAGCAAACTCTTAGTGTTAAGGAATCTTCATCATATACATTTATATCAGTCTGGGAATCAATGCCTTACTTTACTCTAATGATGGAAGGAGCACCAAACGTGCAACTCACTACCCCAATCCAATCAAACTACTTAAAATGAAACTAAACTAGAGGTACAGAAATGTAAGTGGAACGGCAGAGGAAATGCGTAGAAGATTTTGAGTCCCAATGCCATGTGGACGGTTAAATGTAAATTATAAGAAGCTTGGTTAACAACTTTGAGAACAACAATAATACAATCCAACATTTTGACCAAACAGTACCAAATGCCATGACCTCAGAGAATGTTATCAATGCTATATTCAAACTTATTTTTTTGCCTATTAGTATTGGATTCCTACAAATGTTTTGCTTAGAGCAGCATATAATAAATTCCAAAACAATGGCGAATGGAATTTTGACAGCTTGACTAAGGTAAGCGGCATCAAAATGAATTACAATGGTGGTAAGCATCATCAAAATGGATTTCCACAAGTCATGTAACAAGATATGCTATTAAAAGAAAAAATATTTTGCTTCGTTGAATCAGTGACCAATTATTCTGTCTCATACAACAAGAACAACTTCATGTCATGGCACAAAGCAAGTTCTTAAGGTTAAGTGTATGCAAAATTTCCTGATTTAATTATCACAAGAAAAAAAACAAAAGAAAAAAAGACAGCAGGGAAAAACAAAGCAAGTTTAATGCACTACTTGCAACTGTGTCACAGTGAAGGCTTGTCCACTGCACCTAAGCCTTTATACTTTTAACAATGGTATAGGAGACTTATCAAATGTTACAAACAATGAACTTCCACCAAAACACTCAATCCAAATCCTGATACAATTAACCCATGTTTTACCACTTCTTTTCCCTAGCTATGAAATCATCACCCCCCAAAACCTCTACGTGAACTGCTAACTCTATCAAATCGTTTGATATATATTCCATATCTTAATTTCTTATCAAATCATTAGATAGTTTTCCCTAAGTTGAACATACTTCTCAATTAATGCACTGGAAGCATGCAGTTACACTCCCCGTTTCAAACAGGTAAAGGGGTGCTCATTTCAAAGTTTGACAATCAGCATTGATACTAAATAAAACACACCAAACACTTCTACAATAAACAAATCCACAAAAGATAGGACCACAAAAACATCAATCATCACTGCCCGCTAGAAATAATGAGATGAATAAACTCACTTTCTCGGGATCCCCTATCACCAATTATCCCTGAGCCTCTTGGTCTACTAGCAGCTGTGTTCAACTGCAACAAAATCACAAGCCACCATCAGCAAACACTACACCACCAATGCTTAGCCAGAATTAACCACCAAGAAACATACATCCCCAGTAAATGCCACTGCTGAATTGTCATTTTAAGAAATATTAAGGAAAAGGATAGGAATTTTATCCTTTATGGCTTTCTTGTAGTGCAAAAATTTGATACAGGCATTAGCAAGCAAAGATATATAATTTAAAAGGAAATTATATTTTCTAATTAATTATACAAAAATTAGGCCATATCAAGGGAATTTAGGGTTCATTCTAAAAATAGAATATTAGTGTCCTTACTTGACAGAGTTGCAATAAAAGTTTGGAGGACTAATCATCTTATAACACTGTCCGAAGAGTTCGGGATGGAGCTGGTAAAACATTTCTAGTGTATCTTAAGAAACCAGACAGACATACACTCAAAAACGGGGGTGATTTGATAAAACATTGACACCTCTAGAGTATATTATGCAAATAAGGTCTAAAGCCAATGGTAAATGTGGTTCAAGGGAATTTTCAACAACCTCAAAATGATTGAATACTCAACAGATCCATTATAGGAAAAAATGCAAGGATCAAATTGGTCTGAGCCCCATGAAAATATGAAAAACGATAACTTTGTTATAGAAGCTAATCCTTAGGAAGGGAAAAGATCTTTAATGATCTTACTTGTTGCAAAATACAGTAATCACGTAGCAAGCTAACCTTTGAAAATGTACTTTCAAGATCATCCATGTCTGATAAGGATCTCAAAACTCCACCCTGCAAATATGAAGAGTTGTTAGATGAAGCATCTAGCACATGAACAGTAGTAAAATCAGCTATAAAATTAACAACCTTGAAAATTAGTTAGGTGTGCCAAACGGAACATTTAGAGTGATGAAAAATCTTGATTAAAACATGAAATTTTAACCATGTTACGAGCATTTTAAGTTCACAATTCCAACGAGGAGGGGCAGATATGAATTGCACAATTTCCATTTGTTAGTGACACATGCATTTAAGGTTTAGGGTTCAGATATTGAAACAGGAAAAATAGAACTGAAAGAAACATGATTACTAACCTCCTCTTGGTCAAACAAAAATTCCTCTTCATCAAGTTCAACTGCGGGTAAATCTTCCTCCTCGTCATCTATCCCCCCCAATTCAACTTCCTCGAGAACATCATTTCCAAAAAATGAATATTGTGATGCATCAAATACTGCACCTCCTGCATCACAGAAATACTAACTTTACTAAAATGAACTTTTCAAACTCATAACATAAAGAACATATTATTTTGCTAAAAATCAGTAGCAACACATTCGGGGACAACAAATTGAGATATAATTCACCAAGCACCACCACAACAACTTGTACTGCATGTCCAAAGGGATGGCTCAGCAAGTAGAACTTGGATACTCTATCTCCAAAGTCTCAAGTTCAATCCTCGACAACGGGCAGCAGTGGGATAATTCAGAAGGGAGCAATTGAACACCCTTTGTGTAGCTAAAGGCCCAGTATTTCTCAATATGTAAAAAAAGCGCTTCCTCAAGTTCAATCATAATTCAAACAAATTGTGCTAATTTCCATTAGTAAAATTATTGGAATCAAATTCAAATCAACTGAAACACAAGCACATTTAAATCATTAACTGCCGTGCGTTAGTATCAAAATTCAAACTTTATAATTACTAAACCGGGAAAATTCCCAAGCCAATATGAAATGAAGCAACAACTTAAAAACTAGAAATTCTTCACACATGGAAACAACGACATTTGACTTTTAACTGAATCCAACAGCATCATCCATAATTGCTTTAGCAACAGAAGCGTACACTTAGCATTCGAAACACAATATTAAGGATCTATTTCCCATTTTCTTCTAACCTGCTATAGATTAGACCTCATAATCACACTAACTTCTTCACTATAAAGGTCTTAAATTTTACTCTAAGCTAAAAGCTAATGAAAAGGGAAAAAATAAGCTAATTTTATCTCAAGAAAAACATAAACTGAGTAATTGAAGCAAAAATGAATAAAAAATCAAACCTTTAGAAGTATCGCCTAATTGCTTAAGATCCTCAGAAACATCCATCTTATCTGCACTTCAAATTACGACGCGACAGGGAAAACCCAAAACAGAAAAAACCCTAATTATTAACTGAACCTTCAATCTAATTGTTTCTTCAAAAAAGAATCTAAAATCTGAACTCTAAAAAAAAGAAAGAAAATTTAAAACAGAAGAGGCAAAAAAAAAAAAACGTCTGAAGAGTAAAAGCCTTGGCAAATAAATATGGCTTAGTGGAGAGAAGATCTGTATGTATTTCATGGTTAAGGAAATAGCTTCATTTTTTTCCCCTTTTTTCCCCTTTTAATATGGTTTCTCAAATTTGTCGAGACAAATAGACAGAAAGAGAGGAACCCTTTGGAAGAGATAACGAAGGAACTTTTTTTTCAGTCGGAATAAAAAAAGTTCTGTTTTTTATTTTATTTTCTGAATCAAAACTTAATTTAAGTAATTAAAAATTTTATATTAGTGGTAAATAAGGTCGAATCCACATAAAGCGATAAAATTATTAAGTTTATAATTAAATGTAAATAAAAGTAAAAGAGGAGAGTTTTGTATTTGAGATAGAATTTAAAGAAAGCAAACAAAGTAAAGAAGTTTGATAATGGTGTAAACTCCCAGAGAAGTTCTCAAAATTTAATTCAAGTAATTAAATTATCGATCTTCAAAAAATAACCTGCGTATATTTTAAATAGCTTGGTTTTAAGTTAGATGATAATTCACAAATAACTTAAATTTCTTTTTTTTATAGAAAATGACTTAATAATCCATAAAATACTAACTTTTATTATCAAGGTTAAATAAAATTCTTTAGATAGTCCACTAAGAATTAAAACGTATCAAATAGCATTAAGAATTACAGAGACCCAAAACACATAAATTAAAAAAGCGATAATCCACACTAAAATATAGGTATATATATGTGAAAAATATATAAATATTAGACTTATCAAAGGAAAGTATTTATTATTTTTAAATTAAAATTTTAAATTAAAGATAAATCAATTTGACAATCATGAAGAAGTATATACATGAATCAAGTTATTTTTTTCTTTTGGAATATGTACGGGGAATATTAATTAAAAAAAACTTTGATACATAGGCTGTGTAAATTTTAGTTTACACGTGCCTTTTAGTTTTAGGGGTTATGCATGGTTTAAAGATTAGAAGTTTAAGTTGTAGGGTTTAGAATTTAAGGTTAGTGTTTAGAATTTAGGGTTTAGAGTGTGGGGTTTAGTTTTTTAAGGTTAAGGAATGTAGGATTTAGGTTTTTATAGTGTAAATACACATACTTGTGTAAAATTAATTTTACACGGCCTGTGTATCTAAATTTTACCCATATTAATTATGATTTTTAATCAAATTTAACAATGTCTATTACCACTAGAATCTCTTAATGAGCTCATTAAGTTATATTTTCGTTGTTAGTTAGTTAATAATTTGAAGTCATATTTATGGGACTGAAAAATGTTGGACTTTCATCATTGCGGTTGTTAATTGTACCGTAAATATTATTATCGTAATTATTTTATAAATTCCATTAATTAACTCAACTGATCAATTTATAATGTTTTACATTTGATTAATTTAGCTAAAAATCCAGGCTTAAATATAAACTAAGTATTTAAAGTATCTCATTTTTTTCATTTAAGTGCTTAAATATATTATGGATAAAATAAGTGTATAAAGTTTTTATTTTGGTCTAAATAAGTGATTAAAGTTTTTTTAGCCAAATTATGTGTCCAAAGTTTTTATTTTTGTCCAAATAGGCGTCTAACTCTTTTGTGAATTTATGTTTTTTGGCCATGTGTCAAATAATGATTGGATGTTAAGTTTTTTTAGTATACTATCGAGATGGTCACTTACGTTTAGTAAGTGTATATTTTTGCTCACCAATTTTTAAAAAAATTAACGTTATGGTCGCATACATTTTCATTTTTTTAAACATTTAGTCATTCGGGTATTAGTTGTCGTTGAATAGCTGATGTCGTACTAACTTGGCACAAAAAAGAAGAAAGATAAAATACATAGATAGTCATTAAACTATTACTTCACTCCTATTTTGATCACTTAAAAATAATTTGTATAATAACACATTTGGACACTTTAACAGTTTAATGCTATTCATAATTGTCTTCATTCTTTGTAGGTAATTTTGGTGAAGTTGTAAATGTGGGTGTAGTTATGGACCGTGTTGTAAGTTCATACCAGTCATATTAGCATTGAATATTGGTAATATAAATATTTTGACATACTTCGCCGCCGCCCAAAGCCAATTGCTTCCACTACTAAAAGAGATGTTCCAAAGAATCTTATGATGCCACTGTGCTGATGTTGAAAGGGAAGGGCCAAAGAGACCAAGGAAGTGTATGTTAAATTAGTAAACAATTTGTTGGTTTTTGTTTGATTTGTATATTTATATGTTGATCAACTTGTTAACTGATGGATATTAGCCTCACCTCAACGGAAACCCCTGCCATCTCCACGACAGAGATTGCCTGTGGCTCGAAGAGGTGGATCTCTTAGACGACCATCAGAGTCTCCCTGTCGTCGTGGTGAAACACCTCCCAGTCGTCGCCCTGCATCGCCTGTCAGGGGCCGTTCTCAGGACATCTCCATGTAGGATGCGTTTTAGTTCATTCCGAAGAAGTTCTCCTTCTCTAAGGCGCCAGTAATAAAACATTAGAGTTATTTTCTCAAGGCTTAAACTCTATAAGTGAACTGGTCATAACATGTTAACAAATGAATGAATGCATAAGTTCTTGGTGGATGTGAGGAATCAAGAGTTTTGTAATGGCATCAAACACAAACTAAGAATTGTTAGCTATGCAATTGTATTGTTTCTTATTAATATTGTGGGATGTTATAATTGACTTTTCTCTTCATCTTTTGTTGGTATGAAGTGTGGATGAGCTCAAACAAATTATAGTTCAACCATACTATTTCTTGTAATCTGGGTCTTTATGCTATTATTATGTTTTTATTACAGTTCACCACCTCGACGTGCAGGTAGTCCTCCAAGAAAGTATCCCCTCAGTCGTAGACACAGTCGTTCTCCAATTCGTAGGCGTGGTCACTCTCGTTCAAGGTCATTCTCTCCTCGTGGGTAATACATTAGCAGAATGTTCTAACAGATTAGTTGTGAATGATGTAATTCGGAGTTGTAGTATTACTTCTATATGTGCAAATTGCTGTAAAATCGTGTTACAATGAAGATGAAAAGAAGTCTTTGTAAGACTGAATTGGCAGTGTTTGAAATACCTGTCTATGAGGCGACTTGCAGATCCTAACGCGATGATCGGTCCGACGTTCTCGCTGCATTTCCCCTCACGAGTCATCCTCGGTGCCCCCGAGCAATCATGTAGTTGAAGAGACTTTACTGGCTCCTTTCTATCTCTCGGTCCCTGTCGGTTCTGGAAGCCCTTGTTCTTCCCGTTTGTGTTTTCTTCTTTTTTGTTTTTGCTGTTGTTGATGTGTTTTGTGCTCTTTGTGTTTTGCTTCGGTGTTGGAGCTTCTGCTAGCACCGTTTGTGTGCTCTCTCTGCTTTATGTTTTGTTTTTCGGTTTTGTTATGTTCTTCTTTCTCCAGTTTCCCCCTGTTTGTATTTGATTCTTTGTTGAATGAAGCCGGCTTTTATAAAAATAAAAAAAAAAGAAATACCCGTCGATGAATGGGTATCAAATATTCCCAGGATATTGGGACATTTTTCGATCGATTATAAAATTATTTGACAATCACCTAAGTAATATTTGTTTGTATTTTATCTGAAGACTATAAAAATAAAAGATAAGAAAACATTATAATGTAGTATAATTTATCCTTTTAAAATATGATTTACCACTAGTTTCCAAATTAAGATTTTAAAGTTATATAGGTGGATGATACATATACAACAATGCTAATCCAGTCTTTACGCTTATTAAATTAATATTAAAATAATTTTTCCAAAAAAAAAAAAAGAAGAGAATAATTAGAATTACAAGTATTCTTCGTGAAAGAAAACAGAAAAACCAGGGAAATACGACCCACATACAAGAGATCCACATCTCTTGTGCCATTGCACAGATTATATCCACTTTTGTTCGAACTGGAACCTTCTGATACAAATTCTTTCTTTCAAAAAAAGAGAAAACAAAACAAAACATAACATCCATCATAACAATTACAATGGTAAGTAAAGCAGCAAACGATGTGATTTGTGCAAAAGAATAAGTAGATATATCAGAAACATACGGAGATCAAAAGGTTCCATTACGAACAATGGAAGGTGATGGGTCGAGACAATACTAGATGGGGGTGAATGAAGGTGATGGCACCCACCCAACCGACCAACAACAAAAATGTTTAACCTAACCTCTCTCCCCAAAAATTTATCAAACACACACTGTGGGAAAGCCTGCCCTGATGTTGCAGCCCTCAGAGTGCTAGAGAATCCGAAAGACTCAATAACGGGGAGGTATGCTTTGATGTTGTATAGTGGAGTACCAGGCCTCTGCATCTCCTCAAAGACGTGTCCACGCTTCTGGTTAAGAACACTGTAAATACCACCAAGTGTCCGCTCTGGGGGCTTGGATCTCCACCAAGTAAACCGGCTCAAGCAGCCTTGGCTTGGCAGTCAGCTGAGACGCATAGAAAACCCTCCTGGCAGTTGGAATGATCTGACCACCACCTCTACGGATAGCATCAGCATGGAGAACCACATCACAAACTTCAAAGTAAATACCCCTCATGTTCTCCTCAGCCAATGCACCTTCCTTAGATGCCCACTGGAACCCAGCCACTACTGAGTCCTTAATTTCATTCAGGTACTGAACTCCCTTACACATATCAACCACCATGTTAGGTCCAGTGGTCTCGGGGCCAAAACACCAGATCTTCTTAGCAAGATCTTTGTCCCACCCATACTCCTCGGCCAAAATTTTAGAACGACTCTTGCAGTCATCTCTTGGACCAATACGCCCATCGTCAATGGCCTCTGCCAAACCTTCCTCCAGAGGACGAGCTTCCATGTACAAACGGTTGTGCTTGTTAGGAGACTTGCTCATCACTGTCCTGCAAGACCTCTCTAAGACAGTTTCACGGAATGACACAACAGGGTCAGACTTAATGATCTCAGCACCACCCATAAAATCTTCTTGCAAATCTTTAAGACAGATCTCAAGGTGGAGTTCTCCAGCACCAGCAACAATGTGCTCTCCCGATTCTTCAATGGTACACAAAACCATAGGATCAGACTTGGCCAAACGCTTGAGCCCTTCAACAAGCTTGGGAAGATCAGATGCAACCCTGCACTGAACAGCAACACGGACAACAGGAGAGACTGAGAACTTCATGGCACGAATTGGGTGAGCATCAACTTCCTTCTCGTTAGTCAAAGTAGCATTCTTGGTGATAAACTGATCCAACCCAATCATGGCCACTGTGTTACCACAAGGGACATCCTCGACAGTTTCCTGCTTCTTTCCCATCCAAATAACAGTTCTCTGTACACTCTTAACATACAAATCTTTTTTCTCACCAGGGACATAGTTTGGACCCATGATCCTGACCTTCAAACCAGTTGAAACCTTGCCAGAGAAGACACGACCAAAAGCAAAGAACCTACCCTTATCAGAAGCAGGAATCATCTTTGAAACATAGAGCATAAGTGGACCCTCAGGATCACAGTTCCTGATAGCATTGGCATACATATCATCAAGAGGACCTCGTACAAGTTCTCCATACGATATTTCTGAGTCTTGCTAGGAGAGGGAAGGTGAAAGATCATCATTTCGAGAAGGGCACTGCTAGCAGGAAGCCAATTCTGCATCACACGCTTCATTAGGGCCTTCCCCATCAAGTCCTCATCAGACTTCATGGTGACTTGGAGCTTGTTCAACATGGACCAGAGCTTATCCTTCTGATCATTCATAAAAGTGTTGATGATCTGCTTGATGGGTTCATAACATAATTGAACAAATCCGCGCTTGCAGGTAGCGGAGCCAGCGTTCTTGGTAGTCCACTTCTTGGTAGCTGGATCAAAAAAGTTCTCTCCCCAAAGTCTCTCCATCATTTTTCCCTCATCAACTCCAAACTTTGAGGCATGCATTTTAGCAAAGTTGGTCAAGGTAAAAGCCCATCCGTGCAAACCAGCAGAGAAAGCAACTGTTCCCTTCTCAGGGTAGACTTGAACATCACCAAGAAGAGGATCTTCATAGGTGGCCATGATGACATTAGCATTTTCAATCACTCTTTGGAATGTCTGGTAAGCCTCCTCACCATCAACCTGGAGCTCAAGGAAGCACTTGTCCATCTTGTTAACAGTCAAAACAGGCCTGATTCTTTCACCAAGAGCCTGACGGAGAACAGTCTCTGTTTGCACACAGACGCCTTCAATACAGTCAACAACAACAAGGGCACCATCAGTAATACGAAGAGCAGCTGTGACCTCGGATGAAAAGTCAACGTGCCCAGGGGAATCGATAAGATTGATGAGGTACTCATTCCATTGTCTCTCTCCTTTGTAGCTCTTCAAAGATTCATCAGACATTTCATAATACAAAGAGATACCAGTAGACTTGATTGTGATACCACGCTCAGCCTCATCAGCACGGGTATCTGTCATACGAACATCACCGGCAACTTCTTGTGCAATAATTCCAGCAGCAGCAACAAGAGAATCTGTAAGATTTGATTTCCCTGCACATCACAAAAGCTAAATGAGAACTAATGGCAGGCAGAAGAATCTGCAAAACTCAACAATCATCAACACCTGAAGAGCTATTGCAGTGAACTGATTCTCAATCCGAGACTAACCTAGCATAAATTTCAAACAGCTTTTATCTTCATATTACTGTAACTAGCTTACCAATTAAATCCATCACAGATGAAATTTCATAAAAACAATCATAAAGAGTAATAAAATGAAGTACAAAAATAGTCAAACAAGCTATAATCATTTTAAAGTGAAGTTCAGTGATAAACAAACAGGAATGTAAATAAGCTCACCATGGTCAACATAGGCAATAACAGACATGTTACAGATGTTGTGCTTACGGTCCATAATGGCCCTAAGCTCCTCAGCTGTAAATTTGACCTGTAACACATCCAGCATCAACTCCAGTCAAATGAAAATCACACAAAAATAAATGAAAATCTAACAAAAAAATCAGCAAAAAAGGAACAAACAGTTCAGTCAACTTACCATCTTGACTTGTTTTTAAAAAAAAATCAAAACCTGCGCACCGAAACAAAGCAGATAAGTTCTAATCCAAAAAAGTATATACTCACAGTGCCAACAAAAGAAGATTAATCTCAAATACGAAAAAATCCATCCAATATTCTGAGATCTCAAATCATATTAACTATTTATAGATGATTTAAAAAAACTTTCAACTACATACTTTAGAGCTAAGTAACTACAAGATTTACTTAGTAAACATAATCATACACGATCTAACATCGAAGAAATGAATATCAAAATCAGGATCTAAGATCAGAACAATAAGTATGAAAATACATGGATCTAAACGGAAACAGATCTTAATTACAAACGAAAGATGAAAAGAGCGAACCTGAAAGAGAACGGCGGCAAGCGAGAGAAAGAGAAGAACTTGTTGAAACAGACTCTTCTGTCTCGAAACGAGCGGGAACAATAAAAGGAGTGGCCTTAATTAACTTAAACTCTAAAATAGGCTTAAACTAAGTTTACATATATCAAAATCTTTTTGGGTTTTGGGCTTTTGGTTTCGTGGCCTTTTTAATGCTGTTAGACGCTAGTGGTACACAACTTCTAAAAAATATCTTTGACTTCTGAAAAAGGATAAAACAATGTTTAGTCCCCGAACTTGACAGTTATTGCTAATTTGATCCTTAAACTTCTTGTGTATATTAATCCTGAACTTGAAATTTTTTCCTTTTTAGTTCTTTTGATGATTTGCACTGAGGTTGTGTCATGCTATCAAAATATCATCCTAATTTAGGGAGTAATGTTAATAAAAAAGTTTAGAGACTATATTGTAAAAAGTTACTAAGCTCAGGGAGTAAATGTTGTTTTTTTATGACTTATAAAAATATTTTGATATACAAAATCGTGTACACTTAGTTTAAGCCTATTTTAGAGTTTAAGTTAATTAAGGCCTCGAGTCAATAAATTAAATTAATTAAGCTTTTTTGACTAATTTTTACCACTAATTTTTTACGGTTTCTTCTTGAGATATTACTGTCATTTGACACACTACAACTCTTTCATGTGACATTTACAGAATTTTTTGAAAACTATTCTTTATAATTTTTATATATTTTTTAGAATTTTTTAAAAAATATAAAAAATTCTGGAAATGTCAAGTGACAACACTGTAACACGATACATTACATCAATTGCTAAAAAATATTAGATTTAACGGTCAATGTTGGTTAAAGAGGTAAATTGATTAAATTATGGAGTATATAAAGACTTAATTAGGTACAAAAAAAAGTTCATGGGCTTATGATACCCGTAAGTCTAAATTTTATAATTCAAATAAAGAGAGTTATATAAACTTTTTTACACAACTTGTAAATCAAAATACAACATTACAACTCAAATATATACAATAGCACAAGATCAAAATTCATGTATTAGATTAGAGTAAACTTGATATCATCCATTTATATCATTAGTAAGCCTCATAAAAAATGGTAAAACAACAGGCATTATAAATTTAGGGGTAAAGTATACATATGGTCACTGAGCTTTTAAAGAGTTTTCATTTTGGTCACCAAATTTTAAAAAAATTTATTGGGGTCACAAAACTTTTATTTCGGTTTCATTTTACTCCCTCTCGTTGCCTTCCGCTAAAAAATGCTGATGAGTCCATTAATTTTCCTTTTATTCAATAAAATAATATATTTTAGGTCCCACTTTTAACTGATTAAATCATCACATGTGAACCCTTTTATTTCTTTCTTCTTTTTCAAATTCCATTTTTACTCCAAAAGCTTATTAAATAAGCAGCTAACATGTAATACCCTCGACCCGGATGTCACATTTGAGCCTCAATCCCAAACCATTACCATAAAATTTTGACCTAGTTTAGCCCAATCCGCAAATCCATTATGAAAATCCATTTACTTACAACCCCATAAAACCTAATAAATATTTGAAAACATATACAATGGAGCTCCTTTTAAAATTACATTATAGACCTTTGACTCGATCGTTTGAAAATCCAAATACGAATTACAAAATACAATAGGCTCCTACGATTACATAGCCCAATGACCTAATTACTGTACTCTGATGAGACGAGGCACTAGAATCCTTCCTTGACGGTTCTCCTCAAAAAACAAACCAAACCTACTAACCTGCGAACGAAAACAACTATTCTGAACGCTGAGCTAACAAAGCTCAGTGGATATACCGTCACTCAACCATGCTTCATGCAAATCATAAATAAAGCAATGCAATAGAAATGACATCATGGCAAGATAACAATGGCACTACCATATCCGCCTAAACACATAGCATTATGAATGTATGATCACGCACACAGCTCATACAAGTATCTCATACGTTTACCTAGCATCACACAGATAACCATAATTATACATAGAATGAGGCATGCGTCCACTAAGCATCGGGATCCTACATTCTGAGCAAGGCCCGCGTCCACTAAGCATCGATATCCTATACTCTGAGCATGACCCGCGTCCACTAAGCATCGGGATCCTCTACTCAAGGGATGAGGCCCGCGTCCACTAAGCACCGAGAGCCTACATCCATGCCTGGAATCTCTCATCAAGCATCTTCGAATGAGGTCTGCGTCCACTAAGCATCGGGATCCAACATTCGGGAAGTCATCAAGGTGTTGCAACACACTTTAGGGTATCCAAATCCCAATAAGGGATGACTCGACTGTCTAGGTGTCCCATCAACACACAACAAGGATCCTAATAACCACATAGCCCTAAACCTCGACACAAGGGTCTTACCGCACACAGCTCTAACACCCTTACCATAGCCCTATGGTTTCATTTTTATTAATTACACTATCCCGCTAAATTATCTATTCATTAGCATACTTATAAATGTACACATTAGCCGTTCTCATTATTTTATCTTATTATCCGATAAGACTTAACCATACAGGCGCCCTTTCCGTACACACCATGGACCTAGATTACCACACAGCATCCACAATCCACCTAGGATCCCTATGGTTTACCACCTCACATAATTTACCCAACATTTACCAAGTCATTAGCCATTCATTACTCATACAGGGTTAAAATCTCAATTTCTCATTTTTAATATTCATTTTACACCTTAATGGGCCCTAAGGCCCTTTGCCTCGAATTATAACACCCCTGAACGCCACCTCAAAATTATTGGGCAGATTTCCCAGCGAGTATCGATACTCTAAGGTGAGTATCGGTACTCCCCTCTAGGTATCGATACTCCCACATGAGTACCGATACTCTAATTAGGTTCAAAAGAACTAGACCCCAAGCCGTACCGATACGTTACGTACCGTACCGGTACTCATCATTGGTACTAGGATCACCCCGTACCAGTACTCTCAGAAACGCGTACCGGTACGTTAAGCCTCTCCTAGATAAGCAACAACGCGTACTGATACTCCCCAATGAGTACTGATACCCCACTAGATTCGAAGGAATTTAACCTAAGGGAGTATCGATATGCTACGTACCGTAACGGTACTCAAAGCCTTTTCAGGCAATGTAACAGTGCGTACTGATACGCCCCTTTGCGTATCGGTACACGAAAGCGTCTCTGGAATCCTTACCTTGCAATGGGTACCGATACACGAGGAAGCATACCGATACTCCCCTCACAACTCTTCCCCCATTTACACTAAGACGTACCGATACCCTAGCCCCAGTATTAGTACGTGATCGCGATTTCTGAACTCTAGGTGCAGGTTTCACCTAAAAGCCTTGTTTAACCCCCATAGTTAAACTCCAAATCGATCCTACAAGTTATTGTGAATGTATTAAGTGGATTTCTACCAATTTTAAGCCTTAGAAACATCAAATCCCCATTTTACCATTAAATGGGTCAACCCAAAGCCTTTCCAGGCAATGTAACAGTGCGTACCGATACGCCCCCTTGCGTACCTGTACACGAAGGCATCTCTGGAATCTTTACCTTGCAAGGGGTACCGATACACGGTGAAGCGTTCCAGTACTCCCCTCACAACTCTTCCCTTATTTACACTAAGACGTACCGATACCCTAGCCCCAGTATCGGTACGCGATCCCGATTTCTGAACTCTGGGTGCGGGTTTCACCTAAAAACCATGTTTAACCCCCATAGTTAAACCTTAAATCAATCCTACAAGTTATTGTGAAGGTATTAAATGGGTTTCTACCAATTTTAAGCCTTAGCAACATCAAATCCCCATTTTACCATTAAATGGGTAACCCCAAAGCTTATCAAACCATAAACACCAAAACATGCACAAAGCTTATCAAAGACCATTCTCGTTCATCCACACTAACCCCACCAAAACCTCAATCTCCACCATAACTAGCCATGCTTACCTTGATTGGTAGATCTCTCAAAGCTGAACAAGCTTCCCTTATTGCCCTAAACGAGATTCTTACTTAAACTCTCAAAGATTTGACATTTAACATGAAGAAGTTTGAATGATAGATAGGAATGAGAGAGGGGGGAATAAGGGGACCAAGATGACCGCACTCCCTCCATTTTCTACAGAAATAAAGCCATACATCAGCTCTATTGCCTTCAATTATGCTTTTACCTATTTGCCCTTCTTATTTTCACCTTAGCCCATGAACAACCCAACAACACAAGCCCAAAAGCTTTCCTTCAAGCCCAACAAGGCTTTCAAGGCCAAATATCTCGGCCCAAACGCGAAGCCCATGCCTCGGGTTAACTCGATCCTCGAGTTTTGAAACCCGAGTCGTTACATAACAATCAAACAGACGAAGAAAATTCATGATCAGATCTTTATTAACAATTTTAACCACCTCCAACGCTTTTTGGTTCATCAACTCCTTCTGTCAAAAACCAAAAAAAAAAGTAAAGTTCACAAATGGTTATTGAACTTTGTTAGAAAAAACAAAACGGTGACCACTTTAAAATGTTACAAAATGGCAATTAAACTTTATATTTTGTAACAAAATGGTAACTCGACCATTAAAGGCTGTTAATGGGGTAACGTTGCAATTATAAAAATTTATATAATAGCACATGTAGTCTCTATATTTATAAATTAATCGATTTAGTTTTAATTAAAAAAAAACAACAGCTCCGATCAATCCAACTAGAATTCCCAACACAATGCTGAGACTTACCCTTTTGAGTCCAATCTTGAAATCTCGAGGCTTCGAAGGCGAAGAAGGTTGTGAAGAAAGTAGTCTAATGAGCCTTTTTTGCACTCTACAGCCGTTGTTTGGTGAAAGAATAGAACCAAAAGCAAAAGCAGCAAACACAGATACATTCGTCACTGAGTTTGAATTGTTCCTTCAAGTGTAACACCAAGCGAATCGAATCTTCACACTTGAAACAAAAATAAAATAAAAAATTCTTCCCAACTTAACCAACAGATACATTTGACAGAGAAAAATATCTTTTTACTTCATATATTGGATTTAACAGGAAAATAAAATGAAAACCCATATTTTATTTTTCCCGTCACAAACCATGGCATTGCTCAAAAAAGTTTTTTTTTCAATTTTCTCAATAAAAATTTGATGGGGTTCAAAATATCGTAACAAAACAAATCAAGCACTAACTGTGTTTTCTTACAATATAATTTATTAATTGTAATGCTATCCTATTAACGGTTGAATTATCATTTTATTATAAAATATAGTATTTAATTGCCATTTTATAACATTTGAAAGTTTAATTACGTTTGTTTTTCCTAACAAAGCTTAGTGATCATTTGACAACTTTACTAAAAAAACATGGTCAAACACTGCTCATCTACAGAATATCAAAGAAGAAGGAAGACGAAATTACAGGGTTTTGACGAACTGAATATCAGCTTCAAGAGCCTTGAGAGAATTTTTGAACGATTTTCTCATTTTCTCGTCTCTGTTTTCTTTTATTTTTTTATTCACAGCTTAAAATCCAAAACTCCAAGTACACATTTACCTCAAACGACTATTCAACACATCACCATAACAAATAATCAACAAAATACTGAAAACAAACTCTGAAAATGTAAACTTCTAATTGTCTTGATTTTAAAAGAAAGAAGAACATGTCATTAGCTTTGATTACGCTTTACTCTTTGTGTAACGAAACTAATCTTACAATTTAGAAGAAGCTGAAGAGTTCAGTTCCTTCTGTCAAAAACCAACTACTCTGCAAGTGTTTTCATGTATGTACGAGAAATCTTCTATCACTTGCAAAAGCCTGATGCTTTTTCGTGGGGTTGCACTATAAGTTTTCTATCACAGCGTGGACAATTTCAAAGTTGGGCGAAAAAAATGGAATTTGAAGAAGAATAAAAAGAAAGAGAAGGGTTCATGTGGGACCCAAAGAATTTTTTTTGAGGAAAAAAAAAATTAACGGGCCACATTAGTATTTCTTAATGGAAGGTAATGAGGACCAAAATAAAATCGAAATAAAAATTAAGTGACCCCAATAAAATTTTAAAAAATTTAGTGACTAAAATGAAATAGGCTTAAAAATTTAGTAACCATCTGTGTACTTTTCCCTAAATTTATAGAAAACCTGAACACTATATGAAAAGAAATTAAAACACAATACGAAAAGTCAAAATGAGTTTATTAAAATTGATATAAATAGTATTTTTAAATTCCAATCAACATAGATATAATCATAACACAAGAATTACATGAACATATATAATATCAAACACGAAATGTTATGCTTAGTTGCCATAGAGCATGATCATCAAAACTCAAGATGTTCATTTAAAGGGCTTTAGCTCCAAATCCAGAGGAAGATATCTAAGGCTATGAAATGAAAGAGAGCTACTAGGTCGTCTAAAATCCAAGAACATCCAACGATCGATCTTCCAATTATGGAGATTGATTTTCTGTAATCATCTTGTCTTAAAACCGTACTTCTTACGTTCATAGAACAAGTCGGTTCGGGCACTGCCGAGGTTGACGATTTTGGGGCAACCATCTCGATCTTTCTCCAGCTGAGTACACTCTTTGCAGTAGTGTGCATCGGATATCCCCGGTCCTCCACAAGTGACACACCTACCCTGCAACGATCCATAGTTACATTCGTCACATACCCGCACAAGCGTGCAAGGCCGCACCAAAGAGTCGCAAACGAAACACTTACCATCGCTTTTCTAACAAAGCCGGCCGATGGCGGAACCTGGTTGTTTACTAGACTTGACTCGATCGAATGTACACCTCTAATAATAATAATAACTTTTGAATTTAACCGTTATTAAAAAAAATCGTCCATGACCGTGTGTCTAAAAACTTAATTAATTATTTTCCTTTTTTATAAGCGTTCATAATCTAAACTCACAGTCAGATTAAATTTTATTTCACATCAACATTTCGTTACTCATTTAACGAAGAATGATCAAAATGAAAAATCATTCTAATAACTATGATTAAATCAAACGAAATTTTTTATAATCACCAATATAATTTATCTTAATAATTATTATCTAATAATCAATTAGTGATGATATATCATTTCTTGTCTGTCTCCGTAAACTGAATTAAAACTCTCGCATGCAAGTTATTTTTTTAATTTTATTTTAAACTTAAACTATTGTTAAATGCTAGTTGTAAGCTGTGTAAGAGCTTATAGCAGCTAGTTTCTAACGCTACACGTGTTGAATGTAATTTTATATGTTTATTGTTTATTTTATTAAATATTTTTATATATATTTTTTTACTTTTAGGTATTAATTGAATGAAAATACCTAAACATTGAATGCTAATTTATTTATTTTATAGTGCTAACTCTTGGTTATATAGTTGAAATATTAAAAGTGTAACTCAAATTTGAATAATTTAAATCATATTGTCTCATCTTGTATATGTTCGAGTCCCGGTATAAGAATGTAATACCTCGCTATTTAGTAAAAATATATTATTCTAATGTTAATATAATAAACAAAATACTATTATATATCATAAATGGTTATTAACTTATTGATTTATGCCTAACATTCTCCATTGGTTGAAGTCGTTAAGTAATAGTACTTAATTTTTGCTCAAGAAATGTAATACTTAATAGTTAGGTAAATAATAAGTTTATCAAGTACTGATACTGCTATGCCATAATTTTTATTATCATATATAATATATTAGTAGTAAATAAAATAGACATTTCGTTAAAAATTAATTGTTTTTTAAATTTATGATGATGTATCAATGTACATTCATTGATAGTATATAAAATTTAGTTTTTTATTATGTAATCTTTAATTCCTATTTTTTTTTTCCAAAATATTCATTGAATCCAATGACTAGTCTTTTACATCGTGCTACTATTTTATCTGTATAACTATAGATATTCGACTTATTAGCTGACACGTTATGTTATTATTTTAATTTAATATTGCAAAGTGAATTTGATCAAGTTGATTTTTCGGGTCGCTTCTTAAATTTTTTAAAAGGGCTGATTTAATTTCTTTCAAACTTCTATAACCAGGACTACCCAGTTAAATTCTCGTCAATTAGATCATAATTTGAAGATTACGGAAGAAATTATATATGTTTAAATTCGAACGCAACATGTAACTGTTTAAACTACAAAAGAATCCATGTTCATGTTTAACAATTCCAGCAAAAAAAGGGAAATATGATATGTAAAAACCGCAAGAAATATGAAATATCAAAAATATAAATCCAAGAAACTCGATTAAAAAATGCAGAGAAAAGGGAAAAAGGAAGAGCGAACCTGAAAGAATGAGACAATCATCTGTGCTTGTTTCCTCTCTCCTTATAGGCTCTGCTCCCTTGGTTGCTTGCTTGCCCTCCACTTTACTTGGTATTATTTTTTAAACTTAAAACTAGTCTTATAAAAACATTAGAATAAGAAAAGAAAGGTCTAACGAAAGAAAGTCAATATATATAATTTTAATTCTTGGCCGCCAAGTTTTGACTATCCAAAACACAAAAGGGTCCCGGACGAAAAATTATTAGACGTAATCTGCTTACTATATTATTAGTGCTTTCAGGCAATAAGATTCACTCGTTTCATTTTTTTCGAGGTAAATCTCCACTTCTTTCTTACATGTAAATAAAGAGTGGGTGTTTATTGGAAGTTATTTTGAGATTGATGAATCTTATTGGTTGGGACCACGGTGAGCTGAACACTAATAATTTTTTGGGTAAATTATATAAATCATCACTGAACTTTACTCTCAAACCTTTTTTGGTTACTAAGGTTTCAAAACGTTCAATTTGCTCACTGACGTTTAGACATTGAACGTTCTTTGTCACCCCTCCGTTAACCTTTTGACGACGTCCATTTACTAACGAACGAAAGAACTTTTCCAATATTTGAACAGTGAAAAATTTCATCTGCATGAGAGAAGCAACATACTGAGAAACAGGCTCCATCTGATGGCGGAGGAAGGAGATCGACGAGAGAAAAACAAGAAGGTTTTTTGTCGATTAGTGAATTTCTGAGCACTTTTCGACAAAATGGAGGTCGAATTCAGACTCAAGGACAAGACGAAGTGATTGATGACATTTGAGATCGAGTGACCATCATCTATGATTGTTTGGGGTTTAAAAGTGACAAAAAAAGTTCAATGTCTAACCTTCAGAAGTAAATTGAGCGCTTTCAAACTCCAATACCAAAATAAGCTTGAGAATAAAGTTCAGTAATAATTTACACAATTTACCCTAATATTTTTTTTAGCATTTTAACCTAAAAGATATCGAGACATACGTAGAGAAATGGAATGAAGTAATATCTTAAGAAACCCATCGTTTTATTATAGTGATATTCTTGCAGAAGAAACATAAAAGGGAACGTAAGAGTAATTCCATTTTCCAGGAATTATTAAACATGTAAACGTAAGACTGTAAGAGTAGCATTGTACGCAGAATGAAAAGAGAAAGAGATGGGCTTCAGTCCAACAGTTTTCACGCGCAATTGTAGGTAGTGAGGCTCCTGCCGCAATACCTCAAGAAGAGACTCGTCACGCGGTTCAAGCTAACATAGGGAGGAATTCTGGATCTATTGGCTTTCAAGATTTGGCAAAAGCAAGCGGCTGCATCGGCATCGCTCAAACCCTGAAACCGTCGGCAGCATTCACTGCTAGGGTTGGGCCTTGCCCCAAAGAACGCCGCTGTCATGGCTGATTCACAAGCACCTAGATCTTGAGGACACGTTGGAGTTGGAGGAGTTTGAGAGCTAACCAGAGTGAAGAAAACAAGGTTGAGGGAGACAATGAAGACAGTTGATGCTGAAACCTTGGAACTCATTTTTTCAAGACCCACAATTAAGCTTTCTTGGATTGCTTGTTGTATAAGGTATGAGTGAGCTAAGGCTGCATGGACAGAGGGTATTTATACAAGGGAGATAACCTCCAGAAACAGTAAATAATTGGTCGGCAAAACATGACTCTACTCCACTAAAAAAATTAATTTTTTTATCTCGATTTGAAAAAAATATATTTTTCCTCGAATAAAAAAAATCACATAAGATTTGAGTTATAAAGTGAAAATTTGAATAACTGAAAATATCTAATAATTAGTGATCAGTTTTCAAGTTCGAGTCGAAACTTTCAATTCTGCATGATATATATATATATATATATATATATATATATATATATATATATATATCATATGTAAAAATATATGAAGAAAGATATACGTGTATTGTAGATGGTTGTAGATAACACTATAAATGTTTACAATTAAATTTGAACAAAAGCTCGAACAATTCGACTCGAATTTTATAAACTCGACCCACCAAAAACTTCAAATAAAATTTAAGTTATGAAATAGAATTTATTAACTCGGGTAACTCAAATTATTTTGACTCGATTGAATGCACAACCCTAATAAATGATTATATAAAAATAACTTTTTAATTTAATTGTTATTAAAAAAATCATCCATGACTGCGTGTCTAAAATTTTAATTAATTATTTTTCTTCTATTATAAGTTGTTCGTCATCTAAACTCACAGTCAGAATAAATTTTATTTCACATCAACATTTTGTTACTCACTTAACCAAGAATGATCAAAATGAAAAATCATTCTAATAACGATGATTAAATTAAACAAAATTTTTTATAATCACCAATATAATTTATCTTAATGATTGTTATTTAATAATCAATTAGTGATTCTATAAAAAAAATCATTTAGTGATGATATATCGTTTCCTGCTTGTCTCTGTAAACTGAATTAAAACTCTCACTTGCAAGTTGCTTAAAATTTGGATAATTTACGTAAATTGTCACTGAATTTTATTTTCAAACCTATTTTAATTATTAAATTTTTAAAACATTCAATTTACTCACTGAAGTTTAGATATTGAACGTTTTTGTCATTTAATCATTCACTGTCGTTGTTGTTCAGTACCAAATTTCACCAGCCGCTTCGTCTCATCCTCATGAGTCTAAATCTGGCCTCTATTTTGCCGAAAAGTGCCTTAAAGTCTATGAATCGAGAAAAATCTTTCGATTTCTCTCTCGCCGATCCCTCTCCTCTCCGTCAAATGGAGCCAGTTTTAACTCAGTATAATGCTTCACTTGTGTCGACGAAACTTTCCACCGTTCGAATTTTAGAAAAGTTCTTTCGTTCAACGATAAAAAAATAAATGTTTTGGAACTTCAGTGACTAAAATAGGTTTGAGAGTAAAGTTCAATGATGATTTACATAATTTACCCTTTAAACTTAAACGATTTTTAAATGCTAGTTGTGTAAGAGCTTATAGAAACTAGTTTTTAATGCTACACGTTGAATGTAATTTTACATGCTTGATTTTTTTATTTCATTAAATATTTTTATACTTTTTTTTTTACTTTTAGGTATTAATTGAATGAAAATACCTAAACATTGAATGCTAATTTATTTATTTTGTAGTGCTAACTCTTGGTTATATTGTTGAAATATTAAAAGTGTATCTCAAAGTTGAATAATTTAAATCATATTGAAAGAATAATTTAACATGGTTACATAGTTTAATTTCAGCTCTACTATAATATTTTCTATATTCATGTTTAATAACGAAATAATTATTATTCTAATGTTAATATAATAATATAATAAACAAAATATTACCATATATAGTATATTATAGATATAATATTGATATAGTTATATACAAAGTAAGCAAAAATCGTTAATGGTTATTAACTTATTGATTTATGCCTAACATTTTCCACTTGTTGAAGTCGTTAAGTAATAGTACTTAATTTCTGTTCATGAACAGTAATACTTAATAGTTAGGAAAATAATAAGTTTATAAAGTGCTAATACTGCTATGTCATAATTTTTATTATTATATATAATATATTATTAGTAAATAAAATAAAGACAACTCGTTAAAAATTAATTTAATTTTTAAATTATAATGATGTGTCAATATATTTTTATCGATGGTATATAAAATTATATAAAATTTAGTTTTTTGTTTTATAATTTTCCATTCTTATATTTTAGTTTCCAAAACATTCATCGAGTTCAATAACTAATCCATCACGTCTTGTTACTATTTTTTTATATAATCATTAATATTCAACTCATTAGTTGATACATTGTGTTGGTTTTTCGCGTGGTTCTTAATTTTTTTTAAAGGGCTAATTCACTTTCTTTTAAACTTCTATAACCAAGACTACCCACTTGAATGCTTGTCAATTGGATCATAATTTGAAGAATACGGAAGAAATTATATATGTTTAAATTCGAACGCAACACGTAACTGTTTAAACTAACACGGCTAAGTTCCGATATAACTAAATGGAATGATATGAATCTACAAAAGAATCCATGTTCATGTTTAACAATTCAAGCAAAAATGGTCTCTTTCGAATTTCAACCGAGCAATGAGTAGATCTCCTCCGTTTTCTGCATGATAACAAACAGAGATATATGATATGTAAAAACTGCGTGCCGAATTACACGATGTAAGGCTTTTTGAAGGGTGAAGGTGCTACCGAATGATGTTAGTTTTACACGGGGGCTAATCAGTCTTCCTAAGGATGATGGAAGTCCGAAACTTGGCGTCGTCCCTAATGAAGCTCCACCACAGGTAGGTAAGAGGGATAGTTGTGGCATGCCATATAGCATGGGCATCAAAGAAACCTTGATAAGGAGGAAAATCGTAAATCTCCAGAAGCATCGCGAGGCCTCCTCCAATGACCACTACCCAGCACTTCCAACGATAAGGATGGCGGGTGACACCAGCCCAAATTGCCCAGATCAGAAGTTGAGCAACTCCCATCACTACACAAACTTTCATGTTCCACCCTGTACAATGTTTCATATCATGTTATTCTGCCCAGTAATGCACGAAAATCATGTACAGAGCATTTAACCCTTGGACCAACCAAATCTTAGAAGTAGAAACAAACTATCAAAGAACAGATATCTTACCGTAGTCAAAGGTATAAAAGTTGAGGTACAATATATGGGTAGTCACAAAGGCAAGAAACGGAGCAGCAACCATCACTCTAGCAGTCTCAACTCTAACATTGAAACATCTAAGTATGGCTAGAATAAGAGAGTACCCAAGCAGTGCCACAGCAGATGAGTAGTCTAATTTCTCTGTGAAATCCACATCACTGTGGTTCAAACAAACATGCCAGAGTCATAAATAAGACAATCGTTTGGGTGTACATGCAGTCGCTCACGAGGAGGAGCTCGGAGTTTCTAAGCGTGTGATCTATGATTAGGCCAACTAAACTAAATATTTTGCAATCTAGACAAAACATCAATGAAAACGCAACGTAACCAAACGTGTACCAATGAACAGAGAGAATGCATTCATTAGGAAAAAAACAACTCCAGCTGCTAGGCATAATGATAAATTACATTGTTCTTGACTGTTCTGTTTTCCTAGACACCTATATTATTGGATGCCTTAAGCTAGACAACATAATGAGGATCCGATCTTCTAAATATAGAAAACACCTCGCTAAAAGTTCAAAACAAACCATGTCTAGTACATCTGACTGTGACACTTGAATCCAAGCACTTGCAACACAGAATACAGACCTGAGTAAGGAGAGAGAAGCAAAACTAGGTTCTATTTAGAATGCCAGTTTAAGAATCTGATTTTGGTAAGGCAGTACTGGGGCAAGAAGCATCTTATTCCCCAGATTAGTTTCTTGCAGTTCCCCTTGTTACATTGGTTTTATGATTTTAATAAAAAAAATATCCACCCAAAACGACAAATAACCTCTACTCTATGTAGCAGACCAATATTTCAAAGACGAAAGTTTGAAGGTACTATCTCAAAAGAATCACCCACATTTTTTATGCAAATTTCCAATCAAACTTATCTTCATGGGAAATAGTGGGAGAAGTGGAGAATGGAACAATGATTACCGACTATGGAAAACAGCACTCCAGAGCCATGAGTCCATTGCCAGGAGTCCATATATGTGCCGCAAACTTGCAAATTCATAGTATGCCTTCTTACCTTGTCTTAAAGGCAAGTTATAGTAAAGAAGGATGAAGAATGATAGCCAACCATGAAAATGCATTGCTAGGTTGAGTGCAGAGAAAGCTACAGAAGCTGGTTCCTGAGCAAATTATCAGTGAGGTCAAGATGGATACTGCAAAAAGAAGACCATAAGATTCCATGAAAACTAAAAATATGTTTAATAGGGTAAAAGTAAAGAAGCAAACCTGAATTCCAAAAACTCGCTTGAAGGGCCATTTACCATGATACTTGACAGGTCCATTACCAACTGCTTCCCTTTCTTTTTCTCTGTCAACCATGCAATTGTAACGACAATCACTTTGGCAATCCCATTGTTTCCACTTCAAGTAAAGTGGTTCTTGCATATACCATGGTCCATCAATGGCAACACCATCAGAAGGAAACTTGCACTGTGGAAAGCATCTTCCCCCAAAACATCCAGTTTTCTCACATTCTGCCACACAAGCCCTAAAGTAAAAAGCAATCCATGTTTAGACTACTTAAATGTCTAATCAATTCATAAAAAAGGTAATAGGAAGCAGGATTAAATTAATTTCAAGTCAGAGAAAGAATGCGGCATATTGAAATCTATAACAAGTAAAACTCTTGCCCCATTTCAAATTACACTGAGAATTAAGGTGCGACTCAATTTACTTTATTCCTCGACCATTTATATATTTCCTTTCTTTCGTCTCTCTCTTTTCCTGTAGACAGCTTTGTAAATGCTTAATGCTGTTAGAGTACTCCCACAAACCAGTGATATATGAGCATTTCTTCTCCAAATATAACTTTCCCAATGATATGTACACCTTTCAGCTGACTTTAGGTAGAATCTACAAACTGCTGATGGCTTCCATAAATGCCCAACAAATCAGTAAAATCAAAAGACTTAAAACCTAGGGAAGCTCATAAATAATCCACATAAAGTAACACCCTATTAATTTAGACAACCAATACTTACAGTTCTGAAAGGTCATATCACCTAAAGCATTTATCCTAGCACAGTGCAAGTTTAAACAATTAAAATGACCAAAAATACCGTGTGTTACTCCTGTATAGGCTGTAAACTCAAGTATTTTTTTTCTTGTTATAATCTCCTCAAGAAAATGATAGTATAATCGGTTATTATTCCAGGAATCAATCAAGTAAATTGAAAAAAAATTATCCAGATAAACAAATACCCTGTAATAAAGTTGTTAGTTTCCATTAGGTGCTAATCTTGATTACTTATCGCCTCGGCTAGTGTGCTCAGCTTTGAGTGCCTTGTTGAGTTGCCTTGAGTTAAGGGCTTTAGGGCGTTTAATATAATATATCTAATCTCATCTAAGCAAGCTTTGAAGCACCTGAAAGCTTGCTTTTTGACCACAAAGATGAGTAAAGTAACTTCAAATTCTTCTCTCATTACTAATTGAAGAAATCCCAAAGACTTAAATCACTGACACAAATATTTGCAATAAAACAGCACTATAATTGTTGTGACCAACATAAGTTTGTCCTAGACTCGAGAGGAAATTACTTTTGATCTAACCAAGGCCATGGCTTCTTCATACATGAAGTACCTTTTAACTTACAGTAAAATGTCACACTGCACTTGTAAATGCACATTTTCTATGTGTTCTCAAAGCTACACCCCCAGGTTTTAACAAGAAACATTGAAATTCCTCATTTTACACATAATCAATATGATGGACATGTCCCTGCTAGTTAACCAAATGAATGGTATAACAGTCAGCGGAGAATCCCCAGTTTATCTATTAAGGCAGCAACACAAACCCATCACAGTAAAGCATCCATTGCATTTCTTATTGAAGGACATGCCCCTACTAGTTAACCAAATGAATGGTATAACAATTATTTCTAATGAAATGACTTCTTCCAATCTAAGATCTAAAGAAATATGCATGGCTTTTGCAGTAGACCTGTAAGTTCCAAACTCTTAAGATCCTTCAGCATCCTTATCGAAAATCAATGAGTATAGTTTTTAATTGAAACGAACACTAAGTAATAGCAATTTCTCCGGGTTAATTGGAAAAATATTATGGGTAATGGAGGGGAAAAAATGGAAAAAAAAAAAAGAAGAAAAACCTGTAAAGTGGATCACCATCACCAGCACTGGCATCCAAAGCACCAACAAGAAAAGAAAAAACCAGAAACGAAGCTATTGAATAACGATCTAGCATCATCTGATAGGAAAAGTGAGAGTAGCAAAAGGGAAAATATCAGAAACCAAACAAATGGAGCTTATAAAACTTTTGATGGGCAAGTTTTAAATCTGGGAAATTTTGGTTAAGAGCATGAAGAAAAAGGAAAGTAGTGACAGATCACAGAGGGCGAAACATATGAAGAATATGGATGAAAGGATAGCAAATTGTTTACCTTTGGGTTGGACAGTTGGGCAGCCAGGGAAGACTGTAAAGTTCGATTATAAAATTGAGATATTAAGAATGTTATACACTATTATTTTTTTAAAAAAAAAATTATATAAAATTTTAGGGGGAAAATTTGAATACACAACCTATTTAAACTTTAGTTTTAGTGTTTAGAGATGAGGGGTTTTGGTTGTAAGGTTTATAATTTAAGGTTAATATTTAGAATTTAGGGTTTAAGGTTTGGGTTTAGTTTTTTAGTGTTTACGTTTAATTTTGATTTATAGTAGAAATAGACAGGCTTGTGTAAAATAAATTTTACACAGTGTATCAAATTTAAACCTAAATTCTATAACCCATCACAAGATTTAATTCTAATTTAAAAATAATATTAAAACTGTCTTTTTCAAATTAGTATAACAAAAATTTAACCCTCAACTTTTTAACTTTGTTATAATTTAACCATAATCTCTATCACCACTATTTTTTTCTTATTTTTTATTTTAAATTTGTTCTCTTATTTATTTTTTAAAATTTTAACTTTGTTATAATTTAACCCTCAACTTTTTAACTTTGTTATAATTATTGACATTTTAGCCCTCATTCTTTTTTAAAATAAATTTGGCCCTTAAACTATATATTTTTGTCAAATTACTCATGTATAATATATTTTAAATGACATTTAATTTAACATGTTACATACTTACATGTATAATAAAATCTATTTTAATTTAAACTATTAAAAATAATTAAAATATAAATATAAATCTGAAAAAGAATTGATTTAATCATGGTGTTGAAATTTAAAATCCTAGCTAAAGATTCATGAAATCAATCTACAATTTTCAAAGTAAATTCATTCTAAAATCCACCTGTACATATTATACAAACAAATATGATTTTACCCTCAAATTTAAATTCACTTTAAATCAAATCTTGTTCTTTAAAATTTGAAGCACTTTGAATCAATAGATAAAAGATTACAGAGAAATTTGACACGGTTATTAAAACTTATAGAAATCACTTAATCAAAGAATACTTTTGATACTCATCATCTGGGTTTTTATTTCTTCAGTTTAGGGTTTTGAAATTTTATTGTTTAATTTAATTCAGATGGTTTGAGGTTTTGATTTGGGTATTTAGTATTTGAAAATAAATTTTAAAAATAATATCAAATGAATTTTTTATGAAATTTAAAAAAAATCCCCTAAAATACTGAAAAAATGACATAAAGTAAAAAATTATAGGTTTCGAAAACCTTGATATGAAAACTTAAACTGGGATTTAGGAATTTTGAATTAGGTTTAGGAATTTGTTTATTAGCTTTGTGTTTACGGGTTGAATTTTTCGTGATGATTTAGTTGTTTGTTTATGCTTATTTTTTGTTAGTTTTTTTAAAAATAGTTGAGAAATATATTTTTTAAATAAGAATATTGACATGTCATCACCATTTAAAATTTTAACGGTTTAATCAAGATGTTAGTTAAAAATGAGTAGTTTGACAAAAAATGATATAGATTAGGGGCCAAATTTATCCTTAAAAAGAATAATGGCCAAAATAATAAAAATTATAAACGTTAGGGGTTAAAATTATATTTATGCCATAATTTTATATTGACATAAATTAAAAAAACAAGGAGTAACAAAAATAAAAAAATAGCAAAAAAGACAATTGATGGGTCTCACATATTTATTTAAAAAGATTTTAGTTAAAAATAAAAATAATAAAATAATAAAAATTAGTGGTGTATATCAATATATGTCATTCATTGTAGAATTTTCCTTACGTAATAATATTTATTTTTACTCTTAATTTTTTTTTATAAAGGTACACACATCATGTAAATAAACTACTTAAACTCGAAATTCTTAAAAAGAAGAGCATTATATTATTTTTCACTAAAACCCTTAATGGGTTGAATCATGTGCTCTATTATAAATAGATTATTTTAAAAAAACTATACATAATCAATCAATTAAAAATTTATTAATAAAATATTATATCGTTAAAATTGCAACAAAGTCTGGTATAATAACAATTTTAGTCTTTAATATTATATATATTCTATCTATTCAATCATAATTCAAAATAATTCAATAAATTCAACTTTTAATTTTTTAAAAATTCTAACACTACACCCTCGTGACACAACTTCTGACCACTTGTTGCACTCTTTGTTATTGTCCATCAACTTGATAACTGACATGAATGACAAACGAATGGACGAATCCATTAGGACCTTAAAGTCGTCTACTAATAAACACAATTGCTTCAATAATATAATTTTTAAATATGAAAAGTTGAATTTAATGAATTATTTTTAATTAGGATCAAATTAATAGAATTTAAATTTTAGGGACTAAAACTGTTATTATACCAAGCTGCGTTAGTAGTTCGTTTCAATTTTAGGGTAAAGTACACAAATGGTCACTAAACTACCCTAAAAACTATAAATGGTCACCAAACTTTCAAAAGTTACATAATGAGCATTAAACTTTAGTTTTTGTTACAAAACGATCACTGAGCCATTAACTGTCGTTAAGTGAATGACGTGACAGATGCAAAAATTTGAATAATAACATAAATTCTCCATATTTACACATTCAATCAATTTAGTCCTAATTTAACCCTAATTATTGATGTCTAAATTGACTGAACGTGTAAATATTGAAGATTAAATATGCTGTTATACAAATTTTCGTAACTTTCAATTCACCGGGTTAACAACAGTTAACGGCTCAGTGACCATTTTGTAACAAAAACTAAAGTTTAATGCCCATTATGTAACATTTGAAAGTTTGGTGACCATTTTTGTATTTTTGAGGTAATTTAGTGACCAATTGTGTACTTTATCCTAAATTTTAACACTACAATGACATGTTTGTAACAAACAAAATTGAAAAACTAGACAATAACTTTTAAAAAGGTGATTCATTTATAACTAAACACATAAGTGAGTTGGATGTATTTTACCCTAAAAGTAAACAAAAAAAAATTGAGAATGTAAATGAATGTCTTGGTCCAATTTTACTTTCGTTGGATTTTGGAATGTTTGCTTCTTTTAGCTTAACGTGGACTTTGAAAACAAATTCCAAACTAAGGAGTAGAATTTTATTCCGATTAATATCAAATGCTAACTAAATAATAATTACTTGAATAACAAGACAGTAAAAATAACTATATCATCAACAACGTGTAAAAATTGATAGATGAACGTGTAAATCATCAACAACGTCTTGTAACAAGACAGTAAAAGTAACTATATCAAAGTCCAACAATAAGATCCGAATCATAATATATTGGATATAATATCATACTAAATATCTTCCAGTTCTACTCCATAATTAACAACTCGGATTTAAACCTTGAATAACTCCTATCTCTTGTAAAAATAGATGGGTATATTTTATTTTTATTAAATAATCACAAATACATGCAAGAGAACATATAGGTAAACGGCAAACATAAGATGAAGCATGTAAGAAATACAGGTATATGAGAATTAAGTAGAGTTGATCTTTGCAAAATCAAGTGGCTTCTTGCCATCAAGTGCATTTTCAAAAATGTTGTTCATATAATCACCAAACACAATTTCTTTATAAACTGCAATTCCATCTTTCTCCACCACTTGAGGCAATGGTGCAATCTTTGCCATTTCTATCGGCATTGCGAAAATGGGTAACGACACCCTCGAATTTATGCTTGAGGGCCGAACTACATGTTCTGCACTTTTGTACTTTCCATTGCTCAGTACCTGTTAATAGATCACACAGATTACAAATGCGTTATTAATTAGGTTTAGAGTTTTAATGAAACAAAAAGGGTCTCGGAATTACTTGTAACATATCGCCAACGTTGATGACCAAAGCACCGGGAATAGGAGGGATCTCTATCCACTCTCCTTTCTTTCCATAATCGTTATCTTCTTCAATTTTGACATATAAACCGCCCATTTCATCTTGTAACAAGACTGTTAGGATACCTATATCAGAGTGACGCCCAATCCCAACAGTAAGTTCCGGATCAGGACATATTGGATAGAAAATCATATTAATCATCTTATTCCCCGTAAGTACATCAAACATGGAGTCATCCAATTCCACCCCTAAATTTCCCAACAAAACCTGAAGCAGTTTTTTCACCAAGCTGACTGAAGACCACAAGTACTCAAGTAGAATGCCCCTAGAGATTAGTAAGAAAACATATATAAAAAAAGGGTCAAATAGATTTGTAAAAAGTAAAAACAAACTTAAAAACCAGCAATTAAGTTATCCAAATCTCACTTGATCTCTTCAGGCCAATGTCGAAGAGCTTCATCGTCATTGGTGTATTGCATGAGAAGATAATCTTTCCAACCCAGTGCTTTCTCTTTATCAGGCCTAAAGCTAGTGCCGTACTTCACCAGTGGAGTTGGAGTCACTGGTGCAAGATAAACAACCTTGTTTTGAAGAGGCAAACTGAAGAATTTATGCACAGTTTCTTTAAGGGATTCAAGCAGATGAATTGGGATTCCATGGTTAACAACTTGGAAGAATCCCAGAGTTTCTGCAGCTGTAATAATCTGCTTGATCAGTTCATCGCGGTGAGCACCATGGCCGTCGAGCTTACACAAATCGAGGGGCGGAAGCTCAAGTTTGATGGCGTTTTCCTTGTTTATTCGCTCGTTTGGTGGCTGAACGTAAGCTTCTGGCACCTTGGAAAGGCCTGAATCTACCAATCCTTTTATACCATTTCCTTCTTTGACAACGAACTCAAAAACAGACTTGGCATCGTCGAGATTTGGAGCCATTATCGGTGTAAAACAATCAGATTTTGGTAGTGAAGAAAAAGCTTGTTGGTTTGATGAAAACCGGACAAAAAGCTTCCTTCGGTGTCTTCTTTTTTTTTTTTTTGCATCAATACTAAAAAAAATTAAATTTTAGGTTCTAAATTCTAAATCCAACACTCAATATCATAAAAATACACTTTACCCTAAATTCTCTAAACTCTAACAATAAATTCTAAACAAACGAGCCAGGAGTGTTCGATTCACATCAAGTTCAAAATACAGAGAATTTCTATTTCTAAATAACCCAGGAGTGGTTGAATTTTCACATGTTGCCTCTCCTAAATTTTAAATATTTTAATTCCATGCTAATTTAAATAGTATTAATTAAATAAAGTATTTTTTAATTTTCATATTTAAATATTTAATAAAAATATTATTTTTTAAGAAAATATTGCACTCTGCTGCTGATGGAGCCGTACTTTTAATTGAGACACTCGATACTTTATATATATATATATATATTGAAGTTTTGACACAATTATTTTTTAGAAATATTTTCACAAGTGAGTTAGTTTTAGGGTCTAATAATTTATTTTAAAGTTAATGAGTTTATATTTGGATTGTAGAATTTAAAATTTATTGTTATAATTTATGATTTTATAATTTAGTGGTTAGAATTAGAATTAAATATTTAAATTTTAATCATAAATTTCTAATATAAATATTAAATTTTATATCATAAACCAAAATCACTAAAACCAAATATCTATATTAAATATCAAACCCATAAAATTAAACCGTTCATAAATAAAAATTCACTGTCTTTGCATAAAATAATTAATTTTTTAAATTTTTAAATAAAAAATAATTTTTTAAATATTTTTTACCTAATAAAGGAAAGGAAAGACTTAATCGTAATGGGTACTGAATTCATTACCTAAAAAAAAAGAAAGAATATCAATTAAAAACTTCTAATAGTCCATGTAGAAATTATTAGCCTAATTTCTTTTTTAAATTATAACACCTTAATTATTAACAAAATTTTCCTGTGCTCTTTGATTTGCCTGCCCCTCCAATAATGTCAATACAACTACTTGGAACTATCCAGACAAAAGATATAACGTCAAAAGAAAGAACAAAAAAAAAAACCCTCCAACTTTCACCACCATTATTAAAAGATCATCTAGATGATTCAAATATTTTATTATCTTAAATACTCTCACCACCATTTGTGCTTTTTTTTAACTACCCGTGTGACTATTAAATTATAAAATTTGTTTTATTTTGACTATCAACTAAAAAAAAGACAAACACAGCATCAAACCTTTTAATTTGTCGTATTTTAATTATTAGTCGTTAAAATTTAATGAAAGAAATGATATGACAGTTAATAAAAATTTGTATAATTATATATTTAATCTATGTTAATTAGTTATTTATTAAATTAATTAGATACTAATTTTAATTCAATTAAATAAAAATAATCAACCAATCGGATGACGACATGTGTTATGGTACTTGTTAGATGGTGACATGTGTCATCACCCGATTGGTTAAGTTTATTATAATTTTAATTTAATTTATATTTAATATTTTATTTTAAAGGAAAAATAATATAGTAAATTTAAAAAAAAAAAACTATAAACGTAGAAATTTAAAGGACGTGAACAACCAGCTAAATCTTTTCTTGAATATATGATCTTCACTTTTTGTATAAATTATATTTTCTCTTTATGTAACTAGACTTTTAAGTAGTGATATAAGAGTAGTGTTAGACAAAATCAATCTTACAAACTATTTCGATAATAGTTATGAATACTCGAATAAATTACTATAAAAGAAAATTTAACTATATTAAACCGTTAATATTTTCTGATAAGAGATGTACGTAGTGATGATCGTCACGCGTACAACAAACATAAGAAATCACCAACATTCGACAATTATTATAAGATTAATTTCGTCATTCACAACACAAAAAATAGATAAAAGATATTTTAAAAAACAAAGAATGGAGATAATTATATACTTGCATTACTCAGCCCACTAACTTAAATGGATAATCAAGTTATAATAAAATCCAATCATGTATGACGGTAAGATTGGGACGAGCGGTCTGAAATGGATAGCATGAATCATGATTTCCTTGGTGCGGGTCCCATTGAGGGACATGAATTTGCTTCAATCAACGCCTTATAATTTCGCCGAATAAAAATATTTGTCCATTTTTTTATTCTTTGTCTATGCTTTCAAAAGTTAAAATATATATATAAATTATAACCTTAATTTTTAAATCATAAATAATGCTTTAAATCTTTAATATAAAATATTGCGTTTGTCCCTGTAAAACCCAGTTATTAAAAGAATATAAAGAACCATAGCTGAAGTGAAATAAATTCCCCCACTTCAAATTAATCCAACTTTTATTTAAAATAAATTGCCTAACCTCACACTCTGCAACTGGAATTATTCTATATGATAATAAAGATTAAACTATATCAACTAATTAGCATAGTTTATTAATTTTTTAATTATAACCAATTATTTTAATAGACAAATCGCCCATTATAATATAAAGCAGGATCAGCATTTTCTTTATTATTATTCAATACATCACAAAGAATTGAAAAATATAAGAATTCATGTGCAGTGAAAGGGATTCAAGTAAATGGAGAGGGACTCCATGGTTAACAACTTGGAAGAAACCCAGATCCTCTCCAGCCGGGGATGCACCTAAAGAAGGGCTGGGGCTACAAATTTGAAATTTCAAATTATTTAGAAATTCTAAAAAAATTATATGTATTATTTAGAGTTAATTGCACCACACGTCCCCAAAATACTTTGTTAGGCTGGTCAAGTCCCCGCAGAGATATCCAGCTTCATCAGCTCCCAGATGAAAACTATTGGTTTTTATAGTCAATGTGTGTCCTATATTAATCAATATTGAAAAATATATCTTTAGAACATTAGTTAAAAGAACTAAAGAAACACACACTAAGAAAATATTAAGAACACATACAGCAAATACTCCAGAAATTTCAAATGACAATCCCATACACACAGCTAATTAACTGGAATGAACAAAATATAGATTCACCCCAAATCACAAAAGTGAACACCATTCAAAAACCATAACAAGCAAAAGCCTGGAATCTGGAATCTGGAATCTCGGACCTGAGATTTACTCAATTCCAAGTGATTTCTTCCACTGCAGGACATTTTCATATATTTTCTCTTGGTCGGGAAGGGACTTGGCGACACTCTCCTTCTGCATGCACCTCTTAGCCCATGCTATCAGCTTGGGGCACTCCGCTTCAATGCTGAAGTTCCCAAACTTCTCGTACGCATAAAACCAGCTATAAAACGTAACCAAAGCCACATCCACGTATCCAAAATCCTTTCCTCCAAAGTATGGATTGTCCCCAAGCTCCCCTTCCAACAATTTCAGGCACTCTATAAATTCCTTCTTTGCCGCTTCCTGTTCTTCTCCCTTTGTCCTCCATATTTTGGCCCCCAAGTCATATACCTGCAGTTCATTCAACAATAAAGAGATTAAAAAAAACATAAACATAATTCCCAGATGAACTAAAAGAAGAAAAGAAAACCTTCTTGTCAACAAAATCAGCCCAGAATTTAGCAGTGGCCCTCTTGTAAGGATTAGCAGGGAGGAGAGGAGCCCTGTCATTCCAGAACTCGTCGATGTACTGGACCTGAATGAGTGATTCACATATGGGTTTGCCGTTGTGTATGAGAACAGGTATTTTCTTGTGAACCGGGTTCATCTGCAGCAGCAGAGCACTCTTGTTCTTCAGATCTTCTTCCCTGTACTCGTATTTGATCTGTTTCTCGGCCAAAGCAATCCTGGTTCTCATCCCGAACATGCTTGGCCAGTAATCCAACAATACTACTTCCCCTTCCATTCTTGTTACCTAAAATATTGGCTTTGTTTTGATTTCGATCTTTTTTAATTTTTTTTTCTCGCTGATTCTGAAAGCGAAGGGCTGGTAGCCATATATTTATAGGCAAAAGGATAGTTAGGGTTAGAACTTCGTAGGTCTTTCTATTGAATTTCCTAACCAGTATGATTCTAGAAATAATCAACAAAAGAAAAAGAATATGTTTCTCGGTTTATCTATTACTATTAGTTTAGTTTCTTTAGTTCCGGTGATTAGTGAAGGCCATCTGTATTTATATATTTTTTCGAATAAAATGTGTATTTTTATATTAGCAGAATAATAGACTTAATAAATAAATAAATAAATATAAAATATTAATGTGTAAAAAATCAAATATAAACCAATGTAATTTTTATTAACATATTTCTATATCGTGTTTTAAATCTCGTAGTATGAAAGATTAGTGAAAAAAGTAATTATAAATCTGAATCATTTAATTAATTTTTCATATTTTTTTCCTCAAGGTGTTAATATTAATATTTATAACTCTATTTTTGAAGGCTTAACTATAAAATAAGTACCTAAATTATGCATTTTTTTACAATAGGTGCCTAAAGTATTTTTTGACGAAATATGTACTTAAAATTTCTTTTTGGCCGAAATAGGTGCCTAAATTTTTATTTTTGGTTGAAATAGGTGTCCAGGAAGATGTCAAAATTGACTTTAAAACAAATCAAAAATGAAAGTTTAGGCACCTATTTTAGCCAAAAAATAATTTAAGCACCTATTCCAGCCAAAATAAAATTTAGGCACTTATTTTAAATAAAAAAATACGTTAGACACTTATTAAAAAATATAATTTAATAATTTATTTTATAATTTAGGCATTTTTGAATAATAATAATAATAATAAGTCTAGTACAATCTATAAGAACATTAGTACTCCATATGTCCTTCCTTACGTCAGTAGTGTCTGGTAGTGGAAGATACAGTACAGGTGCTCTTATCTTACGCAATCGCATGCGTCGTCTCTAGCGATGCCAAATGACCGTCTCCTAACTCCTTAGCGGTTCAAGTTCGATTTTGTTCAAAACTCTATTCATGTTTGATTAGAATTGAAATGAATTTAATTTTGACTCTGAAACCTAAACAAATCAAGTCGAATAGTGTCTAATTCAATTTGATAAGTTTGTAAATAGATCGTTAATTTTGTTTTAATATGTTAGTTGCTATATTTATAGATTGTTACCCTAAAATTTAGGTTTTAGAATTATTTCACACATTATTTTGGTATTTATTTTTTTAATTTGTTAATTTTTATTTATATTAAGTTTTATATATTATTATCATTATTAGATTTTACATATATTAAAATAATATAAAATTCTAACGAGCTTAATGGATAACGAATCGAGTTGAGCAATGAATTTTTAATGAGCACGAGTTGAGCAAAAATTTATTAAACTTATCCAGTACATGAGTCAAATAATTTTTTATTCAAATTAAACATTGTTAAACTCGTAATTAACTCGCTCGATAAGCACCCTAATTGTCTCTATTTTTCATTTTTTTAAACTGCTTATTTATTTGTCACCGCTCAAATTTCATTAAAATCTTTTATATTTTTCATTTAAAAATTTATAAAAGAAAATTTGAATGATAGAAGTAGTAGGTTCGGGCCTACTCGTTTCCTCTAATATAATTGTACTAACTGTTAATTGGTCTACGGGCAAAGATATTAAATTATGAGTTATATTTTGATACATAAATTATGTAAAAATTTTATATAATTTTTTATATTTAAGCTATAAAATTTAGAACCTAAATTTCTAACCCTAGCACCATAAAACCTAAACCTTAACCCTAAATTCTAAAATATAAATTCAAACCATAAACCTTAAATTTTACGCCCTATACACTAAACCCCTAAACCCTAACATAAATACTTAAACCCTAAAATTGGAAGAGTTTACTAAACTAAATTTTACACAAGTTTGTGTATCAAAGCATTTTCCTTAATCATTCAAGCGAGATTAAATGTTTGAGTTCTTATTAGGGATGGCAACGGGGAGGCGCGGGGCGGGTTTTTGGCCGCCCCAAACCCGCCCTGATTTTTTAATCCCTAAACCCGACCCTGCCCTGCCCCAAGAATAAAACATTAATTTACCCATCCCGCCCCGATCTATAAATCCTAAACCCGACCCTAACCCAACCCGACCCAAAAATTTAAAAAAATATATTAAATTTCATCGACGATAAATGTTACATCCGATCGAACCACTATCATATTCACAAATATAAATTTCACAGACTTTAAAACTATATAAAAATAAAATAAAACCAATTAAATTACTCACATGAAAAAAAATACATATTTTAAAAAATAAACTCGAACCATTGACCTTTCAGAATCAGATATGTTAAAATTTAAACAATATCTAACAAAAATTACGATAAACACAAACTAAAAAAATAGCTTGAAACCCCTAAAAGTGTTTATATATAGTGGTATTTGTATAAATATAATACAAATAAATTAAAATAATAAAAAATACTAGGGTGGGGAATTTCAACTCATACCCGAACCCGCCCCGACTTAATATTTTTCAATGCCCGCCCCGCCCCGATCCCAGAAAATTATAGAAAAATACCCGACTGGGTCGGGGCACACAGAGTCGGGTCGAATTCGGGCAATTTTTCCATCCTTAGTTCTCATATTGTGAATGGAGCAAATTGAGTTGGAAGGATCGTCCCATAATAGGTCAGTGCAGTACTCGATCCAAATTAATCAATCAAAGTATTGAATATGGTTTATTATAAAAAAAAATACAATAATATTATTATAATCTCAAATAGAAATTATACTTAGAATTTTTAATTAAGTTTTAATTTGAAATAACTCGTGATTTTAAATCTAATTTGTATAAATACAAATGTTTTTAGGGAAAATATTAAATGCACCAGTGGTAAAGAATTTTTGTTTCCTCAATTGTTTTAGGTTTAGGAATTAGAGACTTGGTTTAGAATTTAGAGTTTATGAGTTTAAAATTTAGTGGTTGCAATTAGAATTTATGTCTTAGAGTTATAATTTAAAGTTTAGATTTTAACTTGTAAACAATAAATTCTAACCCTTAAATTCTAGATTTAATTAATTTTTCATATTTTTTCCTCAAAGTGTTAGTATTTATATTTGTAACTCTATTTTTGAATAATAATAATAATTCTAGTACAACATATAAGAATATTAGTACTCCATATGTCATTCCTTACGTCAGTAGTGAAAGATACGGTACAGGTTGCTCTATCTTATGTAATCGCATGCGTCGTCTCTAGGGATGCTAAATGACCGTCTCCTAATTCTTCAAGTTGGATTTTGTTTAAAACTCAATTATTGTTTTATTTGAATTGAAATAAATTTAATTTTAACTCGAAACTTAAATAAGTCAAGTTGATTAGCGACTAATTTAACTTGATAAGCTCGCAAAAAGATCATTAATTTTGTATTAATATGTTAGTTAATGTATTTGTAAATTGTTACTTTAAAATTTAAGTTTTAAAATTACTCGCACATTATTTTGGTATTTGTTTTTTTAAGCAATAGCAACAGAATATAAATGTTAAACCTTCGGATAAAAATCACGTATGCAATTTACAATCTTAAGTTTTCGCTCCTTTAGGATTTCCGATCGAAAGTTGAATGATAAAAACATTAATTGTTAATAGAAGATATAAATGTTAAAATATTCCCTACCGGGATATCATAAGTAGAGCTCGGGGCTGAGCTGGCGGAATTACTATCTTCCGGTTCCGGCGGGGCGCTCGGTGGGAAACTGATAGAATGGGACGATTTTGGGCTGCTGAAAGAAGTTAGATCTTCTTTAGGAGGAGGTAGGGGAAATCTCTCGGGAACATTTCCCTTTCGACTAACCAGAATATTAAGTTCTATATATTATTATTAGATTTTATTTATATTAAAAAATAATATAAAATTTTGACGAGTTTAATGTACAACGAGTTTTTAATAAATACGAGTCGAACAAAAATTTATCGAACTTATCCAGTACTGAGTCGAGTTAAGCATGAGTTAAATAATTTTTTATTTGAATTAAACATTGCTAAACTCACAATTGACTCGCTCAATAAACACCCTATTCGTCTCTACTTTTCATTTTTTAAAATCGCTTATTCATTTGTCAAGCGCTCAAATTTCTTTAAAATCTTTTAAATTTTTCATTTAAAATTTTATAAAAAAATATGAATGATATAAGTAGTAGGTTCGGGCCTTCTCGTTTCCTCCAATATAATTTTACTAACAGTTAATTGGTCTACTAGAAAAATATATTAGATTATGAGTTATATTTTAATACATAAGTCGTATAAAAAAATACACAACTTTTTATATTTAAGCTGTAAAATCTAAAACATAAACTTCAATCTTAGCATCATAAAATCTAAACCTTAAACCCTAAATCCAAAAATTTAGATTCTAACCATAAACTTTAAATTCTACACCCTACACACTAAACCTCTGAACCCTAACATAAATACTTAAACTCTAAAATTGGAAGGCTTGTATAAACTAAAATTTACACAAGTTTATGTATCAAAGTATTTTTCTTAAATCATTCAAGCGAGATTAAATGTTTGAGTTCTTATATTATGAATAGAGCAAATTGAGTTGGAAGGATCGTCTCATAATATGTCAGTGCAATACTCGATCCAAATTAATCAATCTATGTATTGAATATAGTTTATTATAAAAAAACATTTTATAATAATATTTATTATAATCTCAAATAGAAATTATACTTGAATTTTTAATTAAGTTTTAATTTGAAATAACTCGTGATTTTAAATCTAAGTATAACTTTCGTATAAATATAAATATTTTTAGGGAAAATATTAAATGCACCGGTGGTGAAATTTTTTTATTTTCTCAAACGTTTTAGGTGTAGGAATTAGGGACTCGGATTAGAATTTAGAGTTTATATGTTTAAAATTTAGTCGTTGTAGTTAGAATTTATGTCTCATAGTTAGAATTTAGGGTTTAGTGGTTAGGGTTTAGATTTTAGGATAATATGTTAGGGGTTTAGGTCTTAACCTGTAAACCATAAATTCTAACCCATAACCTTAAATTCTAACCATAACCCCTAAATTATAAACCCATTCACCTAAATACTAGACTTTAAATCCTGAAATGAAAATCTAAACCCAAAGTTAATGTACTTGAAAAAGAAAAAAAAATCACTGTGAATGCTTAAAACATTACCCATATTTTTACCTATTTAATTTTCTTATACAATAACAGTAGAAAATAAAGTTTTCACAAGCGGTATTATTTATGGGCGTAAAGTTTTAGTTTATGTTTAGATGTTAGGGTTTAGAGGATAATGTTTAGAATTTAGGGTTTAAGGTTAAAGTTTAAGTTTTATATTATAGTTTTAGAGTTAAAATTTTATAATTTTAATTATAGTTTGGAAACAAATATGATTGCGTAATTTTTACACCAATAGTATATCAGATATTTACGATTAAGATCTAGTGTAGTTGATGTCTATGTTATTGGTTCTTATATATTTTTATGAAATTTTTATTTATAAGTGTTCACAATTTTTTACTATATTTTTATTTTCTTGTGCTTTTTAATTTATATGTATATATTATTATTTAGATCTTATAAATTTTGTTTTAATGCTTAATTTTTTTGGCAAAGTTGATAAATGATTATTTTGATTTTTAACTTTTTTTGAATAAATAGTATTTTATTCACCCAAAATTACCTCCAATAAAACCTCTATTATTTTTTTTGTTGTCCTTTCGATTTTTGAGGTTTTGTCATGATTAATCCGAACCGACATGCGTCGCACACCTGGCTTTGGTGGTGAATCTCCTAACGAGATTTTTTTAGCATACACAACGCCTTGAACTAGAGACATGCTTAAGCGATACCAAGTTGCTTATCACTTTGACAAAGCCCGTTGGTTTATCTTTAAATTTTTAAAAATTATAAAATGAAAATGAAAATTTTGATTTTGATTTTGTTATAAAATGAATATCAAGATGTTAGCAGTTGACAAGATGATGATGTGATATATTAAATATTTAATAGATAATATCTTATTTAACCCTCAACTATAATTTAAATTTAAATTTAGTATTTTTAAATATTTTAAGTAATAATTTTAAAAAATAAAAAATATAGTATAAAAGTTCACATTTTTTAAATTATAAAAAATATATTTTGATGTATTTAAAAAAATTATTTTTCTTTCTTTTGTTTCACTCTTATTCGGCTTCAAACTTCTTCTTAAGCTCCATAAGAAAGAAATAACCAAGCAACCAGCTTTGGGCAGTTCCCAATATCGCTGAAATCGCCACAGGCTTCCCATGCATAGTACCAAGCGTAGAAGGAATCAATGCCACATCTGTAAACCCAAAGCTTGCACCTCCAAACCAGAAGTTTAAATTATCGCGGTAGTAGTGTTACGTTTATTGCGTTGCTGGCAAAACAAATGTTACTGCAGTCGTTGCAAATATCGCAGTCATAAATTTATCAAATAACTAATGTTATTGTAAACATAATGATTATAGATATCACAATTTTATATTATACCAAAAATCGCTATATAATAAAAGTTACAAACCGCTATTTAAATCTCTTCTCCAAACCCCTCCTAGCTCCTTCAACCTCCCTATTCTCTCTTTCTTTGCAGCTTCTTGGACCTCACCTGTTGCAAATGGACCGTGCCAAAAGTCTACATTGTACCCTTTGTAAAGTTGGACTGCTGTTGTTTATTTGGACTTCCATGGTCAGGCCCAAGCTTTGGCCCAATTTTAAAAACAAATGATAATATCTATGCTTTGTGTATCTGTTTTGCCCTTATGTTATACATAATTTTTCAATTTAATCCCTCAATATATGTTCCTCAATTTGTATAATGTACTTGCATTATGTTTATTACGTTACTCCTCATTTTCCCATTATAAAATAGATTTATTAGGGAATTTTAGGAACTTTTAAGTATTTTACAATTTTATGATTTTTTTATAAATAATTAAGCATTATTACATATTTCAAAAGAAATCATAATTTCAAAAAATAAGTTTGAAATTTTGACAATTTTTTAAAAAAATAATTAACCATAATTACATTTTCAAAAATAATCCGAAAAAGACTGACATTTTTCGAATTTTTACATTATTATGATTTTATTTGAATTTTATACTATTTTTTAGAATTTTTAACATTATATATTATATACGTGACAGTGTGTGATTAGGTCACATAAACTTTTTTAAATGGAAAAATTGGGAAGGGTAATGTGATCAACAGAACGAAAGTGATAAGACAAACCGATAAAAAAAAATTGAGGGGCCAAGCTAAGAATTTATCTATATTTTAGGGGGCAAAAGGTATTAATCCAGAATTCTATACGAAACTATTAGCATTGAAATTCCGAACAAAAAATCTTTTGCCCTTTTCGGTGTCCCTTTCTATGTCCCAATATTAAAAAAATTAAATTCAAAGCACTAATTCAGAATTCTAAATCTTAAACTCTAAATCATAAAAATATATCTTACCCTAATTCTCTAAACCCTAATCCTAAACTTTAAACTTAATATTTTAGTGTGAGGACTGAGGAAAAAAATGGCAGAGGATGTTTATTGTGAAATTTCATAGTGATAGATTGAGGGAGAGCCACTATTGTCACTTTCAATTCTCAACAAATTTTCTAAAACTATTTTTATATACATTCAACCTCCCTATCCTTTTATTTCTTTTATAGATGAGATATGACCAAAGTCGTTCCTGAGATTTTAGCGGCCCTAGTGCGAACCTAAAAATTAGACCCATAATAATAAGTATTGAAAAAATTGAATTTTAAGAGTGGGTATCTAATATAAAGTATTAGAAAAATGGGTCTCTAATAACAAATGTTTGTTTTTAAAAACATGCCCCTAATAACAAGTATTGAGAAAAAATGGACTCCTAATAACAAATATTGAGAAAAATAGGGTATTTAATAACAAGTATTAAAAAAAATAGCTCTCTAGTAACAAGTATTGAAAAAAAATTAAGAGTATATGCCTAATAATAAATATTAAAAAAAATTAGGCCCCTAATAACAAATATTGGGGAAAAATTGAACCACTAATAGCAAATATTGGGAAAATTAAATTTTAAGAGTATACCCATAATTACAAATATTGGGAAAAATTGAGCCATAATAACAGGTATTAAAAAAATTAGGGCCCTAATAACAATTATTGAAAAATAGACCTCTAATGTAAGTATTGGGGAAAAATTGGACCCTAATAATAAATATTTGAAAGTAGGCTCCTAATAACGAGTATTGATAAAAACTAAGCCCATAATAACAAATGTAAAAAAAAATAGACTCTAATAACAAGTATTGAGAAAAAATTAAACACCTAATAAAAACTATTAGAAAAAATTGAGTTGTAAGAGTAAACCCCTAATAACAAATATAGGGAAAATTGAGATCTAATAACAAGTGTTAAAAAATTAAACTCTAATAATAATTATTGAAAATAATTGGACTCTAATGACAAATATTGAAAAAAATAAAATTTAGAGTAAACTCCTAATAATAAATATTAAAAAATTAGACGATAATACTAATATTGTAAAAAAACATTGGGCCTGGGCAATCGCCCCTATGGCTCATGCCCAGAGACGGCTCTGGATATGAAAATATACAAAGAAATGCAGTGAAACACACAAAGGGCGTGTGGACGAGAGTTCCCCAATGACTCTTAGCAGGATTTGCTCTCAAATTCTCACCTCCAAATGCTCATCCACTCAACTTGTAATTTCCCTCTTTTTTTCTCTCTTTTTTTCGTATGGTTTATTTATGCTACGTGATATTTGAACGTACCCCACAGTTTTCTTGTCAACTTTCGAATTCATATATAAACCCTTTGGTGTTTTCTTCATTTTTCCAATCTGTGTTCTTTGTCTTGCATTGAAATATATACTAGAGTTTCATCTCTTTAACTGCTTTCTCTGCATGCACTGTGGTGCATAGTTTGGTAACCTAAGCGTATGCTCTTCTTCTTCTTCGGTTCAATCTCTTTTCTTTAGCTTGTTGCCGTGTCGGTTTCGATTAATGATTCTGCTGTAATTCTGTTTACGTGATGTTTTCTCATGTTCGTGTTTCTGGTTCAACGATATGTACTTGTTTATATGATTCTGTGTTTTGAACTTGTTTGTGTTTATGTCTTGTACGTTTCCCCCACTTCCTGCTTGTATGATAATACTAACTAAACATAATTACCTTATTTAAGGCCTAATACAAAGAAACCATACTTAACTTTGTTCTTAGTTTCCAGGGAAACAAAGTAAACATAAATGACCTTATTTTAAGGCCTAGTGGCAAAAGAACTGTTTGTTACATATAGACGTAAACTAGCTCAAGGGGAATATTTCACGTTCTGTTGGTCCATTTTGGGTAGATGTTGGCTGTAAATTTTAAAACTATTCGCTTGCTCCATACCCAGGGTGAGGATCAAACCTCAACCTCTGGTTAAGATAGGAGATACTCTTATCATCTCATCTCATCTCATCTAAGTCATGTGGTTGTATAGATACTTTAGATATGAGGTAATAAAACTTTGTAAATATAGGCAGGGTGCTGAGGGGGACAGTCGTACCCCTACAAATTTTAAGTGTAGATATTTTTTTTGTATTTTCTATTGATGGTCTGATTTTGCACCCCTAAAATTTTATAATTTTAACCCTTACATTTTTAATATAGCTTCCTAATAGTTCGCACCCGACATAAAATCCTGAGTACGTCCCTGAATATAGGTACTTTAGATATGAGATTACGTGATTTTGCATGTTTTCCTTATATGCTGTCAACTCTAAAATCTCAATTTCAAAGGTGAAAACCTTCATTTACTTACCTGGATGCATGTCTAAAATATCTAGAAAACATAGCTCTAGCTTTCAGCCACCATTTGTTTGGATTGTTGCTCTCATGAGCAAATCATCAGTCTTATATCATATTGGCTTTGTCCCCAAAATGCTAACCAGTAGAGAAAAAATGCAGGCAGAAGACTAAATTTTAAGAGCAAAGATGGAGATAACCAATGTGAGTGAGTACCAGGCAATTGCAAAGCAAAAGTTGCCAAAGATGGTGTATGACTACTACGCATCTGGTGCCGAGGACGAGTGGACATTGCAGGAGAACAGAAATGCTTTCTCAAGGATCCTGTGAGCTATCTGTCCATCTTTTATTGCAAAAGATCTTTAGATTTTTGTTCATTTCTGTTTAAATGTTTAGATGTCCATTTCATGAAATCTTTTTCTATGCAATGCTTAGGTTTCGTCCTCGGATTCTCATCGATGTAAGCAAGATAGATATGACTACCACTATCTTGGGTTTCAATTTATCAATGCCCATCATGCTTGCCCCTACAGCCATGCAGAAAATGGCTCATCCTGAAGGTATGGAGCTTTAAAGGACTATCCTCCATTGTAAATACAACCTCAAGTGGACATGGATGCTTAAGTAGACAAAACCTCAAGTGGATTAGCTATGGTTGACTTGACTTGACATGATTGTTTTTGCTTTTTACTTAAGCACTTCCTTCAAGAGCATTGCTATGTTTAACAACCTTACTTTTCTAGCTTCTTTCATGGTAGAACTTATTGCATTTACAGGAAGAGTTGAAATTGGATCAACAGATCATGTGCTTATCTGATGAGTTTTTTTATTTATCATTAAACATAACTTAATATGAACCTTTATAGTTTCATGTAAAGCAATTTGATTCATAGTCTAATGACAAGATCCTTCCATTTTTGACAGGGGAGTATGCAACGGCTAGGGCTGCATCAGCAGCTGGAACAATTATGGTTTTGCTTCAAACTCCAATTTTCCATTTAAATATTTATCCATTAACCCTATAAAGTCATTTGTTCATCGGAAGCATGAACTTCCATGTCATCAATGTTTTAAACATATTTGACGGAAAAATAAGGTATTTTATTTACATGGTCATTTCAGACATTGTCCTCATGGGCCACTTCTAGTGTTGAGGAGGTTGCTTCAACAGGACCAGGCATCAGGTTTTTCCAACTCTATGTAAGTTTGAAATGATGTTCCTTAAAAACCAATTGTATAATCTAAAGATTCATTCGTGGGGATAAGTTTTTTAGGCATTATGTGATAACTGGTCTGTTGTGTCCAACCTTCAGGTATATAGGGACAGGAATGTCGTTGCACAGCTCGTGAGAAGAGCTGAAAGGGCCGGTTTCAAGGCAATTGCTCTTACAGTTGATACTCCGAGGCTCGGTCGCAGAGAAGCCGACATCAAGAACAGGTAGGATTATCTCCCTTCGAGTCTCAATGTCCCTTGAAGCATTCTTCAAATATATTGTCACAGTTAAAGTTAGATGTTTGATTCTGTATGTATGAAAGTCTAGTTGCACACCAGAATTCATCAATTTCAATATTCTCTTACAGATTCACTCTACCCCCATTTTTGACATTGAAGAACTTTGAAGGTTTAGACCTTGGCAAGATGGACAAAGTGAGTAGTCCCTTTTAATTGTTAAATTATCAACCTAGCAAACAACAATATAATCTTTCAATCCCAATAATGAGCTTATATTCCATCTAATATTTTATTTGTTCTTCTGAGCCATGCAGGCTAATGACTCGGGACTTGCATCATATGTTGCTGGACAAATTGATCGTACCCTCAGCTGGAAGGTTTATATATATATATATATATATATGCATGAGTCCATCAGAAGATTTTTTTGGTTGATCTATAATCCGTATTCAATGTTGTGAATAGAAACCATGCTTGAGATTTCTCATTTATAATGATCATGTTTAAGGGAATGTAGACTAGAATATGCTAAAAGAAACTCATGGTGTCCAGAGATGGTGTTTTTATATTCAGATTTCATCTGAGGCTTTTGAATGATGGATTGTGATGGCTAATTTACATAGCATAATTTATCTGTAATTCACTCAAGAATTTTAGCTTAAGTTCTTCAATCCATTGTAGTAGTAATGGCAACCCTAATTGCAGATGCTATTGAAGATATTTGGACTTAAACCATGAGCTCAGCTTATTATGGTTTGGTTATGTCTAAAGATTCTTTCAGTTAACAGTGCACTTAATAAAATCTTTTGGCTGTGTATAGGATGTGAAATGGCTTCAGACAATTACCAGCTTGCCAATTCTTGTGAAGGGTGTACTCACTGCTGAAGATGGTAAGAAAATTTGAACCTCTCTTCTTCTCGGACCGTTTCGATAACATATGCTTCTCTTGCAGCAAGGATAGCAGTACGGGCTGGAGCAGCTGGTATCATTGTCTCCAACCACGGAGCTCGGCAGCTTGATTTCGTTCCTGCCACTATCATGGCCCTGGAAGAGGTATGCCAATGCTTTCAGATTTCTTCTAACATGAGACAACAATACCGAAACAACATGCTTGACAAATTCTTCAATTCCAGGTTGTGAAGGCTGCACAAGGACGGGTACCGGTCTTCTTGGACGGCGGTGTTAGGCGTGGAACGGACGTATTCAAAGCTTTAGCACTGGGAGCCTCTGGTATATTTGTAAGTATTAAGACTGCTTCATGGAAAGGCATTACACGTTGCATTTTGGCACTAGAGTTGTCTATGTTTTACTAAATGGCACAAATTCAGAGTAAAGACTTGGTTTTATAATGGCATTAATCTCAGATTGGACGACCGGTGGTGTTCTCATTGGCTGCAGAGGGGGAAGCCGGTGTAAGGAAAGTACTCTCGATGCTGCGTGAAGAGTTTGAACTAACCATGGCGCTGAGTGGTTGCCGTTCCCTCAAAGAAATCACCCGCCAGCACATTGTGACGGACTGGGACAGTCCTCACGGTCTTCCCGCCCCAAGGCTATAGAAGCATGGTTCAGAGTATCAGAGTCTGCCATCCAATATTGCATAAACTAATGATGAATGCATGCCTTTTTTCTTTGAAGCACAATATTTCTGTTTGAATGATTAGAACTTTTGTAATGATGATGATCATGGCTACTTCTGCCTTCACTGTATATTCTTTTCGTTAAATTAAGATATGGCGTCTGCTTGAAAATGTTCAATAGCTTACAAGAAGGAAAAATGAACCCAACGAAAGTAAAATCTCTGCAAGTTTCTATCAGAAATACACATAGCTAGGAACTAAAATAGGACCTTAGTTATTTGAGTAATGCTACTTGTCAACCATTTTTTTTCTATTCGAGTCATTGTTCAGTCATTCCAGCCATGTTGTTTATTTGTGATTGGTTAGCAAATGAACCTTACACCACCTATGGTATGTTGCCACCTGCGGTACATCGATTCGAGAGTGAATGTTGGATGTAGATACATTTATATTTGAAGGGTCGTGATGTTATCTATGTCTAAATTTGTGTTGGATGGAGGGTTTGCTGTAGATCAGTTAAAACTGGCAAAGGGGTTATCAGTTAACAGATTTGATGGTTTCAAAAGGGGGTCTGATCCAAGATCTGTCTTTTTGAACCAATCCTTGAATGAATTAGCGTCTAATTCATTTGTTCATTGTTCTAAATTCTCAAAAACAGTGAATTATAGTGAAATTGCAGAATATATACATTAACTTCATGTGGTCTATGCACTGTTTGATGCACACAAGTTAAAAAAAAAAAAAAAAACAGGGATCAACTGAGCTTCAATACTTCCTAGACACAAAAGCCACAAGGTATAACAGCCTTTCACGTCTATATCGATCCGCAGGGACGGACGCAAAATTTTATGTTAGGGAAGATGAACTTATAAAATTTTATGGGGGCGGAAATAAATTTTTAACAGAAAAAATTTTAAATGATATATAAATTTTAAATTTTTAGGGGAACGGCTGCCCCTCCAGCCCCCTCTCAGTCCATGCTTACAGATCAAACCAAAACGATATGTTTATAATATTCCTTTCAGATTAAAAAAACTGTTACAAAAAGTTTTTAAATTTAGAAGATGGTATATAAAAGTCGTAAAGACAAATCGGGTGCATATATTTAGTTATCTCTTCATCATCAAAGTTTGTTCAATTGAATAAGATCAAATATTTTCTTTACTAAATTAGTTATTAAATGAATTTAATTTGAAATTATTAATTAATTGAATTAAGAAAAATGACCGAATATACTAAACATATGTTATATTATCTTTAAGTCCAGACTTTGTTCAAATTTTATTTGAAGACCCAATTATTTTTTTAAGAAAAAATACAATTTAAAAATTAAAGGGAAATTATCTATTCGATACCTCACTTATTATTCTTGTGTTTCTATTTTGGTCACTCAATTAATTTTTTTGATAAAATAATACATAATATTACGTTTTATTTCTATTTGTTATTCTACAGTTAAAAATTAACGACAAAACTGCCGTAATATTTTTATTAAATTTTTTTCTTCTAATCAACGATTCATTTGATATTTTTAATGATTTTATTCCGAAATGTATTTATTTAGGGTGATATTTTTGTTACAAAAGAAATATCAAGATATTCATTATCAATTTCTTTTAAATATAATTTAAATATGAAGTGATTTTAATAAAATAATAATAATGTTCATTTTTTAAAAATTCGAATTTAAATATTTATGTGTGCAAGGCATGTGCATCTGATTAAAAAATCAAAAAATATAAACAAATATTATCATATAATTAAATCAATATATTAAAATAAAAAGCAGACCATCAATGCACAACGGTAAGGTTAGGGTTACACATTAAGGAAAACCACCACAAGACTTTAACACCAATCACTATTCTACTCCTTTTAATGCTCCAACATCAAACCCCTTTCTTGACCAACACAAATTCACTCCCTTTCCCAATCACTCTATATAGCTTGGGACCAACTATTTATTCTATTTTTAATTAACTGAGAAGGCTTATCAAATTGAAAATTTTAAGTTTTTAAAGAATTTTTTTCAATTTTTATTTTCTAAATAATTTTATCTTTCACGACATACGTCACATTCCGATCGTAAATAATGAGTAAAACATATAATAGTATAGAAAAATAATTAAAACCAGAATGATATTGAAAAAAAAAATTGTGCAGAAACAAAATATAAAGGTTGATGTTATATTAAATCGAATATATATTTTTTGAACGAAAAATATAATAATAAATATTAAAAATATGAAATCAATACATTAAAATATTTGGGGTGGAAAGGTGGTAGAAATTTCGAGAGGAAAAAATGAAATTATAAGATAAAAAGTGTCACATCTCTACACGCGGTTTTCGGTTGGCCTCGGTTTCCTGATTATTCGTGTATGGTCCCAAAATATTATTATTAATAAAATAAAATAAAATAAAATAAAGCGGGCAGGTTTCTTTTCCTTTTATTCATTTATTCAATCAATCGACTATTTCAAACATTACTATACCATTTTTATATTATAAATATTTAAAAATAAAGAATATATATAGTAATTCAATGATTAATGCTTTAATTATTGTGGTCAAAGCTTCTGACTCATTATTTGTATTTTTTAATTTCGAAACAATTAGTTTAGGAAAAAAAGCTAAACTCAATTTAATCGAATTTAACTTGTTATTTTTCAACTCTGATATTCGGTGCTAACATACAACAAAATTTATCATTCTAATCATTGCTATATCGACATGTTATTTGATCTTTGTCGGTTTGATATGTTCCTAATTTTAGATAATTAAAATGAAGAAATCACAATTTTTTAATTAATTTTTTTCTTCAACATTCAGAATACAATACACATATTATTCAGATTTTTACTCGTCCATAAATATTATAATATTATATTTTAGTATAATATTATACATTGATATAAATTTAAATTTTTACATAATATATATTATATGATATATTAAATATAATAATAAATATATTATAAACAAGTTGAGTTAATTTCGGTAGTTGAATGTTGGAACCTGAATTCGTCCCGTATTTAAACAAATCTATTTTTTGTTCAAACACAATTTTCGATCCTAATATTTTAGTTGAGGATGAGTCTATCACATGCGTCGAACACCGCTAAACAATATTAAACTAATTAATAAAGATTAAAAATCATAATGACTTAATATACAATTAATAATTATTTAAAATTAATTTTTAATTAAATTATTTTCATATATTATATTTTTGGGTAAGCTACATATTTAGTACCCAACTTATTATCATGTTTCTGTTTTAGTATCTCATCTATATTTTTTTGGTAAAATGATACTTAATGTTATGTTTTTTGTACCCGAACGTTAAAAATTAATAGAAATAATGACTTGATTTATTTTTAATTGGCATAATAATAGTTTTAGTCCAAAAACCTTATACGTTTCTATCAATTTGGTCCAAACTCCATCATTTTAATCATGATATTAAATATTTGTGTTAAAACTACAAATTTTTTCTCTTTTTTCCTCCCAAAAACCTTCAACTCCTCTTTTTAATTTGATTGTATAATAATGGCTTAATTAATCAACACCACAACCATCATCCATTCGCAAAGTCTATTTCCATTTTCAACGAGGAATAATAGTTCTTAACAAGGATTGCCTTGATTTCTTGTTAATTGGGAAAATAACTATTGATTTGAATAATTAGCACCAGCCGTGAAAATGGATAAAATCACCATATTCCTGAACGAGTTATTTTAAAACACTTATAAACTTAAAACTTTAAATTAAGCCATCCAAAGTCGATCCATCAACAGAATTTCCAGATCCAAGCTGTAATTTTTCCTCATCAAATTATCAAAACAATGGCCCGTACCAAGCAAACTGCTAGGAAATCGACCGGCAGCAAAGCTCCACGCAAGTAGCTCACCACGAAGGCCGTTAAGAAATCGGCTCCAGCGACCGGAGGAGTGAAGAAGCCTCCAGGAACCGTTGCTCTCAGGGAAATCAGGAAGTACCAGAAGAGCACAGCATTGAACTCCTGATCCAAAAGCTTTCATTCCAGAGGCTGGTTAGGAAAATCGCTCAAGATTTCAAGACTGATTTGAGGTTCCAAAGCAGCACCGTCACCGCTCTTCAAGAAGCTGCTGAGGATTATCTCGTCGGACTGTTTGAGGATACTAACTTGTGTGCTATTCATGCTAAGAGGGTTACGATTATGCCTAAGGATATCCAACTTACCAGGAGAATTAAGGTGAGAAGGCTTAGATCTCCTTTGTTTGGCAGTTATTTTATGTCTAAAATTAGAGATCTACACTTCCCCCCCCCCCTCCATTTTGTTGTATTTGCTTTCAAATGGTTGATGTAAATCCATCGAATTTTATTGAATTTGTAGTCTCGTGTTGTTACCATGAAGTTTAATTAATGGAACTAGAATAATTTCTTCAATAATCCACCCAAAGTCAAAAAACTTATATTTCTTAAAACAAAATCACCCTAATTTAGTTTCTCCTTTGGCAAATTATAGTTCGTATGAAGAAGATGAAAAGTTGAGAAACTGTTGCAGAGGAAGAAGGAAAAAATGGGAAATTTAAGGTTTAACCCAGATATTTAAGATGAGATAAATCCGTGTTTTTTAAGATGAAGGTTTGAAACTTTAAATTGGGGTTATTTAAGGATTGAAATTTGAGATGAGAATTGGGTGATTATGATTTATTAAATCTGCAAAAAATTCAAGTTTTAAATTAACGTTTTCCATTGTTAGAGGAAGAAGAAAGAGGATAAAGAAAATTTAGGTTTTACCCAAATATTTAAGATGATAATTTAATTGATAAAATTTGAACCAAATTGATAAAATGTATAAATTTTAGGACTAAAATTATTATCATACCATTTGAAAATAAAGATTAAAAAATATAATATATATGAAAAATAATTTAATTAAAATTTTATTTTAAATAATTATCAATTGTATGTTTAATCCTTGAAATTTTTAATCTTTATTAATCAATTTAATGGTGTTCAGCAGTGTTCAACGTTAATGATGTTCAACTTTATTCGACGCTTGTTGTAGAATTTTTCTTTAGTTGAGATCCTCTCACATTAGAACGGACCTTGGAGTTTGAATGGATAAATCGATCCTTGAACATGTCTACTCTACTATAAGAATAATACCGTTACTATTGAATGGATTAGATTAGTCATTCTATTACAGTTTAGTTCTTATACTAGTAAAAAGAATCTAATAATAGGTTAGTTTAGAAATTTTCAATATTAGTCAACAATTTTTAGAGCATGTGGTTAAAGTTTTCAATTAATCCCTTTTTTTTAGGTTGTGGGTTCAGAACTCAGTAGGAATAAAATTTTAATTTTTTTCTTCTAGGTAGAAATTGTTAAAAAAAAATTAATATTGTTTGAAAGAATTATATTTCCATAACTTTATGGTTCAACAAAGTGAAATATTATGTTTGTAGAAAAAAAATATTTTTATTTTAAACAATAATCGTTAAATAGCTTTTTATTCTGACTAGTATAAAGATTAAAATAATCCATTTAATAGTTGATAGGTTATTCCGAACCGATTTTTAAAATAAATGAACTAAATTGGTACAATTTCACCTAACAAGTATTTTCACCAACAATTGCACCATTACAATTAGGGATGGCAAAATAACATGAATCCGTTGATTTTGACCCGACACGATCTGATAAGGGCAAGTTTTTTCTTAAAAATTCGGGTTCATGTTAGGTCGGGTCAGATTATTGAAAAATAAAATAAATTCGAGCCGAACCGGGTTCGGGTTTAGAGTGAAAATTCCTGACCCTATATATTTATATATATTTATTATAATTTTATATATTATATTTAATAGTTTTTATTAATTTGTCCCGAGTCGGGTTTAGTCAAATTTTTTATTAAAATATCGATGTTGGGTCGGGGTCGGGTTATATTTTTTATTATGTCGGGTCAGGTCGGATTGGGGATATATAAATTAGAGTCGGAGCGGGGCGGGTGGTTTAAATTTTGGGTCGGGGCGGCCAGGAACCCGCCCCGCCCCGTTCCCATCCCTAATTACAACTGTGCATACGTCGACATCGGTTATTATTTATTTTTAGTTGTTTTATTGGCTTCTCATGGCTTTACATTTATTAATCTGAATCTATCCGCGTCGCACACCTGATTTTAGTGGATTTATTTGTTGTTGCCTTGTCGGTTTCTCAGGGCTTTGCACTGATTAATCTGGATTTATCCTCGTCGAACATCTGGCTTTGGTGGGTGAGTCTCCCAACAAGAACTTTCTGCATATACAAAGCCTTAAACTCGATATCTGTTTAAATAATATTAAATTGTTTACCAGTTAGACTAATCCCCGTTAATGACATTGGATATTATTTTAATTGTTAAATAAGTACTGTTTTCTCTTAATAAATCCTTGACTTTAGCAGGTAAGACCCCCCCCCTTTTTTTTACCGAAAGTAAGACCATTTTGAATTTGGGAACTGGAGGAATAATTTGCACGTAAAGTTTGAATATTTTAATCCTAATGTTTGGTATCAATACAAAGTTATTTCTCCGACAAATCGACATGTTTTTTATGTCATGTCAGGTCGTATAATTTATTTTCGTTACAATTGACGGTGTATAAAATAATAGTTCCGTTGTATTATTTTTAACCCAATTGTAGTTGAAAGTAGGAGCAATAATATTCCCCATATTAATGTGCTATGCTCTATTTATGTATGTATGTATGGTTTGATGAATATGTATATTATTATTTATACACATTGATCGCCGGTATTTCAATTAAATTTTGTAATTTTCAACCACCTTAAATAGTGTATCATTGTCGACTGAATTATAATTTAATTGATAATTTTATAATTAATTTATAACATTTTCTATTCCATAAATTTAAACACTTAAATGTACAAGAAATCAACATTTATATTAGAAACTCGAGGAGTAAATATTATAGATAATTTATACACTATGTCAAAATCTTATAAAATGTAGTTAGTTGAATTTTAAATCAGTTAATACTACTATTATTAAAATATATAAGAGAATGTAAGTTTATGAACGAAGTCATTAGTTTTTTTTAAACAATTTTTATTTAGGAAAGAAAAATTTTATTTTTAATGGGTCATAAACTCACAATCTAAAAGAAAGAAAGAGTGTCAATTGAGAACTTTTAATCACTCGCTGTAAAGATTATTGACCGAAGTCATAAGTTTTTGAAAGATTGTTGTAGCTTAAATTTATATAATTTTTTAATAAAGATAATTTCATCACTTTTTATTAGTTTAATTATGGGTATCTAATTTATCAATTTGTCAATTCAAATTGGGTATTGTAGAGGTACATTATGGAGGCGATTTTCTTAATTTGATTTGCTTCATTTATAATGTTAAAATTCAAACTTTTGACCTTGCTTAGAGGATATGTTGTCTCATCCCACTAAACCAATAGTTTCACCACTTTCTTTTAACTTAAAACTTGATGATTTAAAGAAATTAAAGATAAATAAACAGATATTAGTCCAAATGATAAATAATTTAGTATCATTTAAGCAGATATTAAATTTGAAATATTATATATGTAAAAGAACTTCATATATATTCACTAAAATTAGGTGTATAACATGAATCGATCTGAATTAATTAAATATAAAAAATATTAAAGATATTTTTTTTATCATTTGACGAAGGCGAAGCATGGCTTTTGAGTTTTGCCTACCTTATTTTTGTTATTTAAAATGTGTTTAAGTGTATAGTATTTTTGGAAAATCAACAAAATTAATAACCAATTAAACCAACTTACGTTAACGATCCGTCACCTTATTAGTTTGCTATATTTATGAAAGTGGTTGATGATAACGATGGGAATGAAAACTGTACTATATTAACAAGAAATATACTTACATTCAGTAGAAACAAAGCCAGAAAAGAAAAACTAAAAATTACACAGTTTCTTTTGAAAATTTTGACACTAAAACCTTTCTACTTCTATTTTCCTCTTCCTCCAAGTATAGTGAAAAACTACCCTTTTTTAAACAGGAAAAAAAAACCATAATAATGGCCTAAAAGATGCGACATAACCAAAGATTATGAGGCAGCTATTTTCTCAAAGTGCGTGAGCCTGTTATCTGCCAATCTAGAATTGTAAGCAGATCTTTTGTACTCAAACCATGTAAATTCTTTGTACAAGCTTTGCTGATCCCCTCTCATCAGAGATGGCAACGGCGCTATTTTCTCACTCAACGGTGGTCCACAGAAATAAATCATCGACAGCCTTGATTTCACACTGTTCGCCACCACCCTGTGCTTCACACTTTTGAACCTCCCATTGGTCATTACCTGAAAAAAAAACAACCACCTCCATTACAGAACTGCTTCAAGCTCACATTTTGAAGATGACCCAGAGTTGTTTGATTGGTTTTGCTTGTTTTCATGTGTTTGGATAGAGAGAAAGTGTGTTTTTTTTTTCTTCTTACCTGTAAGGAATCGCCGACGTTGATGAAAAATGAGTGGTGGTCGGGTGGGACTGAAATCCAGGAGCCGTCTTTAAGAGAGATTTGAAGGCCGGAAGTGTTGTTGGATCTTAGAACCGAGATGATTTGTGGGTCAGTGTGTTCTCCGAATCCAATCACATTGCTGTTCAGAGATTGAAGAACATCTGGGCATGGAGGGTAATGGTTTAGTCTGAAAACAGAGTCGCTCTGTTCATCCATCATCAGCTTACTCAACGCATTCCTCGGTTGAATCTTCAGCCCATCCGCCACCATTTCCAGTATCTCGCACGCCATTTCCTTCACCGCCGCCATATAATTATTCAAAGCAACCCTGGAAAAAACAACAACAAAACAGACACAGTTTCAAAACCCATAAACAAAACACAACAGATACCCTATCTCTGTCTCTGGTAAAAAAAAGTACCTGAAACTTTCTGGGTTTTCAGTTGCGAGATTGGGGTCTTGGTTGGTCATGAGGAGGAGATATTCGACCCAACCAACATCACCATTGGGACCGATCCTTTTGTTCCCATATCCATAAGGTTTGGGCTGCCCTGTTTTCTCCTTCTCAGAAAGCGGTAAAGAGAAGAACTTGGTGGCTTCAGATTCAAGCCTGGAAATGAATTCCATGGGAACCCCATGGTTGATCACCTTGAAGAATCCGAATTCCTCACAGGCTTTGATTATCTGGTGTTTGGAATCTGGTTTCGAGAGGTCAACAACAGGGATAAGAGGAGGGAACAATGCGGAAGCCGGCTGCTTGTTTCTGATGTAAGAGAACTGTTCAATTGCTGGTTTTGATAATATCACCATTGTTTTGTTCTGCTTTACTGGTTTTTCTGTTGGGTTTTTTTCGATGCAACTAAGGAAGATGGAAAAAAGAAGAGAGCAGATAAACAAGATTGAATCTTTTGGGTGATGAAAATGGATGGTTTTTGAGTTTCAAACAGATTTGTATACAAGGGGGAAATGGCTTTGGGTTTTGCCTTACTATATATAGAAGAGAAAAGAGAGAGAAAGTTTTATAAAAAATATATATAATATTTATATTTTTATTAATTAAAAAGAAAATATTTTTATTTATTTGTTGTACATAAGAGAATCCAGTGATAATAGGGAAGACGTGTAATTTTTAATTCAAGCAGACTGAGGTCGGCCGTCAGAACCTTTCAGAAAAGTAATCAAGTCAACACTCAATATCAATCCACCATTATTATTATTTTTTATTTTTAAATATAATTTGAAAGGCAACCATATATTTTTTGTACTTGAACTTTATTTCCAGATGTAATTTAATATTTAAATATTTTTTAGTCAAATAAATGTCTTTATTTGACTTTAAAATTTAATTTTGTATTAAATTTTTTTGGTCCAATTAATACATGAAATCAATTTTTTAAAAATTATACCTGTGCTTACCTTACTTATTCAAGTGATTTATCATAAATATTTACTATAATATTTACTTAATTTTTTAAGTTTATATACCTTATTAGATAAAAAAATATTAAATTATATCTTTAAATTAAATTTATTTACTAAAATATATATTTACTTTTATTTATAGTTATTATTAAACTCGGATTTTTATACCAAAATTAAGAGGTATTACATTTTTATACCAAAATTAAAACACATATAAAATGAGACAATATGAGTATCCTTAGTCATTAAGCTAATTAGTGGATCTTATTCCATTCATTTTTTTATTTTAACCTGTTTGTTTCAATATTGATAATCATATACCAGTAAGAAATATAATTCTTAAAATAGTAATTATATTTTTATAATTATAAAAATTATAATTATGTATAGTTTACAAATTATAATTACAAAAAAATCAAGAAATCTTATAATTAATTAAACAAATAAATCTTACAAACATCAAGGTTAATTACTAGCATAATTCTCACGGATCTATTTTTTAAAATAAAGAATATAATTAGATGTTCTAATAACATTGAATTCAATATTACAGATTGCAGCGAACAAGGTTTTTGGAAAGATTTAGTTCTCTCTTTATATCCAGAGTGCAATTCTGGGGGCTCGATTTCAAATAGCAATGAGCGAGAGCGGTGAAAAAACCGCTGACGATGCTGGACTATCTTTGTGGGTCATCTTTCGGATCAAATTCATTGGAAGGGAGTGTGACAGGTATTTGATCGGCACGAAAAAGTGATGGATGTCTTTGTTCCGATAAAAAGAGCAAGAGATGGTTCGCAGTTTGATTTTGTTCATATGAGGACGGAGATGAAGGCTAGGCGGGTTATTGAGCGTTTGCATTGTAAGTGAATATATGGATCGCAGATTACTGTCTCATTCGCCCAATGGAGCGTCTCGAGATTACTATTGGAAACGAAAAGATAGAGTGGTGTTGAAGAGTGTGAAAGAGTCAAAGACGCAGTTGGGGAGGCACAAGAGGAGAAGCGGATTCAGGTTGTACAGGGTGTGATCGCCATAAATAAAGTTGAGGTTTTGCAAAGTTGTGCGATTGCGTGGTGTCGGTTCCCAATTAGAATCGCAGTGTTGATGAGAAAACTAAAGGCGGTAAGGATTGAATGTCTTTCAATAATGCGTATTGCGGGGTCTCGACTAATGTTAATGTTTACGAGTCTTGAGGCTAGAAGAAGAGTTCTCGACAATATGGCGCTTGATAAATGGTTTACAAATGTGCAAAATTGGGTACCTGGTTTGGATTCGAAGAATCGACGTGTGTGGTTAGCGATTAGTGGACTGCCGATGCATGTCTGGTCGCGAGGGACTTTTGATAACATGGCTTCGCTTTGGGGAAATATGATCAGATGTGATGACTTAAATCTTGAGCCACATTTATTCGAACGATGATGGTTTCTCATTGAGACCTCACAATTGGAGCGGATTGATGAGGTTATAGAAATACAAGTACATGGCGAGGCATTTCGAGCACATGTAATGGAGATAGAACCATCTGTAGAACAACTAGTGTGTGCCAATTGTGAGGGGGCATGCGAGTCTGATGAGGAGAGTGTTGATGATGAGCCATAATTGAATGACAGTGTCAAGGATCAGAAGATAATGGAATGTGAGAAACACATGCATTGTATTTCGAGTGAGTGAATGGAGGATGTAGAGTGTGATAAAGAGGTAGCAGGTGAGCAGTTTTGTCTCCAGAGGGATAATGCACAACAAGGAAATTTATATATTAGTATGGTACCGTATTGACGAGATAATCAGTTGTGGAATGTACAAGAACTGGTTGAGGAACGTGTGAGTGGTGGAACGGCATACTCGGGGGATCATACTGTGGATGAGGAGGCAGGATTAGTGTTGAGAGTCGAGCCTATGGAGGTACGTAGGGTGGATAGTGGATTAGGGCTGAATGAAATTGCACCGTTTGATTGTCAGGTGCAATGTGCATCTATGAATTTAGAGGAGGGTGTTAGTGGGCCAATGGTTACCAGTTTTGATGCCCCTGTGGAGCCTATAGCAGTTCTTAATTTTGAGGACTCTGAGCAGGAGAAACATGCAAATATAGAAAAATTAACAACCAAAAAAGGGAGTAAAAGATCTCGGAAGAAGGTTAGCAACTCTAGGGATTCGCTGAAGGGACCAACATCTAAATCAAATTTGTTGCAGCAACGAGAGAATATCCTAACGGAGGCACGTGAAACGGTTCAGCTTGGTCAATTGATAGGGGCTCAAACTATTGGGAACGGGGAGGAAATTGTGAATGATATTGCAAAGCTTATAGAATAGCGGGAAAAAGGGTGTTATGAGTCGTGATGCGTATGCTATCGTGGAACACAAGGGGGTTAGTTTCTTCGGCAACACAGAAATTGGTGCAGAAGACCCTACGACAGCATGGTTGTGAGATGGTTCTATTCCAAGAGCCCAAAATTAAGGAGGTAAGTGTTCAGTTTGTTCGTAAATTTTGGCTGATTGATAATTTTGATTTTGCTTTCTTGCCCTAAGATAGTCGGTCGGGGGATTGATGGTTTTTTGGGAGGTCTTGAATCTAGAGTTGTTACACGAAATTTTGTGCTAGTGAGGGTGTGCGGATTGATGTGGAATGGTTTTGCCAAGTGGTTCATGTATATACTCTATGCGGTCTTAAAGAACAAGTAAATTTGTAAAAGATAATTTAGGGGTCTATTGTTGTGCAAGATGGGCCATGGTGCATTGTATGAGACTTTATTTCGTTTTGTAGTTTGTGCGGTAACAACGCCTTTCAACATTTTGCATGCTACGTGATCGTGGAATTCCATTGAACGATGTGTCATTACGTTGTGTATGGTGAGGAGAAGGGGATGACGGGAATGATCACATTCTATATTCTTGTGATTTTATCCGTGGAGTATGGTCCTTATTTTTTTTATGGTGGCGCCATGCATCTGTTCGCCCAAGGTTGTTAGAGGATATGTCGTGGCAATGTTTGTATATGATTTTGGGTGGTTGTGACATGGGTGATGCATGTTTCGAAGAGACCTTCGCACTTATAGCAGTGGTTTAACCATATGGACGAGGCATGTCGGATTTTACCTTGTGTATGCTTTCATTCAATCTTTCGGGAGGCTAATACGTTTGAGGATGTATTGACGAATAGGTGTGTGACTCGTACAACTTGGTTTCGAATGCCTGAATGATTGAGATTGTTTTCCCCTACCTATGTTGCAATTTATCTTTTATAATGGTCTTTTGCGATTAAGGGTGGGATTGTGTTCTTGATTTGGGTGGGATGCGAGCTCCTTTTTTATATGTTTCGATTGTGAGTAAGATCTTGTGTGCTCCTAGGTTTCGTTTGTAGAGGGATATATCTCGTTGTATTTCGTATTATTGTTGGTACTATTTTCTTTCATTTAGGTTTAGGGAGGTTTTAACGAGGCCTTCGATAATCGATTTATATGATTTTACAGGCAATAAAAATCATATTATTGATAAAAGGGGGTTTAAATTTGATACACAGGCTGTGTAAAATAAATTTTACACAAGCCTGCCTATTTTTACTATAAATCAAAATTAAACATAAACCCTAAAAACCTAAACCCCAAACCCAAACCCCAAACACTAACCTTAAAATTTAAACCCTATAACTCAACTCCTAAACTCTAAACCCTAAACTAAACCCCTAAAACTACACAGTCTGTGTAAACTTTAGGTTACACAGACTGTGTATTGAAGTTTTTCTCATAAAAAAAATATTGAATTCAATAAAACTTTCCAATTACAATAATTATTTAAATATGTAATACACTTATAATTATAAGTAGTTATACCTAATTTAATTACTAAAAGTAACTTTCCAAATACATCTTAAATATATTTTTTGGTTTAACCATTAGTTTATGACCTAAAACTAATTCAGATCGGGTTTTATAGATGCTCGTTAAGAGGACGACATTCTCAATCTAGTTTTCTTCATTCATAACAGCAGTATTCGAACCCTTAATATTGTTTAATGAATTTTTTAGTATCTCATCTCAATAGACCAACTAATTTATGTTACATACATCTTAAATATTTAATCAAAGCTGAAGCGGGTAATGTTTTTATTAATTTATTAACTAAATGAATTGATAAGTTAATTTTTTTTAAAATGTTAACTACAATAATAAATAATATTTGATTTAATAATATGAGTTTTTGAATGCCGAAATCTAAAAACATTTCCAAATATCCATCATTGGTTCATTCATAGGTTGGTTTCATCAAGGAGGAGAAGAAGAAGCTTCTTTCATTTAGAATTGTCTTCTTGAAATAAAATTACAAATCTTATCCCCTTTCAACATCTTTTTCAATTACTTGAATGCTTTGCTAGAAACAATCAAATTCCATTCCATGCACCCGAGGGGGGTCTACAACGAACTACTCATCATAAAATGATTTATTAATTCAACCCATGTATAATTTATGACGTAACATAATATTTCTGAATATAAATATAGGTATTGTTTGATATTTAGCGAATAGCTGATAGCGAATTATATTAGCTAATAGTGGATAGTTGATTGCATTAGTTGATTCAATTAGAGGATTGTATTAGCTGATTGAATAAAAGTGCTTGGTAAAATTAACAAATAGCTGATAGTTGTTTGATTATTTGAACAAGTAAATTGACATATAAGGACATAATTCTATTCCATACTTTGAATAGTTTATTAGTTATCAATCATTTGTATCTATTAATATTAATTAGATTATGAAAAATAGTTGAAGTATCTATATATTAATTTATTATTTATATAATTATTTTTAATATTGAAAAGTTAAAAAGTAAATACGTGAGAGTTAAAAATTAAAATAGAAAAATGTTAAATTTAAGTTATTTGGGGATTTTTTATAGTAATTGTTAAGGGTAAAAGTGTCTTTATAACTCTTTTGTTAAAACATCTAATTTTAAAAAGCTCATATTAGCAGCTTTTTCAAAATTATAGGTTACACTCCAATTGGCTATTCACCAAACATTGAAATTAGCGGATTTGACCGATCAAACCTCTAATTTTAACTCATGCCTCTATTTTAGCTCAAACCGATGTTTACCAAAGAAGACCAATAAGATAGTTTGAATTTATTTGGTTAAATTTCAATCGAGCATCAACATTTTCTTAAAATAATTATTAATATTTTTTACAATAATTATTAATAATTTTAATTAATTCTTTTAAATTTCAGGATGTTTTTCTATTTTTGTAATACTCTTTCTATGCTATTACGACACATAACTATTATCTTACAACGTGATTTTCTCTCATTTTAAGGGTTGAATTTGAAATTGCCTTTTTAATTGACAGTTATTTGATTATCATACTGTTGTATCTCTATTTTGGATCCTCAAACTGGTTCTTTTGTATTGATAGTAGAGGTGGCAATCAAGTTGTTTGGATTGGGGTCTGGTCAGGTCATGTTGATATTTGTTTCGGGTTAGGTCCGATTCGAGTTAGATCTGGTTTGATTCGAATTTAGTTTGGGTCTATGTTATTTCATATTTGGCTGGGTATCAGATCGGTTGATTTTTTGGTCGGGTCAATATCGGATCGATTGACTTTTTGGTTTGGGTCTATATTGGATCGATCGACTTTTTGAGTTGAGTCAATATCAAATCGATTGTTTTCGGGTCAGGTTAATATCGGATCGATTGACTTTTTTGTTCGGTTCTATATCGGATCGATTGCCTTTTAGGGTTGGGTCAATATCGATTGGTTGCTTTTCGAGTCGGGTAAATATCGGATCGGTCGACTTTCAATTTGAGTCAATATACTAAGATGGTATTTTAAATGAGAAAAAGCAATATTAAACTATTAAACTATTACTAAATGTAGTTGTTAACTAGTAATATAATACAAAATGAGAATAAAGCATACATATTTGAGGAAATTAAATTCGGGTTGCTTTTTGGTTCGGTTGATTTTCGGTTTAGGTTTTTTTCGGTTTAGGTTGATTTGTAGTTATGGTTGCTTTCGGTTCGGGTTATTTTCGGTTTAACTAAATTCAGGTCGGTTTTGGTTAAGTTCGATTTGTTTCGTATTTGGGTCAAATTTAGACCATCATGTTCGGGTCTATATCGAGTCTCGAGTCGGAAAAATTGATTCGGACCTCGGGTTTCGGGTCAAGTTTGCTACGTCTAATTGATAGACGCTTGCAACTACTACAAGGATAATTCGTGGTTGAGTTGTGGTAAAACAAATTTTGTCAACGTGCTATCATTATTATATGTATTTTATGTTGATGTTAATAATATTTATCCTTCATTCACGACAATAGTGTTTATTTATGTATCAATTCTATGAGTTATTTCATTTAAAAAAAATTCTATAAGTCATTTGATTAGATTTTAACTCTTTTCTCATACAATTGTCGTTTATACTTTATTTGATTAATTTATGCACTTCAATGATTTTTAGAGAAAAAATGACCGATTAATATGATTAATCTAGCTTGAATTTAAATCATAGACTTTGCTTATAATTTTATTATATTTTCATTTTATTAATAAAATCCACAAGGTTTAGTAAAAAACAAATTGCCAAATTAAATGAGTTACATAATTGAGAGGGTGGGGTTAGAGAAAGTGAGAGTTGATGATGGTGTGTAATACATGTGGCGAAAGCTTAATAAAGAAAGATGGTAGGAAAAATAGGTGGGTCAAAGTGATAAACAATTTAATATCGTTTAAGTAAGATTTGAGTTTAAAATTTTGTGTATGCGAAAAATTCATCTATTAAAATTAGATATATAATATGAATCAATTCGAATTAGTCATGACAAATTTTAGAAAAACCGAGAAAAAAATGGTAAAACTGTTGGGGAAGGCAAACCTCGATACTATAACTTCCAATTTCAATACCATGTTTCTTGCCGATTTTAAAATGTGTGACATCAAACATAGCTAATAATATTCGATACCCATAGATTTTGACTAACACAAGTGCTTTTATATGATTTTCATGAATCCAATTTGACTTTGTGTTTACTGCAAAGTCCAGAGAACTCTCAACTTTTCAACTTTGGTGTTCTCCAGGATTTCTTTTTCTAATTCATGTATTTGATTTATTCTATTATATTATAATTACTAAAACCATCAATTATATGTGATTGTTTACTATATAAATGATTCCTTTTCCATTTTAGGTATTTAATATAAATATAATAGTTATACGTGACATTGTTAACTATATAAATAATTCATTTTCCATTTTATGTCTTCGATATAAATATATTAGTGACTTAAACCATCAATTATACGTGACATTTTTATAAAGATTATCATTTGGTATATTAACAGTTGACTTAGTTCATCGCATATATCTTTAATTATTTATTTGGATATTATTTAAATATATAATGATAAATTAAGGTTGTTGGGAAAATAAAAAAAAACTTCACCACCAATGAACTAAATAAAATTTCATCAATATTTTAAGAAAAATACTTTGATACAAAAGTTTGTGTACACAAGCCTTTTTAATTAATTTTAAGATTTAGAGATTTAAGTTATGATTTAGGATTTAAGAATTTAGGGTTTAAGGTTTAAAGTTTAGGTTTTAGGGTGTTAGGGCTAGGGATTTATATTTTATAGTTTAAATACGAAGGATTGTGCAAATTTTTCTTACACAGCTTGTGTATCAAAATATAACTCATATTTTAATTTATTTTATTTTTAAAGCATTTCTATACATAATTTAATTAAAATAATTTAAATCAATTTCTTTTTACAAAAAAAGGCGTTGTCGAAAATCAAACCTAAAATATAATATCAATCATAATGAAAATGAAATTTTCCCAATTCATTTATTATCTTGATTAAAAAGTTGGTCAAACATTTCATTTTAAAAGAGACGTGCCCCAATAGGATTGATTTTTTATTAGAAATTACAGATATCATTATAATTTATAACCCCACATCTCTACTTATTTTTAGTTCTTATTTATTTATTTATGAAAAAAACTTTGATATATAAGTTTGTAAACTTTAATCTATACAAATTTGTTAGATTTAGGGTTTATGTTATAGGATTTAAAATTTTAGTCTTTCGATTAAAGTTTGTGATTTTTGGAGTTTAGGTTTTAGGATTAATAATTTAGAAATTAAATTTTTAAAAAAAGGTGTGTAATGTTTTTTTATCTTACATAGCTTGTGTATCAAAATATAACCATTTGTTTATTTATATGTGAAGCCTAGCTAATAATAATATTTTCTTTGACAAATCTTAATTATAATCTTAATCTTATCTATATGGAGAGGAAGAGAAGACTCTAGAGAATAAAAGGGGTTTCTTAGTGGGCAGGGACGGAGTTATGATTTGGGGTTGGAAGGCAAAACATAAATGTTTAAAAGTGGAGAATAAATTCATAAATAACCTAATTTTTTAAAAATATATATATACAAGACCAAAAGTGAAATTTTTTTTTGGGGTGCCCCTCTCTACCTCCATGTAGTTGTATCACTTTTAGTGATCTAAAATGTATAAATTAAAAGAATATAAAAAAAATAAACAACTTTATTAACCAATCAAACTTCTCGTTCAAGAATAATATTGATCGCGTGTTGTTTGACAATGGAGAGAGTGGCTTGTAATATTAGATCACATGGGTACAGTGTTTTGTGTTAATGACAAGTATTATCATGTTTTGTTTATAGGGAGAAATAGAAGACCAACAATCGGAGGAGGTGACTCCAAATGTTTCAAATTCATCTCCTCGAGCAGTTGCAATTCCAATCCAATTAATCAACTGCTTCTTTCGATGTTTAATCAAGTACTTTAACACCCCGTTTTCGTACGCTCTCGATTTTACATTTCAATAACGTTGAGCACAAGATGCCGACCAATTAGACAATAATAACATGAGTGTACTAACCCAACAGGGTTTTGTCCTAAATTTCATGTCCAAAGTATCTTTTTTTCAACAAATAGGTCACAATTTCAGTATTGGAAGAAAATATTTTTAACATTGGATTTGATTTTAACGGCTAAATTTTTTAGATATTGTACATGAAAAAACATTTTTGGATCCATTATACTCTCCTTTTTATTTTTCAATCTATTGCACTATGAACAGTAAAAAATGAAGTCGACTTCTAAATTTGCTTCTATCTACTTTACTGTTCATAACTTTTTTTATTAAAAATTATAGAAGTCGACTTCTATTCCTATCAATTTCACCCTTTTTTATTGTTGCATGCTAGTGTGAATAGTGAAGTCAGCTTTTGTTCCTACCGACTTTTGCAATTTTTAAATAAAAAAACCATAAATAGTGATGTCGACATGTATTTAATCCGACTTTACCTTTCAATGTTGAAAGTGCAATAGTTTAAAAAATAAATAGGAGAATTGCAATACTTGAAAAAATAAAATTTTCAGCCGCAATATTCAATGAATTCACCGATTTTGAACTATAAATAATTGTCGATGAAATTAAATTAAAGTTTTTTTATTAAGCATAGAGATCTTATATTCTCAGACAAATGTCAAATTTTAAACATATATAATATAAAATAATATGAATATTTTTTATCATTTGACCAATTATTGAATTTCAAATGAAATTCAAGTTTGGTGTATGTATAAATTCTCTTGGAATTTTATTTTAATTATCAATTAAATAACTCAGTGAATGATTATTTTATTTTTTTCGTAATGCTTATTTTATTTTTTTCGTATCGTATACTTGCGGTTGCGGGTAATGGGTTTTATGACAGAGGGAAAGGGAAGTTTAGGCGCCCATTGCCTAGCCACATGTACTTACAGCAATTATGTTAGGAACTGTTGAGAACACACGCTCTGAATTTTTTTGAGGTCGATTCATACATATCCACGAAAATCCGATAAGCTAGAATCTTGAGTTCAGTATTAATGTAATCTTTTGTGTTAATAATATGTTACTTTATTTGAAATCATGTGATGATTAATGAAAATGAATATTATTATTTTATTTGAATTTTTTGATAATTTATGTTTAATTATCCAATAAAATAGATAAATTGTTATTATTCAACGGACCGTACAAAACAATAATTTTACGATAAATACAAATAAGTTATCAAAGAAATTATATTTTCCGTCTAAAAAAAGAGATTATATTATTCTCAGATTATATAGAGTTTAGAATTTACGTATCTCAATTTATTGAAATGCTAAAAAAATTTAACCCAACATCTTATTTAATTCTTGAAATAATATCAACTTCACTTTATTGGAATTTAATTTTTGATTTTTAAGAGTTATTTTTTAAGTTGAAAATTTTAAAGATTTGATTTGAATATGATTGAATTTATCAAGCTGAATGAATTAACATTGTAAATACTAAATAAAGATGATCCCATCATTTTTAAAAATTATATTTTATAGTCAATAACCTTTAGAGTAAGTGGTTAAAGTTTTCAGTTGACATTTCACCTCTCTTAAGTTGTGGGTTCTAGACCCATTAGGAGCAAACTTCTCCTTCCCCTCCATTATGTAGGAATTGTTCAAAAATTACATTTTTATAAATTTGAATATCAATTCTCAATACTATTTATTTTATAATATGTTTGAATATATACTAGTGTGACTATATGATAATATTTGTCTATATTTTTTAACCATTTAATAACGCGCACATACAAATAATTTTGAAAATCGAATCTTAAAGTACATAATTTCTTTTATTATTTCCAAACTATGATTAAAAAAACATTAAGCAAGTGGTAGAAGCCTACCCTAGAACATTTTATGTGTGAATATATAACATATTTTTTTTATCCAAGCGCAATATATATATAAATATATAATGGTTATATTTTGATACACATGTTGTATAAAAAATTTATACAACTCTTCATATTTAAACTATAAAATTTAAAATTTAAATAGCCCTAATACCCTAAAATTAAATATTAAATCCTAAACTCTAAATTATAAAATTTAACCACAAATTTTAAATTTTATACCATATACACTCAATCTCTAAATCTTAAATTACAGCCTAAATTCTTAAAATTTAAAATTAAAAGAATTATTTTTGTATAATATAGTCAAACATGTTGTATCCTTTGTCATGTAAAGCCAACAATAAAATGTTGAGAAGAAAAAGGTGAACAAAGAAAGGTAATCAATGAACATAGTTGACCATTGAGTCACACTCAAAAGATTTTTATTTATTTTTTTATTTTCAATTATTTAGTCATTTTAATTAATTGTTTATTAAAATGAAAATCCTAGGTGGAAGATAAGGAAAGACCCCACTTCACTTCAATTCATGAAAGATTCTTTTTATGTTTTTGGCATTCCCAAGAAAAGGTGAGTCGGCCTTTCTATTTTATTTTTATTTATAATAAACCTTTTAATTTAATTTGTGAGCTTGAAAATTGGGACAAATCACACGTGGTAGAAGCGCACAGCCTCCACTTGAACAGTACCGCTCCAACGCGTAGGAATGCCTCGTCCTTATCAGAATGACGTGGCTTTATCTCATTCGTACCTCTCGCTTTCAGCCAAATTATTTTTGCTCGCATCATTTTCTTCTAAATTCCGTACCTTCATTATATTAATAATAGCAAAATAGTTCATAATTATAATGTATTTAAATATAATTATATTAAACCTATTAAGTGGACTTAAGTGGTAAAAGAAAATATTGTTATTTTTAGATAATTAGAATTTGATCCGCTTCGTCTGTAAGGGTATCCGCTGTCAATAGGCTAAGAAAAATCTGAATATATACTATTTAAAAAATATAATCGTATTTAAAAATATAATCATATTTGATTAAAAAATTGACATGATTATAATAATTTTAGATATTGTATAAAAATAAAGATAATTGTTCCGTAAAAGTTAAAAATAGGCAAAACTACAAAATAAGTGTTCAAACTATATATTTTTTGTAATATGTGCCTAAATTATTTTTTGACTAAAATAGATACTTATAATTTCATTTTTGACTGACATAATTTTAGCATTTATTTTATAGTTTAGCCATAAAAATAAAGGTAAAATTCCATTAATAGTTACTAAACTAATAAAAATAAATGTTTGATGATTGATTTTTAAAAAATTTTAAATATTCATTAAATTTATCGAGCTGTCATAGGATAATTATTGGATTAATTGTAGCTTTTTGAAGAAAAAAAACGATGATTAAAACAAATAATTTTTATAATTAAATAATTAATGATGTACTTCACTCTAAAAATAGAAACCTGACATTTAAAAACAAAAAGTTGATATCCAACCGATTCTAAACCTAATATAATCGGATGATTGATCGATTATTGATCAATTCAATACTTTATTCACTGTTGATGCCATCAATTATTTTAGCTCATAAGTTGGTAAACGGAGTATGATTCTGAAACCTCAATCCTCAACCAACATATGATCCCCTCCCCCCTTTAACGAATTCATACAGGGTATTTTATGCCGTTAACGAATTTACCCACTTCCGTCATAAAAAGTGACTTGAAACCATGTGACCACTAATAAAATGACATGCCGCACTTTAAAAATATTTTTTTTATTTTAAAAAAATAAAACCAAATTTCTCTCCTATTTTCCACTTGGATTCGACATATTCACCCACTTTCGCCACGCTAAGTTTCCAGTTCAACTATACAACAGATTCACGATAGAGAAAATTCTGACATCGGTTCGACAAACAGAGGGCGGTGTTCAGTTTGCCGGCGCTCATGAAACTCAATGACGGGGCGATATTGTACACGGACAACGCATGGCCGCCGGACGATAGAAAAACGGTGAGGTGAAACTCTTGGGTTTCTGATGAGCTTATAAGCCGATTTTCACGATGACCGGCGATGAAAGGGCACGGGTGACTCATGGAGTTAGGTCGGAATGCGGCATCGCTCACTACAATGATGGCGGTGACGACCAACGGCGAGCGGTGACCGAAATCAACGATAAAAAATTTGAATGATTTTCATCGTTTACTCACGACGATCTAAAACGATAGTTGGGTGGTCGGGTTTTAGTAGCGAGGGGATGATGGGGACGTGGTGTGGGCAATGTCGCACACCGAAGACGGAGGCGACTTCGACCAAAGCAACTCTTGAGTTTCTAACGAACGTTCGAACCACTTTCTACGACGAACAGCAGAGTTACTGCGCGAGTGGTGGCCAGAGTGTGGTCGAAGCAAGGTATCGGTTCAGATGACAAGGGCAATGCCGACCAGCGGTGGCATATATTGGTGATGCAAACAGATGTGGTTGGGGAAGAAAGCTTTGTAATTTACTGGGCTTGGTCTAGAGCTGGTTGGAAAAAATGACAAGTGGAAAATAGGGAGAAATGGGTTTTATTTTTTTTAAAAAAATTTAAAAATATTTTTTAAAGTGTCACATGTCATTTTGTTAGTGGTCATAGAGTTTCACGTCACTTTCCGTGCCAGAAGTGGATGAATCCGTTAACGGCAAAAAACACTGTATGAAATTAAAAATTTTAAAATATTATATATAAAATAAAAAATTTTGTATACTTCATGTATGGATAAGGTAATTAACCCAAACATATATGAGTAGATATTATATTGTAATAACTTAAAGATTATAAAAAAATTTATTTTATAATATATTTATTTTTATAAACATTTCACTGCATTGTTTTTTCCTCCTAGAGTGCATGTAAAAAGCAACTAACATGTTAAAGTTATCAAACTTGGTAACTGTTAACTCAAATACAGTACAGTTTAACAGCAAGAAACTTCAAACAATAATTATATAAATATACGAATTATAATTGTAATATTTTAAAAAAATAATTGCGAGTAGAAATTTTTTTGATATAAATGTAGTATAAATTTTAGTTTACACATACCTATTAATTTTAGGAGTTATGGTTTTAGTTTAAGGATTTAGATGCTAAGGTTTAAAATTTAAAGTTAGTATTTAAAATTTATGGTATATATTTTAAGATTTAAGGTTTAATTTTTTAAAATTATAGTTAATAATTTAAAATTTAAATTTTATAATATAAATATACAAATTTATGTAAAATTAATTTTACACAATTTATGTATCAAAATTTTACTCATTGTGAAATCTGATTCTGATTTTTGTCGGCGGGCGATTACTATGATATTTCATTTCTTGGCCCCAAAAGGAAACATGGGGCAAATCCAATTCATAATAATCCATAAAGTAAATCTGTTTCTTGTTTGCTTCATATTACAATTAAAATGTATATGAAAAGTTATTTGAGAATTTTAAATTTCATTATTGATAATCAATCTTACAATATATTTAATAAATAAATAAAATATGTTCAAATCTCGCTAGATGTAAATATCATATATGAATTCTTAATCTCGTATTTATAATGTTGAAAAGCTTCCCTTTCGATGAATTATAGACTTATACTATATATACACACACATTATACCTCTTTCCTCGTCCAATTAGGGGCCATCAAGTCAACCCAGATCAATAGAGAATTTTCTTACTTCCACTTTCATCACCTCTCGCATGACACACATGTGGATACTAAACACAATATTATTGACCAATAAAGTGAACAATATCTCGAGATGGGAGTAGGACGGTGGTTATGGTTATAGTTATGGTTCAGGGTGATTTCAGTGTACTCAAGTTTGGTTTTTGGTGAATGAATGTTCTCGTCTTAAAAAGTGATAGCTTAGACCGGTTTGTTATCAGATGAAAGCATGTGTACCAACACATAATTATTAATGATCGTTCGCATGTATAAAGGCCCGTATAGTGAAAATTCGCATGATGTCACATGTTGTGCTTGTATGTCTATAGAACGTTGTAATAAAAATTGATATAGTGAAATTTACGGACAGTAACAAATATCTTGACGAATTAAGATGTCTTATTTTATCTCTCACATAAATACTAGATAAAACATCATTAAGTACAATAAAGTCTACTGCCATTAATTAGGCCGTATATATAGTATATGACCCCACACACAATAAAATGATTACAAAGTACAATTAATAGCTTTGTTGACATCTAACCATTTTTTTTAATATAGATTGAAAATAAAACACAACAACTTAATGGTTGTACGTAAAAATAAAGTTGAGATGCATGGCACCCGCTCACAATAATTTGAGACACCCAAACACAGCTCATCGACAGGTATGCATGTTTGCCTTTGAAATTTGATGTGACAAATGAAACAGGAAAACTTATCTTTGGCCCATTGATCCTACGACCACTTTATAATTTATATTCGATTCTTTCGTTCAATTAAATTATTTCGAAACTTGATATTTGAATTCGAATATTACTATAGTTTGATGAGGGAATTATGCATGGCTTTAAAGTTTTCAACATCTACCTTCATTGTCATCTTATGGGGCAAATCTTTCTTCTTTTATATTGTTGTTTTACACAACTTTTTTAGCATTTAGGGAGATAGGGATGAATGATTGTTGATCATATACTAATGTAGAGCCTTGCCATTTTTCTTATGATTATATGAGTTCTAATAATGTTTGTCTTTGAAGTATAATATATTAATATGAATTTTAAAAATATTACTTATTTAATTGTATCGAATTGATATTTACTTGTTCATATTCTATTATATTGTAATTATCATTTATACCTTATAATTATATTATTTTTTGGTAATACGCATGTCTTTCTTACCGTTTATGTTCGCGGTGTGAGACTGTATTTCTTAACAATGTTGTCTTCAAGGTTTAAAATCGTGTCCTCTCTTTAGGAGTGTAATGTGCCTTATCAATGCACCAACATTTAATTTTCACGTTAAATCAAAAGATTTTTAGACATTTTTTCTTTCCTTTTGTAATATTTTCTTTCCCCATTTATAGATGTATTAATATCCATTTCTTATATTTTAGGATAAAACTTTCAACAATTAGATTTTTTTTTTATGTTCTATTCAACTCTCATCTTAATTATGGGTTAACTTTAATTAAGGACGAATGTAAGATTTTATATTAAATGTATAATTTTTTAAAAAAATAGTGCAAATTATAAAATTTTAAAAAAATATGAAATTATATCTCCCGAATTCAATAATATCGAACTTTAGAAAACTCTACAGAATTAAGACACAACCGAGTGAACCATGCATCATCTTACTGTTCTACCTTTTTCCCCCCCAATCAGCTAACTTGAAAAACATGCGCGCCGACTGCACCACAAAAGGCTAAAAACAAGGAAAGCAACATTATCCACGATTAATATTAGCATGTCCCCTTTATTTGTAAATATGTCATAAAAAATCTTTCAAAAAATATATCATAAAAAAGAGGTGGCAAATTGGCAATCTAAGAATAAAAGATAGAGTTGGGGAGATCTATTAATTAATTGAATGGTCAAAAATATTTATGTTATTTTATTTTGTATGAGTTCGAATATCCGATATTGCTTTGAGAATGTAATATCTCCGTTGAATAAAAAGAGGAAGAAAGAGTTGCAAATATTGAACTCATATTTCAAGTATGATTATTTCATAATTCAATTTGATAAAGTTTTAAATTAACCGGTTAACTAAATTTGCACTAAAAGACATAAAAAAAACTGTTTAAAAATTATCCTTTTTGACAACTTGTTACCATATTTTATGTTATTTAACTTTAGCGAATTACTGAATTCCATTACATGTTTGAATCTTTTAGAAATTCGATCACTTTCTTCGTACAATGTTTTACTGTGAAAAAGATATGATTTTTTGTAGGAGGAAGTGCTAAAGAAATGGATAAGTGTTAGGTTTCGCCAATGTGCAAAATGATCCACCTTTACCTTAAACAGTCACTGCACAGTACTATCTAAGACGAACACAATATTTTATATCAAAAGTGTGAATCTTTAAAAAATTATATTAGAAATTTAAGGAATGTAAACTTAGATCGTCAATAGAAAATACACGAACTATATTCGAATTTAAAACTTTCAGGGATAAAGACCGTGAATTATGAACAGCATGGATTTTGGGAATGCATGATGGATATAATTACAAGGGGATATATGCATATTAGACTCCACAAAATTTATGAAATAAAACATGTTTCTTTCATTGATCATTTCATTCACCTAGTGCTATGGCCAAGCATCACAGATGCATGCTGACAAGACAAGTCTTCAACTTTAATCACCACTAGGCTGATTAAGATGAGCATTAATATACCAATAATTGCTACATTAAGCCGATAAATATCGAGCTTTCAAAGATAATTAAAAAAAGAGTTTACCATCCATGGATCATATCCATGGTGAACCTAGTAATGCCATTGGATCAGTTATCATATCAGACAGAATTTCAAACCAGACATTAAGACAGACAGCATGCTATCAAAATAAGCACGAGTCGCAAACCTTTTTATCGTATGGATTCGGAATCAGTCACATGCCAAACTTTCTCACAAAGACAGGCAGTGCATCCACCAAACTTCTCTCTCTCATCCTCTTCGGCTCTTACCCCTCCTGGAGTTCCACCTGTATTAGTGAAATTATAATGCAAAATAACAGTGACTGAACAAGACCTTTTAACAAGGATAACATTAATTATAGTCACCAATTGAGATACATGATGGATGCTAAATATGTGGAATGAGCAGCTCACTTTAGAACCACACATTGCACCGTGCGGTGCAGGCTTGCCCAATTACCTGCAGAACCGTAATAATTTCTGTGGAGGAAGAATAACAAGATAAGAGTAGTTCCAGTCCATGCCAACTATCATGGAACTAGCCTGCATTAGAGTCAAATCCCATCTATCAACAATGCATAATGGTTAGTGCTAAACCGAAATCATAACCAAATTGAAAGTTCATTAGTTGCTGTAGTCATGGTTGCCATTATCTTCTAAACGTGACACTATAATCTGCAGCAGACTGGAAGATCCCTCGAGTCTGTGCAAAATGAATGAACCAATACCTGAAAGTAACATTTTAAATCATTGTAGTCACCAATAGTGCAGCTGTAAAGGAACAAAGCATTTCTACAGTCGAGAAATATCGGTATACCAGTTTAGTAATTTATTTTCCTGTGGTGCCGAAAATTTATAGGTCTAGTTTCACACCATTTTTGAAATGAAAGCAACCGAACACAAGATGTGAAGAAACAGTGCTAAAGATAGAACAGTATGAGTTACAGATATCCACTAACACCTAGTCAACCAACCAGTCAAGATCACTATATCAACAATGGGGGCTACCATTTATCATAAACTTTCTCAACTGATAAGGAAACATGTTTCTCTTATCTTGTCGGATTTAATTTTCTCCTGCCAAACAAATGCTTTAAAAGTTTCTAGAAAGAATAATTATGGCTTTAGGCATTAGAATAAAGAGTTCGATCCAATTTCCAAATGCCGAGGAAGATGAAAGAGAAGGGTGGGGTATGGGAACATGAAGCTTTACAGTTTTCTTCCCTCCTTGTTGGCAAGCCAAAAAGTAATACTTATGGGACTAAACAACAATTCACGCTCTACTCCCCCCCCCCCCCTCTTATAACATTATGTTCATTGCTTACAGGAGTAAACAACTGTCTTGAAACGGACAGAGAATAACTATTAATGGTTGCTTGTCATATGGAATTTTTCGCACTTACGTAAAACCTTGATGGTAGGAAGAGTGGTTATTTAGCTGAAGTTCTCAGTAGTACTTATAGTGGCTCCCCTCAGTTCACGAGAGTTCCTAATAACATTATGCTTCGACAAATCCTGTGAATCTCAGCTGCTGCTACAAAATAGAAAGAATTCTCAGTAAATGCTAAGGAATGCAATTAAATCTGGGATTCATGCTTCAGTTCTTTGTTTCCATGCACAAGGGCATGCATAGAGGGACCATTTTCTTAACATCACAAGTGAGTTTCAAGATTCCTCCAAAAAAAAAAAAAACAATTGAGTTTCAAGAGACAAAATCAGAAAAGTTGCACTACAAAGAACGAATTTCACATTTAGTGAATGGATGATTATCTTGTACCAAATAGAACAGCTTGAACTTGCATAAGAACAGAAACTACGATGAGAATTACCTAACTCCTTCACCTAGAATCATGTGTAAATATAATTATGCTCGACTGATGCAGCTGATTTAACTTAGACAGCTTCACCTATCACAAATTATATGGCCAGCCTGAGGCTATATTTGTATTTTTCAAATCACAAAGGACTATGCCAGGAAGATGACCGCATCTCAAAAAGATCAATTTCATCAAAAAAGAATAACCTACAGATTTGTGGCAAAGCTTAAGATCAATGATAAGCGAATGTTGGAAATTCATGAATTCACCGATTGTTTTTACCAGGATGGGACTGTTTGTTGTATAGTTCATGATATTGCAATTAATAGTCTTTTTCAGCACAAGCTGGAGAAGAAAATAGAGTTGCTCCTTCAAGAACCAATTCTTGCATGAATTTCAAGACAAGAACTGATTGGTATACTGCAGAAGTAGCAAAACATATCAATCGAAATCCTGAGTATGACCAGTAAAAGTATTTCATCGTGTAAACCACCAAAAAAATGTTACACCACCAGACAGGGTCTCTCTCTGTGTTTCTCATTATAACTCCATACATTGTAAGCTCAAAAACAAATTTACTTCTAAACCGAGTCTCTACTGATCTGCTGGAAAGAAAACTATCTATATCACCAGGAGGAAGTTTTAGAACACTCGGAATACTTTATTCTGGATCCATAATTCATTTAGGATCCGGTTCAGTATCACTAACTAGCCATAAATTCCGAAGCCTTTTATCTATTTTTCTTGCCACTTACATAGTTTCTTCGAGAAAGGAAAATAAAAATAAAAATCAACAAGTGGTCCATGAATTCTATAGCAACCAGAAAAGAGATATTATCATTTTATTGCAGAACCACTACAATAGAAGCAAAGATTTTTAAGAATATAGCAAGATATATACAGTTAAGATAACATCCAACAAGCCTTTGCAGTAGCTGCAAGAGATGATGAAATACCCAAATCCCAAAATAGCTAAGAAAACGTGCAGACATACTGTTTGGTGCTAGACCCTAAATGTCAGTAAAAAACCAATGAGGCATCTGATGCTCTGAGCAAGAAAACCAGCAAGGAAGTAATGAAGTTGCAGTTATGAGGGATCTATATACAGAGAGATAGGGCAATATAAACAATGTGGTCTTGCAATATATTGTTTGCGAATTTTTCCCAAGGAATCATGCTAGTAGAACAATCATTTCCAATAGAGACAACCAGAAAATAATGATTCAAGCCTATTTTCCTATATGAAGCTGAATAGATGGCATTCCATCAATTCTCCTCTCTTTATGATCATGGTTAGCTCTACAGCATAGCCATCACAGATACAAAATACCAATTTTAATTCCGTATTATTTAATAAAACACCATTCCAAGAGACATGATCATAATGGTGCATCAGAACCTGCACAAAATTAGTACAGTTGCTGCAGCACCTATGGAAACTGTTAGAATATCTAAATATGATGATCTTAATGCTGCGGTAATAAAAAACTAAACCTAGAACAATGCAATAGCTCATGTAAGATCAGGTATTCATCACATTAGGTCCAGAAACCCATATCCAATGCAAAATGAGAGGGACTAAAGGCAAACAGTCGGAGACCATAACAGAAAACAAGAAAGGTTCTGAAATATAGATTTCATTATAGATGGAGGATCGATAGAGTTCAATAAAAGAAAACAAGAAAGGTGCAGAAATATATATTTCATTTGAAAGTGGTATATTCCACGAAAAATTTATATAACTTGAACAATATCCAAACATTATCAGTAACAACACTAGGAATGTGTAAACATCTTAAACAATATCCAAACATTATCAGTAACAACACTAGGAATGTGTAAACATCTTAAACAATATCCAAACATTATAGGTGACAACACTGGGAATGTATAAACAACAATAAAATGCTGTACTGCTCAGTACTGCATGTGCATGGATTGTTCTTCGGGTTACAGCTTCATTTACCCTCTTCAATTTTAGGCACTTAATTCATTCTGGTGAGCCACATCATAAGTGGCATGAAGGCCAACAAGCAGGTAGTACACTACCATTACTGCACTGCAAATGATAAACCTCAAAATTGCTACAAGACCCAAAGATCCTATGAGAAACAAGTTCATCACAATTGACAAAGATGGCAACCAAGGAACAAGTGGAACTCCCCAGACCTTAGGAACACGCTGCTTGGAAAGAAATAACATTCCCAAAGTCCCCAAGAACCAAAACAATCCAGCCACAGTGTAACCTATCCAGCCTCTCCCATCAGAATTCCAAAGTGCTGAAACTCCAATGGAGGAACCGATAACAATGAACAAGCAGATGATAAATTTTATCAAATCATTCTTTGGAGTAACAATCTTCACATAATATCGTCTCACAAGCAATGCAACAGCAATTAACATAAAAATGAAGAGTGTACTGAAAGATAAAACACTAGACAAAACATCTAAACTAGAGAAAAATGCAACAATAGCACTAATCGATGTCACCAGCAGGGTAGCATATACAGGAGTTCCAGTTTTGGGATGAACCAAAGCAAAAATAGGAGGAATCATATGAGCTCTAGCGAACTGAGTTGTGTATCGAGCTTGCCCAAGAGATCCAACCAACAAGCTTGTAGTCATTCCCTTGAGTGCACATATACTAACCAAATACTTGGCCCATTTCATCCCAATTTGTTCAAAAGCAACAAAATATGCAGCATTTACATCAATCTCAGTATACTTCATCATCATGGTCAATGCTAAAGCCATCTAGCAATAAACCACAGTAATTACAGACATGGAACCAACCAACCCAATTGGTATATCCCTAGAGGGTCTCTTAGTCTCCTCAGCCATATTTGCCACCATATCAAAACCCGTATAAGACCAATAAACCACAGCAGCCGCCTCGAAAATGCCTTTTACCCCATATGGAAAAAAAGGTTCCAGATTCGAAGTTTTTGCATGAATAAACCCGAACACTATAGCAAAAACAATCACCGCACCACTAACCAAAGAAGCAACCCAATTCAACCACGACGTCCTCTTAGTTCCACTCATAGCTATCCCATTAGCAACCAAAAGTACCACAACTGCAAGTGGATCTAAAAGATTGAATCCATCAGGCAAAGAATCAACCTTAATTCTCAAAAAATCAGAATCACTCTTAATCATACTAGCAAAATAAGAAGACCACGATCTTCCTAACCCTGCAGCTCCTACTAAAGCTTCTAGAAGAATATTACCAGCAGCTATAAATGCAATGAAATCACCTAGTTCAATACGAAGAAATGAAAATGAACCACCAGCTACTGGAACCTCAGCTGCAAATTCAGTGTAGCAGAAAACTGATAGCAATGCTGAAAGCCCAGATATAGCATAGGACAAGACAATAGCAGGACCTGCATGATTATGAGCTTCTTGACCTGTTATGACAAATATGCCAGAACCAACAACCGAGCCAAAGCTTAGCCAAATAAGGTCCCACCAGGTTAGACATTTTTGCATTGGGTTTTCACTCACTTTCGAAAGGTTACAAGCTCGTTGGTGGAGGAGGAACGTGCTAAGAGACGGTCGGTGAGACGAGGACAGGTTTGGGAAATTGCTGTTTTGTAAGATGACATGGACTGAAACGAGGTTTCTGGGAAGAAATCTTTTTTGCTCCATCTCCAGTAGCTTCTTGTGGTTGTTGAAGAACTTGGCTTTTCTTCAGCCATGGAGGTTCAAAGATTCAAACTTTCAAAGCCCCAGAAGACAAAATTCGAGAGAAGATATTGATTTAGTGGGAACAGACAGGAGGAAATCTGGGAACTGGGAAGAATAAGAGATTCAGTAGAATCGGGAATCGGGAATCAGGATTGACCACTAGACAAAGATTTCATTCGCGCAAGCGAATCAGGTCAGCTCATACGATCCAAAACCCACACCGCCAGATTATGCGTAGATGTGATAATTGGGTGGAATGTCATTTTCAAATAGGAAAACAGTGTAATTTGCATCCGGGTTCCGTTTATATCATTTTCAGCTTGGATAAATTTGCTAAACACAGGTTGTTTTCTTACTATATTGAAAGGAAAAAACTTAAATGAAAAATAGTTGTCTAAAGTATAGTTTTTTTTTTTTAATTTTAAGTGCTTAAAGTATTTTTTATAAAATATGTGTCTAAAATTTTAAAAGTTATAATTTTAGGTGCCTGACCGTTAATGGTGTTAAGTTTTTTTAACCAATCAATACTTGACATATGGCATATTTATTTTTTTTTAAATTAATTTTTTTAAAAAATTTTAAGTTTTTCAAAAAATTTCGAATTTTTTTTAAAAAATTCAATTTTTTAAAAAATCCCAAAATTGTGTAATTTTTACGAAACAGTCCTTAAATCCCTAAAATTACCCAAACCCAAAACCCCAAATCGTCGCCGCTTTTGCTGTCGATCGACGTCCCTAAGCACACCGATTTGGTCATTGGACCAAGGCGGTCATTTCTCCCAGCACGGCATCACCAAAAACGGCGAACGACGTGCAGCCAAGCGTCGAACGCAAAATCGACGTTAGGCGAGCATGTCGTTCGCCGTTTCCGACGATACCGTGTTGGGGGAAATGACCGCCTTGTTTCGGCGACCAAATCGGTGTGCTCAGGGGCGGCGAAAGCGACAGCGATTTGGGGGTTTGAGTTTGGGTAATTTTAGGGATTTGGGGACTATTTTATAAAATTTTCAAAATTTTGGGATTTTTTGAAAAACAAAAAATTTTAGGTATTTTTCTTTAAAAAATAAAAAAATAAATTAAATATTCCACTTGTCAGGCATTGATTGGTTAAAAAAATTTTAACACCCATTAACGGCCAGATACCTAAAATTATAACTTTTGAAACTTTGGGCACCTATTTTTACAAAAAAAATACTTTAGGCACTTAAAGTTCAAAAAGGGCATACTTTAGGCACCTATTTTTCATTTAAGCCAAAGGAAAAAACTTTAATACACATGTCGTATAAACTTTAATTTATACGTGTCTTTTAGTTTTAGGGGTTAAAGTTTTAGTTTAGGGTTCAAAGTTTAGGGGTTTAGGTTGTAGAGTTTAGAATTTAAGGTTAGTGTTTAGAATTTAGAGTATATGGTTTAAGGTTTAGTTTTTTAACGGAAGGGTTAAAAATTTTAAGATTTAAATTTTATAATGTAAATATACAAGTTTATGTAAAATTAATTTTGCATATTAAAATTTTACAAATATTAAAATATAAAATCAAGTACCTCAAACATGGCTGTATTTCGTCAGAAAAGGGCAAGCTGAGTGGTAAAAATAGTTCCTTGACCTGATTCTGAACGTATTATGAACAAGAATCATCATTTATTTGGTGTTCCGCGGTTGTTAAAAAGTCGGACAGAATCTATTAAAAAAAAGTCGGATAGAATCATTCAGATTAGTAAAATTAAAAAAAAAAACAGATAAATTCTTAATATAAAAATAAGAAAATGTATTTTTAAAATTGATAAAATTTAATCCATTTCGCAGGTAAACTTGCTTTCCCCTAAATTTCTGGTTAATTAAGAAAGGATTTTATAAATCATTAATAAAATATCCAATTATATATCAATAAGATGGAAAAAGCAAGTTGTAGAAGCCAGTAATTAACTGCATTTAATCTCCAGAAAGTTTTGCATGTACATCAAACGAGAAAGCTCTTGGACCGTCCGTGCATCCCGTACAAGCTATGCTTCTTCCAGAGTTACTCCGGAAAAGGTTCGATCCCAGTTAGTTGATCACAATCTATGTTCATTCAGGCCTCTCACGACCAATACTTCAAAATTCTAATTTGCAATTATAATGCTAGAAGCAGGCTTTTGAGAGAAATGCAGTGGAGTTTGATAAGCGTGATTATACGAGTAGGCGTCGTTTCATCCTTTCATGATCCTCTCGTAGAAAAGTAAGCTTGCTTCTGCAGCTAAAACATCCTTCTCTGAGACACTACATACTTGAGAATCTGAAATGCAGAACCATTTGGTTGCAGCAGGCTCAGAACATTCATTGGAATCTTCCTCATCAGATTTAGTTCTCATACTTCTGTAAACAGTATAATGCCCACCTCCAGGTCTCCCAAAGTGCTCCACAACCGAGACGAGCTGATATAATTTAGTTTCTGAAGGAGGTAACTTGCCAGTCAAACTTACCTGCATCAAGAAATTACATACACAGCTGTCAGCCCTCGATCCATTAGAAAACTATGCATGTTATGTCCAAATTATGAACCCCAAATCCAAGGTACAGCGTATATTAAGTAAGATGGTAAAATAAACTTAGTCATGAAGCTTTTTTCCTCCTAATTCAAGTTACGAAACAGATGTTATATGCGAGGAATGAGTCAAAATTTTCAACAAACAGATTTAGAGTGCTAGACCTGCAATCTTTCTCAATGTAAATGTCAACAAATTGCCATTTGTGAATCACATACAGCAAAAGATCTCTTGAGAAATTGTTCGCTTGGCACTTCTTCATTCATGCACCGATACTCAAATTTGATAACAATTTCACAGTTTTTCAATGATGAAATGGGAAAGAGAAATTAATGCTTCTTGCTGAAAACATGAACAAAAATAGCAGCAAGCAATAGTAAAAAAGTGGACACAAGGAAAATGCTAGTTTAGCACTCATTGCACAAATACCAAACTGCGAAAGGCATGAAAGAACCAAGGCAAGAAGCCTCTAAAGCTTTGACACCTAAACACATTTTACAAGATATGCTCCAAAAGCGTTAAAAGTCCTTTTAGTGAACCAACAAAAATAGTTATTAATATATGTTGCTCAAAATTACATAATGTACATATGTTCAGTTCAGTAATAATATCAACCAACCTTGTCATCATGTTGCTCATGCATGTCTATATCGGAGGCCTTTGAACAGCCATCAGTTGGGTCCAGCTTACTCTTCTTAGGGAAAGATTCCCCAGGGAAAGTAGTACATTGAGAATCATTTGAACCTAATATTTCTGAAGAGACCTTTTCTCCCATTGGTTTTCTAATGTGATTGAAAATGGTTTCATATTGCACATTGATAAGGTTGAGATGAGGCCTTGGCTTTTGATTATGCAGCTTCAGTTTCCCTTTATGGACGCCTTCCCAGTTTGTTATTTCCACCTCAGTAGTCATGAATGGCGACAGGTCTAAAACCAATGGAAAAGAAATATGGCCCTGCATCCGTTAATGCGAGGTTTACTATTAAACAACCATTCTCATATAACTTTCAGCAAAGAAGACATACAAGCAAGAAATACTTTTCTTAGGAAACAATGCTGTGAGACTAATTAACAAGCAGAGAATCTGCAACGGAAAAGAAATATGTCCGAAGGTACTACCTGAAGCTTGATTAGTTCCCCAAATCCATTCATTGAAGCACGTTGTAAATGAAGGCATAGAATCTGCAATTGTGTGATTTGGAAAAATAAACATTGTAGGAATTCAACAAAATATTCATGCAGAGTCTACAAGAATAAAGTTTCTATTGTGACCCTAAACAACATATGGGTACTTTAAAAGCAAATCAGACTTTGTCAGTTGTCACAAACAATTGGTACAACAATATTAATACCTTTGGACAACGAGCAATCTGTAGCTGCTTTAGAGTATTAGAAAAGTTATTTGACCAGGGTAGACATTCTAGAAAACGAGAATTTCGACAATCACAGGAGTCTTCAGCACTGCATCTCTTCAACTGTTCAATCTCAACCTGAGATCAAAGTTCAAACATTATTTTAGTAAGAATATGCAGGCAATTGATTGTATCGATAACCAAGAGACTGAAGAATCAGACTTAGGCAAGCGTACTATGAATTCAACAGATTAAACCAACTAAACAAGAGAGAGAGAAAGAGAAGCCTGTATTGCTATATAAAATCATAACCAGTAGGTGTGTGGAGGGTCTCAGGATAACACTTTATTGTTATAGGTAAGCATCATAAAAAGATAGTGCATATAAGAATCTATACTGGAGTTGGTATTCATCATAAGATCAGTTTAGGATATTTGGATTAACAATAATGGCACAAAGCCTATAACATTTTTGTCATCAAGTAAATAGAAGAAAAAAAAGCTAATGCTTACATTATTGTACTAAAAAGACACTAACCTCGTTTGCTCCTCTACAAGATAAATATTTTATTGCAGCACCATGCCAACAATGGCTGCAGTAGTAATTCTCAAGTTTTTCAGCAAGGACAAACTGCCATAAGCAATCCTCCAAGGTACATCCAGCCATCTAGTGTTGCATTGAAGAAATTTGCACTAGAGTTAAAAGGAAGGTCCACAATTTATAAAAGAAATTTTCAAAGAACCTATGGGCTTAAGCGTACACAATTAAAATTATTAAAGAGAAGAACCTTTGGTTAACATACAATGGTAGAAGCACCATAAAGCACCGGGAAAAGGGGCAAGCTGTGAAAAAATTGAAAATCCAAAGAAATCTGCAAAGTCAAATACAAGATTAAAAAGTATGGGAAATACCAAAAAGAAAAGGAGAGGTTAGATAAGAAGTTCATAAATATTTTTTTAGTTCCAGATTCTCAAACGTGCTACGTCATAAAAATGAATCACAGTCATGTATTTAAATATGTTCGAACATAGCTGATCAATGGTTTTGCTTACATGAACAAAACTAAAGGAAGATAAATTATTAAGATGCGCCCTACAAGGGAATAAGAACCTGATATGAGCAACTCTGACATGTTAAAATGCTACCAATAATGCCATCAAAGGGTCCAAGATAGTGTTGCTGCCATCTTTTCTGCTCATTCTGATCCTCCTTCCTTTGTGGCGTAAGAATCCTACTACTTTGAGAAGTAAAAATATCTGCTAGAGTACCTTGACTAGGAACATAGACATCAAAAAATTCTTCTCTTAAAGAAGACAAAAGATGGAGAAATGCTTCAGCTGCATCCTGCATGCAGAAGTAACATAAGAGATAAATTACACTCTAGATGGAGATAATTTTATGCTAAAATATTGAAAACACAAATTCACCTGCTGGCTTGTTAAATCAAAATTTTGAATATAAAGTGCCAATGCACGCATAACTTTATGTGGGCTTAATGCAGTTCTCCTTTCTCCGGCCATGCCTAATTCTGCAAAATTGGAATATATATCATGCTGTGGTGACCACATTGAATTCAGTCTATACGGAGGTTGACAAGGTCAAACGTGTACTTCTGATCCTCAACTAAATTACTAAACTATCATTTGAGACACAGCTAAGGTGCCACATTTGATGCCTTGGTCATTAGGGAAACATGAAAACAATTACAGACAACAGTTGAGTGCATTAAAATAACTGTGATATAGAAATAGAGAAAGAAAAAGACTTCACAAAGTTCTGATGCTACCTTCTAAGAGATCAGATAAAGTAATTGTAAGTGGCAAGCTTTCACACTGTCCCTCAATTAGGGTCGATTCACATTTGTCCAGTATCTTCTGAAGAAAAGACTGAAAATATGAGCAGCTAGCCAGAGCCTGAAAAATTCCAGATTCAAGAACCCAAAATGAACAGCATTACCCATAATTTTCCTTTAATTTAAACAGAGCATCAACAGACAAAAGAAAAAGGAACAAGACTCGAGATGTAACTAATTTTAATTTCCTATTTCGTCTTCTCGTTTTCTTAGCAACCACAAAGAGTCCTAAAAAACCTTCACTTGCATAAAGGAACCAAACCTGCAAAATAACATTCAAGAAGCAGTTGTTGCCAAGATTTTGCAGCCCAGGAACCAAGCATAATTTCTCCAAATGTTTCTTTCTCTTTTGGCTCAGTTTATCGTCTCTTATTATAGCCAATACGAAACCAAAAATTCCCACTAAACCAACCACAGATACATGGAACCCAAAAGCAGCAGCCCATCTCATATGCGACAAAGCTCTATAACCATGTTTGCAATTGCGGATTATTGCCCTTATACTTGTTTCTTGTTCCATTTCCATTATGCTACAGACAATAAAGGCTACATGGGTGAAAATAAAAACAGAAAATAAACTTAATAAATAAATAGATGAAAAACGAAATTCAAATTCCAAATGAAACTGCACCATAGACTCCAAGAATAAGATGCTAAGCTATGCATAATTGAGGAAACAATTTTACAATAATCATAGGGCTCTGAATTCATATACAAAAACATATACATAAAAGAATCCTGCAAATCATGGATTAATTGCAACTTTGCTAGTTACATCAAGGACTAAAGAACCTCCAAACTTGAATTTAAGGCCAACAACTAAAAGGAAGAAGTTAAAAAATAAGATGGTTCACCATCAAATAAAAGTTCTCAAAACAATATATACATATCCATATAACTTAAAAAGATTGAGTATTCCCTAATAGTTAATAGAATCCAAAATCTTGCACAGTTCAACTTCAATGCGAAGAAACAAATTTAAGCCAAAAGAATTGCATCAAACCAGGCTACTATTCTAATGTGAATAGCTCTAGTAAGCTTAAGTCAAAACCAACAACCAACCCTTCAATAAAGTAGAAGGTTTTCTTGCTTTTGATGAGGAAAAGTTCGACCAAACAGGAAATAAATTATATACCAGGGGTTCATCGATCACCAAGTTGGAGACTTTGGGGATTTGAGTTCTTGGAACGAGTAAAAAACAGAGCTTTGAAATAGAGTTTTGGGCAACGATTAAGAAAACAAGAACAAACAAGAAATCAAAGAAGATGATACGGTCATTTTATAAAGAAATATATTTTTTTTTGTTGAAAGATATATAGTTTTTTATAAAAAAATATTCTTTTTAGATGAATGTGCTCTTTGTATTCCAACCCAAAAGGAAAATATTTACAATGCTCCTATGCTTCTAGCCCCCATTCAATACAAAAGGGCCTATACAATTGTTTTTGTATATCCTGTACCCTACCATGCAACTTGCATTTTACACTATTCTTAACCTGCTGTACAATCTCAAATTGAAAATTAAAACTTTCCCGAAAAAGCCTAATGTTTCTCTCCCTACGAATCATATAATAAAGAAATATTTTTTTTGTTGAAAGATTAATTTTTTTTATAAAGAAATAAACCGGTGCGTTTAGGGACGTTTTGGATTAATGAAAACGGTGTCGTTTTTAATTAGCGTAAAAAAAGGGGTTTGGGGGCTAGGGTTTGTAATCGTGAAAATGTTAATGAAAGTTCTGCCGTTCTTTTCCTCTGAAACTCTATCTTCTTCTCTTCAATGTTTCTGCAAATCTTCTGATTTCATGTTAAGATCGTATCAGAAGAAAAGAGAAAAGCGAAATAAAATAGTTATAGAAGCTTTGGCAATGGCGGCCGAAACATCGGGTGCCAATTGGATATGGGGAAATAATTTTCTTTTGGGTGAAAGCATCTTACGGATCCCTCTATTGTAGCGACCTGCTCAAATTAGTCCCTCTGCCATTATTTTTAAGGTAACAGTATGTTATTAAATGGATCAATTTAGTGATTTTGTTATAAGGATCCGTTCAATTTACTCCCTTTGTTATTGGAACTCATTAAATTTAATCCTATTAAATGGATCGATTCAAATTAGTGCCTTTACTATTAAATGAATCAATTTAATCTTGGGTAAACTACATAAATGGTCCCCAACTATGACCAAATTCTTTGTTAAGTCTCTTAATTATGAGAAGTTATAAATAGGTCCCCTAACTAATTACGACTAACAAATTGGTCCAATTCTGTTAAAAAATAAACGGATGATGATGTGACAGTTAATAAAATCTATAGAATAACATATTAAACTCTCAACCTTTACATTTTATTTTAATTTGGTCCTAAATTAGCTATCGTCATGAATCAACTACTCTGTAGAATAACCTTTCTTTTATTCAGCTCTACAAAATCATCATGAATTTACTAAACTTTGCAAAAGGGAGTAAAATAAAATAAAAAAACTCTACTTAAAACAATATGAGATTAGTTATTGTTTGAACCTTTTAAAGAGATTAGCTACCGTTAACAGCAATGGAGGTTTTCATTCTCCAATTGTTTTTACTGCTCATACAAATAGGGTTACAAATGGCTAGTGTTAACAACAATGGAGGTTTTTTTAGAAAGGAAGTAAATGAAGTTTAGGATTTAAGGGACTGAATATTGTAATACTTAGATGTTGAGACCTAAAATTTTAAATTTAGGACCAAATTAAAATAAAATGTAAAGATTGAGGGTTAAATATGTTATTATACAGATTTTATTAACTTCCCATCATAGGCCGTTTATTTTTAACAGAATTGAACTGATTTGTTAGTCGCGATTAGTTGGGGGACATATTTGTAATTTCTCATAGTCAGGGGACTCAACAAAGAATTGGGTTATAGTCGGGGGACCATTTATGTAGTTTACCTTTTAATCTTTATACTAATAAAAGAGATCGAATAAGGCTGAATTTCAATAAAATTAGCATTTACTGTTTTAAAAAGAAAGTGACATGAACATTATTATTTTTATTTACAATACAATTACAAACAAAAAAAAAATCACTTGGAGAACCATAAAAGTGTTGGAGATACCAAATTTGATAAGATTTTTTAAAATAGAAAAGGTTAACTTCGTTAAATCTTAGCATTAAGTAGAGGGACTAATTTAAATCAATCATGAAATATTATATGAATGGTGGCAATCGGATTACACTTGGGATATTTGAGCTAATAAACCAATGCCCTGAACTAACAAGTTACAAGCAGGACAAAGCTAATATTAAAGATAGAGGGGAGAAATATAAATGTCCAAAAGTGAAGGGTAAATTTATAATTAATCTAAATTTTTAATATATATAAAGGTGAAAAAAAAACTGTGCCTCGGGGGCAAGAGCTTCTCCCACCTAACAAAGGGCTCCATCCCTACTAACAAATACTAATGCAAAGATTTTCCTTTTATGAACAACTTACAAGTTTATCAAAGTGCTAATAGGATGAAGCTCATAAAATAGACAAGACCTTACAAAGGAATTGCAAGCAAGTTTTAATTATGAGATTCTTGTGCATGTTTTGAATTTTGAAAATGGTTGAACATGTAAAAGTGAGGCTCCGTCTGGTTAACCACAGTTTCTAGTTTTCAAGTTCATTGCATCGACGGTAGGATTCAAGGAAGTGAATGATTCGGGTGAGTAGTCACTGTTTAGAAGCTCCAATGACGACATTGACAATCACATGGTGGAAATGAGTGAAATGTTTGAAGGTTGTTTTAGTGGCAATTGCATCTACTTTTTTACGGACATTAGGTCTTAATAATGATGAAAGGTCTTCATGATTTTAGTCAACTGCAGAAGACAATCCCACCATTAAAACAAGACAAAAAATCCTAATATCAAAGTAATCGTTTTTCCTTTTCTAGTTGATCCATAAGCATATCTAGATCACCAGCAGAATCAATATGCAACTTTCCAAGGAGTAGCCAACTACCCACCTTCATCTTCTCCTCAACACCATGACCCGGACATTGGGTTTCCTCAGCCTGATCCGCCACCTGGCCTCCATCAGTCTCCTGCTCCGCCTCAAACCGTTCCAGGTAGTCTTTGTCTGCAAATAAGAAGAAAAAAACTTTGTTCTTTTGTGATTAGTCAATCAAATGTAGGATATTGTTGCAAGAACAGCAGCTGTCATGGAAAATCTTAGGTTATATGTATCACAGGATAAGTTAAAGTTTGGTATTTCTGCAATTCGAGTTGGTGTGTCCAAGTTTCTTTTCTCTTATATAATTGAGTTGATAAACAATATTTCAAGAAAGATGATGTTTGTTCCTTAGGTTGAACAAATCCTGCGTTGTTTTAATGAAAAGTTCATGTTCCTGATATACCTTGTCCTTGATACCTTCGATCCCTAGGTTATGATGTTGCTGAAGGAACACCTGTAAGAGAGCATCGGCTACCGTGCTGTGGCTGTGGACTTGGATGGTTCTTGTAAGTCGTACATTGTTTTATAGTTTTAAGAGATTTTAAACTATAGTGTCAAACAAATAACAGCTTAAAGAAAATGTTTCCCTCCACCTCCAATTGTTGTGGGATAATGATGTTAACCTTAAGGCTTGAATGGAACAAATTTGATTCCACCCCATTTTAGCAGTCTAATGGTTCATGAAATGCATAGCTCTGTATGCCTCCTTCAAGTTCCTGTTTCTACGAAACAACTTTGTTAAGCTAATTTACTACGATTCAGGGGAGAGAATTGGATATAGGTAAGTTTCTAACCCAGGAATGCTGAGAGTTTTCCCAGCGTTGTCGATGTATATGGTGCATCAGAACTCCTTTCCCATGTCAAGGAAAATGAGCAATCAGTGCAATATATGTTATGACAAAACTGCTAGACGCCCCAAATATAAAAATCTTATGTTATGACAATCCACATGACATGTATACTTTTTTGAAGGTTTATCGTTGGTTTTTTCCTTGGGGTCATCCCCTGGTATATTGGATTACTTATGCTACTTTGTGCGAGGGAGAGGATGGACCCCCCCCCCCCCCGAGAGAAACCGGGATATGTTGCTTGCACAGTTGCTGTGAGTATCATTTCTGTTCCAAACTTTTTCAATTTTATGAAAGCCATGCTGCATTGAAATGAGCATCAACTGTCATTTATATGGATAGATAGATAGATAAATAGATACACATACACGCACGCACACATATTGGTAGTATGTATAGGAGTTGGGACCGGTTCTCTTCCTTGAGATAGGTTCCTAGAAAACTGACCAAGGGGACTGTTGCTGCTTGTGCAGGCTGTTCTTGCTACAATTGTTATTATCATCAGTGTAACGCAGGGAATCGATGATTGACAAGTTGTTCCGAGTGACAATTTGGTATAAGAATCCGTGTGATCTATATAAATGATGCATATTATGGAACATTAGTTGATGTCTGTTTATCGCAAGTCTATATCTTAAAAGCAACTTTATCACAAGTCTATATCTAACGATCCAAAGCTGCTAGGTGGCCAATGGCCATACCTAACAAACGACACATTAGAAAACAGCAATAAGTAATTCGCAAAAGAAACATGTTAAATGAATAGAAAGACTGGGCAAGTATCGGAAATCATAAACCATTTGAGCAACAATTTATGTGATGACATGTCAAATACACCAAGATTGATGCCTGTGTTCAAATATCATGCATAACCTTAATGTATTGCATGGATGTCCGTTTTCTAAACACCTTCACATGCAACAAGCCTAATAAACTATATGCACGTTATTTCCATTTCTTCCAGCAATTCGGTCAAGTTATTAAGTGAAAGGTCTAACATTACGTGAATCAAAAAATTGTTTCTTTGGACAAAGTGTTGTCAAGGGCGCGAGGAGCACTATAGGCACTAGAACCCATATATTGTCTCGATCAGAAAGTGCAAAAAGGCATCAGCCCGAGTGAAGTAAAATGCAATATGTAAGTGTGGTCTAGTTTATTTACAGAACCTGCAATCTTTTATAGCTTAATATGTATGATTTCTTTATGGTTAATGTTTGTAGTTGAAGTTTGATATTTCCCTTCTTACAAGAAAATGTATATCAAATGGAAAAAAGTGAAGAAAAATAGACTTTCAATCGGTCGACAGTTTTATGCCTATTGCCTTATAAAAATGCATGCCTAGGTGCACCAGACATGCGCCTAAACAAATTGCCCTTGCATAAATGGGTCTGAGGTGTTTTTGTTGTATAATGCTAAGGCGCATGCAGGCCTTGACAACACTAAGTTGTGTCCCTATCTTCTAAAGCTTGTCAATGTCAACAACAATTCTAAACTGAATCTAATCTGCTTGTTTTGAGACATTAACAGCAAAAGGTTTCCACCAATTACCAAACTATCCCGAGTATCAAGCGAAAAAATTCTAAATCGTTTAAAGCCGGTTAAGTTCACAAATAAGACATGTAACACCAACATAGTTGAGTCAGTTAAGCATGATCTTAGCCTTTTAAGCACTAAAAGTTTCTTCTCCAAATTCACTGAAAAAAATGGTTTTATGACATGCAAGAACTAAAAGTGACTCAAAAGGGATTACTGCGAACAAGATAAACGTGAGATGCAAAGGAAATCGTATACCAAATCACTCCATGTTTATCATATGACCTATATTACTAATGCCAACAAATATAGTTCAATTCATTCTGGTGAACAAATCCAATGCAATAGAATTAGCAGTGCTTACACTCATAAACACTTTCCCTTCAATAAGTCCATAAGGAAGAGGACCAAAATGCCGCGAATCACGCGAAACATACAAGTTACTCCCTTGAATCCAAGCATGCCCCTTTGGAACCTATCCAGTTAAACCCAAATTTAAATATCAGAATAATGATCATTCAAGAATCTAAATTCTATGCCATATATTTCTGCAAAGATCCAAGCTTTTACCTTTTTCACAATCGATCAAAAACTCATTTCAGTTGTTACTTTTACTACTTTCTTTTTGTTAATTGCTTTTGCTTCATCAAATTACAAATTTTAACACAATTGTTCGGTATCAAAAGAACATGCAATTTGTACTTAAAAGAAATTAGAATTTTAATTTCTAGTTATGAACAAGTATCAGAACTTTGCTGATAGTTGCAAAATCATAAAAATCAAATAACAAAAACAACAACCCAAAGCCTAAATTTTCATCATTTAGCTATAGCTAAGCCAACAACTTAAATTGAACTACAATGCTCAACAATATGAAGAAAGAAAAAATGAAAACCCAATTAGTAGGAGGAGAAAAGTACCACAAGAGAACGAGAGCTGTGGCTTCGAGTGGGGTCTAACGAGAAGGTAAATTTATCACCTTCCATGGCCACAATGCGCTTAGTCAGGGTCTTTTTAGGGTCGAGCGGCTACCGAACCAGGACCAAATCACCCGAACCCAGTTTCCTTAACCGATGAGACAAGTGTTCGACAGGTACGACGTCGCCGGTTATGTTTAACGTCGGAAGCTCGAGCCATGGCTTCTTCTGCTATGATTCTCCATTGTCTCATTTTTTTTCCTTTCCTCTTCCTTTAGTGGTTTTACTGGGTTTAAGTAAGTTCAGAAAATTAATATGACATCCTTATTTTAAAACTTATTTACACATCTTACTCAAAAGTTTTGGTTTTCCCCAAAATGGTACCTTTAGTTCCATGTCCCAGTCCAAGCATACGTCAAACAGTTTAGAACTAAGTTGCACAATCATGTACTTGGAAATGAAATTTTATTAGCTTAATATTGATGACCCCAATTGCTTTATTGTTCATCAATTTAATTTAACAGACAAATGTATAATTTGAAGAAACTGATACTATGAGCTCATGTCAAAGCTCAGAACCTTGTATGAATATACAACCAGTGAGAATCCTAAGAAAAGCTGTTCTATATTGGTACAGGCTTCAACTTCATGCCTTGTTTTTCGTCATGTCCGAGGTTGTTTGTTTTGGATCATCTAAACTAGTCAATCCTTTCAAGATTAAACATCACCATATCTTGAAGAGCTAACCGAAAATTGCTTTAAGGAAGACATTGGAGACTTTTTATTGCAATATCGGCTTTCTCTTTTGCCAACTCTTGTGCCCTTTCGATTCCCCCGCATTGCTTTACCAGTTCGATGGCTTCGTCGAGGGAACCGGTGTCGCAGAACTCAGATTCGATGATTTCTCTAAGTTTTGGCTCTTTTTCAAGCGCGAGAATTATCGGTGCTGTGAGGTTGTCTTTTGCTAGATCACTACCGGCTTATTTCCCCAGCTGCTCTGTTGATTGTGTAAAATCCAATGTCATCAACAACTTGGAATGATAGGCCGAGATTCTTTCCGAATTCATACACTTGCTCGGTTACACTACCATCAGCCCCACTGAAAATAGCGGCTCCTTTGGTACTAGCTGCAATCAATGAAGCTGTTTTGTAGAAACTCTTGAGCAAATACTCCTCAAGTTCGACATCACATTCGAACAAACTCAATGCCTGCTTAATCTCACCACTGGCAAAATCCTTAATAACTTGCAATATCATGTAACTATACGATTCAGAGTAATTTAACTGAAACTATCTCCATAGCCAGAGTACATTTCCAATCTCTACAGGTGGAAACCGATTACATCCGAAGAAGATGGTATGTTGGGCATAGGTCATACGTACCTGGCTGATAAGCTTGATGACTTCAAGGTTTTCAAGATTTGCGAGGTACCGTGACGACTGAGCAAACATGAAGTCCCCAGCCAGTACGGCTACTCTTGTGCCATACGGTTGGTGAACGGTCTCTTTTCCTGAAATTAAGTTAACATTACAGTTTCAAATCAGCAGTCTTTCAAGTGATGAAAGACTAGGAGAAAAAAAGACATAGAAGAAATTCAAGCTCTTCCCAAGATTTTTTCGATTTAACTACAAAATTTAGTTTAATTACTTCTTTCAACAAACAAAAATACAAACAATGGACTAAAAACTAATAAAAGCCCAACTGTCTGCATGTAGATCAAAAATCACATTTTTCTCCAATAAACGCAGAGCAATGGGTCCAGAAATCCAACCTTATCAATTATTATGTATAAGGGTCTCGGTTTAACTACAAAATTCAGTTTAATTACTTCTTTCAAAGAATTATTATTTAATAAATGTAGGTTTGAGTTTTGATACGTAACTTCTTTATTATTATTATAAACAATATTTTTTTGAAAAAAGGTATATATGATTTTTTTTATCGGTAAATATAATTTTATTATATAAAAATCATACATATGGATATTATAACATGATTAGAAGCTCAAATAATATATAAATTGTAATATTTAAATATATATAAATTATTATTAAATGTACTATCGGTGGGAAAAATAATTTCACAATTTAACAAATAATATATAAACCACAAGATTCTTTTTCACAAGTTAACTAAAGTTTAACTTGCTTTATGTGCAGCTCCTATGGAGAAATCGTTGCAGATTGTTCTGGTCAGAGATGTTGATGGTAAAACATTCTGGGATGCTTTAGATGAAGCCGCCTCCCCAAGAATCAAGGCGCCGACACCGGTCGATGAATCTGCTCTATCCACATTTCGTAGTATTTTCCAAGGACGACCTCTTAATAAAGGAACTTCAATCTTCTTGACTTGGCCCGATCCTTCAAAAATGCTTGTGAGTGTAACTTAAATATGGACAATTGGAACACTCTATATTCACATGGTTAATCCGTTTTATGATTCTTTCTGTTTCGGGTTGCTGTCTCAGCAGATGGAATGCCAACTAGTATGGATGCTACAATTGAGTCTGCAAATGTAGGTTCTGCACTTTTTGATGTATTTTTTTGGAGATTCTCCGGTTTCTTCTTCGTTGCCGGTGGGATGGCCTCCGTTCTCGAGTAAATACAGTAAGTTAGTTTCCTCAAGTTTTCAACTTTAATGAACAAAAGTCAGGTCTTGTGTAACTTAACATTTTCATGGTTATTGGATCGAAAAGAGAAAAACAAGAGTTCTTGATGATTAAACTAATGTGACGTCCGTTACAATAAGAATAAGAATCAGGTAGAGCTTTCTTTGTCTTTTATCTGCTCCAACATCTTTACAACCTCAGCCATTGTAGGCCTCTTCGATGGATCTGTTTCAAGGCACAGCAATGCTGCATTGAATGTTTTGTTAATCTCATCCATAGGAGAAGAACAGCCTAAGCTGCTGTCAACTACATGTTCTTCCCTCCTTTCTTCAACAACTCCCTTTACCTGTTCATCTATTAGTAGAATGATTAGTACTATGGTAATGGATTTGGTATTTTCTTTGTTTGAATATTTCGGATTTAGATATTTATTTCAATGTTGATGAAAGCTTTACCCATGTAACAAGCTTTGTTCCCTCTTCAAGAAATGCCTCATCTGTCGGTTTCTTTCCTGTTAAAATCTCCAGCAAAACGACTCCAAAGCTGTAAACATCACCCTTTGCTGTTGCTCGTTCTGTTTCGAAATATTCTACAGACAAACACCTATTTTAAGTATCAATCTCTGAAACATAAGGAGAATGAATGTCTTCAATTTTGTTCATGATACCTGGGGCTAAATATCCAAAAGTTCCTGCAACAAATGTTGAAACATGTGTCTTATCTGGTTTCATCAACGTCGCGAGTCCGAAATCTGAGACTCGTGCTTCCATGTTGTGGTCGAGTAATATATTGCTCGACTTGATATCTCTATGGATGATATGAGGTATACAATCATAGTGAAGGTAAGCTATTCCTCTTGCAGCACCTAATGCTATTTTATATCTTGTTGGCCAATCCAAAATCTTGCTTTCCATTGATTTTCCTGCATCACAGTTTAATCTTGTCATCAAACAACCCCGAAAATCCAGAAAAAAAAAAGTTGAAAACTTCCATTTTTGTTATGATACGGAATCGTATTCGTTTGAACCAATTTTGACATGAAAGATGAAAACTTGAAGAAACAATGTGGTGCTTCTTACCATGGAGAAAAGAATCCAAGCTTCCATTATGCATTAGTTCATATATAAGAAGATTGTAGTGAGGAGTGGTGCAATATCCATGGAGTGTTACGATGTAGATTTTGAGTTCGAAATTTTGTATATGTAAAAAAAATTCGTTGAAAATTTTATTAATTACAGTCAAATGTATAATATATATCGGTCCAAATTAATCAGGATAAAATCTTAAAAACCACGAGCGACAAAAATAACAATGTAATTATCAAGAGAATGTATGATCAAATATATATCAAAAGCATGTTAGTTACTAATGCAATCTATATATTTTGATTGATTGTTTACTTTTTTAATTTTAAAATTTCTACCATAATTTAAGGGTTTAAATTTAATACACAGGCTGTGCAAAATAAATTTTACACAAGCCTGCCTATTTCTACTATAAATCAAGATTAAACCTAAACCCTAAAAAACTAAACCCTAAACCCTAAATTTTGAACACTAACCTTAAATTCTAAGCCCTACAACTCAAACCCCTAATATCTAAACCCTAAACTAAACCTCTAAAACTAAAAGGTCTATGTAAATTAAGTTTACACAGACTGTCTATTAAAGTTTTTCCCATAATTTAAACAATAACAATTAAAACTATTAAATTAAAGTATTTTATTAATTCTTGGGTTATACATAAATATGATTTTTTTTCCCCACGACTCTATTTTGGACTTACTACTATGTATCTCTTATCTTCCTAATGTCTATTCAAATTCCACTTGCGGTTTTAGACTTAATTCCAAATTTAATCTGCATAAAATGCAGCATTTACTGTTCAACAAATTTAAACCATGATTTCGACATGTAACAAAGCAGTTCCAAACATACCAAAAGAACAAAGGGGAAAGGCATATTTGAACAAACTCCACTTGTCTTCATTTTAGTTTTGGAAATACAAGTTTAGAAGTTGTATCTGAAATATTTGTTTCGCATTACAGGCTATGCTTTTGTTTTCCACTTTTGGAGCTGCCAGGACCTTTCTTGGCTTCCTTGAGAATGAGCTCCAACAGCTTTTCATATGTCGAAATTGCGGACTCGAGCATGTCAATAGCTCGACTCCGGTCCTTTGCCGCCACCCTCAGCACATCTTCCAAGTCCAAAGTGTCCTTCAGGGACTTGCTCAGCTCCACCCTGTTTAGTCCACCATACCCATCACCAAATTTCTCAACTTTTTTACCAACTTTCAAGCCTTGCCCTATGCCATTAGCTACAACCATTTCACTAATGCTTCCTATATGGTTTCCAAGTCCCATAATGGCCTCACCGGTTTCGGTTTCCCATATATAAACCATTCCGTCTTCAGAAGCTGATACCAAATTCTTCGTCTCACTCGCCATCACTAAAGATACGATCCCACTCTCATGACTTTGTGCCCGTCTGGTGCACCCCTGATTCACATGCGTTTCGCTTCCAACATTGATTAATCCCTTATAGATGCACCCATCAGAGCCTGCAGCAAAGAATTCTGCCTTTATTTGATCCAATGCTATCCCCATTATTGGACAAGGGAATGCCACTGTCCTCAACTTCGTCCCATCCAACAATCCCCAAATTTTTACCGTGCAATGCAAGGAACATGATATTATGGTAGAGTGGCACTGTGATGTACTAGATTCTAATGCCGTGACCGAGCCATCATGCGCAACAAATCTCTGCAACATCAAATTGGCGGAGCTCGTATCGGGCGATGCCTCGACGATTTGAAAGGCCGGGACATACGAAACGGTACCATCATCGCCGCTGGACATCAAAAGTGACCCGTCCTCACGTATTTTGAGCAAGAAACAGGCTTTTATGTGCAGAGTATGATATGAGTATATCCCCTGAAGGAACAGAAACGACATAAGCACAACCTGAAAGTCCACCGGCAAACAGATACAAGCCGTCAGGGGTGGCTGACAAGGGCGCGACGGGTTCAGGAACAAGGAGATTAAGCAAAGCGGATGGAGACCACCAATTGTAGAGATGAATAGAGGCTGAAGTGGTGTCTGGGGAAATATGAGAAGCGGCAATGAATGAGTTGCCAACTAGGGCAAGGCCATGGCGAGGTGATCTGCTGCCGGAGAAGTGGCAGAGAGAGACACCGGAGACAGCATCGAAAGCGGTAATGGGACCGTCAGGGGAGCTGGTAAGGACAATAGGATGCGAAGAAGACGATGACATGTTTTGCTGAGAGGGGAATTAACAGGTGAGTTTGTGAGGTTAGACATGGATGAGTGCTTGTGTTTGAAGAGGGAATTCTGGGGTGGTTGGTGGAAGATGCCCTCTGTGATTGGTTGGTAATACCATGGCAGTTCTTGAGATTTTAGTGGCCAGGGAGAACTTAAAAATTAGGCCCTAAGTTAGGGATTTAAATTACGGTTGCGATCGTATATTTGGTCATGTTACGTTTATCATGGTTACAGACATAACGAATGTTATTTCTATCACCGCGGGTATCACAATTGTGAACATTTTCAATAACATATGCTATTGTGGACATAACGGTTGCATATGTTGTAGTTTTGGATGGTGTTTCTACCGCTATATAACGATCTCTGTTGCGGTTACATACCCCTATTTAAATACATGTCCATAATATCAAGTATTGAAAAAAAATAAATTTTAAGAGTACATCTATAATAACAAGTATTAAAAAAATTTAAGAGTACGTCTATAATAACAAGTATTGGAAAAAATTTAAGAGTATGATCATAATAATAAATAGTGAGAAAAAATAGATCCCTAATAACAAGTATTAAAAAAAATAATTTTAATATTTGTTATTACGAGCATACTCTTAAAAATTAAATTATTTTTACTACTTATTATTAGGGGCCCGATTTTCCCCTAATATTTATTAATACGAGCATACTCTTACAATTAAATTTTTTAATACTTGTTATTGGGGCCCTCAAAACTTATCCAGCTATATATATATGTTCATCACTGGGTTCTTTTTTTTTCATCCACCCGTAAGAGCTAAGAACTATATTTTTAATTTTCTTGGGCTTGGGCCCTGGGCGGGCGCCTCTATTGCCCTGGCCCAGGGACGGCCCTGGTAATACCTTTTGTGCTTACTTTAATCGCATTTGCAAATTATCTTTTTGGAAACGCTTTGGCCGTTTACATGGATGCTTCATTAATTCCGAACAACTAATTGGTCTACCGATATAAAACGCCAAGTCTCTTAAGTAAGGTCAGAGTTTCAAATTGTGATGTTATAAATGTAAAAAACTAGATTATGAGGTCGTATCCATATTTAACATGTGCAAAACCTAATCCAAATTAATCAGCCAATGAGTCGTACACCGATAATTAAACAAAAAAATTAATATCATTCTCACTCATGCTTTTGAACATTTTTTTTGGATTTGGTTATATTCTTGACCTATTATGTTTGGGATTTAATTTCTCTTATTTAAAAGCGAGTTGATAATGTAACATGTCTTATCATTGCGTCTAACGCTAATTAATTTGTCCTATTTGTTTATTTAAAATTTAAATAAAGACCTACTCAAAAAATTAAACAAAGACCAATTACTAAAAGGGTAAAACTTTGATACACAGGCTGTGTAAAAGTAAAATTAATTTTACACAAGCCTGTGTATTTACACTATAAAAATCCAAATCCTAAATTTTTAACCCTAACCCTAAAAAGCTAAACCCCGCGCTCTAAACCTAAAGCCTAAATTATAAACACTAACCTTAAATTCTAAACCCTGCAACCTAAATCCCTAAACCTTAAATCCTAAATTAAAACCATAACCCCTAAAACTAAAAGGCACGTGTAAACTAAAGTTTACACGGCCTGCGTATCAAAGTTTTTTCCTTACTAAAACTATTAATTGACTTTTGTTAAATTTTAATGTATTATTATCAAAAAGTAGTTTGTTTAGTAGGATGAGACACTAGATCCCTTTACGCAAGGTTAGAAGTTCGAATTATGGCGTTGTAAATAAAAAAATTGGGTTGAGAGGGTCGCTCCATAAAGGATCTTTGCAAAACCCTATTTGTATTAGTCGATCAGTAAGTCAGAAACCAGTAGTTAAACCAAAAACAAATTAATGTATTATCCATTGGATTTTATTTTTTAAATTAAATATTAATATAAAATATATTTAGGTTTAATAAAAATCAATTAATGGTGTTCTCATCTAAATTTTAATTTTTAAAACACACAAGTAGAGGGATTAAATTCCTAGAAATAGAGAAGTAAACGGATTAAATTTCAAAAGTCTGAAGTATACAAGGACTGGAAAAACATTAAACCTTTATTTTTTCATTGCCAGAGTGGGTTTGGGCTTTACTTTTTCCAAGCTAGATAACTCTCGGCCCGAACCTAGCCTAGTCCGGTTCAACCTAGATAACGAAGAGGTTTACTGTTTGGCCTGGGGAAAACTGAACGAAAAACGAAGGAAAATAAAGGCCATCTTATCCAATTTCTGCAATTAGTTAATCGAAACAGGAAGAGTGAACCGGTGGAAGAGAAACCAACGAAAATGGCACTCCTTTGTGCTTTCAACCTCAGCTATCTTCTCTTCCTCTTCTTCATCAGAGAGACCTTCGTTTGCTTCGTTGAAAAGGACCATCCCCAGTAACCAAAGCTCGTTTCTTGGCTTCTTCCCTGTAGTAGCATTGTCCGAACCTTCTTCTGCTCGGACAACAACCTTGTCTTTCTCTAAACGAGATTTCCGGGTTTGTTGCCAGGACCTCTCTCTTGTCCCTGAAAATCAACGCTGGATGTTCGAGGAATCCGAGGCTGATGGCCCTGTAATCACTCTCTGTCTCATTTTTTTATTGATTTTCTTGGTTCATTTGGTGAAAGTTAGTTTCTTTTTTCTTTGGCTTCAAATTTTGTTTCATTCTTGAAATTGGGATGGTTATTGTTTTGAATTTTGAACTTTTTAACAAGATATAGTAAAGTTGTATGCTTTTGTAAATTTGGGTATTGCTTTGTTGTACTAAATAGTTATGTTCTGATTATGTTATGTGACATGATTTCCCTTCACATTGTGTCTTTCCCCCCCCCATTTTTCAAAGTTATTAATGTGAGATTGCAGTCAATTTCTGTATCATTTTTCTTAATGTTTCTGCTTTTCTCCCTTCTTGCTTACTTAACTTGAATCAATTTTTTTTTTGCAGGACATTTGGAACAACACATGGTACCCCAAAGCTAAAGACCACATTAATACTGAAAAACCATGGTATGTTGTTGATGCAACCGACAAAATTCTGGGAAGACTGGCATCGACAATTGCTGTGCATATCCGTGGGAAGAATTTGCCCACTTACACTCCGAGTGTCGATATGGGTGCTTTTGTGATAGTGGTATGTGTTGTGCTTTTGTGTAACATGTAGGAGTTTTGTTTATGAACATTGTTGTTTGCAGTTTGTGAGATGCTGGAAAGAGGTTTAACCATATAGAAAATGTTGCTTGCTTTTTACATGTTACGGTGCAAGTCTATATACAAGTTTTTGATATGATTGAAACATGATTCAAGTGCCAATCGTTGGAGTGTTCAAAACAATATGGAAAATCGTTTGACATGACCGGTAGTTCAATTTGCATACACAGTCCTCATAATTCTTAATGTTGTCCAATTTGTAAGGCTTATGAAACAATAGAACAAGTCTATATCATCCATGATCATGTCAGCTTTTGCAGTCAATCCATTGGCATCAATCGAAAATGGCATGCATTTTTTTTCCGATTATTGCTAAGGTCTCCAGTAATCTTCTTCTTTCTTTCAGCTTGGTAGAGCATTGTTTAACCACTTGAATGTTTACAAGGGTCCGGATCATCCGCATGAGGCTCAGAAACCTATCGAGCTGCCTATACGGGACAAAAGGGTGCAGAAGCAGCGATAAGCAAACTTAGAGCAGGGGCCAGATTGAGTATAACTTTCATTCTTCAGCCCTTATGCTACAGCATGCTGCTTTTGGTTATATTAAATGGATCCTACTTTCTTTAGCTGTGAAATTAAATGCTACATTATTATTTTCATTATTAAGCTTGATGTTACTAATGAATGTTTTTCAAAGAATAAGATTGTAAAGAAGCTCGTTCCATGTATCTGGAACTCCGGCTAGACACCAGTGGCTGCAATCCAAACCAGTGGATCCAGCAAGCCCATATATAGAAGGATGTCCATCTTTGCGTAGCAAAGACAGCAATGTTATATCGAGCAACGTCGCTGGCCTTTTCATTTTGCTTATTACTTTCTTCACCACATCCACCGGCGGCGGTAGTCCTCCGGGATATGTCGTGCCGAGCAACGGCTGCTTTTGCCCTAAACAGCTCTTGGCTTTTGGTTCACCCCATAAAGTTCCACTGCCATTACCAAATTTAAAACCCTTCATTACTCCACTTTATCAAATAAAAGAACTATAATGGAGGCTTCGTTAAGCTTACTTGTAATGAGAAGGAGATATTCCCTGGAAAAAGACCAGAGATTTCGAAGGATCGACGTTGGCATCCACCCATCGGGCCCATGTGTAGAGAGCTATTTCGAAAGCTTGCATTCGATCCATATCTTTTTTAATCACACCTTGATACTCGATAAAATCCCATCTGAAACATTACAGATCAAATGAATTACAAATGTTGAAATTCGAATATCAAACAAATGTAACTTTTTTTTTAAAGATAACACGTACGGTTGAGTAGGACCACGACGATACCACCAATGCCAAGTATTAAAGACGAGCATGTCAATTCCTTTCCATAACTTTCCTGATCGGATGGATTCAAGCTTTAAAACTCTTCCAATCTTTTCCATAACAACATCTACCAGATACACATTTCGATCCAGCATTACTTTTACATCAAAATCCTGCAGTATTTCACAGATCTCAATTTGTTAATAATATCTACAACCTTATTATAGAAAGGCGACATTAATTGCCTGAGCTGCAAAGTCACGTGATAAATATTAAATTAGCTACAATAAAAAAGGTTCCCCTGGCATATAAAAATTGAAAACAAGAACATCTTGTATGAGTTCAAATCTTAGCATTAACTTTGGAAATGTAATTATCTTTCTACATAATAAAAAAACCATAGTAGACGTACACACCAGAAATACGAATGTGGAGACATCGTTAACTCTTGTAATGTTGAATCGGGCAGTAGCAACCGCAGAGTGAAGCATGCATGTCAATGATTGCCATTGATTTAGACTTAGAGAGTCCCCTACAAACATTATGCTCTTCCCTCTAAACTTTTCTAGGAACTTCAATCCATCAAATCTACAAAAATACATTATAAAAATATGTTACTCGGATTAAAATAAATGTTATTTTTTCATTTATTTAAAAAAGTTTGATAAATCTTTGATAATAAGTTTAAATGTATGAACCATAAATATGAAACTGAATGACAATTTATAAAATTATATACTAATCCTACATCAAATGCAAAAATCATTTTTGGAATGGATGTTTAAATGGACAAAGAATGTAGGGCAGAAAAGGGAACACAGAAAAGACATCCCACCGCCGATCCCGTGAGGTTGAGGGTACAAAAACATACTTTCCATTTACACGTGCTAGAGAATCTGTGTCGATTCTACTTTTTCATAATTTTATTTTCTTTGAGATGATGTATAGATGTAGGGAATAGGGATGGTTATGCGTCTGGTATTTGGTTGACTTGTATCTGATATGAAAATTTAATGTTTCTACTCAAATTTAATTCGAATCCTTCCGAATTTTAAAGTAAAATCTAAAATCTAAAAAAATAAAAAAATATTATTTTTATTCTATAAAATAGAAAGTTATTTAGAAAAAAAAGCACATAAAATAAGATATTATAATAATTATACCATTTTTATTGAACAAAATAAAGAGATTATTAAAAAAATAGAGAGAGGAGAATTATAATAATTATACCTAAATATTTAGAATAAAAACAAATTATTATTTTGAATCAAGTATTTTCACCCTAATTTTAAACTCAAAACCATTTAAAAAAAAAACCCTATAAGATCAGGTTAAGTCTGAAACTATTGGGTTTGGGTAAAATGACAAATCTATATACACGAGCTACCAAAAGATTGGTGATGCTACATCATCTCAATTAAGAGTATTGTATTTGAAGTGGGTTTAATATTTGCAATAATATTATAACTTTAAAAATAAAAACAATAGTATGAAAACCTAGGAATATGCTAATTCTTTTTTCATGTCTAGTTGTATCTTAATAACTAAATGAGCCTAATAAGTCGAAAAACCTTGATAAAAAAAATCGAAACTAACTGGCATGCAATTAAAAAGGAAGTTGAGCCCTCATAACCTTTAGCTTCCTACTGTCGATTCGAGACAAGTGCTTGTTCTAATGAGGCAAAAATGGAGGCTAAAAAGAATCAAATTATACATAAACAACACACAGCCATAAACCTTGTTCACCTTCCCTTTATCAAACACGGAACTAAGCTTAATTGTTCACAATCCTGCAGAAAAGAAGAGGAAACAGGGGAGATTACCTTGTCAAGGAGCAATCAAGAGGCTGCCATCGGTATTGAGTGTAGCCCAGATCATGTCGTCCGTTCTTCTGGCAACTGAACTCCTTTTCAATGAAAGGGCAAGCCGAGGAAGAGTAAAGAGTATAAGTTGGATCGAAAACCCACTTGCCTGTAAACAAATCGCAGCCATTGGCGGAGCAGCAAACTATAGCCAAAACCAGCAGACCAAAATACAATGAAAATAGGGAATTTGAATCGACCCAAGGTCCCATTTGGCCTGCTGCTAAGTTGAAAATAGGGAAAGCGGGGAACCTCTCTCTGTTACTCTCTCGACTCTCAGAGCTGTGTTATGGTCTGGTCTGGTCTGGTCTGGTCTGGCTCTGTTAAAACTTATTTATACAGGGTGGTTTTCAAAAGTGTGTAATTGTACTTATTTCACAATTTATGGAAAGTAATAATGATGATGCTATAAGCTGTAATTTTAATATTAGTTTATGGGAACAACTCGCGATTCTTACCATTTATTTATGGTATTCTAAATTGGTTTAAATGAAAAATAAGTGTTCAAAGTATATTATTTTTAAACTTTATGTGCTTAAAGTATTAGAAATTTGGGGTTTAAGATTTAAGGAATTTGGGGATTATTTTAGAAAGTTTGGGGGTTTAAGATTTAAGGATTTGGGGACTATTTTAGAAAGTTTTAGAAATTTAAGATTTTTTTGTAAAATTTTAAATTATTTTAAAAAATTAAAAATAACACATGTCAATTTTGGATTGGTTAACAGTTTTTTTTTACTTTTTTAACAGCCGGACACCTAAAACTATAACTTTTGAAACTTTAGGCACATATTTATAAAAAAATACTTTAGGCACCTAAAGTTCAAAAATTGTATACTTTTGGGCACTTATTTTTCATTTAAGCCTTTTAAATTTAATGGTCTGGAAAAAGATTTTGAGCATGTATTTAAGGTAAGTTTTTAAAAAGGCTTTAAATTTGATATACAGGTTGTGTAAAATAAATTTTACACAAGCTTGTTTATTTATATTATAAATCAAAATTAAACATAAACCCTAAAAATTAAATCTCAAACTCTAAATCCTAAACACTAACCTTAAATTCTAAACTCTACAACTTAAACCACTAAACTATAAACCCTAAACTAAACCCCTAAACCTACCCGTATATTCAAGTTTTTCTCTTTTAAAAATATGGGATTTAATTTAATGGTTTGGCAAGAGAGAGTTTACAGCATAAATTTAACGCTATTTTAGAAGAAATTTAGGATTTTGGGGGATTCTTAATTTATTGGTTTGGATGGAGCGGATTGAAAGCTAATTTAAGTGATTTTTAAAAGTTTACGCGACTGACCTCATCAAGTGGTCCTATAAAAAATAATGGTATTATTATGTGAGATTCGAATAACATGTTTATATGATGTGATTGCATTATTAAATAACTATGAATAAAGAACATATATTATCTTGAAATGACATTATATAATTGTAATAAAATTACATGAGTAGGCGAACTCAATAAGTGGTCTTAGTGAAAAAATGGATGATGTTCATCTTAGGAGGTCAGGTTCAACTCGCTTTGTTTGTAAGATGTGTGTGCATTGTCAACGAATTAAAAATATGTATGAACATATCCTACTTATAATCACCTTAACACTAATAAAAAATTTACATGAGTAGACACAACCTTATCGAACACTAAACTAAAAAAAATAAAAAATGGTTATTTTTTTAATTGAAAGTGACTTTACGCATAAGTGAATAATTTGTATTTTATTAATTTCAGAAAAATATAATCACTCAAAAAAAAGTTTAAAACTTGATTCAACAATAAGGCTAAGCATTCGTATGCGAAGATTATCATTTTTAAAAATATAAGAAAATATTTTTAAAGATTTATTACCTTCACCTAACGATCTAAAAAAAGTGTAAAAATAATTAAATTTTACATTTCATCTAACGGTCTAAAAAAGTGTAAAAATAATTAAATTTTACATTGTGTAAGTGGATCCTAACCCATATATAATTATAATTTTAATGATAATTTATAACTATTTATAATTTCAAAAAAATTATATAATCAATGATTGATTATGTAAACCGATCTCAAACTCGATATCTGTATAATTCATATCCCTCATAAAAAAACTATATTGATTAATCTATATTGTTTAATTTTAATTACTTTAAATTTTAAGTTAAACTCTATTATTGTTATTTTTTGTTATCTGTTCTTGAACGTACAATTTTTTTTAATAAATTTCAATCGTAATCTTACTTAAAAAAGAGGAGAAAAAAAGAAGAAGATTTTTTTTATAAAAAAAGAGCACTCCTAATTAGGTCTAAAACATGACTTATGAGAGAATAATGGAGAAAAATGAGTAGCTTGAACATACAAAATTGTAACTACATCGTGATGATGTTGATCTCCATTAAAAAAATGCACATCCCTACTTTCGAGTTCGAGGTTTTGTATATGGTAAAAATTTCCGCTGGAGTGATGTATCCGTCAATACCAGATGTGCAACACTGGTCAGTCTGAATTAGTCATGGCGAAGCCCTGAAACCGAAAGTACAATAAAAAATAACAATATATTTTAAATACGTTTAAATTCGGATTGAGAGTAATTTTAACAGCAAAAACTAATTATTAGAATTAATAACAATACTTGAGTGATCGGATTGAACCATGTCTAAAATTGTGATTCTGACAATGAACAATTTTGCCAACTGGTAGATGAGAAGTGCCAACAAAGAATATTGTTTAGCGATGCAAATCTAAGCCAAAACGTGGTACCATCGTTTTGCAGACGAGACAAAACGCTGTTTGTTGTGTAACCAAGATTGGTTACAACTCACAACTCTCAAGGTTTGTTAAATATGTTGTTCTTTTTCTTGCTTCGTTTTTGTTTACTTGAAAGTGGAGAATTTACTTGGATGAAACTTCCACTCAATCAAAAGAGATTGTGAAAGGAGTGTTTGATTACAACTGAAGTACGTAATATCCAAACATGTACATAATTGATTGTCCTGAAAATGATTGATATAGATGGATTAACTCTCGTTAACAATGGTTAATTAATCACTGGTGTAGTAGTAAATAACTTATCTTGTTCATACAACATCTCGAGTTAAAATCTGGACAACCCTTTCCTCCTGATTAAAAATAAAATTGTTCTACCAACTAAGTTGGTCTATAAGTGATACGCAATTTGATATCGTTTAAGCAGATTTCGAGTTCGAGGCTTTGTGTATACGGAAAATCTCTATTAAGAGACTCATCTATCAAAATCAGATATTGGCACGAATCAGTCCGAGTTAGTCAGAAAAAATCCTGAAAAACCGAAAATATAACAAAAAAATAGTAATAAAATTGTTTCTCCTTATTGATAAGTGTTTGGTGATATTCGGGCTTTCTAAAAATGTTAGGCCCAACCATCTTATACAAGAAAAACGAGAGCAACTTCTCTCAAGGACCCAATCCGATGGAAGAAATCTTTTGGGTGTCTGAAATATCAATCAAAAACCTTTTCGGATTACGATATAAAACCAACCTTTGCTAACTGTCTTCAAATCTTACAAATCTTCTAAAACCCAATCTTGCATATCACTTGGGGACCCTAAATTATTAATCATTCATTATGTTAGTCTGATTCAAAATGAGTGACACATGATTATGTGTTTAATTAATAAGGCACACCCAGTTTTTTTTTAAAACTTATTTTAAAAAATAAGATATAATCTAAATAACGAATTCTGAACATAAATCATAAAATGAACATGCAATATATAAAAAAAATGGACCACAATCAGTAGAGAAAGATACATGTCTCCCCCATTTAATGTTTTCCCAAACATTAGAGCCACACACAACTGTCCAATTTTATACAGTCCTTTTCCATGCCTGAAAAATCTGATGAGGTTCCATTTCATTTTGTAATTCAGACTGTTTAATTTTGATCACAATTTTGTTTTATGTTCTCTCCCTTTTCCCTTTTTTAATACAAAGCCCCCACTGTCAGGTTGATAGTAACCATTCACACAATCCCCCATGTTTTCTAATGATGAATGCGAAGGTAGAAAAACCCAGAAGCTGAATCCCGAGAAACAAACAGAAAGTAGTACCACTAAAAATCAAGAGGCGAATCAATGAGAAAAAACAACTGGAACCCAGAAAAAAAAAACACAAATAGAAGCAAACCAAGTTAAGCTGAATCAAAAATAAATACTTGGAAAATAAAATATAAAACCTAAAGAGAAACTGTTTGTTAGAACACACTTACCTTTAGCTTAGCTCCCCAATGAAATTAAGCTGAAAACCCTTAATAAAACCCTAAAAAAAGCAAATTAAGATCATTACTGATACAGAAAACTTTATACATATATGAACAGACCAATCTTGAGACATCCTTTTTTCTAGATTTATTTGGAAATAATAGAAAACGGTATCGAACAATAAATGGAAACAAAATAAAACCAACCCATAAAAGTAAAGCTTCATTAAAATTTATAACTTACCTTAAAAAGAAATCCGAGGAAAACTATTGCTTAGCTTGAAATATCAAAAACCCAACCAGTGAAACTTATCCAATGCAATAGTTTTTTTTTTCTTCTTCTTTGAGTGGATATTTAATTTTTTATTTTGATGTTTGCAGAGGAAAAACAATGGTGGAAGCTCGGTAAGAGAAGAACGTGAAATGACAAAAAAGGACAAAAACATGTTTTTCTTCGTACATGGAGGGAGAAGTGACCGTCAAAGGCTGGGCCATTTTCCGTTGTACTATGTTTTATGTTTTGCCATTTTTATTTGCGTAATTATATCATAAATTGATGTTTAATTTTCACAAACGTCTTAAATTTAAAGTTTAAAGATTTAATTAATAGATTTAAGATGTAAGGGATTAAGTTTAGGTATTGTTGTACTATCAAAAAAATAGGCATTGTTAGTGAAATTTAGAGTTTATAAGTTAAAATTTAAATTCTTAGCATATTACCCTGAAACTTAATTTCTAACTTTAAAGTCTGAATTCTAACCACTACTCTTAAATTTAAAAATCACAAATCTAAATTCTAAATTGAATCCCTAAACTCTAAATCTAAAAAGCTCGTAGAAATTACTCCACGAGGTTCTGGTTTAATTCTAAAAATTGGAATTCCGGTTATTATTCTTTCGTTATTAAATTTGAAAAGTATTTTTTATATTTGTACTTTATTGTTATTTTTGTTAATTTAAATAAAAAATTCAGTTTATATAAAAAATAACAATAATTAATTACAAACAAACCATTCAAATAATTAGTACTAATTTAGACTTAACACGATGAATTTATCACCTTACTATTGCTGAATATTAAAGATTTCCAATTTATTTTATTTTAATTAATATCTATACTATATTTCAAAATTATAAATAAGACATTCGATTAAGCTCTTTAAACCTCTAACATTGCAAGTTGCAACTATTAGCATTGATGTCTTGTCAAGCATGACATTAACATAAATCATGGCATCGGCATGCTTTAATTAGGACTAATTTAGATTTAACCCTTTTTGTTGTCTTAAGCTTCTTCTTCTTTTAGTTCATTTTCAACTTGTATACTTCCATGATGAGTAAATATTATTTCGATGTTTTAATTTGATTTAAATATTTAATTTACTGTTTTTTTGTCTAAATAGTATTTATTCAAATTATACTTAAAACTTGATTTATTTATTTAATTTATTAAAACACGTAAATACTAAATTGGACAAAAAATATAAAATTGTTAATTAAATTTTTAAAAATTTAATTTGCCCCCTCAATATTTTTAAAATTTCATATTAAGCTTTAAATTTTTAAATATTTTTAATTAATTTTTTTATAATTTTTAAAAAATCTCATTAAATCTCTTAGAATTCTTAAAAACTTTAGTTAAACCCTTAAGATTTTGAAAATTTTAGTTTTAGCCTTCAAAATTTTTAAAAATTGAAGTACCCAAGTTCCGCGGCGACCCTATTGACATTTCACTCTTATTTTCTAATAAACATAGAGTAAGGAATGGAACAAATGAAGCACAGTGCAGCACATGAAAAGGCAGAAATAACACAGTATGAGCATGAGAGTGAATTGTTGTTGTTGAGAAACTTGTTATCTTCTGCAGCCAAAAATTTTAGTCAAAGTTGATATGAGAGCCAGCTATCTAGCTTGGCTATGGATAAATGCCTAGTACAAGTATTTTCATAAATCCGAATAACCATATTTTATATCGATGTATTCATATCCGAATAAATGTCGAATACGAATACAAAATCTTGATACTATTACCTAAATCTCCAGTATCAGATATTTATCAGGAATTTTAAGGCTCAAAGGACATTCGACTTTGAATCCATACCCATCACATGGAATCCAATGGCAATTGGTGGTGGAAATGCACAACTTTGATTTTTTTTAACTGTTGTGGATTCAGATCTTTTCATGTTGGAATCCAATGGCAAAACACAGATCTGAATGCCAACCTTGGGTTGAACCTTACAAATCCTCATCTCTGCATACTTACTTTTTCCTTCCATTTCATCAAACGGATTGTAAAATTACATATATATATATATATTCGTATTCATGTTCGTGTTCGTGTTTCTTGATCTTGGGTTCTATTCGAAAACACAGCTACATCACAAAAGGTAATAATCCAAGAGATCAAGTACTGAATGCCTTCATAAAAAAAAAAAAAAACCAAAACAATGATCACTTCTGATCTGCAATGGAACATCCCATTTTTTTGTATGGCTTTCAACTGTAGTTGCCACATTGATAATTCAATCAAAATACAGTGAAGTAAGTCAAGTTTTTTTAAGGATTGAAATTTACGATATTGCAAAGTTTTCTGTTCAGCTTCTTGGTCTGCCCGTCGGAAAATTCTCCGACAACAATTGAAAGTAAACGACATAGCATGTGTCCAAGCATAATATGAAGGGGATATTGTCCATGGTTTATCATGAACATATATATACAAAGAGTTTTATCAAAGGCAAAATAAGCGCAAATTTCACCAACCACCAGTTGGTTTCAATACTTCAAACATGTAAAACTTTTATCATATATCGAGTATAAATATTGAAATGTCGTTTGTTTCGACGTCTGTGATCTCTTAAGGTTTGCAGTCAATGCGTGTTGAATGAATCGTGCAGGTTTGCTAACAAGGGTGTGTGGGGAATTGCTACGGAGAGCTTGCTTCTTGTCGATGTAATGAAGGTTATAATTTTGTATGCTTTAGGCCAAGAACATCCGAACCTCACAGTTCCAGACGAAGCCGGTGATTCAGCCAACAAATGAATAAATTGCTGGAGGAGGTTATAAAGCTAAGTCAAACCACATGACAGGGCTTCTAAACTGTTCCTACAGGTACTTGGGGTGAACTCAGCTGTAACTTCTTCTCTATTATTTAGGCTGTTTACATCGATTTGTTTTGTATGCTTTCGCATGTGTGTATATAATGTAGTTAAATATCCATTTGCAGATATTTTGCTTTATTGATTCGATTAATACATTACTTCCACTGCACTGCAACAACCAGCTGGAAACATGGTGGAAAGGTGGTCTTTATGATTGCTTAGGTGTCCGAGAGAACTAAGAACACAGCTAAGCCTAAAAACCATGTATACATATGTCGATAGTTAGTAAATATAGAAGACGATTTGGATCCGAAGCTTAGTTTAGTTGAGAGGTGGCATCCAACAGATTTAACCTTCGGAGTTCGGACCCCTACTGCAGCCTGCTTTGTAATTAAAAGGGAAAGAAGTTTTTTAACACAGTGTAGCTAACAAATTATTTAAGCAATGTAAGAGAGATGGTCTTACCTGTGGATATGTTGGACTCTTGAACAGCAAGAAATTCCACTTTAGCTATTTTTGGTTCTTTTGAATGTTGAGATGATCATAAGCTTTTTCTCTACCAGCCATTCCTCTTTGTCTCGAAACATGGCATTTCCAACGCTAACTCCGATTGCTGCACCAAAAATGTATCCCACCACAGCAATAACCCATACCCAATCCACATTTCTCAGCATGGAATGTTTTTTTCCATTTACATCAGAACTTATGGGGACTGTTTCAGGATGATAGTCACAAGGGGGCAAGGGTATCCCACATAGTTCTAGGTTGTTTTTGTATCTAGAAGCCGGAAACGTTGTAAGTTGTCCGGTTGAAGGAATAGGACCGGTGAGGTTATTGTTGGAGACATCCAAATCTGTAAGAAATGTGATAAGCCCCAAGGATCCTGGAAGCCTGCCTTGAAGAGAATTATAAGATAGGTTAAGCAAACAAACTTCTTTCAAACCCTCAAAGGTATCAGGGATATTTCCAGTCAATCTGTTGTGTGACAAATCCAGAACATGCAAATTGGACATGGAACCGATGCTGCCGGGAATAGTGCCAGAAAGATGATTGAAAGAAAGATCCATAAAGAGAATGGTGCCATTACTTGTTTTTATCATGTGATTTGGCCAACTATATATTGTTATCAAAGAACAAGAATTGGACTCGAAGCTTTCCTGCAACTTTGCTTCACTGATTCCTTCAGAGTAGACTAAACTATTCCTCATCCTACAATCACTTCTCCCTTTGTCTCTCAAGAACATATATCCACCTTTGGAACTTAAACTAAATATGGGATCGAAGCGCTTTTGGGAAGCGAGATTCGATGGAATTTGACCTGTAAACTGATTGCTTCCCTAATCAAGCCATATGAGGTTTTTGAAACTTCCAAGATCAGCTGTTTGAATATTCCCAGAAAATGAGTTATAACTTAACTGCAGAATGCTCAGTTTCTGAAGGTTGCGAAGGCCAGCAGGGATGGTTCCGTTTAGTCGATTAAACGAAAGTGACAACCATGAAAGATTTGCACAATTTGTGATTGATGCAGGAATGCTCCCACTGAAGTCATTGTTGTTGAGAGCAAGCTTCTCCAAGTTCCGAGTTCCAGAGCATAAGTCATTTGGGATTTCACCAGAGAAGTTATTCCCCCACATGACAAAGTCATAAACATTTGGTAGCTTCCAAACTTCTGATGGGATAGGTCCGCTTAGATGGTTTCGAGCAAAGTTAATCGTCTCCAATCTCTTACAGTTTCGATATCTGCAGGTATTGTTCCTGACAGAAAATTGTCTGCAAGGAGTAATCTTCGTAGAGAGGAGTTGGAGCAAAGCCTTGAGGGTATTTTTCCATGTAAGCCGTTGGAACTAAGGTCAAGGACTTGAAGCTTAGTACAGTTTGCAAGAGATACAGGAATGAAACCACTAATGTTGTTGAATGGAACTTGGAGGATTTGCAGACTAGGAAGATAACTAATGACTGTAGCGAGGAAATTTCCTGAAAGCTGATTGCTTCCAAGATTGAGCCTTTGCAAGCCCTTGCATGACTTGAATGTCTCAGGGAAACCACCTGAAGGTTTGTTCCCCGAGAGGTCGAGCTCCATTAGAGTCCCACAGGTAGAACCCATTTCAGGTGGGATATTTCCAGAAATGGTGTTCTGAGCTAAATTCAGGTGCTTCAAATTTCCCAAAGAAGCTGAAATTTTACCCTCCAGCTTGTTGAGGGAAACTTCAAGGTTCTCAAGAAGCAGACAGTTAGTCAAGCTTCGAGGAATTCCGGTACCGTAAAGAGAATTATTAGACAAGTTAAGGGCCACAAGGTTAGCACAGTTCTTGAACTCAAGCATTCGGAAATCACCAGATAAGTTGTTGTGGGAAAGGTCCAATGATTTAAGGGACTTGGAGAAATCAGAAACAAGAACAGCAGGGATATCTCCAGGGATAGAGTTATATGAAAGGTTTAAAGAAACCAAATGGAAACAAGAACCCAAAAATGTTTCAGAAATCGGCTCCGATAAATTATTGAACGACAAATCAAGTGTCTCAATAAAGCAGGGAGGATGAGATGCCTTGTTGAGGAAGAAATTACCAGAGAATAAATTTCCACTCAAGTGGAGATGTTTGAGACTTTCTAGGACCATGAGATCATCCACATGAAGACGACCGATTAGACCGGCATTGGTGAAGTTAAGCATAGTAACTTTTCCATGCGAAGAACACGAGACACCTCGCCACGAACATGGAGTTAAAGATTCTAATCTCCAATCATTGAGGAAGTCTTGGGGATCAACAGCTACAGACTTTTGCTTGAAACCCAACATTGCCATCACTTCATTGCTAGGATTCTGCTGCTGCAAAGACAGGGTAAAGCTATTGCTTAGGAAGATGAAAATGAAGAAGCTGAAGAGATACGAGCACTGGTTCTGGAAAGCCCAGAAATTTCCCATTTTCAGTTATTTGGATGAACATCAACATGTTCCTGATTGCTTATTTATAGCTACAGAAGTTATGATCGCAGTGTTACCAGGAAATTTCTCACCTTGAAATGTGTTTGCTTTTCATCTGACTCACTGTAACATCAAAGTATTATCAAGTGTGGGGTTAAGAACAGGTTGAAAATTCATTGAAAAAAGGAACAGAAATTGTTGGGAAAAAATCTTCTTGATTAGTCAAGCAATGCGTCTGGCAAGTAAAGCAGCATGAGCGTCAACTCGGGGTCTTATATTCTATTTTTATAATTTCACAAAATTTTCAAATTATAATCTTGTGATTTTGTGGTTGCTCTTTTATTATTTTAGTTATATTTAAGTTATTTCTTAACAAAACAATGAAAATAGTTGTTTAAAGTAATATAACATATTTTTTATTCTATATAAACCCATTTTGAACTTTTTCACTCAGGACTTTAAAAATATCCGAGACGCTCTAACTTCTAAAAAGGTTAATATTTCCTCAAAATCCTTTGATTGGTCAGTTGTATTGTCGTGATCGAAAGTCAAAACAGCTTGTGCATAACACCATTGACAAAATCAAAGGAGAAAACATTTTCATTCGGTTCATATCCTTCTGATTTCAGTTGTTGACGATGATCGAATTTACTCCAAATATCAAAAAGGAAGGAAAAAGTGGTGCGTCCACAAGTTCTTTGTCGTCTTCCTCTTGACTTGTGTCCCAAGTTTCACCAAATCTTGGTTTCCAAGTCAATGCGATAATGGCACTATTTGACTATAGGAGACTTAGGAATTGAAGGATCCGAATCGGTTTCAAATGGTTTTGATTTTATTTTAATCAATAATACATAATAAATCTGTTTATGCATTCAAAAATATGTTTAGCAAATTCAATTCAGTTTAACTTTTTTACTGTTTATATATTATAAAATATTGAATAAATTTACTTTTTATATTAATATTTGTATGCTTTTAAAATAAAATATTTTGTATTATTTAATTTCAATTTGAATCCGGGCAACCTAATCACATACTAAAATATATTGTCCAAATTTAATTCATAAATAAATCTAATTAATTAAATCATTTTAAGTCGGTCGACTAGGTCGATTAATAGAGTTAAGTGAAAAATAAAGGGATACTTTTTTAACAGAAAAATAAAGGGATATTATTATTATATTTACAATTATAATCATTCATTATTTTCAAAATATTATTATAATTTAATTATTTAAGAGATCATATTTAAAGCTTAAATATAAATATTAAAATTATTTAATATATTTTTTCTTTAACCACTTATATTTATTTTATTTTTTGACTAATCTGAATCGAATACTAAGGATCATTATGAGAAGGGATGTGCATTTCACCCGTACTCGACAGGTCTTAACTCAACCCGATTGGGTCGTGTTTTTTCCCTAAGAGTGAGTTCAGGTCGGGGTCGGGTTCAAGAATGAAAAAATTCGACCTAACCCATGACTAATACCGTAATTTTTCTCTATATTTTTAGGAATAATTTACAATAATGCCCATTCTTTATATATTTTTTATAATTAGGTCCGTAAAATTGATTTTTTACAATTAGATTCCTAACATTAATTAATATTTTACAATTAGGTCTCTAAAATTAATTTTTTACAATTAAGTCCTTAAAATTGAATTTCTTTATAGATCGGTTCGGGTTCGAGTTAATGTATCTAATTTTTGAATCGAGTCAGATTTTCTAAAGAATACGATCAGGTCAACTTCGAGTTTAGATTAATTATTTTTGGGTCTAATTCAAATCGGTTAAAAACTTGACCCGACTCGTGCCCATCCTAATTATGGGACAACACTTCTCACCCAAATTCTCCATTCACATCTAAATTAAAATATAAATACGAACAGACTTAATTACAAAATAAGTGTCGAAATTATGTTTTTTTATAATAGATACCTAAATTATTTTTTAACCGAGATAAGTGTCTAAAATTTAATTTTTAGATGAAATAAGTGCCTAATTTTTTTTTTTTTTTGCTTGTTTTAAAGTTATATAAAACATACTTTAACCCCTATTTCGGCAATTATTTTTTTAGTTAAGGCATACCAAAACTATAAAGCCCTGTCAAATAGGATCAAAGAATATTCTTCATCAATCTGGGTTTTTTACTTCTTTTGATGAGAGCACACAACAAGGGTTTTTCAAAGCAGATCTGCAAAATGGGAGGGAGCCAAAGGATTTACCCCGCCAATCCTGCCGACTATAAGCTTCTGGAAGAGATCGGCAATGGCGCCAGCGCTACGGTTTATCGAGCGATCTACCTCCCTCTAAACGACGTCTTGGCCGTCAGGTTTTTAGATCTCGATCGCTGCAACAATGGCAATCTGGATTCCGTACGTCGTGAACCTCAAACGAATCGTAACCTGTGGGTCGTCATGCCATTCATGTCGGCGGGATCTTGTTTCCACGCGATGAAAAGGGCGCGTCCCAATGGATTAGAAGAGATCGAGATTTGTTTTATACTGAAAGAAACCCTAAGGCATTGGATTATCTCCACCGACAAGGGCACATCCACCGGGATGTAAAGGCCGGCAACATATTGCTCGACAACAATGGCGCGGTTAAGCTTTCTGATTTCGGCGTTTCGGCTTGCATGTTCGATTCTGGAGATAGACAACGTTGCAGAAACACATTTACAGGCACACCTTGTTGGATGGCGCCCGAAGTTATGCAAGCGGAAGCAGGTTACGGTTCTAAGGCTGATATATGGTCCTTTGGGATAACAGCCTTGGAACTTGCGCATGGTCACCCGCCATTGTCGCAATATCCGCCGTTGAAGGTTCTTCTGATGACCGTGCAGAATGATCCTCCAAGACTTGGTGATAAGAAGTTCTCCAAGTCATTTAAAGACATGGTCGCCATGTGCCTGGTGAAGGATCCGAAGAAGAGGCCGACTGCCGGGAAATTGTTGAAGCACTTCGTTTTTCATGCATGCCAAGCCACCGGAGCTTTATCTGAACAAGTTATTAGCTGAGCTTAGGCCACTGTTGAATCCCCTTCAGAATGATGAATACGCAGAACAACTACCTTCGAAGATAGCAGCAGCAGAAGAACAATCAAGATCAATGAGTGAGTACCAGAAGGGAATTAGTGCCTAGAATTTTGATATTGAAGGATTGAAAGCACAAGCGTCGTCGCTTCCACTTGATGAAGATGAAACCATGGAATCTAGCCTAGTTGATAACTGCAGGGATGGCTTTACATTAACGGGGCAATGCAAGCAAGTGCCCCCAGTGAAATGCTAACCTCTTGTAACTTCAAATATTATGTAAATACTCCTATCAAGCTAGTGAAGTTTAAACCATTCTGTTCAAAATAAATAATAAAGAAGTTTTAACCATTACAATTTGCATTCATGTTACTCTTTATTACAGATTTTTGTATGTTCTTACATCTCCCAATGTTTATATGTTCATGTCATATAATCATGTTGTACCTGAAATTATCATATATTCGAATGTGTACAAGAATGATTCTCAATCCCAGAAAGAAAGAAAAAAGCAAGCAGAACCATCACCAGGAATAGTTGAATGTAGAGAATGTAACATTCATGTTATGGACAACAATGTTAAAAATGCCACTGTCATAAAGATCCAGGCATGTTCTGGATACATTCCCATCATGGAATTAATGTGCATTAGAAGATGTAAGGGTTGAGCCTCTCAAGATCCTGGCAGTGAATGCAAGTCCAGGGAAATAAAGGAGGATCGAGACAGTATCCATGTATATTCCGTATCTGGCAAACATGGCAGCTGATAAGAAGATCCTCGGGTTCTCGAGAACGGCACATGATGCAAACCGAAGCAGCTGAGAACTATTAAAAGAAAGCCCAGAAAAGTTCAAAATCAGTTCAGGAAAATCAACTATAAAGAACCATAATAATGATAAGTTGTTAGTGTCAGCGAGACTGGGCAACAAATGAAAATGGATGAAATACAATGTTTACTTGGACTCGAATGTCACTGTATGTGTCTGAAACTCAATTATTCTTTTTTTTTTTTATTGTGCTTTTATGATTAGAAGGGTCATTGGAAGGTACTATCTTCATACACATGTCCAAATATATGTTGGACATGAATACTTCAAGAACAATGAAAGTCGGAGTAACATAGTTCAAGTATAATGTAGTGGTGGTTGCTCTACTGAAAATGCTAGCTTTGCTTACTGATTGTGCAAGAAAATGATCAACTTGACACATCCATTTGCAGTGCAGAACTGCAGAGTTTTAAGAAATTAGTAGATAAAGGAGCTTCTAAATGGATAAGGCCTTGTTTGGAGAGAGTCGAAAGTCAAAACCAAATTTGCAATTGTCTAACATCTCTGTAAAGACCCTGCTGTGCCATAAATCACTCAAAAAAGAAATGCCCTAAAATCTATAGGATAGGCACAACAGTTGAGGGTACCTAATCATGTATACCAGTATATGCATGTCATTATGTTTGTTCCGTGTATCCTTTCCAAATTTCTATACGATGTACTTGCCTTTTATCCCTTCAAATTTCATCGACCACCACAACCACTAAAGTGTAGTATGCTGGTTTTAAAATGCTATGCAGAAACATCACAAAGCATAGCATCATGCCACAAAGATAGAAGCAATATAATTTTTAGTATAAGAGTACCCACTACCTGAGCACCAAAGCCAGCTCTTTCCTGATCAGAAAGAATAGGAACATCCAGTGTTGGTGTGGCACATGGAATGGTTTGGGAAAATATTTTTTGATCAGAGATGGCTGCATCCTCCACTTTTGTGATGCTCGTGAATCTTGCCTTGCACAAAGGACAAAATGGAGTCTTTCTTTTTGAAATCTGCATACAACATGATTAGTATAAGAAACTTTAAATTGGATCAGGATCAAGGTAAAACAATAGGGGGAAAATCATATGCAATAAATCATCATGATATTAAGATCCAAACTGATATACAACTAACATGTAGAATACTGAGTTGGAAATCAGTTCTCATAAATAATAATAGTTTAGCAATGCTGAAATACTAGATGCCAAGCCCACCATACTTCCTAATAAAAAAAGGAACATATATCAGTAAAATGGTGCATGCTTGTACAATAGTGACAGCAAAAATGGTTGTTTACAGTACAAATAGAATATAAGCTAGTAGAAGACGAGCTTGAAATCTCATATAGTAAATATAATAAATAAAATACTAAACGAAGTATAATCATATATAACCTAGCTTCTTGTGTAGGATATAAATAATAATTAAAGAAATGTCAACTATAAACATATGAATCTAAATTATTAAAAAAGAGAGAAGATAAAATTGTGTACCATGTTGTCAGCCCACTCCTGGATACATGAATAACAAAATCGATGTCCACATGACAAAATCCCTCTTGTTGGACTAAACTCAGTCCAACATATAACACATGATAAATTCATTGATGTAGATAATCTGGAAGAAAGATCCTGGGTATCTCTCTCAGCATCAGAGCACCCAACTGGTGAAGTTCTTTCAGTGGAAGGTTGTGCATTCTTTCCTGGTGAAGTTAAACCACTGGAAGGAGGTTGGTTGTTCCCCAATTCGATCTCCTCAACTTCTATTTCTTCATCTAATCTCTGAAGCTTACTGAAATCACGATTAGATGGTCCTCCAATTTCAGATGTACTAGCAATACTCCAATTAGATGGTCCTCCAATTTGAGGATTACATGGATTTGTAACTCCCGCAAATGGTTTACGGACCCGGAGGAGTGGAACTGGATAGCACTCTTGGTCAGAATCTGAAGAATCGGACACTACTATTTCTCTATTACTCTTCTTCACAAGCCTCCGTCCTTTCCTCTGAGATGACTTGGCCAATGAAGTGCCTCTGATACCATCAGGAATATCTCTTTCTTCCCTCAGCAACAAAGCAGAACGACGAGCATTTGGCTCTTTGTTCCTTGAGCTCTTCCTTTTGTTCCTCATTGGAGGCATAGAAGCATAAGAAAACGGCTCCCCATGCTTTTCAACCAGATAAAGCAAAAAAGCAAAATCTAGAAAATAAGAGCTGGGCAATTATTCCTTAAACATTCACACAATGACATGTAGAATTTGAAGATCGTGTTGAACTTTCTATGGGTTAGAATAGAGATACTAATTTACTTGTGCATGGACATAAAACTCAACTGACATACATTACAGTACTAATTATCAATCAAGATTCCTTTATTGTTGTCTAACTTAAAGATGTATTGATTATGTACCCTGACAAAGAATTCTCCTGTGGTGTGTGCAAAACAGAAAGAAAGAAAAAAGCAGGAAAGCAGAGAGGCGTAGAGACAAAGCAATGAGGAGTAGAAGTTTATATGATCACCTCATCCAACACTGCAGATTTGGACCAACCAGATAAGCCAGAATCTCCATAGTCAACATCAATTGTTTCATTTCCAATACCATTGTGAACATTAGGTTTTTCAGAAAACACTTCGCACTTCTTAGTCAAGGCATCTCCCTTAGCAACATCAGGGATCTCCAGCAACAGAGGTCCCAATTCTTCTCCACTACAACGAAATAAGAAGGTACAAATAAGACTCCAACAGTCCAACCTAATCTCATTTTCCACCATTTCTGACCATTAACTTCAAACTTATCAAGCGGTAAATTCCCAACAGCCACAATCATAGAAATTTTGAAGGATTCTAGACTTTAAAATATTGTTCTAGCCAAATTCTAGGAGAAAATGATGCATCAGTTACAAAAACATTTAAAGCAGTGGCAATTTTATTCTCAATTATTTCTCTCACTTTCATTTTCAACCTCGTATACCAACAAAAGAGAAAATACTGAATTTCATTCTTAACTACCAAAACCAGCCTTAATAAGTTACCAACCCCTTAAACATTACAACCAAACAAGCCTCCATAATTTCTCATTTCGAATTTAATATAATCTAACTGTAAAGATCCATCAAACCTAAAAAAAAAATCTAAAAATTAGAAACAAAAAAGGTCGATTAATACCTTTGCAACCTATAAGGTTCCTCACGCAAACGCTTCCCTTCCTTTATACAATCTTCAATCCACCGATGATTTACGATTTTCAGCTTTAACTTCTTAGCAAGCTCGTATTTCCTTCCTTCGAATCTCCGGCATACCTAACAACCGAACGATATTCAGTTTCTTCCCTTTAATTTTCTTTAAATCAAAGTAGTACTACGAAATGAGAAATCAAACCAAATGGGTGATTGATCGGGAGAAATTGCCGACATAGCTGGCACCGGCCAGAGATATGAGCTTGATTAGGTTGAACCGCTCAAGGCCGCTGTATCCACTCACCGACGCAACCACCGATTCCATTTTTTCTTTTCTTCTCAATTTTTTAGATGTTTTTTTTTTTCTCTTTTTATAACGAAAACGGTGTCTGATGGCGGGAAATTGGAGGTTTTTTGAATTTTTTGAGAGGAAAATAGAAGGAAATGGGATGTTATGGCCCTTGCACCATTAGGAGTAGCCTAGGACCATGACTTGGTTTTAAATTTGACAATTATTTTCATTTACTGAACTAAAATTTGATAAATTAATGAGTTAAACAAAAATATTAGTATTTTTTTGAAGAAAAATAACATAAAATTTGATATAATTACTATACTATCTTTATCTCTACCTATAAATTGATTGTACAATTTCTAACGAGTTAAATTTAATCGAAAAAAATAAATTCATTGTCTTATTTTTTATATAAATTACAATTAATTACTCTTAGGTATCAGAATATATAATCAATTTTATTAATTAAATTTATAACACAATTTGATGAAATGGGTCATGTTTTAATAACATAATAATAAAATATTTAAAATACATTATAGTATTTATAAGTTTTTTTTTCATTAAGGGAAAAAATAACTCTAAACTAGAATAGAAATTCTTTACTCTCTTTTGTGTCTCTATTTATGCCTCTACACTAAAAAAAAGTTTAATGTTTAGGGTTTATGGTTAGAGTTTAAGGAATTTGAGGTAGAGTGTATTTTTTGAGGGTGTAGGGTGAATGGTTTAGGATTTAGAATTTAGGGTTATGACTTAAAATTTAATTTTTTAATATTTTTTAGTATTTGAGCATAAAAAAGACACCGAAAAGGGTAGATAATTTTTGTCCTCTTAACTATGTATAAATCAATATTTATCATTTATATTATCCAATGATCATATTTGAGTGTGAATTTTTAACTATGAATTCTTCAATCTCAATTTTAGTGAGAATTGAGTTTTTTGTTTATTGAAACACATAAATTTTATAATTATTTAAAGAAGGGGATGAAAAACCTTAAAATTTACATTAAGTCCGACATTAGATCACTAACTTATTAATAAAATTTATTTATTTTGAGATCAATTAATTAATTGAGTGATAAAAAAATATTTATATTATCTTATCTTATATGAGTTCGAATAAATACATAGAATATAAGTAACATTTTTGTTCAACAAACTCGTGACATTCATTCCCATTTTGATCTAATCTTATGAGTATGCCTAAAATCACATCTCAAATGAAAGCTCTCCACCAACATATAACAACCAAATCTACTCCACTGGCACTCACTATCTTCACTCCTTATTTTTTCTTCTGTTTCAACCCTCACTTCACTCTCATCTCCATTATACCACCCTCCGTCTTCCTGCAACCATTTCATCTTCTCCATTATTGCTAAACTCAACCCAACATTGCTGCCCTTTCTGCCATCGTTTCTAGACAAAGTTCTGAACCACCAAAACCCTCCTTGGCCAACCTCATGATCTCTAGCAGCAAGCATGCCGTTTACAGATATAAACTCCCTTTGCACAATCTTGTTGATGTTCACAACGGTTTGTTCATCGTTCTCCCCGTTGACAGATATGAACTCCCTGTCGCATGCATGAATCTGTTGCCACCATTGTTCGAGTGTCATCGTGTAGAACAGCGATTTCTTCATCTGTCGCCGTAGCCTTGTTTCTTCCCTGACGAATATGAAGGGACAGTACCATTGTCCGACGACAACCGATGGCGACTTCTTGTTGAACATCGGGAAGTTTAAATTCGGGAGGCGTTTGCGGAGCAACGAGTCGAGGCCTAGAGCTTGGTCTAGTTGTAATCTGTATGAGCGTGAGATACGAAGTTTCCATCCGTATCTCCTTAAGAATTTTGGTGGGGTTGAATCTGTTGGGGTGGATTTGGCGAAGAAACTGTGCCTGTGGTGACGAAGGATCTTGAACTGTTGATAAACGTTTCTGTGATCAAATGGTTTCGGTTTGACATCAGTTATACCATCATTGAAGAAGCAACATAATTTGCTGTCTATCTCCCTTGAACTTGTACATGCTAGCCTGCAAGTTTGAACTTGTACCTTAGAATAATTTAAATATGGATGTCGAAGTTCGAACATAATCCTTCAAGAAAAACGAAGAGTCGGAAACTTACCCTTTGTATCTGCCCTTGGCTCGAATAACATAGAACTGGTTAGAAGAAAGAGGCTGGTCTAGAACAGGGATAAACCAGACCTTTTTGACCATAGTTTCTTCAACCTTCGATGAATGAACAACGTTCAACATCTTGTCTTGTGGGAAAGGGAGTTTTTCGACACCCTTTTTCTTGTAAGCCCCGAAACAGAAGGTGTCTTGTTCTTCAGCTTCTTCATCTGTAATCACTAAATAGCCCGAATAAGGACCTTCAGCAGGTGGCTCGTCTTCAAGAGCAATTGGAGATTTCCTGTATAAAGAAAGAGGCCTTGTCACATACATCACTACTCTCTCTTTCTCCCCCTTTGTTTCTTTGAGATGGTGAGATATTGAATGACCCTTTTTATGATTGTTTTTTCTTATTGCTTAAGCTTTAAAAAAGGTTGGTCGATGGTAGAAACTAGAAACTTGAATTATTTGATTGATTTTTACATAACGAGGAGCACATGGGAAGAAAAGTTCCACAATTGGTGACCACAACTTTAAAAAAATAAGCAGAGACAAAGTAACTAATAAACAAAGGTTTGATATGTAGATTATGCTCGAATTCTAACTCATTATCCACTCTTTTTTGTGTGCACTTGCTTTTGCTGATGTATTATACATCACATATGCAACTTACTAATAGGGAGACTAATGCTTGCTTTATTATCTGCTTTTTATTTTTTTACTTTATCTGGAGTGTTTATCATACTTTATTATATAAAGAATGAAAATATTTAGAACAATTGGGAAATTCTTATGGATCAACAGTTAGTCAACTTGCATATTCTTAAATATACCGTTGGAACTTGATTTGGAGTTTCCTCTTTGATTCTGGAAGATGCCAGTGGTTTTTTCCTTTTTCGAAAGAGATTTGTCTCATGAGTCTTGCCTAGCTTGCTATCTCTAAGGATGGTGAATGATTTCATTGCAAAGCAATCTCCAGTGTTCATGTGCAAACCGGGCTTCTGCCTTTAGCAGATGTCTTATACCGGTTGTCAGTCTCCGAGCATGAGTCTCGGTAAGGACGAAGGAGTACTGTTTGGAGGTTCATATGCATAGCAGAGAAAGGTATGAACATAAATGACAGTTCCATTAGAAATTAGGATTCAGCATCGATGTGCAGCAATGAATCGAATGTATACACTGAAATACAATCCTAGTTTTGTTCGCAAAACAAAAACAATCATTATCATTCGATAACAGCAGTCTATTTCTGGTACTTGATGTCAGAATGTAGGAGAGCATTAAAAAATGTTGAAGATTCAAGAGCATATAACATCATATGGTTATTTCCAGATTAGAACTACCTTATTCGGACTCTGAGAGGTTATGAAAGTCGTGCATTTAATTTAAGAAATCTCTTTACAATTCCCATCATCTCTACACCAGGGAACCGTCCTAGAGATCCCCTTGCGGCAGCAATCTCGTTGAACTCGAAAACTGAATCACCCGAAAATGATTGAACTTGATTGCATTGTCTCCCTGCTTCTAAAGCAATGTATTCATTTAGGTCTTCGCCCGCGTTAACGGTCGGAAGAGGAAATGGATCAAGAGAAGTTTCCAAGACAATAGATTCCCCACCAATGGCACCCACAAAATCTTTCAACCGGCACATTGTAAATGGAACTGGTTCAAAACTATGATCTCCATATTCGACAGGTGTTGAGTGATCACCACTGACACAAATAAAATTTTGAAAATTTCCAGTTAATTCGGCCTGCCACAGGAGCTTAGCCAGCTGCCCTATAGCTTGATCTACAGCTTCCAATCCTTTTACTTTGAAAACAGTTGCCTTATCATGACCCGCATCATCTATTGCCTGCAATTTAGGAATACCAAGTACATTGCATTGCTTAAACGACATGGAGAACGATGTACATAGATTTCAGGCCTCCATAAACATCAGACCTTGTTGGTGTCCATAACAAGGACAGGAGACGCGTATAAAGCCAAAATGGAAGAAATAAATCAATCTCTGTGATATCAGAATGCCAAAAAAAATTCACATATCCGGATGCTGCCACTTTGAAATAAGATATTTTTCCAGGCAATATTGCAGAAAAGATTCTAATACCCGGGATTGATAAATCAGGATAACGTCCATCGTAGAGAATCAGCAAACTCGAAAACAAGATTATCTTATGTGGGATTAAACATCAGAGGGTGCAAACTCAATGAAAGTGAAAAAAGGGGAATTGAACAAATAACAGTGATTCTGGCCCAAAAGACAGTTATTTACAAGTATCTATTAAGTAAAAGGAAACACTAAAAAACGACAAATGATTGATACATATGGTCATTACCTTAATATGGAGAAATCCAAAATCATAGCCATCTGATCTGCCAGGCTTGTGCTCACTAGGACAAGTTTGTGAAGGAGCAGAAAGTGCATTAGCTATGGCAGTTGCTTTTGAAGTCAAAAGTGTCCGACAGTCTCCTGTTGCTCCAGGAGCTTCTAGGATATCAATATCAAGTGATAGGCCCAATCCTGCAATAATTTTTGTGGGAGCCACCATGCAAGGCCACAAGCCATGCTTCTTTTCAAATGGAGGCACCTACATACATATTAGAAAATATAGAACCATTTATTGGTTATCCTACTATGGAAGAACAAGAACCAAGTAGAAAATTGCAAAATGCATAAACATTTCTTTGGCAGAAGTGTTTTTTTCTCCACATAATGCATAGACAGAATACCTCGATTCAAATACCACAGCCTCTTAGAAGGACAACGTTAGCAACGTTCTTCCCTTCTGCTAACCTTTTTGCATTCAACGGGTGAGACACCAGTATCTTCGATATCTCCCTAGATAACTCATTAACAACTGCAGCTGTGTGTCTTGCTTCATCGGTGTCATCTAAAGCTTTGGCTTCCAGAAGTAAGCGATTGTCCTTCAATGGGTCAGTTCCTGATATATTTCCACTGAGTCTTGGCCCTTTAACAACAACTCCGCATCGGTGTTCGGTAGCATACCTGTATGAGGTTAATCATGACGACTTAGCATTAAATAGTTAGCAATGGAAACTTAAAATGTCAACCCAATCCTTAACAGAGTTCACTTAGAAGAAAACAAGCTCATAACCTTTAACCTAGCCATCATAACCATTTACACTAAATATTTTCGAGGTTCAAAATTGTCAATCAAAGGAAAGTCAAAAACCAAAACGGACATGTAAAAATGAAACCTTGTCAAGTAAGATATATATCCTGCAGAACTAAGAAAAAGAATACCACAGCATAAACTCAAATTTACGGCAATGAATCACAATGTACCTGACTCTAACTTCATACTCGGGAAAAGGGGGAGCTTCATTCTATCCAGGGCACTACAAAGGATAGGCCCCTCTTCTTCAAAATGTCTGTCAGCTCTCCTACTCGTAACTATGCCGGTTTTCTCATCCAAAGTTGCAAAATTTGACTGGAGATAGATAATTGGAATAGGTAATCATGTATAAGAATACTATGGACATGCTCTAAAGAAAACATACAGAACTATTATATATTAACTTGTAGGTAAAATGAACAAGGAAAATGTTTAAGAGAACTAAGTGAATTCAGAAGCTAGATCATATCATATCTGGTAGGAGAAAAGGGGGCTATATAACCATTTTCGGAGGAAATGGGAATTAAAGATGTAAGATTTACAAGTAAAAGATCATATAAAATCATCTCAAGCAACAGTTACTAATCTATGTTTTAATATTAAATCTGAAAATAAGAAACAGCCTATGACAAAAAATTCTTCATTCAAATAAAATTACAATAAACTCGACCAAGAAGTTGGAATTCTTGAACCAAATATCAAATTACCAGTATTAGAATAGTATCATAAGTTCATAATCTTTGTCAGATTGAGGGATGCTTAGTGAATGGTCCAAATAATCTAAAAGAAATGCAGGGAAAAAAGGGGTGATGTAGAGCAGGTTACACACCTTGAATGCAATATCTCCAGGTGACATTGCCAAACCAGCCCCCATGGACTCAAATGCACCTCGCCCTCGGTAATATACTCTGGGATCATAGCCCAACAGCGAAAGGTGAGCAGTGTCGCTGCCGCAACCCAAACCTACTTCAACGGGATCCATGAGACCATTAACTCCAGCTGATGCTATGGCATCCAAGTTAGGAACATAGGCTGCCTGCAGGGGAGTCCTACACCCAAGCTTTGGTATTGATACATCTCCCAATCCATCAATCAACACGAATGCCACTCTTCTCTTTGGCTCGGCAGGACTGCCCATGTTTCTGTGCATCTATTGATGCCTTATACTGTTTAAAAGCAGCCGCCGAAACGAACAAAAATGAACCGAAAATAAACTACTTCAGTATGACGAGTCATATAGCAAAGTCAGCAAAGCAACCAGTTCCTATAGCAAGAAAATATGCTACAAATTGCTTCAGTAGAATCTAGAAAAAATAATGTTTTTAAGCACTCTAAAACCTCTGAACCAAGCACAACCTTAGTGTAGTCTGGGATGCTAAAGATTTACAAATTGGATTGCAATTTGCAAATGATCCGCAATCGGATTTGAAAATCGTATGTGGGGTTGGTCACCATAAAAGCAACCGACTTGATTAAAGTTATCAACAAATCATCAGGATTGAACTATCTAAAATGCAGCGTAAATTTCAGTCAACAAAACATGAAATGAAAACTATTTACCAGAAATTATAGTCTAACAATTCTTTGCTGCTGCCTAGAACCATCAAATTTTCATTTCCTGCCGTGAATTCCTAAAATTGAAGCCAAAATACACGATAGGTACAGCTTATATTATAAGCTAAACCAAATAAATAATAAAAACATAAAATATATGAAAAAGAAAAATCCATTAAAAGTTGAATCAAACAAGACCCAATAAACAAAAGAAATTAAAAAAAAACATAGAAAAGGAGAGGGAACTGTTACCAGAAAAAATAAACTTCAGGGACGATTAATGGAAAATTTCTTTTGAGCTGAAGGTTATGAGGGGAAGAAGTAGCGGGTTTATCTATGAACCGTTTAAAGCAGATGTAACTTTGTTCTTTTCATTGATGGAATTGGAAAGAAAAAGAGGCCCGAAATTCTACGCAAATTTTCCTTTCATTTTCTCTCCCCTAGAGAATCTGAAAATTTCTCTCGGAAGTGGCGGAGAAAAGGAAGTAGGATATGACGTGTAGCTATTTGTATGCTTCTTTGGGTGATTTAAGGTGTCCGTATTTCATTACATAAACCTCAGTACGAACTCTGAATTTCATTGTTTTTAAGGTGGCCAAGCTATATCATTTTTTAGTTAAGCGTTTAAACTTTATTTTTGATTAAATAGATATTTAATATTTTTAATGTTATTTAAATAAGTGTTTTGTTATTATTGTTTATTAATTTTTCCCGTTATTTGACACTTGTCATCTTCTTAAATTTCTGAAATTATATTTAAAAATAAATAAAAATTAATAAAACAAAATAATCTCAAATTTTACAAAATAGCCCCAAATTTTAAAATCCCTAACACCCTAAAACTCAAATCCCGATTTGACTTGATTTCGCCTCCGATTGTCACGTCGTCGCCTATCACATCCATCATCGGACTATCACTACCATTTACCCCATCACCTCATTGCCGAAAAATTGACCAACGTCGTGCGAAACGTCGAATAGTTCATTCGAATAAATTACGACGAACGACGACGTAACAGACGACGAACGGTATATGGGTCGTTCGGCGAGGGAATGACGCTTCATTCCGTCGTCATAAACGCGACCAACGCCAATGTGAATGGTCGGATTTGGTGGTTTAAGACTTGGGGACTACTTTTCGGATTGTTTAAATATTTAAGAATATTTTGAAAATTTTGATACACTTTTCAAAAAATAAAATTTAGAAAATGTTTAATATTGTCACATGTTCGATTCTGATTGGATAACAGTAGAAAATTAACGTCCGTCACGACCAAACCTTAAATAGGTCATGGAATGAAACGTTAGACACCTATTTAGCCCAAAATATAGTTTAGACACCTAACTGGATAAAATGGTATAGTTTGAACACTTATTTGACGGTTAAGGCTTATTTTTAACTACAAGTTTAATCGCATTTATTTTATTTTAAAAATTTTTTTACAACGGGCCACTTATAGTGAACACTTATAACGCTGAACACCATTAAGATTTTTAAATTATTATTATTAAAATCACAAAGGACTCAACTGGTAATTAGACATTTTTTAATATAATTTTTACTTCTTAATTTAAAATATTAAATATTATTTTTTATATCACAAAACCTAAATATCTATAAACATAATACCGCAGTCACCACCGAAGTTCACAATCGCCGTCTACCTTATGTTATCGTTGATATCGTCTCAATCATCTCGTCACTAGACGTCGACGGACGCTATTGTACTTCTCAAATCATGCACCTGCAATTATTGTTTTTTCTGCTTGTTGAGCTTGACGACACGACGTAAAATGAGAGTACGAATGCGCGACTGAAGCTCGACGGTGTTGGAATTGACGACATAAAAAAAATATTTTGAAAAAGACTCTCGACAACAGCGATGACGTCAGACGGCTGGGGATGAAGAAGATTTAAGTTGTTTGGGATTTTTAGGTTAGAGTTTATAAAATAAAATAATATTAATTTACTATTAAAAATATAAAAATAATTAAATATGGTTTAAAATATGTCTAATTGTTCGTTAAATCTCTTGTGATTTTAATCTTTATTAAAAAAAAATTAATGATATTCAACGGTGTTCAGCATTAGTGATGTTCAATGGTGTGCGACGTTCGTGATAGGCTCGTCCTTAATTTATCATTTTTTTATAAAATATGTTTTAATCATTTATAATATCATTCATGGCAATTTAATGAAAATGATTGGTTTTTAGTTTAACTTCTATTTTTTTATATAAAAAAAAGTTATCATCTTACTCAAACGCTAAACCTACCATTGTTGTCCATATTGCCCCCTACACTTGGTTAACTTAGAAACAGCAGTTACACTTGAGTTCTTATTTGTAGGCAAATTTACCCAAATATTACTATTAATTTTTTTTTAATACTCATATAAAACTTTTTCCATTTTTTTACTAGAAATCCCCACAAAACTAGTACTCCCCACAAATTTACCCAAACTAGTACTCGTCATATCAATATGACTAGTTTGGCGAGTACTATTATTTTTAAAAGTTTATGGTAAATTTCATTAAAAATTTAAAACACATAGTACTCGCCATATTGATATGACGAGTTCTATTAAAAAATTAATGAAATTCGCTATACCAGCCTGATAAATTCATTCGAAGGGTGTTAGATCATAAAAAAATTTCACATGGGTATCATAAAGGAAAATAATAAAAATAAGGATGATATTTGGATAGAATGGCTTTTATTTGTATTGGCCTTTTGCTTTATACAAAATTATTGCATATAATTTTGATCTTATATCATAAAACAGAGAGAAAGCTATTTGGTTATGTTTTGGATGTAAATTAGCGGGGGGAGAATTATAAACTCAATTCTGTTGGTTCATTAATAGATTTTCTTCTGTCTGTTTTTGTATAAAACTCTCCTCTATGTTTTTATTAGAAGCTTTCAGTTTTAGCTTCTAAATCCAAATGTTACATTTTCTGATATATGTCTTTAAGGCTGTCCTAACGATTTATATGTGGCGTTAGCCTCCTTAAAATGGAAACCTTTTCTAGTAGTCCCTTCAACTTTTTTGCAGATATAAAATTAGTCTAATGAAAAATATTACACTTATCTTAAATATTTATAAAAGAATAAAAATTCTTAAACCTTTTGGTGTCCCTATTTACAACTCACACTAAAAAAATAAATTTAGGGTTTAGGAATTTAGGGTATGGTGATTTTTTAGGGTGTAGGGTTTATGATTCAGAATTTAGGGCTAAAAGCTTAAAATTTAATTATTTTAATATTTTTAATGGTAAAGCATAGAAAAGGAACAAAAAAGGGGCAGATGATTTTTGTCCTTTATAAAATCACTATTGTCATCTTTTAATAAAACAATTAATTATAGAGTTCCATTAATTGGTTAAATGGTGAATGATATTAATATTGTCCCATTTTGTGTGGCATGTGAGTATCTTAGGGGGCCACAGGTGACCATAACCCCTAAATTTTTTAAAAATTAAAATTTAGCCCTTAAATTTCTTATAAAAAAATTTGATCCCTTCAAAATTTTTAAAAATTCATATGAAATTTAAATTTTTAAATGTTTTTAATTAAGTCTTATATTATAATTTTTAAATTTTTTATCAAATCTTTTAAATTATTAAAAATTTTAGTTAAACCTACACATTTTATAAAAATATTAATTTAAACCTTCAAATTAAAAAAAAAAAATTGACTCCCTCAAATTCTTACATCAAATTACTCTATTGTTGTGTGATACGAATATTAACAGTTACAACCAAAATGTAAAATATCTTTACTTAATAAATAAAAAATTAAATTCATCTCTGACAACAAATGTTTTCATATATCTTTTTATTTGTTTAAATAAAATTAATATTATTTAATAGAATAGATCAAATATTTAATGTTATACGTATGAATTGTTCTTAACAAGAAAATATACTTGATTGTTTTTAAAGTGAAAAATATTATAAAAATATTATACTACAGTTATTGAAAATTTAATGTGAAAAATAAATACAATAAACTTTAAATGGTGTAAAAAACATAAGAAGCAAAACTCATCTCTGTATAAAAAAAATTACACTACAATCTTTTAAATAAAATTTAATAATAATTTATTTTACCCAAAAAAAAATTATGAACAAAATATTTTTTCACTTCGAATTTTTGATACATCAACAAATTATCATAAAAAGATAAAATTAGTGAGGAGTCGAATTGCTTGAATATCATCTTTGAATGGTCATTTATATCCTCTTTATTTTTTGCAAAAAGGAATGAGTAGAAAATTTCTATGCCAATAGCCACACGTTTATCTGCATCAACATGGAAGCATGGGCAAATCTTTCATTTCATTCTGCTAAATTCTTTAGATCCTTTATTCGATTTGATTTTTTTTTTTTTTTTACATTTCATCTCAAAGCCCATAATATTTAGAACTCTAATTTCACTTTCCTTTTTCTTCGGCAAAATTTGGTTAATATTGTTTTTAAAAATAAAAATTTAGGAAATAGGATTGGTTGGGAATTATTTTGATTTCTAAGATAAAATCTAAAGTGAATTTAAAGAACTTATCCTGCGAGAAAAGTTCTATATTTTAATCTTTTATTCCTCAATTTTGGCATTTCTTTCTTGAATTTGACATTGCACCAAAGAAAAGTGAATTTTTTAATATTTTTTCTTCGAAAACACTTCCTGCAGAAAAAGTTTATACATGCGTAAATTATAAAACGTCTTCTGCAAAAAAAATTATTTAAATTTAATGTAGATTTTGTCATAAAAACCAAAATAATACCAATCAACCCTATTTCCTATTTTTTTCTTCTAAAAACAATATTAACCATAATTTGCCTTCTTCTGAAGCTCAAAAAGTACTAATTTCCCTTATATACTAAAGAACGTCAAGAATTTTTTTGTAATTCCAGAGACTGAATAATAAATCCATTTCCTTTTTATACTTAAAAAAAAGCTTTTAAATTTAATAATCTGGATTGATTTGAAGGTTTGATTTTCATGTGAAGCCTTAAACTTTCCTTTGAAAAGTTGGGAAACTTAATACCCTAAAAAGCCGGCATTTCTTTATAGTAACTTACTAATTTAATTCTCAAAACCCAAACGAACCCAATTTAGTTTTCTTATGAATTTTTAGATTGGCCGCTTGAATGTCCGTCGAAAGGTCATTTGAAGCCTGGGAAGAGGTCCAACGCCATGGCCAGGACCTTGCCGATCGGCTAGCTCAAGGCTTCACTGGTTTAATCCAATTCCACATGAACCCACCTTCGTTTCCATGGCCAAACTCTCCAAAATCGAAGCTTTTTGACCTCGAGTTCCCATCTCAATCTTTTGTTAACAAGGATTTTGATATTCCCATTGATAAGTCAGCTATTTTTGACATCGGCGATATCGGGAACAGGATTGGTCAAGTCGGGGCGGAGTTTGGTGCTGGCTTAAATGGGTTGGTGCAGCAGTTCTCCCGGAGGTTACCGATCCCGTTTCGTGTCGAGGAGAGTGCGGTTGTGTCGGTTAGAGGCCATACGAGCGTTCGAGGCCAAAAGGCTGAGGTGAGTGTTAATGATATGGAGGGATTGGTAGCATTTTCAGAGTCAAGGGATTTCGGGTTTGAGAGTAATGAGAGCAATTCAGAGGGAGTGGGAGATGAGGAGATTCCAGGGTTTAATTTGAAGTCTGCTGGACTACTTGGGAGATCACAGGTAAACAATCAAATAAAAGATTGAGAATCTTTAGGGATAGTTAGGTAGCTGAATTCATGAATTTTGCTTGTGTTAAATTCTTGAATAATTGCTATTTTAAGTTTGCAATATTGATTTATTAATAATGGTGAAAATGCGATTTCAATCTAAATTGCCATAAGTGACAACTTTTAGTAACTGGAAATGGGAAAGGAGTTGTCTACTTTATTTAATTTATACATAGGCTAATTTGTTATCAAGTATTTTTTTCTCCACAACCGAAAGTCTTAGAACAAATTGTTGCTGTTTATTGTGAAATATAATATCGATTTTGTTGTGCGCACACCACCATTAATTATTTCTTAGACAGGCAGGGACAAAGCTTGGGCTTGGCATTACCTACAATAGTATTTTTCTTTTTCAAGTTCTAAGCTAACAGTAAATACTTACTATAGAGGCATATGTTATGAATATTATCTGTTTCTTTTTCCCCCTATACCTATAGAAGTGGTAGGGTAATGGAAGGTTTGTTGTTTGTTCCTTTTGAATAGAATGTGAAAACTATGTGTTGTTTCTTTTCCGTTCACGTTGTTATTGACAATTACTTTTGCATGTCTTAATTGATTTGTTTTCTCATGGTTAATCTTTGATTCGCTGCAGGGAATTATAAATATTACCTCAACATTTGAGAGTAGAACACGAGATTTAGAAAGTTCTTTGGTTGCAAGGGGAGACCTATGGAGAGTAGAGGCATCGAATGCCAATTCCACGTCAAGGAATGACAACTCTTTATTTCTTATCCAGCTTGGGCCAGTACTGTTTGTACGAGATACGACACTCCTTTTACCAGTTCATCTATCAAAGCAACATTTGCTTTGGTATGGTTACGATAGGAAGGTATGATAATACTTTCAGGGAAAATTGGTGCTAGCTGTAAAATTTTAAACAAAGGAAATTTGAATACCGTGAGAATTGCATTTATTTTCCATGAATCGCGGTTTTGCTTATTCTTGTGGAACTAAACTGGCTAGAGTTTGTGCTTAATGTGGTTTTACTATTAAGTTTCAGTGAACTAATATCCCACGATGCATACTTTGGTCTTTATTAGATTTTCTGCTGAATCAAGTAAATAAGGGATTAAATTATTTCAACTATTTCCTTTTTCCTCTTTTGTCCGACTGCAATAAGCTGCCTCTATGTCCACCGGTTTCTGTGAACTAATGTCCCACGATGCATACTTTGGTCTTTATTAGATTTTCCGCTGAATCGAGTAAATAAGGGATGTAATTATTTCAACTATTTCCTTTTTCCTCTTTTTTCTGACTGCGATAAGCTTCCTCTGTATGTCCTCTGGTCTCTGCTATAGTTCATTTTTGGTCTAATTTACAGTAAAAACATGAAAGAGTAGACACATTCCATTCGAAGTCAATTTACTCTTTCCAGAATAGTCCGTAATTTGCCAAGTTTTCTTTATGTTAGTAAAGTTTAAGCACAAGTGAGAGTTGCTTAAGTTAGGATATAATCTTTTAAGTTCTGTTACAATTGATAACTTTTACATTCTTTTGTCCGAGTTTTAAGCCTTTGTATCATTTTAGTTTTCTTCTGTACATCATTACATTTGCCGAATAAGATGCGTAATAGGTTTACTTGGTAGTGCTTATATTGAAATGTGAAAGCTAGTAATATGGCTTCATCGTCATGTTTTGATGTTTTAATGTTTCTGTAATTTTTATCTTTCTTCCCTGCCATTTAATTATAGATTATTTGGTTTCAGAATGGAATGCATTCTCTTTGTCCTGCAGTATGGTCGAAGCATAGGAGGTGGCTATTGATGTCAATGCTCTGTCTTAATCCTTTAGCATGTGTAAGTTGGTAGTAGCATTTATATCCCTTTATCCGGTGTTTATGCTTCTTTTTCAACAGTCCGAATTTTCAAATTATCAATTACTTAGCAGAATCCAACTTGGTGGAAATAAAATATCTGATGTTTCCAGCTGTCTTGTTTTTAGGGTTACTATTTATCTATGAAGGCCAAGAAACTTGATTTATCTATTTTACTCTTTTTTCATGCTAAAGAGCAGCACTTGGTATTTATATCCTTCATGGTAGTGGACCGTGGTGATAGTTGAGACATTCCTAGGGACTCTTAGCTTTCTGCACTAAATATTCAAGAAAGTTTGATCCTCTTGGGGTGATTTTCTAACATAACCGATTTCGTGTTTCTCATGTTTACTCTCCCTTCTTTTGTTCAGTCGTTTGTAGATTTGCAATTTCCAAATGGACAATTCACATATGTTTCCGGTGAGGGGCTGACAACGAGTGCTTTCCTTCCTCTTTATGGGGGCCTCCTTCAGGCTCAGGGCCAATATCCAGGGGAAATGAGATATAGTTTCTCATGCAAGGTCAGGTCCCGAGCTCTTTACTGCCTACTAGTGACAGGCAACGAAAGAAGATGTAATTTAGTTTTTTAAAACAACTTTGGCATAGGGATTCACTATTCTGTTTTGGGGTGCTTCTTGCTAAAATGTTTTGTTCGTATGTTTCATCAGAATAAATGGGGAACTCGTATCACACCAATGGTGCTATGGCCAGACAAATCATTTGCGTTAGGTCTTTCACAAGCCTTGGCTTGGAAGCAATCTGGGCTCATAATGAAGCCATCCACTCAATTTAGGTAAGATCGTCCTTATTTGTCCTTTGCCTTGGTTTAGAGTTTGTAAATGAATGTCTCCTTGCCTGCACCTGTAAGTTTTGTTGAGGAATGTCTTATTACCTTTCATGCACACCTTTTCAAGAGCTTCACTAAGATTTCTTGTACTTGCATGAATTTCTTGTAAATTGAACCTGAATTATTTATGTCTAGGAATGTCAGATATTGATACATTTGAGTGCCTACTTTTCAAGTTCCATAAGTTAATAGTATTCATTTTGTATTTCATGTAATATTGGTTAAAATACTTGGAATTTGCACTTTTATCTATGGAAAAACAAAATTTAGTTGGGTCATTTTACTAGTTGTTTCGTATTGCTTCATACACCATGTTCTTCTAGTTATTGTGTGATAGTTGTCTGTATTCATTGGTTTACATCCTGCATGTTGTTCACTAATTTGTTGCTACATCAATGATCAGCTTGTGTCCAACATTTGGTGGAAGTAATCCGGGGTTGCGAGCTGAAGTTATACACACAGTGAAGGAGGATCTCAATCTGATATGTGGTTGTTCTTTGGCTGCGCATCCTTCAGCATTTGCATCAATATCAGTAAGTTGTTGCTATAAAATTCTTATTTTAAAAGCAGATCTCATCTGTAAAACTTGTTTGTTTGGATTTGCAAAAATGTGAAATTGGTATTTTGCATACCAGCTTCTAAAACTTTTAGATTTTACCTTGTTCTCGACTTCTATCGATGGTGATGTTATTCTTTTTCCCTTTTTCTTGCACTTGTATCCTCATTGAAGATGATGTACTTTGATGCTCATATAATACTTGCCATGTTTTTAGCTCATACTTTTGTTCTGTTTAACGCAGCTCGGGCGTTCTAAGTGGAACGGAAATGTTGGGAACTCGGGGATAGCAGTAAGAGTTGACACTCCGCTTTTCAGTGTTGGACGTCCATCCTTCTCTGTTCAGATAAACAACATAATCGAACTTTGATTTGTTTGACATCTGAAGCATGCGTAGAAGTGTATATATAGTGTCAAGCACATAGACGAATGATAGATACCACATGTGAATACCACAATGCTACATTTGTTAACTACATTAATTTCTGATCAAAGTTTGGAGATTCATTGTCTTTTATTCCTTCTGTTTCAAATTCCTTATTTCACTTGTCCTGATTCTTGTTTTCAAAATATCAGGTCAAATTTTGTTTTTGGTTTTCTTTTCATTTCTTTTTAAGTCCTTAATGTGTCATAGTATAATGTAATATGTACTTCAAGAAATGAGTCTCATATGGACATGCCTTGCACATACATGGATAATTTATATATGAATAATTATTTCATGCACTGATGGTGAAAAAAAATTATTCTACAAACGAAATTATATGGTTTCCATATACAAGTATCTTTTCTGATTGTTGATGAGCCGTTGTGACTTTACTATTATTGTTTTATAAGATTCTGAACTAGCCCACCATGCGACCTTAGTCGAGTCCTTAAAACAAACGACTAAGTAAGCCTGAATCATTACTCTGAAAGATCAAGCTTTCAAGGCACCGAAGAACGCAAGATCGTTCTTAGCTGAAGCAAATTATGAGAACGGCTACGAATAACTCTGAAGCGAAAAACAAAAGAGCGAAAAACAAAAGAAAAACAACTCAGAGAATTTAGAGTGAACGCGCTCTCTATTACTCAAGAATAGATGACAAAATGAATGATTACAACTGAGGTGAGAAGACTTCTATTTATAGTTGAGTCCCCTCTAATCTGACGGTCTATGCAGATTTACATCAACAGCCTAGATACAACTCTATCAACCACAAGGTATAATGCCAAGAATATTCCTTAACTATCTATAGAAAGAATCTCTTATGTTCGTATAATACCAAGAATATTCCTTAACTATCTATGGAAAGAATCTCTTATGTTCACATGGAGTGTTCACATAGGTGTGGATGGATAAGTTTTTTTAGATCTTCTCACGAATCGGGTCAGTCTGGTGGTCTCTTCAAGCCCAAATCCCTTCATCGCTTGGAAACCTCACTCGAATCACCTTCCTTGATTTTACCTAAGATGATTTCATGCAGGTGTTTTGAGAACCTGAACAAGTTAACTATTCAGATCTTGGTTCCTGCAATTTCTGTGGCCAAGGTCCAAGAACTTGTTCAACCTCACCTAACTTACCCAAATTCGGATCTAGTTATCGAGTTGAGTTCTAATATCATTCATGGTACGATGCTCTCCTCTCTTTTTTACTCTTAAGAACCTTTCATCCCTTCGTCTCTCGTCAAATAACTTGAGTTGTGTCATCGAGACAAGCATGCTGTCGAAGCTGGAAAATCTTTATAATCTTCAGGTTTCGAATAATGGTTTACTATAGTTAAGCAGTAGTGGCGCTGGAGATGGTGTAAACTATTCATTTCCTCAGCTTGCTAGAGTGTTGTTCTCTTCGTCTAACGTAAGGGAATTTCCGAGTTTCTTTCAAACATCGAAAGTGGAGGTTTTGGATACTTCAAATAACAAGATTTCTGGTGGAATTTCCAAATGGGAAGCTGAAGGGTGGGAAGGGTTGAATATGTTGAATCTTTCCAACAATTTTCGCACCAGTTTGGAGCAGATTCTGGGAAATTTTGACATTCTTGACCTTCATTCTAACTGCTTCAAGGGCTATGGAGGAACACCACCATCCCCTGCATCAGTGGCTATGGAAGATTTTGAAATCCCTTTATTTGGATAGTTGTAATGATAGGATATGGATGCGGAACAGTGTTGGGATTAGGGGTAATAACGAGCCGAGCTGAGCCTGGCTCGAAAACAATACTATTGGGCTTGGGCTCGAAGCTCGGCTCGAGTTTTGTAAATTTGTTTTAGTGAATAATGTCCAATTTATTTTAGTTAATTTATTTTTAGTAGATATTCCCTTAATTTATTTCGTACTTTTCTTTTGCTAAACAGATTACTTTTAGTGCACATATAGCATATAATATATATGTATATAATTATTTCGAGCCTGTTCACGAGTTTTTGAACTGAACTTGGTTTGGCTCGGCTCGGCTCGGCTCGGCTTGTTAAGGTCTCGAGTCGAGTTCACTCGAGCCGAGCTTAAACTGAGTAGCTTGCGAGCCGGTCAGACTCATTATCACCCTTAGTTGGGATTAAGCTTCGGTTCATCGTTTTCACAACCGGAAAACCATTGTGGAACGTACGAATCATACAGAAAGACCTGCAATACAAGGTTACAAAGTGGATTAATAACAGAAACAGATCAGCACATTCAATCTGACTGTCTTCTCCTATGTCCTCTGATCTACGGTCAAAATGAGTCCAATGTTTTGGTTGTATTCCTGTATAAAATTCGTTTATTTTTGTTAGATAACATATTAATGCTTTGTTTTAGCATTTGTTATTAAGAGATGTAATGTAAATTGTTCCACCAACTATTTATGTTGTTCTTTGATCTTTTTCACAGCTACTTAACTTACAAGGCAATATATATGCTGATATTACTCAAACGTTGCAGTTTCTTCAATACTTACTTTCATTTCTTTAATGGTAAAACTGAAATGGTGATAATAGTTGTTTGAATTTATAATTCCAAAGACTACGACTTGATTTCATGTTTAGGGTAAGAATTAAGATGTCAAAAGTTTTGATTTTTAACAATAAATATCAGCACTGAGCTCATCAAAAGCAGCTGCCAGCAAAGCCACCATTAATGGCTTCCATTGAATTCAGTCTCCCATTCTTTCTCTTGCTATTCCTCTGCCACCCTATCTTCTCAATGGAAAATCTCCATAAAAGCAAGAACATGATCCTAAGATCGAATCGCCGCTCTCAACTGAACGAAAACACGGTACCCTTCAGTGAAAACTCACCAACTGTATACTTTGAAGTGACCAAACCAATCAAGCTACCAAATACCAAACCATTTTCATACAATGTTCTTTATCATGAGTTCGGTTTCACTTACGGAAAACCCCCCGTTGTTGCAAACTACACCCAACCGGCTTCTTACTCTCGAAAATTCTCCAAAATCGTGCTCGAATGGAAGGCGACCTGCAAAGGAATACAGTTCGATCGTATTTTCGGGGTTTGGCTATCTGGTGTTGAGCTACTTCGGGGCTGTACGGCGGAGCCTACGCCGGATGGAATTGTTTGGACTGTTGAGAAAGATGTAACAAGGTATCACTCATTGCTTTTGAAGAACAGCACACAAACTTTAGCTGTTTTTCTCGGTAACATTGTGGACCAGACCTATACTGGTGTCTACCATGTCAATTTAACCTTTCATTTCTATCCTGCTGATTTTGATGTGATGAACGATGATGAGAAGATCGGTTCGAATAACTTGACATCTAACTATCATTCTAAGGCAGATCTGATCTTACCGATTTCCCGAGATCAGCCACTGAATGATGGTTTGTGGTTCCAAGTTCGGGATTCGAACGACACCAAGTCGAAACAATTTCGAGTACCCTCAAATGTGTATAGAGCTGTATTGGAAGTTTATGTATCTTTCCATGAAAACGATGAGTTTTGGTATGGAAATTATCAGAACGATTACATTGATGCAAATAATCTAATTGACACTCCAGGAAATGGACCATTTAGGGAAGTTGTAGTCAATCTTGATGGTGAAGTGGTGGGTGCAGTTTGGCCTTTCACTGTCATCTACACTGGTGGAATCAATCCTTCATTTTGGAGTCCGATTACCGGCATTAGCTCTTTCGACCTTCCTTCTTACGATATCGAAATAACCCCGTTTTTAGGCAACATGTTGGATGGAAAACTCCATACATTGGGGTTCAGTGTCACCAATGCCTTGAATGTCTGGTTCATAGATGCCAATTTGCACCTCTGGTTAGATTTGAAAAGTGCGAAAACCGAAGGGAAACTTGTGAAGTGCAGTAACAATGCTGTTACTGTCAATGAAGAATCTGATTTCAAGGACTTGAATGGGAAATTCTTGACAAGTTCAAAGAGGCTCATATCTTCAACTGGATGGATCAAATCTTCTCAAGGCAATATCACGACGCATTCGATTCAAGATTTCGGTTACAATAACTCAATGCAGATAGCTAAAGATGGAGATTTCCAGGTTGTGAACCAGACGATCCATTTCAATAACAGGGTTTACAGGAAGCTGCCATTTCATTATGTTCATGCAGAGGAATCGTTCAAGACTTTTCTCTTCAACTTTTATGCAGACTTTACAATACAAGGAGAAAGATCTTTCTCTTTTGTCAGAAATCTCACGCTAGGATTTAACGAGAACAAGTACAAGAGTGTTGGTTTCCATTCCTTCATCGGCTTTCTCCGAAATATCCAGAAAGCACAGTCGGCCCTTGCTGTGGAAGACGGCACGACCCGGAACAGATCGCATGGCACGAAACAGGTGTATGGATACCATGGAAGTGGTTTGTGCTATTCCAGGAACATAAGCAGCTCCAACAGCTTGATTGACTATGATGAAGTGATGAAATTGTGTGATGATTTTAAACTAAAAAAACAGCAGCATGTTCCTGCAAAGGGTTCCATGTAAAGAAGTTCCAGGATCCTATTTTCAGCTTCACTGATCAAACTGTTCCACATTTAAATTTCTTTTGCTTGTTCTTTGTTACTCAATTAGTACTCTTTTACATCATAAAAACTTGGCTTCGGAGTAACATTAAGTTCTACCATTTGCTTTCTTTTCCATTATTTTGGTACTTACTCTTATTCTTAAAGTAAAAGTTAAAAAAACTAACCCAAATGAAATGACTCTGATGGAAAAAAAATATATATTTCATATTAGAAGATTTGGATTCGAATAACTATGTATGCAACGTATGAGAAAAATATGAACAAATTTGATGAAGTGTAATGACCATTTTATAATATATCAAAAAATTTAATGATCATTTTCTAACTTTTAAAAGTTCAATAACAAAAAATAAATATATATAATAAATAATATTTAATATATAATAATTTTGTTAATTAACCAATTTTAAAAATAAATAAATTAATAACCGAAATTTAAAAAAAAAACTCTTAACCGGATAGTTCATATAATAATTTCTCCCTTAATTGACCCCTTACGGATTAGAAAATGGTTTCATTTGGAATTTCAATTCGACAGTAAACATTAGTCAAGTTCAACCCCTGCCGACATGAACTCTTTTATTAAAAAAAGACTTAACTATAAAATTAGTATTTAAATTATAATTTTAATAGGTATTTAAAGATTTTTTGCTAAAATAAGTGGTTAAAGTTTTATTTTCGGCTGAAATATGTGCTTAAAGTATTTTTTTGCTGAAATAGGTGCTTAAAATTTTATTTTTAGTTAAAATAAATGTCCAAGTAAGTGCCTCAATTCACTTTAAAACAAATCAAAAATAAAACTTTAAACACTTATTTTAAACGAAAAATACTTTAAACACATATTTCAGTCAAAAAAAAGTTAAAGACTTATTTTAGTCAAAAAAATATTTTAAATACCTATTATAAAAAAGAAAAAAATTTAATACACAGGCAGTGTAAACTTTAGTTTATACGTGTCTTTTAGTTATATGGGTTAAGATTTTAGTTTAAGGTTTACGGGTTTAAGTTGTAAGGTTTAGAATTTAAGGTTAGTGTTTAGAATTTAGTATATAGGGTTAAGGTTTAGTTTTTTAGGGGTAAGATTAAGAATTTAAAATTTAAGATTTTATAATGTAAATACACAAATTTGTATAAATTAAATTTACACAGCCTGTGTATCAAAGTTTTATCCTATAAAAAAAAAAATATGCTAAATTTGAGCCTTTATTTTTTAGTTTAGCCTTACAAAAATAATACTAAGCAAGAAATCACTCTACTCCCTAGTACCAGCTAAACCCATCCCTCGTCCATGGCTTCTTCCTCTTTAAACCCACTGCTCTACTTGTTTCCCCTTCTATTTCTCGACCCTTTCTTCAGCCAAGCCAATCTCCACACCTCCAAAACCATCCTAAGGTCATCCCTTTTCTCCCAGCCATCAACCAATGAAACCATCCCTCCAACTCTCTTTTTTGAAGTCACCAAACCCATCCAACTCCCCCACACCAACCCTTGTTCCCTCGCTGTTCTGCAACACGACTTTGGCTTCACTTATGGGAAACCCCCTGTTTTGGCTGACTACAAATTCCCATCCGATTGCCCTCACCAGGAATTCTCCAAGATTGTACTGGAATGGAATGCTACCTGCAAAGAAAGACATTTCGATAGGATTTTTGGGGTTTGTTTATCTGGGGTGGAACTACTCAGAAGCTGCACAGCTGAACCTACAGCCACTGGGATTTTCTGGAGTGTTAAAAAGGATATTACAAGGTACTCTTCATTGCTTTTATCCAACAAGACTCAGACTTTTGCTGTATATTTAGGAAATCTTGTTGATAAAACTTATACTGGTGTTTACCATGTCAATGTGACTCTTTACTTTTACCCTGCTGTGGAAAAAATGGATCTTTTTAAGGAAAAGATGAGAAAATTAGGGTCTGAGATTGAATCTAAAGCTGATCTGATTATACCCTTTTCAGATTTGCCATTGAACGATGGATTGTGGTATGAGATTCAGAATGCTAATGATGTGAAGGTGAAGGAATTTGAAATTCCTTAGAATGTTTATCGAGCTGTATTGGAAGTATATGTGTCTTTCCATGAGAATGATGAGTTTTGGTATGGAAATCTTCCGAAGGAGTTTATTGCCGCCAATAATCTTACAGGTTATGCAGGGAATGGAGCTTTTAGGGAAGTTGTGGTTAGTTTGGATGGTGTTGTTATAGGTGCTGTTTGGCCTTTCACCGGCGGGATCAATCCCCTCTTGTGGAGACCCATTAGTGCCATTGGTTCGTTAAATCTCCCTACTTACGATATCGAGATCATCCCGTTTCTGGGGAGTCTTTTGGATGGAAAACCTCATCACCTAAGCTTTAGTGTTACAAATGCCTTGAATGTGTGGTATATTGATGCCAATTTGCATCTATGGTTAGATAGTAAGAGTGCAAAGACCAAGGGGAAGCTTTTGCAGTATGATACCGTTCCTCTTGGTGTGTCTTCTGTGTTGAATTTTAAAGGTTTAAACGGAACATTTGTTACGAATACAACTAGGTTCGTATCCTCGTCCGGATGGGTTAAGTCCAGTTATGGGACAGTCACAACCAAAGCCATTCAAGATTTAAGTTATAGTAACACCATGGTGATGAATGGAAATCTGCAGATCGTAAATCAGATCATCCACTTTAACGACAGCGTTAATGTGAACATCCCGACTCTCGATGCCTTATCAAAGAAATCTCTCAAGAGGTTTCGTTCCCACTTGTACTCTGACTACATTGATCAAGGAAACGGTACTTCATTATCTGTAGCTAATATCACATTGGGATTTGATGAGAAGAAGTTTAACGATGCTTATGCCGGTTCACGTAGCAGTTCACTCCTGAATTTGCAGAAAGGAAATGGTGTTATGGTTGTAAAGAACAACCTGGTTGTCAGTGGAGTGGCAAGTACCCAACAATCATACAGTTATCATGGTGGTAGATTTTGCTATTCTAGGGACATTAGCAGCTCAAACTACACCATTCTTTCTGATGAAGTGGGGAGCACTTGCAATAAAAGATCGAAACCTCGTTCCGGATACGGTCTTAGTAGATGGTTGCGTGTTCCAGCTCGAAGAGCTTTTCTAACATCTCGTGTAGTTGATCCGAATTGAAATGAGTAATTCGAGTCCTTTGATTCTTGAGTTGTTTTACCGGAGTTGTTAATTAGATTAGATCTTTCGATATTCCTGCATATGGAAACAATGAATAAGTTGTAAGTGAATCGATTAGTCGCCTATATTATCGGTTTTCGATATGAAGTTTATTGTTGATGTTGCAGTGGGTGTTGCATGTATGACATTAGAAGTCTTGCTAAAAGGCATTGTTTTAATCATTTAAGGACAACTACATAGTTAAACCTGGTTAAATTTCGGATTAAAATCATAAATAATTTCTACTTGGATGTTGGAGTACTTGATATATCCGGACAAATTAGGGGAATATTGCTCATTGGAATTAAATTTAGGGAAATGAGGGTTAGGGGTGTAAATGAACCGAGCTTGAACGAACGAGACTATGTTTATGTTCGTTTGTTTATTTTTAAAGGTGTTCATGTTCGGTTCGTGTTCGTTTAAATTTTTAATATTGTGTTTACAAAAGCAATAGTTTTTAGAAAACAAATTATTTTAGTGTTAAAAAAACCGAGTGAATTTTGCTCCCACTTGATCTTGAAACTACAACTTAGGGAAAGAAGAGGGTGTCAACCGAAAGTTTTAACCATATGCTCTAGAGATTATTGACAATATTTGACTAGAATACTGTATTAAAGTCTTTATTATTTTAATGTTTTATTTAGTGATGTATTAATATATAGTTTTTTTTTATAATTGTGGGAGAGGTGAAGTTTAAACTTTGAATAAAGAAACTTCGGAAGAGTATAGTGTCACTTAACTACTAAGGCAATGAAATTATTAATAATGATACATTAATCTGTTGTAGCTTATTATTATAATTTTTTGTATAGTTATAATTAAATATGAAATTAAACCAGGTGTTTTATAAATTAATGAACACAAGAATAATAGGTTAAATTTTAATTTTAAACTGGATTTATTTGTAAGGCCGGTTGTGAAACGATTTCTTTTCTTTTTACAAAAGTTTAAAACTTTAAAGTTAACAATCCGTTTTAAAATTTTAAAAGATATTTTATTAATATATATATATATATATGATAATTAATTTTTTTATAAATTTTTATTATGAAATAATAACTCAAATTCTCATAAGATATATTTATAATTAAGTAGAGAAATTAAATATTCTCAAATAAATGACGAGATTTTAACTTGTATAAAATTAGATAATATAAAAAATTTAATTATTTGATCAATTAATGAATTTTAGATGTACGGTATATGGTGTCCTTAAGGAAGTGGCTAAAACATGATGCCAAATCCAAGTGACCCCCAAGTACATGCGAGGGGTAGTGCGCCAAGCGGTGGCTATTGCTTTAATGCTTATCGCTTTGCAAATTGCAATGCCCAAATATAAAGGTAAGATTAGAGAGATACAAAATTTTATATTAGGGGTGAATTTATAAAATTTTAAGGGATAAATTTATAAAATTTTAAAAAATAAAAAATATTTTTTAATAAAAAATATATCAAAAGCTTCTAAATATAATTTTTAAAAATTAAACTATTTATGAATTTTTAAATTTACAAGGAGCTTTAGCCCCTAAGTCTATCTCTAGCTAAGATGAATAATTGCAGCACAGCTAAGGTGATGATATGGACTTTTCAAAGCCATCATCCGGTCCGCGGTGGCGGCTCTTGCTTTCAATTTTGCCCAAATACGCCTGGTCCCTGGATTTAGTGTTGTTTGCTTGCTGCAGAAATATGTGTAATATACGATACAAAGCGAATAAAATTTAATTCGATTTTAAAAACCAATATTTTTATTTGATTTGACGTAAAAAAATTTATTCGACTTGACTTGCAATTATAATTTCATAAATTTGATTTAATTAGAAAAAATTTAAATAAAGTTTAAATTTAAAATAAGACTCGTCAACTCGTCTAATTTTAAATTTTTCACTCAATTTAACTCTAATACTCAACCTTAAAATATTTCATGCACTGACAGTTAAAACAAAGAGTTTTTAAAAACGTTTTAGTTTTAGGGTTTATAGATTCAATTTTACGTAAGACTTTAGTGGTTTAGCATTCAGAGATTGTGGTTAGAATTTAAAAGTTATGCTTTAGGTTTTAGGGTAATATGTTAGAGATTTAAATTTTAACCATAAATCATAAATCCTAACCACTATCCCTAAACCCTAAAACTAAAATACTTATTAAAACTTTTTGTTTCCACTGCAAGTGGATGCTATAATTAGCCATATTAAGTTGGTCGAATTTGTTTTATTATGAAAAATTTTAACAAAAAGTCTTTTAATTTTAGAGTGTTAGAGATAGGGATTTAGTTTTAGATTATTTTTTGAACAATTCTTATCTTGGAGGAGTAGAAGGGGAAATTTGCTCTTACCAGGTCTATAACCCACAACCTAGGCGAGGGAAGATATCAACTAAAAGCTTTTAACCAGTTGTTCTAGATGTTGACATTTAATTTTAAATTTTATAGCTTAAATATGAAGGCCGCGTAAATTTTTTTTATACAGCTTGTGTATCAAAATATAACTTATTTATTATTTATCTATTTATTTAACTGTTTTATACAGAAAATGAAAAGGAGTTGATTTTTGGGTGCTTAGGTAATTAGAGTTTTCCGTTTATAATTGAATGCCGAAACACCCCCTAAGCGGCCTGAACTTCCAGAATTAGCAAATGTTAACATCAGCAGCAGTATTCTTGTTTTGTTCTGTGTCTGTTTTATAGTGAACAAGGGTCAAACATGGTGGATTTTATAGGACATTATCCACATCTTTTGTAATAAAAAAAAAACGCTTTTTTCTTATTCTTTTATATCTATAATTTCCAAAGTACTCTTACGGGAACCTTATAAATATAGCCCTGCCTGGCTGCTTCAATTACTCACCTTGAAATAGCAGCAAACAAGTTTTCAATGGCCAAAATGTTTACGTCCCCTTCTTTAATCATCTCCTTGTTTCTCTTTTCTTTCAATGCCTTAGCTACCGTTCCTCCCTCTGCAACATTCTGTCAACAATGGCGAATTCGGGCCATTTGTAGTTGAATATCTCGGAAATTACCGCGTCATAGATATAGCTGCTGCCCCATTTCAGCTTGCCTTTTATAACACCACCCCTAATGCTTTCACCCTTGCCTTACGCATGGCCAACACGCGTTTGGAGTCGTTGTTCCGTTGGGTTTGGGAAGCTAACCGGGGAAATTCAGTTCGCGAGAATGCAACGTTCTTTCTCGGGGCCGACGGAAACCTTGTCTTGGCCGATGCCGATGGCCGGATTGCTTGGCAGAGTAACACTGCCAACCAAGGAGTGGTAGGGTTCAAATTGTTGTCAAATGGTAACATGGTGCTACATGACTCCAAGGGCAAGTTCATTTGGCAAAATTTTGACCATCCAACTGATACACTATTAGTGGGCCAGTCTCTGAGGGCCCGACCAAGCTCGTGAGCTCGGCCCAAAACAACTCCAATGGGGCTTATAGCTTGGTGATGGAGCCTAAAGGGTTGGTCTTGCAATATAAGGGCTTGAATTCTCCTAAGCCATTGGTCTACTTCAAATCATCTGTTTGGCCAAGTACACAAGATGACACATTACAATCCGTGACACTAAATGTTGAACCGGACACTCATGAGAGTTTTGCTTACAATATCATCATAGATTATACTATGGCTAAATCCGCCTCCGTCGGAACCGAAAATCTCATATTGGCTCGACCTAAATACAACAGCACGTTGTCGATCCTCCGGCTCGGGATCGATGGTAACCTTAGGGTTTTTACTTACAACGTCAAAGTTGATTCAAGAGCATGGGAAAAGACATTCACTCTCTTCTCCAAGACTCCATATAGGGCACGGAATGCGAATTGCCCGAGCAATGTGGGAACTTTGGGGTTTGTGAAGAGAACCAATGCATCGCTTGCCCGTCGCCGAAGGGATTATTGGGTTGGAACATGAATTGTTAGCCGAAGAAGGTGACCTCTTGTAGGCCTAATGATTTCAGCTATTACAAGGTTGAAGGGGTTAACCATTTCATGAGCCAGGACAAGGGCCCGTCAAAGAGAGTGATTGTGGGAAGAAATGCACTATGGATTGCAAGTATTTGGGGTACTTTTATCACAAGGAAACATCCAAATGTTGGGTTGCTAATGAGTTGAAAACCCTGGCTAAAACCACCAACACTTCTCATGTGGGTTACATAAAGGCACCCAAAAAATGATGGGTATGGGGTATTTAAGAGTAAGGCAAAAGTTAACTAAAATAATCAATGTATTAAGAGCCAGGCGCTGCTAATGTAAGGACCAAATTGTAGCAAAAGTTTACAAGCAAAATAATGTAAACTAAAGCAGAATAAATCAGTTGTCTTGTCCCCCCCCCCTCTGATATTATAAATTTGAAATTTTGTTAAATTGGTCCTTGAATTTTTGACTTAATTCTTAAGTTAAACTACACTTACGATTACTAAAATTTTAAGGTGTTTGTACTTTGGCCACCGAAATCAGAAAAATAATCATTGGAATATTAATTCGTCAGAAATTTAATCATTCGAGTATTAATTCATATGGTATACAGTTGATTGTTAAAGTGGAGTAACTAAATATGGTTTAAGCCTTCAAATAATTCAGGGGGATATAAACAGAAAGTTGAATTTTATTATTATTCTATTCTGAAAAGTAATTTAGGGGACTTGCCATTTCTGTATAGTTTTGAAGGGAAAGCTTATCTCACTTCTGAGATGGATGGTGTTCAATACACACCGCCAATATTATATTACTGCTGTTTGATAAATAACGGCTTAAGTCAAAATTAGAAATTTGAGCTAAAATTAAAAGTTTGATCAGTCAAATTAGTTAACTTGGATGTTTGGTAAATAGCGAATTGGAATAGTAGATTGGAGTCTTTAATTTTAAAAAAGTTGCTCTAGTAAAATTCGCTAACTTGAATGTTTGGTAAATAACGGATTGAAATAGTGAATTGAAGTTTCTAATTTTGAAAAAGCTGCTAATTTGAAATTAGAGGTTTTGACATTAAGATATAAAAAAGCATTTTACCCTTAATAATAATTGAAAATCTTCAAATAACCTAAATTTAACATTTTTTATTTTAATTTTTCACTCTCACATATTCACATTGTGACTTTAGTAAACTAATACTTTTTTTTATTCTCACCCATTTATATTTATATTTAATAATTAATTAAATTGTATTAAAAATAATTATATAAATAATAAATTAATCTATATATCTTTCAAATATGCTAAGTAATGTTATATTAAAAAATTATTTTTCATAATCTAATTAATATTATAGATACAAAATATTGATAATTTTTTTGATAAAAAATATTGATACCTAATAAACTATTAAAACAAATAACGAATATAATCATGTCTTTATATATTATCTTGCTTGTTTAAATAATCAAACAGCTATCAACTATCAGTTAATTTAGCAAACACTTTTATGCAATCAACTAATACAATCTGCTAGTCAAATCAATTAATGTAATCAGCTATCATCTAATGTAATACGCTATCAACTATCTGCTAATTACCAGGGCCTACATCAAGTATGGTCCCTACAAGTTGAGTAAAATACAGGAGTTGGTTACAGAATTTGGCATTATTTCATTTTCCCCTTTAAATTGAAGTTTTTACTTTTTTTTACTTAACATAAAAAAAGAGCAGGATAACATACTTCAAGCAGTTCTGTACAATAAAATCTCAATCTTGTTTCTCAAGTAATCTAAGAGTATTAATTATTATTAGTACTAGCAAATCTAAAACTACGACCAAACTTAAATTTACAACTTCATTTTCTTCTGCTTGATATCGCGCGCTACAAAAGGTGTTTAGCTTAGCCGACGAAAATTCAGTCTGAACTTGTGTTACTTTCGGAACCAACTCACCGGCTGTAGACTTATAGCTCCATTGATTTTCCTGCACTTGCATTGGTAGCTGACCAAACTGTTTTCTGTTAAACTTTCTCTACATTCCTTTAAGCTTTTTGAGCTGTTTCTTGTACAAAATTTCTGATTCCTTCAAACTTATTTAACCGCCCCTTTACCGTCCATAAGTGAGGTCCGTAGAATTTAGGTATAATAATGTGTTGATAAATCGTTAGCACTGACTGGATAAGATAAATCGAAAAATAAAGACATATAAAAAACCGTGTCATGGTATAAACCATTGCCTTAGAAACAAATTCGCCTCGATGTGTGTGTCGTGGTATAAACCACTGCCTTAGAAACGATTTCGCCTCGATGTATGTAATCGCTGCTTATAGGCGTTTGTCCCCTGAGGTTAGCACGTATTGTAATATCCCAATTTTTGGCCAATGACCAAAATGAAAGTTTAGGGGTTAAAGTGTAAATTTTGGAAAAGTTTAAGGACCAAAGTGTAATTTTCAAAAGTTGTGTAGTTGACCCCGTAAATGAATAGTTCACCCCCAAGAGTGACATTTTCGTGTTACCCAAATTTTTCGTGCAGAGCTTGTATTATTGGCTATAAAGCGATAAAGTTTGGAAGAATATTCGGATAATCGGATCGAATCAAATATCCAAGATATTTTGAAGGATGATAAGTCAGCTGTTACTTTCTTTTTAAAGTATAGTTTGAATTTTTGGGTTTAATTTTTCTCATGATTACATGTTTAACATAATGCATTTGAGGATTGGATTTTCATAGACTATGTTAAGTGCTTTGATTCAGATAACTGTAATTTGTTTCATAATTTTTCTCTACTTCTATGAGATTTTCTTTATCTATCAATTTGTTTGCTTCTTTTTAATTTTCCTCTCTATATAAAATAATTATTGAATTTATTAAACTATCATTGAAGTTTAAGAAACTGTTACAAAATTCGTTAATACTTCTCAATTTGTTATTTTGATGAAAAAATAAAATTATTATCAAATAATTGTTAAATTTATTAAAATTCATCCCTTTTTATAATATATAATGATATTTTATAATAATTTAATAACATTTAATATTTTTTGAAACTTTATTAATTATTTGTGCATTTTTAGCCTATGAAAATTGAAAATATTATTGATTTTCCCTTTCAAAAAAAAAAAATAGACTTCGTTAAGAAGAAAAGCATAATTCTGTACCTCCCCTTTTCTCAATTTTCTCGCACCCCACTGCTCTTCTGTTGTAAAAGTTCAATCTTTTTCTTCTCTTCCGCAGAAAAGCAGCACTCACTGAGTCGCTTCTCACTCTCAAACCCGTAAACAGTAAAGGTAAATTCCAAAAAATGTCTCTCTCGACTCGACAGAGGCGAGCGACGGTGTCGGATCTTCCGTCATCGTTGTCGCCACCTCAATCGTCGAAGCCAGAATCATACACGAAAGAGGACAAACCAGGACGATCATCCTCATCGGACGGCGGGGCAAAGACCGCGGATTGGGGTGGTTCACGGTCTTGTTTGCTTTGGGAATGCTACGGTACATGAGCGCCACATCGAATATAATACACGACTGCGATGAAGTCTTCAATTATTGGGAGCCTCTTCATTATCTTCTCTACAAATCCGGCTTTCAAACTTGGGAGTATAGGTAAACGCCCCTACATACGAATTCAGTCTTACTTGTACGAACTTGTCCATAAAATTATACTTGATTGCACTTAAAAAAACAACGCAAGCTGATTTGAAAATGCAATCCTGGATTAAAAAAAGAAAAAAAAAATTGAAGTATAAAAAACTTGAACTTTTTGTGTGTCAATTTAGGTTATTTATTATTTGTTATTTTTTTAAGTCAAGTACCAATTAAAGGGTGCATTGAGTTTTTGTGTTGATTTTAGAGGGGTATTTAAGCCTAATTTAGTTTGTGATAACTTGAAAGTGTGGAACTGGAACGGAATTCTTTGAGAAATACGATGCCGTTATAGCTACTGCTAGGTGATGCACTAATTTCATGCTTATGGTCTATGGATCAATGCATATATGTTTTTGAGTGTGTTGGATCATAGATGGTGCTTGCGTTCATCGGTAAGGATTCAGGTAGATTTTCTTTAAAATAGGTCTGAACAGAGTTCAGTGGTTGACTTTTACTCAGTTTTGTTTGTGTGCTGGGGTGCATGCATTTTGAAATGGATTTTGATTGAAGTTTTCGGGTAGTATCTAAATGTATGATAGGTTTGGAATTAGGGTTGCTACTTGTAATTGAACAGAAGATGTTTATTTCTTCTTGCAAAGTAGTTACATATGGTTATCATGTTGCATTTGATTTATTTCCATCATCTTAGATTCATTCTTGTATTTTCTGGGAGTAAGAATCTATTTGAGTTATAAATACTTCTTTGGCTAAAAATCCTCATCTTACATTCTTACTGCTACTTGGAAAGTAATTTGTCATATAAGCAGATTTTTCTCAGTTGTCAGTAACTGTTTTACTGAGGCTGTTGTCTCATTTATGTGCTCGTTGCAGTTCTGAGTTTGCACTCCGGTCATATTTGTACATTATTTTCCATGAATTAGTTGGCCGACCTGCTTCCTGGCTGTTTGCTGAAGAAAAAGTAAGTTTCAAGGATAAAAGAAGTTAAGTTTCTGTGTTTTTTTTGGGTTAACATTCCTTATATTTGCCTTTGTTATCTATTAGGTGAGAGTTTTCTACGCAGTGAGACTCTTTCTTGGTCTTCTATCTGTTATTTCAGATGCTACTCTAGTAGTAGCAGTTTCCAGAAAATATGGAAAGCGTCTTGCTTCGTATGCACTTGCAATGCTTTGCTTGGCTAGTGGCTGTTTCTTTGCCAGCACAAGTTAGTGGCTTTCCCATCTTTCTTTGTCAATTTCCAGAATACTGGTAAAAGTTTTATGTTCATGTTTTTCCATGTGGTTATAGATTTCCTGCTTTTTCTAACCAAGTAATCGTTAAATATGAATTTAAGCTACATGAAAATGCGTAGCAAATTCTGTTTTTCTCTCAGATTTCTATTTTTTAATACCGTGATTCCCCCCCCCCTCCCAGGTTTCCTTCCTAGTTCATTCTCTATGTATGCCATGAGCCTCTCATCAGGGTTATTTCTACTTGAGAAGCCTGCATGGACTGTTGCTGTTGCAGCTGTGGGAGTAATCCTAGGTTGGCCATTTTCAATCTTGGCATTTCTTCCAGTCACATTGTACTCTTTGACTAAACAATTCAAACGAGTATTTCTTTCTGGTGCTGTCACCTCAATTGCTCTTCTTGTAAGTAAATTTAATCATTAGATTTGGTTATTATCGGTAAACTTTCTGGATATATGATTTTAATATCTTAACTTGGTGTTTGAATTAACATATTTGTAATTGATTAATATTTTGTTTTTTGTTTTGTTGTTCGCTTGTGAATAATTGAACTTCTTTCTCGAGGCCCTCTCCGTGCTCGTTGATTACTGCTATTACCAACGCTGGACATCATCTGTTTTTAATCTTTTAGTGTATAATGTATTAGGAGGCGGTGAGAGCCATTTGTATGGGACTGAGGGGGCACTTTTTTATTTAAGGAATGGATTTAACAATTTCAACTTCTGTTTCATCCTTGCTTTGCTTTTCCTCGGAATTCTGCCAATTGCAAGGAAAAAGTACGCCCCTGACCTGCTTATTGTAATATCTCCTCTTTATATATGGCTGGCATTTATGTCTCTGCAGCCACACAACGAAGAAAGGTATGATTTATCTTTTTCTTAAATGTCCTTGCCTAATTTTATTTCTTGTTTCTTTTCCCTGCCATAAAATAGATCAAAGAGTGAAGAATATTCTGATATGACTTTAGAAGTTTCAAGGAGGGTTTGGGATTGCTTTGGTCCTAAGCTTTGGGCTAACCTAGCATGACATTTTCTGCTAGGAAACAAAACAGAGCATATTTTTTATTGTCTCTTTACATGTCCTGAACAATCTTTAATATCCATCTTGCCTGCTTTGAGCTGTAATGGTCCATTATATTTAATTTTTATGCAGATTTCTTTATCCTGTATACCCGCTTGTTTGTGTTGCTGCTTCAGCGGTCATTGAGAGCTTTCCTGATATATTTCGAGACAAATATAATCCCTACGATAATTCTATTATAGTCATGGTGGGAATCTTCTACAGCTCTTCAATTTTCCATCCGTACAACACTAAGCTCTCATTCAAATGTTCTTGGCATGTTTTTGCAGATGGCCAAATTTCTTAGACCTGTGGTCCTCAGCCTCATATTATGTGCCTCACATGCACGTACGTTTTCATTGATCAATGGTTATGCTGCTCCGTTGGAGGTTTACAAGATCTTGGAGCACCATGATGATGCGGGAACTGGTAATGAATAATCTCTTATATGATGCACCATGTAGGCTGTAGCATTAATGACATTTATTTTTATGCAGAATTTTATCAAGAATGCATAACATTATTTTCCTTATATGTAGCTTTTCTTGTTTCTAATGGCTAATTGGCTATAGCCTTCCTTTAGAATTGCCTTGTAGTTCTAGTAAAAGTTTCGGAGATGTATTCTTTTGCTAGATTTTATCAATCGTTTGTTTGGCATTAATGCTGGAGAATGCTGTTACCAACAAGAACGGATGCTTCATTGCAGGTTCTGTACTTTGTGTTGGAAGTGAGTGGCATCGTTACCCATCATCTTTTTTTGTGCCTGCTTATATTGGTGAAGTGAGATGGATTGATGACGGATTCCGAGGTCTTCTTCCATTCCCTTTCAATGATACTCTGGGAGGGACTGCAGCTGCACCACCATACTTCAACAATAAAAACAAGGCATCAGATGAGCAATATGTACTTAACCCTTTCTATGACCTAGTTCATATTAAAATAACTTTAATCTTTATGCTTTACTGTTGTATATTGATTATTGACCCACTATAAATTGCAGCTCCAAGATGTTCATGCTTGTACATTCCTGGTTGAGTTGCAGCTGAACCGACCTTACCCTTCTCGTGGAAATGACCTATCTACCTGGGAGGTAAAGCAGTATATTTTATATATTTTCCTGTTTTTCTACTATATTGTTCTTTTCACATAATTTAAGAAACTGTGCCTGTTTCAGCCTATCGCAGCACTACCATACTTGGACAGGGTGCTCTCACCTGCCAAATATCGGTCATTTTTCATTCCATACTTGTGGCAGGAGAAGAATGTCTTCGGCATGTACAAACTTCTGAAGAGAGTATCAAAGCAAGAATGATGAATGTGATGTTAGTTGTTTCTGTTAGATTATCCGATAGAGTTAGAGTCCTTATGTAAATAGTAGTTTAAATTAAAGTTTAAAGATAGAGTTAGAGTCCTCATGTAAATAGTAGTTTAAATTAAAGTTTACTTCCTAAAAGATAGAGTTAGATGTCTTGTGTACTTAGGACTCCTAATTGTAACTAAAGTCCAATACTTGAGTCTATAAATTCACTGTAAAGGGATGTAATTTTTTGAAAATATTCAATAACAAAAATCAATTCTGCTTTTTTCTTCTTCTTTCTGCAAAACTTAAATTCGCTTTATTTTTATGCGTTAATTAGTTTTTCCTAAAGCTAGAAAATTGCTTTTCTACATGGTATCACCTAACATCGATCCTAGTTAGAATTCTTAATGGGATCCCTTTCGACAACCTTTGAGATGCTATCCATAGCAGAGCAGTCACTGGATTGGAGTTTTTTCCAGAAATTTCGTGTTCGACAAAGAACTCAGAAGCAAATTTAGCCCTCGTGGAGGATACAAGCATACAAAATACTTGTTCTCCCATCGCACTTTTTTCTACCAAAGGTGCATCAAAGATGGATCATCGACTGAGCATCCGATCACATGACGGGTAACATTTATTCCTTAGTTTTTCGATTCATCTTCTACAAGTTCTATTAAAACAAATAGATGGCTCTTTCTCTCCTATCAAAGGAAGTGGCTCACCCTCATTAACGATAATTTGTTGCTTGAAGATGTTTTGTTTGTGCCTAATCTACTTTGCAATCTCATCTCTGTTAGTAAACTCTCCAAGAATTTGAAGTGTTCATTACAGTTTCATCAATCTGTTGTTTTTTGCGGCAATGAATTCGAGGAAGATGCTTGGCAATCGCTAGCTTGCAAAATGGTCTTTATGTCCTCTAAATCAACCATCTACCCTACCAAATACTTCTTGCTCTTTGACTTCTTTAGGGCAAATTGATAATATAATGTTATGGCATTTTAGGTTAGGGCATCCTAATTTTCATTATCTTGCTAAATTATTCCCTGAATTATTTGTTAATAGAAAACCAAGTTCTTTTAAATGCCATATATGTCCTCTCGCTAAAATGACAAAAAGCATCATATTTACCATCTTCCTACAAACCTTCCCAACCTTTTTCATTAATTCATAGTGATGTTTGGGGTCCTTCTCGAGTGAAGAATGTAACTGGTAGTAGGTGGTTTGTCACTTTTATTGATGATCATAGTAGAACAACTTGGGCATATTTGTTAAGGGATAAATCAAGTAGCCTCTGTTTTTGAGAAATTTTACAATATGGTTGAAACCCAATTTGAAGTAAAATTCAGATCTTCAAATCTGATAATGGGAGTGAATATTTTACCAAGTCCTTGGGGGAATTTTTTAACAAAAAAGGATTGTTCAACTTAGCACTTGTGTGGATACACCACAACAAAATGGGGTTGCAGAAAGGAAAAATAGGCATTTGTTGGAGGTAACTAGGTCTTTGATGTTCACTAGTAATATTCCTAAGTATTTGTGGGGTGAGGCTTTGTTAATCGCAACCTATCTCATTAATCGAATGCCCAAAGAAGGTTTTGCAATCTGAGAACACCTAGAGCTGTTTTTTTTTGAGAGTTACCCTAATTTTAAACCTTTGTCCTCTATTCTCCCTTTCAAAGTTTTTGGTTGCACTGTGTTTGTGAAAGATTATGTTCCCTCTAGGTCAAAACTTGACCCCAGATCCTTGAAGTGTGTTTTGGTCGGGTATTCTTCACTTAAGAAGGGCTACAAATGTTATCATCCTCCTTCTCAGAAATTTTTTACTTCCTTGGATCTCACTTTTTTTGAACAGGAACCTTATTTCCCTGCGGGCTGCAAATCGGGAGAATTGTGATGTTTTTCACCTCCTACCAATCAGGTTTATCCTTCTTTACCTTGAGTTATTACCTACTAATAATCCTTTGTTATTTGAACCTCATACTCCTTTAAACCCTTCTACTTCTTCACCTACTATTACACCTACAGCTTCCCCATCCTTCACCTATTGTTACTACTCCTCGAATTCACCCAAACCTTCCTCACAAACCCTCACCTCCTAAGCAATTGAAAGTTTATACCAGAAAATGTAAAAACTATTCCAGAGACTGCTTTGCAATCGACACTTGCCGAGAATTGGACTTGAATTCAGTTGCCAATGAAAATGATGGAGGTAATGTTCTAGCCGAGATTCCCTCTCATTTACTTGAATTTGATTATTTGCCTATTGCTAAAAGGAAAGGGGTAAGACAATGTACAAAACACCCCATTCAGGTATGTTGCTTATGGTAATCTAATGCCATCATTTAAGGCTTTTACAACTTGCTTAGATAAAGAACAGATACCTAACACTATTGAGGAGGCTCTAAAAGATTCTAAGTGGAGAAGGGCTGTTAAAGAGGAGATTGAAGCACTTGAAAAGAATGATACTTGGACCATTACAGATCTTCCACAAGGCAAGAAACCAATGGATGCAAATGGGTGTTCGCCATAAAATACAACTCTGATGGCAGTATACAGAGGTATAAAGCAAGGTTGGTGGCCAAGGGTTTTACTCAAACCTATGGAATTGATTATAATGAGACCTTTGCTCCTGTAGCTAAACTAAATACAGTTAGAGTTCTCTTAAGCTTGGCTGTAAACAAGGACTGGAAGCTTCATCAACTTGACATTAAGAATGCCTTTCTTAATGGAAAATTGGAAGAAGAAGTATACATGAGAGTGCCTTCGGGCTTGAAGTCGATAAAAAGGAGATCGAAAAGTTTGCGGACTTAATAAATCCATCTATGGTTTGAAGCAATCACCTAGAGCCTGGTTTGACAGATTCACCAAGGTGATTTTAGAAAATGGATACAAACAATCCTTGGCGGATCACACTCTCTTCATTAAGGTAACCTCTAGCAATAAAAGGGTTATTTTAATAGTATATGTGGATGACATTATTCGACAGGTGATGATGATGAAGAGATAAGTCACTTGAAAGGGTTGTTAAATACACAGCTTTTGACAAAAGACCTAGGAAAGCTCGGATACTTTTTAGGCATGGAGGTTGCTAGGTCGAGCAAAGGTCTAGTGATAAACCAGAGAAAATATGTTCTTGATCTACTTAATGAAGCGGAATGATGGGATGCAAACCAGTTGATACTCCCATGGAAGCAGCTTAAAATTCAATAGAGAGGACACAAGCCCTAAAGCCGATAAGGGTAAATTTCAGAGGTTAGTGGGAAAATTGATTTATTTGTCATTAACTGACCGGACATTGCTTTTCCAGATTAATATTATCACCAACACATGACTGATCCAAGGGAAGATCACATGGAAGCTGCAATTAGAATTTTGAGATACTTGAAAGGGACACCAGGGCATGGATTGCTATTTAAAAAGACTCGAGAAAGGACTGTTCAGATTTATTGATTCAAGTTGGGCAAACGAATTGTGAAAAGAAGATCAACTAGTGGTTACTTTGCTCCTTTGTTTGGGGAAATCTAGTGACTGGAGGAGTAAGAAACAAACAGTTGTATCTAGAAGCGATCTTTGAAGCGAGAATATAGGGCTTTAGCATTGGGAATGTGTGAAGGAATTTGGTTGTTAAAGCTATTAAAGGAGCTAAATGTGAACCAAGATGAGAAGTTTGAGATTTTTTGTGATAATCACCCCACCATACAAATTGCTCAAAATCCACCACCATGATAGGACTAAACATGTGGAGATTGACAGCATTTTATCTCGTAAAAGATTACTAGTGGGACAGCTTCTTTTATCTTATGTTCCTACAGAAGAACAAGTGGCGATGTGTACTTACAAAAGCACTACCAAAAGCTTCTTTCGACAAGTTTCTATTCAAGTTGGGATTATACAATGTATATTCTCCAACTTGAGGGGGAGTGTTAGATTATCCGATAGAGTTAGAGTCCTTATGTAAATAGTAGTTTAAATTAAAGTTTAAAGATAGAGTTAGAGTCCTCATGTAAATAGTAGTTTAAATTAAAGTTTACTTCCTAAAAGATAGAGTTAGATGTCTTGTGTACTTAGGACTCCTAATTGTAACTAAAGTCCAATACTTGAGTCTATAAATTCACTGTAAAGGGATGTAATTTTTTGAAAATATTCAATAACAGAAAATCAATTCTGTTTTCTTCTTCTTTTCTGCAAAAACTTAAATTCTGCTTTATTTTTATGCGTTAATTAGTTTTTCCTAAAGCTAGAAAATTGCTTTTCTACAGTTTCCACCTTATTTCCTTGAGTTTTTTTTTCCTTTCAGAAGTATTGTGCCCATTGACTGCTTAGAACGATTTTTTTAATGTTATTCCAAGTGGAAAGAAAGGAAAATCTATAATGCCAACATACGTTGATCCCAGTGATTAGACAATTTTGTAGCTGTTGTTGCTTCATATAGGCTTTATGTTGTGTTTATGCTGGTTAAGTTCTCTTGTTACTTGGTTTGTTCAGTTAATGGTTTATAGCACTTTGATTTCCCTTGTTTGGGTTATAAGTTTGGAAATGTGATTCTTTATACCATGATTCTTACCATGAAAAAACTAGGAAATGATAACCATTGCCTAAACCCTATTTTGCAGACTTGTCATGCTTCTTGTCTTTTTGTTTGGTCTCACCTTGCCAAATCCCAACCAGAAAAATAGGCGTAACTCTATGATACTGAGGTTTAACAGGAATAAGAGATTGAGCTTCAATTAATATCACATTATTATCATTTTACAAAGCTGCATATGTTGCAACAAGGATGGATCTCAACAATTGAAATCGATCCTTTATTCTTGAATTGTGGCCTCTGTCGTAACAAAAGGCTTGAATACTGGTAGAATTTAGGTCTTATAGTTGGCTACGTGATGGTTTAAACAGCTGGGGGATTATAAGGAAATGGGTAAATATGCCTGCAAATCCCTGTAATGGTTGTACGATTTGAGATGTAAGAAGCTATAGATAGAAAGGGCAACTGTGTCGATCTTTCGATATCATCTCCTAGTGTTTGCCGCCTGGTATCTATGTTCTCATAGCCTGGCTCAATATGTTCAATTTTATGGATCTCGGTGGTTCCTTTTGCATCCAATCCTGCTAATATAAGTGAAACCCCACCTCTCAGGTCCCTTGCAGTAACACGAGAACCACGCTATGAACTGCCAAAAGTTACCATCTGATCAATGATTCTGAGTTAAACGAACATCCAAAACCTTGAAATAAATGGAACAACTTACCTTCCTTCATCTTTCCCAGAAACTACCGCACTGCTCTTGCTAACCTGAATTCTCGCAGAGCTTCTGCAGTTCCCTTGCCATCCAAAGGAGAAGAGAAAGTTAGACTACGCTTATTGCTGATTTCATGGAAGAAGGAAGCAAGCATGCAATGGCCAATGGGCTGATATAAATCAGAAAATCGACAATGCTTAAGAGAACAATGAGAATCTTGCAAACGTTGTCTCCTTTTGATGTTTCTCCTTCGTGGATGATAAAATTAAAGCGAAAAACCAATGCTTGCTCGATCGATGACATATGGTTTGGTTTATTACGTACCATGGGTCATACAGTTGTCAAACACGGACTCCACCAAGCTTGAACCAGTGCATGTAGTGAGAAGTGCCATTATTTGAGGTTGCAGATCTGTTGGAAACCCCGGAAACGGGATCGTCTTAATACCAAAAACTTTTCAAATCATCACCAACATGAAACAGGGGAAGGAAATGACAGGTGACATTGAGATTATAGCATTAAGGCATCATAACAGCAGTTTTGGAGGTCGAAAATTGGGACCTGATTCAAATCAAACGGACAATGCATTAAAAATTAAAATTAATTTTTAAAAAATTCACATTCAACGACCAACTTTAACGTTATAAATCGTCATACGCATGCAACCGCAATCATAAAAGATTTTGAGATGCATGAGCGAGTAATTACAGCATCAATCATGAAGGTGCCAGCTTCGATTCGATCAATGTCCCACTGTCGTTTAGAAAGTGAGCAAGATAACATTAGTTTAATTGAAAAATACGCATAAATTAAAACCTACTTAATTATTTATAAAATATTTTCTCTTATTAAAATTATTTTTAAATATAAATCATTAATTAATCTAAAAATAAATTACATTCCAAAATAAATGTCAAATTTTGTTCAAAAAAATAATACAAAATGATATTCAATATTAAGGTGTGTATTTTTAAAAAAAAAATATATTTTAAATCTTAGTTTATCTAGACCTAGATCCTTTATTTAATCTAGTTTATTTAAATCTTTTTAGGATTTAAGTTTATGTGTCTAAAATTTAGAAATTTTGATTTTAGAGTTTAAAATAAATATAGATCTACAAATTTAGATCGGGTCCAAAATTCATTGCCATCCCGGTGGTGATCAAGGTGTGAAATTTTGTAGCCAGCTTCCGAGAGTTTGTCGATCAAACATGAAACAGGGGAAGGAAATGACAGGTGACATTGAGATGCATGAGCGAGTAATTACTGCATCAATCATGAGGTGCAAGCTTCGATTCGATCAATGTCCCACTGTCGTTCAGAAATGGAGCAAGATAACATTAGTTTAATTGAAAAATACGCACAATTAATTATTTAAAAAATATTTTGACTTTTATTAAAAAAAATTAAATATATATTTTAATTAAATAAAAATATTACATTCTTAAAATAAATGTCAGGATTCGATTCAAATCCATACAAAATGACTAGATTTTTTAATATATATTTTTGGTATCACCATATATTGAATTTATTAGCATGTGAATTAAGTATGACAATGACCATTATGAAGACGACTTCCAATATAGTTGCTCCAACTAATTGTTGATTATACGTTAACATAATTGTTTTTCATAAAATTTAGACTTATACTACAAATTAGTACCTAAAGTATATCAACTTTTTTTCATTTAGATACCTAAAATATTTTTGGTCAAAATAAGTACTTAAAGTATACTTTTTGATCAAAATAGATACCTAAACTATATATGTATATATATATTTTTTTATCTAGGTTCTTAAAAATTATCATGTGATATTGATTAAAAATACATTAGATATCTATTTGGACAAAAAAATATACTTTAAGTATATATTTGGACAAAAATATATTTTATATACATACTTTAGGTACCTATTTTTATCAAAAAATATACTTTAAGTACTTAATTTGACCAAAAATATATTTTAGGTACTTATTTTAATAAAAAATACTTTAAATGCTTATTTTGACAAAAAATATATTTTAAATACTTAAATTTGATAAAAAATATATTTTTTTTATTTATTAGCCTAAAAAATATAATTTTAAATATTTAAAATTTAACAAAAAAATATGAAAAAATATTACTTTAAAAAATATATTTTAATTAAAAAAATTATTATAAATAATATTATATATTTTTTGTGATATTAACCTAAATTTTATAATTATAATTATAATTTTTTTTTCACGTGAGTGCTTAGAATTTAAGAGAAAAAAATTAAAGTCAAATCATTGCATCTTAGGGCATCTTTTCTCCCATCCTTCTTATTCTCAGATTTTCTCTTTCCATTTCTCAATTCTCAAAAACCTAACTTTTTTTTGATTTCCCTTTTGCTTAATCAATCGATCCTCGCCAATGGCCAATAGTAATCTCCCCCGAAGAATCATCAAGGTTCCTCTTTTGATCTCCGTTCTGTCCTTCTCGATTTCTCTATTTTCCGAGAAACCTCAAGAAAATTTTAATTCTTTTACTTTTACATTTCCCATATTCTGTTTTTTTTCCTTCCTGGTTTCTAAAATTTAGTTTGATAGCTGAAATGCTTAAATTCTGATTAATCAAAAGCCTCGGCTAATTACTTTAAGATCGTTTTCTTTGATTGAAGATCTTTTTCCTTTTTTGTTTGAATTTTTAAATATTTTCTTGTTGTAACTTCGTTTTTTTTTATCTTTGATCTAAACAGGAAACTCAGCGTCTCCTCAGTGAACCTGGTAAGTACTTTGCTTTTCTTTTTTGATAAATTATTGTTGAATTTTGTTTCGTAACATTGTTCTTGTTTACTCTTTTAAATGTTATGTGCAGAGAAAATATTGCTTTTTGAGTTTTTCTTTTTCCTGTTAAATAAAATAGTTAACGGGTATTTTCGGATACAGCTCCAGGAATTAGCGCTTCACCATCAGAGGATAATATGCGATATTTCAATGTGATGATCCTTGGCCCCACACAGTCTCCATATGAAGGTAGTTGATATTTACATCAAATGGTTGCCAATAGTAATGCAATGTTTAAATGTTTGTCTTGAAATTTAGGTCCAATTAGCATGCTTCTAAGGCTTTCCTAGTGCTTAGTCTGTTTATGGAGTTTCATTCTTGTTAATATCTCATTGCACTTCTAATTTTTTTATTATTATTTTTTCATTTTTGGTTTCATTCTGTACTTAATATCGCTCTTTTGCTACGGACATGATGCATTTTTTTGTTTTGAATATTTATTTAGGTGGTGTTTTCAAGTTGGAACTATTTTTGCCTGAAGAATATCCCATGGCTGCTCCCAAGGTAAACAACTTGAGTCATTTTTAATTACTAGCATGACTTTCCTGTTTCTCTATGGTACAGGATAAACTCAAAGGTAAACAACTTTGCGTCTTATGATCATTGTAATTTGAAGTTGGTTTGCAGTCTTAGTTTTGGAATTTTCAGTTTCAGCAGAATTTGATGTCTTCTTTTTTATTGGGTAGGGTATATAATTAAATGTCCCTAAACCCATAGCCTGTACTACCTAGGTTGCTGATTCTTTGCTTTAAACTTTGCATATCTTACTTAGTGTATACTACCTAGGTAGCCAATTCTTTGCTTTAGACTTTGCATATCCTACTTTTACTTGGGAAGAAAGTTTATTCTCAAGGATTTTTTTTTCTTTGTATTATTAGTTGTGAGGAACAAACACTATTTGGTATTCAATGATCTAATTTGTGTTTGATCTCTGTACTGGTCTGCATGGCTAATATATGATTTGGGACTTCATTGTCATTTTGTGATTGAGACTGAGTTGTCTGGTTTCCAAGATTGGGACTTCATGAGTGTAGTATGTTTGTAGAATTGCTAATTGACAATAGTTGGCATTTCTGCATCATTTTATCGTTCCCCTCCATTCTTTCGACATAGTTTCATTACCCATTAATGTTGTCCTTTTTCCTATATTTTGTGCTTTTATCCACCTTAACCAATTTGGTGTTTACAGGTTCGATTTCTAACAAAGATATATCATCCTAACATTGATAAGGTCGGCACCTGTTTCTTCTTTTGTCCTTTATTTTATGGTGTTAAAAGGTGTATTTTCTTGGCTCTTAAGGGTTTGATCTATCTTTCAGCTTGGAAGAATATGCCTTGATATTCTCAAAGACAAATGGAGTCCAGCTCTCCAGATCCGAACCGTACTTTTAAGGTATTAAAAGATATAAATGATTTGTTGTAAATCAGTATGGGCAAATTATCTGGTGTACATATATAAATCTTGGCTTCCTAAAAGAGATTTTAAAAAAATATTGCCAAAGCATTTGGATGTTGAAGCTATTGCTTTCTTTAGTTATGGTAGCACTTTAGTTTCAAGTTAATACTGACATTATTATGTTTATTTCAGTATTCAAGCACTTTTGAGTGCTCCAAATCCTGATGACCCTCTCTCTGAAAACATTGCCAAGCACTGGAAAACAAACGAGGCTGAAGCTGTTGAGACAGGTAAAATCTGTGGTTTCATTAGATTGGGATTTGGTTGCTTAAATACTACTACAAATCAAAGATGACATGCTTCCATTCTTATAATCAGCCATTCTTATCGTCCCTTAACTTTTTGCAGCCAAAGAATGGACCCGTTTATATGCAAGCGGTGCATGAAGAGTGGTGAAAATCGTTCACCCACTTGAAATAACATCTTTTGCAATGTAAGCTAATTGACGACAATTTAATATGGAAATTTGGAAGAAATGATGTTGGAAAATGAGTTTGATATTAACAAAAGCTTCCTGTTGCTACCTGCTAATCGTATTCGGGTTGGAACTTGGAAGCAGTCTCTGAAAAGTTGTATGATAATATACATTGTTATCTAAAACTATCAAATGCTAAACTAAGAGGTTATTCTCAAGTTCAGCCATTTTTCTGATTTTTGGTTATTTATCTGTTGTCATTACAAATTATTTAACTCAATACGTATGTGTGCATGTATACATGGATAAAGCAACTTTTGGTTATTGAACTTAACAATTTTCTCCGACTTAATCCTTATTTTTTCTGTTTGTATTTTATCATTTTCCACATTTTAATTCTTGTGATGACATGGCATTTTCTTCACCTCAAGTATTAAAATGGGTATATATATATATATATATATATATAATATGCAAGGATTAAAGATTATAATTAAGGAATCCCGATAAGCAAAATCTAGCGATATAAAAAGAGAATTAGGCTAATTGCTAAGTGATTAAAGTTTATAATAAGCTATCCCAATGCATGGGACAACATGAATTCAACATTGAGGATGGCTAATTTTTAGCCATATAAGCAATGCCATTAAGATTTTATGAGGGATAATTTTGGTATTTTAGTAATGAATTGAATATTGAGGATGGTTATTTTTTTAACTAAATAATCAATATTTTGAGGGGACCCTCTTTTTTTTGGGGGCCTATGCGCACACATGTTAAACATGTCCAGAACCACCACTGAATACGTGATAGTCACCACCAAAGAGGTAATTGATTTTATTTGGCTCTACAATATGTCAGCTGAACATATGGGGACGTCAAAGGCCTTTCTTTCTATTTTTTCATCCACCAAAATTGGAAATAGAGTGGTTGTAAAAAAGACAAAAAAATTAAAGAAACTAATTGATTTTTTTGGCATGGAGAAGCTCTATTGACAACGTGAGGTGCTAGTGGAAGCCCTGCTTCTCTATAGTAAAATAAAGTGTAAACTTAAATTAATGGAAAAATGGGTTTGTCAAAATGAAAAAGCTATCTGATTTTTTGACATGAAGCAGCACTATGAGCAGGTGAGATGCCAGTGGGAGCCCTGGTTTTCTAAAATTGAATAGTAATAGAGAGTACATTCTAGCTCATTATAGATAATGAAGTTCATGAATTATATTAGCTAGAAACTGCAGAACTTGAGTCTGTCATTTGTTCTGATACCATATTAGAAACGGTAAACTAAAAACTTTTTATATTATTAAGAAAACTAACTTAATTACAAAGTGAATAGAGAAAATATTTATACACAATCTAGTAATTTGTTCTAGAAATTAACTTCCTTACATGGGCGGATTTGTTCATCCATCGTGGTACCATCTGTATACCCATTATTTAGGGAAAGTTGCTAAGTATGATATAGTATATAAGGAAAAATAATTTAAAGAAAATTTGCATACCCATTATAGAAAAGAAAAACTAGTTAAATTTTAGTTAAATTCTTTCCTTAGGTTACTCAATACTCATTTAATCTCTTACCCTCTTAACTTTAGTTAAATTCATGCTTTAATTTTAAATTTTTTTTAACGATAAAGATGAAACAAGACCATCCTTATTATAGAAAAACATTATTCTTATGCATATACTTTTATGTGATTGATTTTTATTCTGTAATATTAAAAATATTTATTACCGTTTTGAAATTGTTAAGGTTGTGCTATCATATGACCCTTTGTTGCATTCGGATAATTTTATCTTGTTATCATAATCTATAGCCTTTTTAACAAATTAACCATCCTCAAATGTGGTCATAAATATTAGAAATACATCAAAACAGATCAATGTGATTTCTTCTAGTCTGGTTTTAGATTGATCAGCGGCTTGCATCGTGATGCGACTGACCACATCTCGCTTTAATAGCCGAAACTGTAGCAAATATTTTATAGTGAGAACTTCCAAGGCTACTCTTGTTGGACTTTTGGGATAATCTCGAAAAATTACAACAAGAGAAGAGATGGAGCAAGATTCAAACGATAGTTACAAGCAATGAGATGATTAGTGAAATGTTCAAAAAAAATTAGAGTAATTGGAGACTTGACTAGGTAATTTATTAGCACCGAAATAACCAAATATATTAAATCATGAAAAAATATTATAACTGTTGAAAACCTAACCCATCAAATGAATCACGTGGATTAAACCTGAGATTTTATGTTGTGTTTGTGGTGATAGAAAAGTGATTATGAAAAAAAATCGTGGCGGATTTCAGAAATCTACAATTTTATTGCTACTTAAAACATCAAAATATAATTGTTCCTGCAAGCTATAACTTTCTTGTCGCTCAAGTCAACTAATGTCTATACTCCTTTTTCTACTTGCCTGTTGTCTACTAACTGCTGCTCAGACTCTATTTTTGGTTTAATACCGAATTCATTGTTATTGTAAGGGCAGTCAAATTGGGCTACAAAGTTAGTTTCTGTAGCAGGGGTTTCTTGACATATCCCGACTTTAAGTATGTCTTCCAGCTCAGTCACGCACCGACTATGGTTATCGACCGACTCTCTCATTATATGGATACCTAATCTAGTAGTTTTTAATAATGGTACATAATAAAGTTCAGAGATTATATGAAAGAAGCAAGCCTCGGATAAGAGATACAAATAATTGCAGAAGAAAAAATTATGGAAAAGGGTGACGAAATCATGTCTTTTCAGCACATATATGAAGAGGCTTGCGTGACAAGTCAAGACAGTTGTGTTTACGACGTTACTAATTCAGTGAAAGTAATGAAGTTGTAATTGGGCTAAAATAATTTTCGGTACAAGTGTTCTGAGAAATTCCTTAATCCTTGTGAAAAACAGAGAATTTGAAGATCATTATTGAACTCCAAAGAGTGTAAATTCTTTAAACAATACAATTTTATTGTTGAAACTTGAAAGGGTGGGTAATGGGTTGGAGAATTTGAGGAGAAATACTTGGCTGAGGATGTTGATGGAGAAGAGAAAAGTATGAAAGCGAAAAGTGACTGATGATAAGATAGCTAATTAGCTAATGACTCTGATTTCAAAAACAGAAAAAAACTTGCAAATTGGGAGAATTTTTGGTTCTTCGGGTGGAGGGTGATTGCGACCAGACAAGTTGTAATTTGAAGATTTAAAGCAGAATTTGACCTCTTGTGTTCTTTTTTATTTCTTAATGTTGTTGGTGAGAAATCTGAAACAATTGTGATTATTTCTTACTGTACTACTAAGTTTGCTTCCTAATTGGTTTATAATGTCGAAGATTGTTGTTTGTTATGAATCTGAATCACCTGACAATTACAACCGCGGTCGGAGCTTGCTATGAATCTGATTGCAATTCCTTTGCTTCACTCATTTTTAATAGGAGATCGGGGGAGTGAATACTTTGTTCATTGTATTTTCGTCTAAGCATGAGTTAGTGTCAATCTACAATTATATAATTTAAACTCTAAGTTTGTTTACCATTTGTTCATTGTATTTTCTTATGATTAATGTTTCTGATTTTATCATTTATCACAATGTTTGTAAACAGATGATAAGGAATGCTTGAACCATAAAAGTCTGTTGGTAGAAAAGTTTTTTAATACTTGTTGGCTTCTTGGTGCAAAGAATCTGTTGGATTTAGCATGCAGTTTCTGTTAGTTTGTTTTTGTGAGTATTGATTTGTTATTTTAAGAGTTGGTTTACTTAAAAACAAATGGTAGAAACCTCGTGTCATTAACAATTTATGTCTCTTTTCTATGTTCATAACATATTTCTTTGTTCTGGTATGTCTCTGCCCCATATCTAGCAAGCGTACCTCTTTGGATTTCAATTTTATGCTTGGTTTTTTGTTTTTGAATTAAGAAAACTTTAAGATTTCAATACAAAGATGTGAGCTGCTGTTATCAAGCATGGAAAATTTACAGTCAAAGGAGAAAATACGTCCAGAAAACTTTCTAATTAAACACACATTTTTTTGGGAATTAGAAGTCATCTTGAAGAGTTGTGGTTGAGTAATTAAAAGAATATTAGAAATGGTGTGAGTAACTTTGACCGAGTTTTAACCGAGTCGAGCTTGAGTAGCTCGCAATCTGTCTCGTCTCATTTACAGCCCTACTTGTAGTCTTCACCATTGGAGTATTCCTGAGAGCTATGACAAACACATACCTGAGCCTCCTCACTCGAGCTTCGACTTTATACTATCTTTTGACCAACAGCGGTTGCAAAACACGAATCTTTCCCCTGCACCCATGGAAGTTTGCAATTGCAAGGCTCTAACACGTTGAAGGCTAAAGGAACATCGAAAGGATTATGAGAGCAATACTTTTTTCACAACAAATTGATGGTGGTTTGACAGCAATATGTTTGGTTGGCATTTGGCAATGCATATAATCCAGCACAGAGGAAAGAGGGCACGAAAGGGTATCTGGAACATACAATCTCCTGATAAACTCAAATGAAACAAGGTATCCATAAGACGAGCAAATTTTGAAAACCAAATTCAAAATTAACCCAGAATTGCAAAGAGCAGCCTTTTTCAAATGGTAAATTGGGCCTTAAACAACAGGAAATGCAATATAATTACATTCGTATCTACAGAAATGTTGAAGTGTTATTGACAGAAAGAGGAACTTACAAGTGAAAAAATGCCATCTGAGATGATCAATTTGCCAGAATGAAGATGATAGAGCTATCAGAGTTTATGAAATAGGTTTTGGCTTTTAATGAAGAAATGAAATACAGTTGAATAGCAACCAGACGTTGAAGATTGTCTTTCTTTCGTATTTTACCAATGCCTCTGTTTCGTCCGGCCTTTAAATTTATTTTATATAATTTTCATAAAATATGTTCCCTCTGTTCCACCGCCAAAATTCAAACAATTTATCAAAAAATATTAACATGTGATAATTTTAGTAAAAAAGAGTGAGTAATTGTTTATTAGATTTCTCAAAAAAAAATGTTTATTATTGAAAATTTTTTATACACGATCTGTATAAAATAAAGTTCATGTGCTTGTTAAATTTACGGATTAAAAATTTAGTTTAGAGGTTTTAATTGATAGTTAGTATTTGTTCATATACATATTTTTAATTATTTGACAATATATAAATTTGATTTCAAATTATAAACAAAATTTAAATTTAAAACAATAATCTATCATAAAAAAATGAACATTATCCTTTTTTCCACTTGCCTACTTGATGGGTTCTCTTTTTAGCTTATATTTTAACTATATAAGTATATTTCGAAAAACTATATAAGCATAAATTTATATTCAATACGCAAGCGGTAGGGAAAAAAAAGTTTCCATATACACCTTAGTTATAAGGTTTAGGATTAGAAAATAGGATTCAAATGTTAAGATATTAGAATTTAGGGGTTATGGTAAGAATTTAGTATCTAGAGTTAGAATTTAGTTTAGAGGTTAGTATTTAGAGTTTAAGATAATATGGTTAGGATTTAAATTTTAATCTATAAACCCTAAATTATAACAACAATCCATCAATTCTAAACCACTAAATCTAAACTCATAAACTCTAAACCATAAATCTAAAACTAACATAAATCTAAAGCAACCGTAAAAACTTATTATTTGCACCATCACCATGGATCAAATCATTTTCCTTTAAATGTAGCTTGGTTTGATGGTGTGAAGTAATTAATCCATTGGGGGATTCCTATTATATAGATGTATAGATTATTATATATGAACAATATCTCATCTAATGGAAAAGCTAAAGTGTTGTAGAAAAACCCAAACAAAGATGAGGCAAAGTAATGTTTTAATCCCGTTGTAGGAAAAGCTAGCCCTGAATAAAAGTCTGGGATCCATTACTGATTATAACAGAGCAAAGTTTTTGCAAACTCAAAAACCATTATTATTACATAAAGCACAAGTTCAACTAGCAAATACTATTAAACATAAAATACAAGTAATCCTGTTGCGGTAGTGTATTCCACTGAGGTACAAAACGTATTCTTGATCCCTTAACCTAAAAACCCTTTTCGTTTTTAAGTTAGGATTCAAAAATAGGTTCCACTTCGGTTCCATTTGAGAGTCCCGTCCGAGGCATCTAAATCCAAATCGAATTGATAATGTTGTTTTATGACTAGATTAGACATAAAACAACATTATCAATGCGACAAGATGCCTCAATTGAACTACCAGATGAAAGCCTTAACCTCTGACATGAATAGTCACGTTCATTAACCACACAGATCAATAAATAAAAAAAGGGCAAAAAGTTTAACGACTCAAGACACCTAAAATAGCTAGAAATGCAGCAAAGTCTTGCCATGGGGAGTACTGAAAGATCAGTTGGGGGAATATAAACCACTGCTCACAGATTGGCCATGGAAGTCCATTGCATTGGCCAAACAGTCCTTGAAACCCTCGGTTGCCTCGGCATGTTCCTTGTACAAGGCTTCCAATTTGTCTTCAATGGTCTGCAACATTTGCTGTCCAATGTAACCAGAGTAAGCTCGAACGATTTTCTTCAAGTGGGACATTGCAAACTCACCTTGAAATTGATTGAAGAGCATCCTTAATGGCATCTCTCCATGTCAGTATCTTTTTCTCAGTAACTTCATGGAGCTTTAGATCTTCCATCTCTTTGATTGTGGCACAGAAAAACAAATAGATTTTCCCTATAATATTTGAGTTCTTCATCGAACTCGAGGCTGAAACATCGCCATAAATATTGATGATTCTTTCCACAGTAGGGACCAAAGACAATGGGAAACTGTATCCTCCAATTGTTTCTTGCTCCCCATCGAAGCAAATCGTAAAGTCCGGGAAATCAACATTGCTCGCAACATCTTCATCAATTTTTATAAGAAATTCAGACATGGTGTTTTGCTGGACATTCAGAGAATTCTTTGGAATAGTCTCTTCATTTGGCAGCGGGTCATCTAAGTCATCCAGTCCCATACCATCCAGCTGAAAAACAAGTCGGGATATATTTATCTCAAGATTCATAACGCCGTTCACGAAAGTAAAAAATCCATTATCAATGTATCAAATATGAACTCTGAGAATATTCGAGTAAAATTTATAGATGCTTTTAAAACAAATGATAATTTTCCAGACTATTCAAAGCTTAGAAGCAATAACCTCTTCATCATCTCCTTCTAAACCAGAGTCCATTCCCAGTTCATCCTGCAAAATATAAGGGGATTTTTTCATGTCAGTTGTATACATGAAACTTCCACTTTAGATATATACTCATATTCGAATCCGGTGAAAACAAACCACAACAAAATCAGGAACTTAACTCATAATGGTAAGATTAATTACCTTGATATCAAAGTCTGAATGAAAATCTAGACCGGCTAATTGATCGATAGAAATTTCTTGTTTTGGAATTGCAGGGACTTGCAAGGGGTCAGAAATGAACCGTTCAATAATTTCTTTCAAATAACTATTCTCAGCAATCAAATCCTCAAATGCCTTCTGCAAAACATTTGTTCTTTACTATTATTTTGCAAAACAAGAAGCTAGAAAAAAAATTAAAGCAGATTAGATAAACTTTATCATCAAAACAGATTCCTTTACCTGCTGATTTCTGGCTTCATTCTTCCTCTTGCATATTGGCCTTTCAATTTGCCTTAATTTCCCTTTAGGTTTTTGTTTGTTTGAAGCCATCTGAGAATGCATCACTGAGCCAATTGATCGCCTCACCTGAAAATTCCAATTTTTTTGCAGATCAAAATATTGAAAACCCAGATTTAGATTTTTAACAAGTTGACACAAACAAGATCAAAACAAATAAAGAAGTGGGAATTCAGTCAACCTTAAGTCTAGATTCTAGAATAAAAGCTGGGAAATGCAGGAAATAAGATGAACAAACAGAAAACAAACCCAGAAAATCTTTAGAGAGAACAAAGAACAAAACAAAGAAAAGAGAAGAACCTGAATCAAGGGAAATTGAATACTTTGCCTGATTTACAATCCCGAAGCCAAGCAGCAAAGGAGCTTCCTCTACACTCTACTCTTTTTTCCACAACAACTTGCTTACGAAGTCATCCAAAGGAATCAAAAGGACTATCAACAACAAAATAGTCTATTTTTTTGAAAAATACAAACTTTTTGATGTTTAACTTGAACCATTGGATTTGATCCCAAGAAGATTATCGAAACCGTCGTATTCATAGATAATGAGGAAAAAAAAAAAACCAAAGAAAAAGGTGCATGCTTTTTTGTTTTAGTGTCCTTTACTGTGTATTTCGATCGCGCGATTAGCCTCAAGTGATCGAATTCATTGATTCGATCCAAAATTTTAGATATCCGATTCGTTTTTTTATTTTTTAGATAATTCGGATCGAATATCTGAAAATTTCGGATCAAATATGAATAGTTGTTTTGCATTCGGATCGGATATCCAATTATCTGGTATCCAAAAATTTAATTTTTTATAGATATAAATTTTATTATATTTGATATTTTTACTTGTTATATATGAAAAATTGAAATTTTTATGGATAAAAATTTGTTATATTTAATAATTTGTTGATTGTTATAATAAAAAACCTAAAATTTTCATGAATATGACCGCCAAATTTAAAAAAAAATAATTAAATTAAGCTATAATTTCTGATATCCGATCATAAATTTCGAATATCTAAAAATTGGGTATTCGAATTTTTCGAATCGGATATGAATCACTAACTTACCTATCCAAAAATTTTGAATATCCGAAAATTCGGATCGGATATCCGAAATGGACACCCCTAGGTCCTCGTACTGTATGATGTGGAAAGTTCTTCCACCCCAAATCTCCATTAAAGTATTCTCCGTCGGAATCTCCATTAAAACCCAAGAATTATTGGTTTCCAAAGGCTTCTTCTTGGAGTGTTATTCTTGCTGTTAATATTATAATTTTGTTAGAGATTGAGAACTGAGAAGTAAATTAATCTTGGAGCTTATTTTTGGTTGGGGTAAATTTTAGAGATTAAGAATTGAGAAGTAAATCAAAATATTATAAATAAAAAAATCTAAACAAGAAAATTTTAAATCAAAATAAAATTCAAACTCTTCGATGGGACTCAGGCATGGGGATTTAGACAATATATAACTAATTCATGAATAAAATTTGAATTGAGAATTCATATTCGAACATAAAAATCCTAGAATCTCAATATTATCATTAACTAAAAAAACTCATTTTTAATTGTATATTTAAGAATAGTGAGGAAAAGAATATTGTAGTATTATTCAAGTTACGAAAATTGATAGGGATAAAGTAATTTTTAGTTCTTAAATTTTATAATTTTTTTTTTCAATTTGATCTTTAAGTTATTTTTATTCACATTTAGTGTCTAATTAGGGGTGTAAACGAGCCGAGTCGAGCCCAAGTAGTTTTGTGCTCGACTCGGCTCGTTAAAAACTTTAGTCGAATCTGAGCTCGAATCAAGTATTGACAAGCTTTGATTGAGTCGAACTCGAGTAACTCACGATTTGTTTCGTCTCATTTACAATCAAGCTCGAACTCAAGTCGAATTGAAAATTTAGTATATTCTATTTTCGAGTAACTATTGATCTTTTCAAGTCGAGTATCAAGTAACTCGATGTGGCTCGATAAGAACTCAAATCAAGCTCGAACTCAAGTCTAATCCGTCGAGTCTAATCAAGTTAAACTTTACCGAGTTAGACTCAATTAATTCGCGATCTATTTTATCTCATTTACAACCTTACTATAGACCTTATGGCCTATATAATATAAAAAAACAGGCCAAATTCAATCTAAGGGCCCAAAGCCTAACATAACCTCCTAAACCGGAATCGAAAAGCCTGTCCACATTTCCCCTTTTTTCTCCTTGAACTCTCCGGAGGGAAACACGACATATTCCCAAACATCGACATCGACATCGACATCGACAAGACACAACCGAGTATTTTAGAAATTCCATGCAATTGAAATTCAATGTGTAGTTTTAGAAAACAAAATAGGTTTGAATTTCGATAAAAATATTTCTACCGTTGAAATGCATATTATCGAAATATTTGAAAAATCAAACCTTGGTATATATACCGTTTGAGATAAAATTATGCAAAAATGGAACTAACATATACATGGAAATGGATTTATTTGGAAGGTTTAAGGTAAAGTTTGAATAAGAATTATCGGGAAGGTGGTGGATAGGATAAATTATATCATAGGCTCATCTCGCCACGTCATCTATGATATTAACTAATAAAAATTATCAATTTTATTAATTTTTTTATATTATATTTTTACCAATTAAATATTTACTTGATAAAAATTATTTTTTAATTTAATTTACAGTAAATATGATTGAAGATTCACTTGATAAAATTATGACATAAAAAAAATAATTTTTATTAATTGTGACCATAAATAACATGACGAGCTAAATTTATAATATAATTTACGGATTAGAATTTATTATTGATTATGACAACATGCAGAATGTTACACATATCGTTACATTATTTGTCTCCAGAATCTACCTTGTCCGGTACATATATAAAAGTTTACTCAAATATACAGGGATGAAGTAATATATCTTTGAACAAGGTAAAAAATTTAAATTTTTTACATTGTGGGTAGAGAAAATTGAGTTGGGAGGTCCCTATAATAAACATCTGTAAAATTAAATTCAAATTAATCGACCAGTGGGTTTAGGAGTGCTTATTGAGTTGAGCAGTTCGCAAACAAACTCGAACTCGACTCGGTCAAAATTCGGTTAACGCTCAACTCGAGTTGACTCGGCTCGAAATATTAGCGAGTAAATTCGAGCAAAGCCCAACTTGACTCGATAAGTTCGTGAGCAGCTCGTTATTTTTTTTTTATAAAATCTTTTATGATTTTTTTGTGGCTACCTTAAAAAAAATATATTCTAAGAAGTTTAAGTACTAGGTGAAAACTCTAAAAAAGTTCAATGAATTACTAAGTAATTTACCATAAAATTTTAGTTTCAAATTTTCAAAATATTTTATATTTCTCGATATTTAAAAAAAGTTAATTTATATTAATAAGACATTAAATTATTATAATAAGTCTCATTTTTTTTATTAAAGTATTTCTTTTTTCTTTTATTATTATTTTATGTATACAAACCGGGGTTCTTAAGGCATTATCTTCTTTATTGTTCATCGAAATTTTTTGAGAAACTAAAAAGAATTTTACACTCGAATCTCGACTTTATCTCTAATTCGGTCATGAGAGGTTCGTTTATTTATCTCCTCATACCTCATATTTTTTTCTTTTGAATTACTATGTTTATATTAAGTTCTAATAGTCTCACTAGATTTTACTTATATTTAAAAAACAAAGCGAGCTTAACGAGCAACGAGTTGAGTTTGGCAACGAGTTTTTTAACGAGCACGAGCCGAGCAAAAATTTATCGAGCTTAACGAGCAACAATTCGAGTCGAATAACAAATTTTTTTAACGAACACGAGTCGAGCACTACTCAACTCACTCGATAAACACCCCTAAGTGGGTCATATACCAGTAGTTAAACAAAAATTCTCAATATGCCCACAATCAATTGTCCACATATCTTCATATTGTCTTCGGATAAACATGTCCGGTTGGCTCTTAGGTAGAGAATGAAATTACCAAATTTCAAATATATAGAAGCTGTTTTTTTTTTTAAGAAAATAGATAAACATTGTATAATTTTATTTTATAGTGTTCATATTCATGGTTTATAGTTCTCTTTTTCAAAGTACAATATATTTTCTCATTACACATATATTTATGGAAAAAACTTTGATACAGGCCGTGTAAACTTTAGTTTACACGTGCCTTTTAATTTTAGAGGTTAGGGTTTTAGTTTAGGGGTTTAGGTTGTAGGGTTTAGAATTTAAGATTAGTGTTTAGAATTTATTGTATATGATTTAAGGTTTAGGGTTTAGTTTTTTAGGATTAGGGTTAAGAATTTAGTATGCAGATTTTTATAGTGTAAATATACAGGCCTGTGTAAAATTAATTTTACACAGCCTGTGTATCAAAGTTTTACCCTATATTTATTAATAAAAAAATATTGTACTATATACATATACACATACATTTGACTAGATAACATAGAATTTACTTGTGCTCTTATGATCTGATTCTCTTTGATTTTAGTCTCTCAAAAGAAAGGTAAAAGAGAATTTCTTAATACATGTATAATATATATGGGTTCTATTTTGATATACAAGTTGTGTCAAAAAAATTTATACAACTCTTCATATTTAAGCTATAAAATTTAAAACCTAAATTCCTAACCCGACACCCAAAAACCTAAATCTTAAACCCTAAACTCTAACTTCTAATCATAAACATTAAATTCTACACCATACAACCTAAACCCCTATACTATAACATAAATCTCTAAACCTTAAAAGTAAAAACATTGCATAAACTAAAGTTCACACAAACTTGTGTATCAAAGTATTTTATCATAATTTGTCTAAATCTAAATAAATGTTTTACCTTTTAATTTATACATGAATTGACTTCTAACCTAAAATAAATTAATATTTTACTTGAAACAACTAGTTCAGTTGAGTGACGATAACAAGTATTTTTTTAAATAAAATAATTCAAAACTTGTCTTCATATTAATTTTAAAATACAATTTTTTAAAAAGTAAATGTATATATACAAGATATGCATGGTCGGTGACATGGACATGCACTGATTTAGAGAGAGAAAGCATTGCTTGATAATTTACATTTTTCGGATTTTTCTCTATGGAAGTATAAGGGAATGAAAGCAATTGAGAGAGTTTTGCTAAGCCATGACCTCATTCATATGTATTCTTATTATTTTATAGTCTACTAATTTTTAATTTCTATCTCTTTATATAGATTTTGAGATTTTACGCTTTATTTTGATAACAAAGTTTTATTTTTTTTAAAAATAACGTTTTTCATAAGTACTTACTAAAAATTAACCTGTTCTCAAGTAAATGAAAATAATTAATAATTCATATATAATATTTTAAAATTATTTCAGTATTTTTTAAATATAAAATATATATTTTTACATTGTGAAATAATTAAAATCAAATTAAATACAAAAAAAATGATTTAATTTGGAGTAATTTTCAAACTTGTAAATCATAAATTATTCAAATACTAAAAAAAGGACATGTAAAAAGAGTTTTTTCTTCTTATCCAACAAACCAAAAAATGGAACAAATAAAATGAAATTTCATGGAAGAAGTCTTTATTATCACTTAGAAGAGAATTAATACACTTATTAAATAAAAACAAATCATTCTTATGATTGAAATCTAACTTAACGTTTAAAAACTTTTTTTGATTATTTTTTGTATTTTTTTGATATAGTACATTCGGAATTCGTGGCTCTCCCTCCCAATAATATATTCTTTAAAGTTTAAATCTAGATTCTCATTTTAAAAAAATAATATATCTTGTCATTGCATTCAATTCTGATCGATTTTTTGCATCTTTTCAATAATTATATACTACTATATTTACTTTAGTATTTTTTTTAGATTTTTCACTCACGTAATAAACGTATAGTAATGATATTATACGGAAGAAGAAAAAAAAACTACTTATAATCCACACCACAATTTCTTTCAATTCTTTATTATTATTATTATTATTATTGAGAAAGGAAGATCAAGATTGTCTATCAATTTATGGGACCAATTTTTGCTTGTTAGAAAAGCAACCTACATAAGTCAATGGTAGACAAAGTTGTCGTGAATTGCAATTATGAGCAGGGTGTTTAAATTCGAGTACCAGATATTCAAGAACTCAAAATATCGGGTATTTAAAGTGTCGAGTAGTTTAAAGTGCGGTTCGTGTCTCGATTAAAATTTTGCGTGTATCCGTTGATCGGATATTCAAAAATTACAGATACCTAGAAATTCGGGTATTTAAGTATTCGGATATAAAATATATATTTTTAAATAAAAAATATTTTATTTGTTTAATATAAAAATATGAATTTATTAGTTTAATATAAAAATACGCATTTATTAGTTTAATATAAAAAATATTTATTAAATATAAAATATAAAAAATTAAGATTTTTTATTATTTTAATATAAAAATATGTATATTGAATATAAAAAATATTAATTTTAAATATATCTGGGTACCCGATTGTAATTTAGTACCCAAAAATTTTTAATTTTGTGACCCAGACCCGACCCTAAAAATAGCGGGCCGGATACCTGACCCGAATAAAAAATTCTGAATAAATATCCAATTATTTACGTTTGAGTAATCGAATAGTTGAATCGAATCAGTCGAGTCGAATATTTTTGAACACCCATACATTCCAATACTCTTGAGGGAGTCTAAACCTCAATGTAATACTCCTTGAGGGAGTCTAAAGTAACGACAAAGTTAAAAATGGCTTAAAATATAATTAAAATATTATAAAAAAGTATAATATTTTCAGTTGTATGTAGGATAACATTTTGATTGCGTCTTGAGATAATATTTAGCTTATAACAAAAAATATTATAAACAATAACAATTCAGTTGTGTAAGTAATATTTTAGCTTTCGTAATTTTTAACATTTCAGTTGCAACCTAAATTGTTATTCGTACTAATCGAAAATGTTATATGTTTTCGTAACATTTCGATTGTACCATTTTTTAATCTTAAATTAGATTGATGTACCGCATAACTCACCCATACTCCTTACGTATTTTGGTTCTAAGCAATTCAACCATTCAATATTTTCTCTTTGATTTAAAAAATAATAATAATCTAAGATTGCAGTTCCAGTGTATATAAATAGGTAAAAATAACTAAATTTCATATTAAATATTATAAACATTTCGATGAGTCATGAACAAGACAAAAACAAGAGAATTTTTTTAATTAATTGAATTGACGAGGATCTTGGTCTTAATTCTAGATTTAATAATTTTTAGGTTTTTGCTATAGTGTTTTTGTGTTTATGAATGAGTCATTTTGTTTGAGATCCCCTATATGTTAGTTTGTTTCTTACAACAATAAGTTTAGATCTAAATTTTATTTTGTCTCTAAAAGGTGTAGATCTCTTGTTGTGTGGCGAATGACAATTTAATGTTGAGGAGAATCGTTTGCATGGTGAAGGATATTTGACATTAAAGCCAAACTATAAACGTGCAGTTGCTAAGCAAAAACCTTGGGCAAGTAGCGAGGATGTGATTCCAATGACCAAAGGAACATCTCATGCTGAATTTGGTCCATCTACTATGAGTAACTCTTTTTACTAATTTATTTCTTTGATTATTTTTATTATATTTGTGTGATCGTGATTCATATTTTGGATCTTTATTCTTAAGGTTAATGAAAATCATTCTTTTATCAAAAAAAATTATTTGATTTTTCGAGTCGAGTTATTTGAGTTTCTGTTCAAAATTAATTGTAAATATTTATAATGTTGTGATATTAATTGTTTCTAATTTAAACGAATTTCTATAACTATATATATATATATATATATATTCATAAATTTGAGTAAGATTTATAATGTATCATCTAAAATTATATAATATTTTTATAATATTATTTTTAGAATAATTGATTTTGAGAAAAAAATATATTGATGTGGGTATAAAAGAGTCAATGAATTGGTAGAAAGAAAACATTTGCAAAGAATTGCAGACATAAGATTAAATTGAATAAAATGCAAAGTTGAGAGACTAAATTGCAAATGAGAAAAAATGAAATTAAAGTTACATATATATTATAGTTATTCGAGTCTTATTTTATATCTTAAATTTTATTTGAATTTTTTTTTGAGTCGAATTAAGTCAACTTGAGCTTATAAAATTTGATTAGAGTAAAAAAATTAAAAACTCCCAAGTTGAATAAAATTTTACTCACCTAATATTTTTTTGATAGAAACCGTTAGTTTATTAAAAAGAAGAAATATCCAAAATTAAAATGAGGATTTACGACCATAGTCGTAAACTAAATACATAATTTGAACAGTATCCTATAACCCTTGAAACAAGAAACTAGCCGCTTGAGATAATACAAGGACCATACGAGGAAAAAGTAAAAAAAAAAAAAACAAAAGACTCGAAAAAATATAGATATGAACATATCTAAATGCATCGACAAACGAACTACAAAAGGGAATCAACTACTGAAAGGCCATCGGTAATTGCAAATCAGAACTGAGCATCGCGAGAAAACTATCAACGAATACAAATCGCGTATCCAAATCCAATCTGAGGGTCTAAAACAGAAAATATCAATCTGATAAAAATAAGTGTCATATCAATCGAGGCGATGTCAAATCTAACATTGAAAAAAACGACCAAACATCGACAAAAAATAAAATCGTGCCCAAAAATAAAAAATATGTCATAAAGACAGAAAAACATATCATAAAAATAAATTTATTTTTATTAAACATTATAAAAATAAAAAAATAAAAATAAGAGATATAAAAACAACGTGCGACAACGATCAACGACCAGAACTAAAATTAAAACCCTCACCGGTTAAAACAAAGAAGAAAAAAACGAGAGTAACAAGCATGGAGAGAAATAACTTAAGAGCTTGATCTGGTATAGAATGAAATTACTTCTTTCGTAACTTGCAAAGTTGCAATTAAGAAAGTGTTGAAAGAATATAATTTATATATCTAAATTAAGGAATCTCTATTGTAAGATACCTTAATTATCAAAAAGATCATAATCATAATTAATATAATATATAATCCTAATCCCAAAAGCTCCAACATAATCCATAGTTGAAACAGTTAACTGTCGGTTAATTAAGTATCAAGAACAAAAATCATCGGTCAATGAAATCATTGTCAAGATTTTATCATCGGTCAATGTAAATAACAATACAATTATTATAGGAAAAAACGAAAATGCGACACATTGATTTGATCAAACTCATGAAACTCCCTTGAGATGCTTACCATGCTGAGTAGTAATCCGACAATCCCAAAAAAAGGGGTGTTTGGGAGATGGGAAACTAGTGGAAAAAGATTACGATGTTTCTTAAATGAAGCAATAAAAAAGAAAAAAAAACTTAATAGTTAAAAAGGTGCTCAATTTATATATATTTTTAGTTTGGTGCCTAATATTTTTTTATGTCACTTTAGTGTCTAACATTTCATTTCGTAATTTAAATTAGATTTTTTTGTAACGGACGTTAAATTTTTTTCGTTATTTAATAAAAACGTGACATGTGACATATTCTGAAATTTTCTTTAATTTTTATTTTTTAAAAAAATAAAAAATCTTTAGTTTTATAAAAAACCCAAAATCTTTAATTTCTCTAATACCCCCAAAATAAAACCCTAGATCCCTAAATTCCTCCCCTCCTACCACCAATCAATCACTACCGGTCACTATTGGCTTCGTCGAGCTCCTACGACTAAAAGCCCCGTGATCATGTCGTCAAAAATCGGCGAATAATGAATCGTCGATTACTCCGTCGACGAACATCTAAAAATGAAGAAAAAAGAGACAGATTGGGCTTCTAACCGACGGCTAAAGGGTGAGGAATGTTGAACGGTGAAGTACCCGGTGCTTGAATGGTGAACGGTGAACCGCCAGAGTGTGGGGATGTCGGACGATGAGAAAGATGTGATTTGAGAGTTTGTTTGAAAGAAATTAAAACTTTAGAATTTTTTTAAAAATACATAATTTTAAAGTAATTTAGAAATTAAATACATAAATAAAACAGGCTACGCATTGTTTTTTTATTGGTTAACGAAATTTTTTTAATAACCGTTAATAAAAAACCCAATTTAAATTACAAAATTGGTTAACGAAAAAACCACTATCAAAAGCAAAACTTGTATAAAATTATCTTTGAAATAATTAATTTCGATTACAATATAATTGCAGTAGATGCAGTGACGAGATCAGAGGGATATTTAATTTCATTTCTGAACAAATACTGCCATGAAAGTCTTCCTCTTTCATTAAGTTCCTATATTTTCCCGAGAAAATCCTTCTTGGGAGAGAAAAGCACACAAAGAGGCCCAATTGCGAAATGTTTATAGATATTGAGAAAGAAATTGAAGGTGGTTTTTAGCTTCGTGTGGTGGTCCTTTTGTGATGATGGAATTAGAAACATTTAATGGCAGAGACAAACAGTTTCAGGTTTCTAGGAAATTAGAACGTTTTTCAGAGGGTAAAGAAGCAATAACCAGTGTCCGCCATTAAAGCCGAGTCTGGATCCTCAAAGCAATCATCTTCAGCTTCAAAACCCGATTCCAAACCGACCCAACATGCAGGAGGAATGGGAGATAGCAATTACCAAGCTGCAACGTCGTCGAGATTGGGTTTAAGGCACGGCGGAGGCGAGATCGTTGAGGTTGAAGGAGGTCGCATTGTTCGGTCAACTGGAAGGAAAGACCGTCACAGCAAAGTTTGCACCGCTAAAGGTCCTCGAGACCGTCGTGTTCGACTCTCGGCGCACACCGCCATCCAGTTCTACGACGTCCAGGACCGACTTGGCTACGACCGCCCTAGCAAAGCTGTGGATTGGCTTATCAAAAAGGCCAAATCCGCCATTGACAAGCTCGCTGAACTATCTCCTTGTAACGCAGAAACTTTGAAAACAACTGCTTCAACCACAAAATTACCAAACCAAGAAGAACAAAATACAATAACAGCAACAGATAATGAAAAATCCGATCAGCTTGACAACCTTGCTGCTGGGTCTGGTTCTCGTGGAAGAACGGCTACAATAATGGGAAACCAAGTCCAAATTCTTCAAGAAATGGGAGATAACCCGAATCGAAATTCGGTTTTTCTTCCGCATTCTTTAGTTTCCGGTGAGTTTGAAGAAACTTTGAAGTCTTTTATTCCATCGGAAGCTTCCATTGAGACGCCGTCTTCTTCATTACAGTTTCAGAATTATCCACCAGATTTTTCGACCCGAACCAGCAGCCACAGACAAGATCTGCGGCTTTCGCTTCAGTCATTTCCGAGTCAATGCTTTTGCACCACCATCACCAAGCTGCTGCTGCAGCTCAGGCACATCAAAATGAACCAGTTTTATTCTCTGGTTTTAATGGTTCTTCAGCTGGATGGGAACACCACCACCAACATCCAGCGGAGATTGGGAGGTTTCAGAGATTGGTTGCCTGGAATAATTCTGGTGCTGGCAGTGGTTCTAGTGGCGGGACTACTGGTGGATAGGAGGATTTCTGTTTGGCAATCCATCAGCACCGCCACTACCACCTGCTTTTGGCCAAAACAGCCAGTTTTTTTCTCAGAGGGGACCCCTTCAGTCCAGTAACACGCCCTTGGTTCGTGCTTGGGTAGAGCAGCCAATTCCCACAAACAAACAACACCATCAAATCCCACAAAACATCCATCATCAAGCTGCTTTATCCACCATTGGATTCACCGCATCAGGTGTATTCTCCGGCTTCCGCGTTCCGGCACGATTCCAGGGCGAAGAAGAGGAGCACGACAGTATTCCCAATAAATTGTCCTCTGCTTCCTCTGCTTCTCACCGTTGATCCAATACAATGGAGAAAACCCGAAGTCCTTCCCCTCAAACAGGTCTAACTTTTACTAAATTACTACCACTCTCCTATGAGCAGTCCAATTTTTACATTATGTTTCACTTACAATCCTTGTTGCTTATCTAAACAAGTGTTGTTGTTGGATTAAAATCCACAATTGTGGGCACATATGTAAAATGTATGATGCTATTATAAAGTATGACACAAAATCAAGTGACCAATTATGTTATGCGTGTCATAGGTATTAAAGTGTCATGGAAATAAAAGTGTAGATACCGTAAGATATGTTTATAATTCAATGAGGGGCAGAGTTATAAATATTTAATAGTTGATTTAATAATCAACTATATAAAGAGGTAGTGGTCCCCAAGAAATAGGTTAACTTGTTTTTCTCTCCTTCCCCGTCATAGAATTTTACGTCAAGAGAAAACCTATATTCTTGGAAGATCAATACCAAAGATTTAGTCTTTCAACATCAAGATTCAAGGTTTTCTATCAATTAAATCAGGTACGCTTCCGCATTCAGTTTATTCGGTTTATTGTTTTTGATGATTTGACATGATAGATCTTGGGTATTAGATATCATATTTAATTTATGATTTGATTCCTAACAAGTGGCATCAGTGCATCGTCATGTTGAATCATTGAGAATCAATTGATTTATTTAATTTTGGTTGATTCGTTCTGAAATCTTATTTTAGGTTTCAATTTTGATATAATGTTTGAATTGATTTATGCTTAAATTTTTTAAATCAAAACCCTAAGTTTGACGATAATTGAATCCTTATTATGATTTAAAATCATTATATTTCGGTGTTTCAATTATGTATTTGGGTGTGGTTTTGATTTCTATGTTGCGAATTCTCTTTAGAATGCAAGACTTTTTTTTTTCAATTAGTCGCACTTTTTTTAAAATTTGCCGACTACTATTGTTAGTATATTAAATTTATTTTAGTTTTCATGTTCGATAACCCTTATGTTGCTACTGTTGAATTTTGGGTTTAATACCAATGGAAATTTGCGCCTTATAATTGGTTAGAATTCACTAGCAACAGTATAGTTTTGAATGTGGAAATATTGATTTATCATTTAATTTCTGTATTGTTTTTGATTCTTTAGTAATTGCATATAATAATTCAAGTTATGACATATATATTTGAGTTAAAAATATATATTCAATTCGGTTTGATCAAAATTTTAGTTTTGATCGTTAGTTATTAAAAAAAGTTTGACTTGGGCTTTGTCGTGGTAAATTTACCGTGACTTGGAAACTTTATAATCATGTTAGCTCTCAAAGCTTTATATTCAGATTAGTCTAATAAATTATGGTTGAATTTATTAAATCTTGTTTAGTTTTGAACAGAACCTTTGGCTTAAATTTATTTCACACTATGCTTAATTATGTCATTAATGTTATCTACGGAATATACATTTGGTTTTGGTTATAGAAAGCATGTCATTAATCTTATGGAATTCATATTCGATTCAGTTTGATCAATAACTCATTTCTTTTGATCGCTAGATTATTATGCACATTAAAGTTTCATGCGATCAATATATGAATTATTCATTTATATAATATTTCTGTTTTTTGACTTTTAGTTAAAGATTGATTATTTTGAATCCGACTTTAATTTTGGTAAATGCATGTTTAAGGAATTTTTTGAGTAACAGTCAAAGATTTTGGTTTTTCGATTTTTGATAGCCCTATTCAGACAATCTTATGTTGGGTTATTTTGGAAACTAAAGTGTTATCAGAAATTTCAGTTTTGACTGTTACATAATTTTAAATTTGGATATCGGTACTTTATGTTATATATTTTAAGATAAATTAATTGAAACATTAAGTCACCAAAGTGACCTCTCTTGTGGAAATTATTTATTTTAAAATATAAAAAGTTTTGTGCATGTAAGTCGGATTATGTTAATATTAATCGGCCCAAAGGAAGATTAATAATTAACGTTATTACATGTGCAATTGTGGTAATAAACATGTGATAATTATTCAGTTTTATATGTGAGCAATAAATCGGCCCAAAGGAAGATTTCTGTTTGACATGTTCTTATTATCAATGTTTGATTACTGTACCAAGATATCAGTTGCAAGTTAATGTTTTATCCAAAGATGAAATATTAATGGAATGTCCGGTATCTTGATATGAGCTTTACCTTTATTCAAATTTATTATTATTTTGGTTCTTTTAATTTGATTGAAAGATAAAATTAAGAAAAATATTTGGAAACAATTAAATTCATATTTTGGCTTCGAATGTCTAATATTTTAATGGATTAATTGAAACATAATGTCACCAAAGTGACCACTTTTGTGTAGATTAGTTTATTTAAAATATTAAGATAATTATGAATTTTTGTAATTCATGCGTTTATTAATTGGCCCCAAAAAAAGTTAATATTTGGCCGAATTACAACGACAATTGTGGTGATAAATGTGTGACAATTATAAGGTATTTTATGTGAACAATATGTTAGTCCAAAGATTAATCTATTGTTTGACATAGTTTATTGTCAATGTTTGATTGCTATAACAAGAGTACTGCTTACAGTTAATATTACTGCCCAAAGACTTGATATTAATGTTGTGCTTGGTATCTTGAGGGGAACTAGCCATTATTTTGAATTTATTGTTTATTTATGGATATGGATGTGAGCTTGTTTTTATTTATTTATTTTTGCTCTCTATTTAGCTAATTTAGCTTTTGCTATCACAATATCTGTTAATATACATTCTACACTCATGTTTAGTGAAATTAATTTTAAGGAATAGAAAAATGCACTTATATAAAGTATTTGGTTGTATGAACATAGACCTTGCATTAAGGGAAGAACAACTTGCACTTCTCATGGCGGTAAATACCCATAAAAGGGATTTTGAGAGGTGAGTTCGTTCAAATTGCATGAGTTTAATGATCATAAAGTACAACATTATAGAATTCTTTAGGAGCACAAATATAAAGATATTACTCATACTAAGGGTTTCCTTGATAAAATTGAGATAAGTTTTACTAAAAAAGAATGTTAAGGTTAATATGACATCACTTTTGACTTACTTGATGTCTATGAAGTATAAGAGTCAAGAAAATGTGAGGGAGTACATTATGAAAATGTTTAATATTGCTTCAAAATTTAAGGCACATAAGATCGAACTTTCTAACAATTGTTTGTTCTTACGGTTTTGGCACCGCTTCCTATACAGTTTAACCAATTCAAGTTACAATTGTCAAAGAGAGAAATAGACTCTATTTGGGCTCATTTCTCATTGTGTTAAAGAGGAAGAAAAGTTGAAGCATTGTAAATGTAAAAGTACTCATTCGGTTAGTGCTCATTTAGTTAGTGTCTCTAAGAATAAGGGTAATAAAAAATATATTAGAATAAAGTTGCTAAGGGTCCTAATCAAAAGAAATAACAATAAGTTATAAAGTATTGATTCTTTTGTATGAGTTAGGACACGTGTGAAGAAATTAAACTTCAAAAGTAAGCAACTATTTCGGTTATTTTGAGTGATCCATGGGCTGTATTTTTATGATCCCACAATAAGGATTATTTTAAGGAGAGGTTTATAACATTTTTAGGATGTTGAGTTTGGAGGGAGAAATAAGGTTAGATACATTGCTATTGAGGGGAAGTTGAATTATAATTTAATTCATACTATCACTTTTAATGATGTTTAGGTTTTTACACCTATCATTAATCAAGAACTGAATCAAGTACCTCAGCAAAACAATGTTGAACAACTCCCATTCAAGATAAGGTAATTGTTTCAGAAGAACAAACTCAACAACCTTAAAAAAAATAAGTGTCATTAAAGATATCCACGAGAGGAAGGAAAAATACTATTCTAGATTATTACTTTGTACTTATTCAAGAAAATAAGGATAATAATGGAATGATAGAAAATGATTCAATCATTTTTTATCAAATCATAAAAGTTCTGACTCTCAAAAGTGGATTGATGTCATTCAAGAAGAGTATAATTTTATGCAAGACAATAAAGTTTAGGAACTTGTCTCATTATGTGAAGGTGCAAACCAATTGGTTGTAAATGGATATTTAAAATCAAGAGGGATGCAAATGATAATGTGTACAAGTATAAGGCATGTCTTGTATCTAAAGGATATACTCTAAAAGAAGACGTTGATTTTGTGGAGACTTTCTCTCAAGTTTTATTGAAAGAATCTTTTAAGATAATCATGACGCTTATTGCTTATTTTAATCTTGAGCTACATAAGATGGATGTTATGCTTGTGTTTTTCAATGGTGACATTGAAGAAAAAAATTATATGGTACAATCATAGATTTGTGTCTAATGATACAAAATCAATGATATGTAAATTAAAGAAATTCATCTATGAGCTTAAGTTGGACTTTCATTAACGAAATTATAAATTTCATATTGTTTATCTCATTTGGTTTTGAGATAAATTTGGTTTACAATTCTATATACTACAGTTCAGTGGGAGTAAACCAAGTGATACTCGTATTACTAAAGAGACAAATTTAGTCTTACTCAATGCCCTAAAAGTAACCTTGAAATTTAAAAAAAATACAAAAGATTCCATGTGCATAATCTATTGAGAATTTAATTTATATTCAAGTATGTATGCGTTCGAATATTGCGTACATTGTTGGAACGTTAGACAGATATTTAAGCAAATCTAGTCTGAACCATTGGATAGTAGCCAATAGGGTTATGAGATATGTTTAGAGAACAAAAAAAATTACATGCTCACATATCGGAGTTCTGGTAAGTTAGAGATCATCAAGTTTACAGACTTCGATTCTATTAGAATGCTGATGCAAAAGAATTTTGTCACATGGGTTGCTAATTATAGATTGAATAGAAAGATCACTTCGGTTATTTTGTGACAATAAATATGCATTCATTTATTCTATAAACAATAGGAACACTTTAAATTTGAAGCACATAAATATTAAGTTCCTAGTTGTTAAAGAAAATTTAGAGTGGTTGTGTGTCTATAGAGCATGCTGATACAAACTTCATAATTGCGCGCTTATTAAGAAACTATCACCCTAGGTCTTTCATGAGCCCACTACTCATGTGGGGTGTAATGTTATTTAAGGATATTCGGTTTTAGTGGGAGTTTGTAATTTTGAAAAATGCTCATTCGGTTTAGACACAATTTCGATTACTTTAGTTTAAAGTTATTTTAAGATTATTTTCTGTAGAAATAAAGTTCTTTTGGTTTATACACACTCTGAATTCAGTAAAGTTTGATCTCACTAAGGTTTAGGAGGACCAGTTGGAAATAGACATGTTCGGTTCACAATTCATGTAATTTTCCATGCTACGCATCCATGCTTGATCTATGTCATTTGATTATATTTGTATACGTGACCATTGATGGGTCTAGTCATGATTGATATGGCAAAGGCTGCTTTGATCCTATATGGATATAGTTGATGGACGGGATTGTTATAGAATACCTATTATATAATAGCAATTTTTTGAGCTCATAAGGTTGTACATTTATCAGGAAACATATGTTGCCCAAGTGGGAGATTGTTGGATTAAAATCCACAATTGTGGGCACATATGTAAAATGTATGATGCTATTATAAAGTATGACACAAAATCAAGTGACCAATTATGTTATGCGTGTCATAGGTATTAAAGTGTCATGGAAATAAAAGTGTAGATACCGTAAGATATGTTTATAATTCAATGAGGGGCAGTTATAAATATTTAATAGTTGATTTAATAATCAACTATATAAAGAGGTAGTAGTCCCCAAGAAATAGGTTAACTTGTTTTTCTCTCCTTCCCCGTCAGAGAATTTTACGTCAAGAGAAAACCTATCTTCTTGGAAGATCAATACCAAAGATTTAGTCTTTCAACATCAAGATTCAAGGTTTTTTATCGATTAAATCAGGTACGCTTCCGCATTCAGTTTATTCGGTTTATTGTTTTTGATGATTTGACATGATAGATCTTGGGTATTAGATATCATATTTAATTTATGATTTGATTCCTACAGTTGTTTCAGGAATAGTTTGATTGTGGACAGTGGTTCTAAAGTTCCAACACCGGTTCGAGGAAGAAGAAATCTGGGTTGATTTCGGGTTTATTCAATCCCGATTTCTTTAGTTTCTATCAGTTGATTGTGTTGTACCTTCAATATATGTTTGATTCAGCTCTTCAATCTCAGCTATGATTTCACTTGTTGTACTGCTTGTCATTTGTTTGCAATGTTCCTGTCGATTTCTACTATTTCCAAAGTTACTATCAATATTCGAACTTATAGTTTCAAGAGCATCTAAAGAAAAATTATTATCTTATAATCGGTGCATATTCACGTTATGTCAATATTATTTTACCGTATCATAACTGTATTTGTACTTGTATAATTTCAGCCAGCACAAATTTGATGTAAATCATGTCATAAATGGTCCCTATATATGTGTGTGTGTGAGTGTGCGTGTCTTCAACCTAGCTGGAAATTGTTGTTTTCTATATGAACATAAAGAAAGACTGGGTTTGTTGGCTTCCATTGACATTTCTATACATAGTAGTAGTACGACTTCATAGGTTATATAAAACATTGAACACTTGAAGAACAATACAAGTAGTTTGCCCCTTCTTTGTGTATGTGATGTAATGTTGAGATTTGTGAAGAAGATGGTTAAAGTTTGGGATCTTTATAGAATTTGAGGGTGGTTGAGGCTTTACCTATGACTATGAATGCATAATTCAATGAATAATTGTTTGATGTTTAATGGACAATGAGTTGGAGCATTATTTATTATTATTGATTATTTGAGGTTTTATCAATATCTGGTTATGGAAAGATGACATGATTCTAGTAAAAATAAAAATATCCATTATTGTTCAAAATTTGTCTATAAGATGTATATACGTTGTCAAACGATTAAAAAGATATAAACATATACTACCTTATAATTACCTTAAGACTATTCTCTTCATAGCTCGTTGTTCCTATCGTTGGTTGAAGTAACCTTTCTTAACAAGGGGTTGGGATTATCTTTTGGTTATAGTCATTAGAAGTGTGTTTCTGTTTTATTCGATTTTTATATATATAACTAAATAATTGATTAAATTATTTTTTAATATCATACATCTTGCAGACAAAACGATTGAACCCGAGTCTCTTAAGAGGAACATAACCTATTTTTTTATTGAGACTATTTGTTAGGTTCAATTGATTAAATTATTTAAATACAATAAATCGAATCAATTTAATTAACAAAATAAAATAAAATAAACTGATTTTAAGGTTTTTTTGTAAAATTAAAAACTATTATTGTAAAGTCAAAAATTATATGTAGTTAATTAAATAATTAGATTGAGCTATTTTATATTTGAGTATTTAACTTCATATTTAGATTAGCTTAAATAAATATATATGTGTAATTTATTATTTGAAAAAAAATTATTCGATTTAAATTTTTAAACCAAAAATTAAATCGAGCTGAACGTAAAAATTGAATAAATTGAAACTTGTAATTAATTTGGTAAATTCAGTTTAAAAAGACATTTTTTGCACACCCCTAATAGTAGGATGAATAAATCCGATGCTCGGGTGAGCTTGTTAGACTTTATTTGCTCTTTGGAGTTTATCAAACGTTGAAAAATAATTATTAGATATGGATATGTGAAAACTAAAAATATACTTTGATTTCTGTTTATTTTTGTTATAATTCAGCTTCGAAATTCCTCTTATTATTTTTAATAATATTTTTATATAATACTTATATTATTTATAATATTGTAAAAATTAAAATAGATATAATTATATACATTTGAAAAAAAAATTTTATTGTTTTTTTATTTGTACTTTTCTTAAATATCTTTTCAGGTTCAAACTGAAATCAATCCTTTAAACTACAATGTAAAAACCCCATCAATTAATTTAAATAATATTTAAACATACATAAAAAAACCATAATATCTTCAATATTACAACAACAACAAAATTAAAATTTAAAACAAAGAATGTCATTTTTTATCATCTTTATTTTCTTTATCATTCAAACCAAGGAAATCAATTCCTAATTCAATCAAAACCCCATCAATTAATTTTATTTCCATTTCCAAATACATGTGTTAAGGTGACATGCAACTCCTACTGTTTTTTCAACTTTGAAAATATAATTTCAAATTTGATTACAATCAATTGCTAACGTTTGTTGCAAATTTAGACATCTATTAGTGTTAATATTCCATTTGTTTTTGCAGTTTAAATAAATTCATATCCAAAAAATTCATATCCAAATAATATAATTATGATTCAAAATAAATTTTTAGGGATATCTGTTATTTAAATTTATAATAAATTTACTTATCTACATTCTTATTTTATATTCGAATATTTATTATTGGTAAACTATTTTTTTCAACTGAACTCAATAAGTGGTCTCAGTGAAAAAGCAGATGATGTTCATCAAGGCTGTCTCAGATATTTTCGGGGCCCTGTGCGAAAACTCAAAAATGAGCTCCTATAGAACGAAAACATATCTCATTACTTTAAATAATTAATTTAATATTCCATTAATAAACCGTAGAAACATGATTAAACTTTGACAAATACATTATTTTTATTATTTTGTTAAGAAAATTTAAAAGTATTACATTGTGGGTAACTGAATATGATATGGAGCTTGATTTTGAACAATAAATATAAAAAAAATTGAAGAATATTGTAATCATTTATTTTTAGGATAACTACATATTTAATACCACCTATTCCCATGTTCCTATTTTAGTATTACTTTTTTTTTAGTTCCATGTTCCAACGTTATGTTTTTTTTTTATCATAATGAAAAACAATGCGGAGATGATGACATAGCTTATTTTTAATTGGGATAAACACAGTTTTAATCTCTAAAACTTATACATTTCTATCAATTTGGTCCAAACTCTATCAATTTAATATTCATCTTAAATATTTGTGTTAAACTGTAAATCCCCCATTTTATTTCTTCTTCCCCGAAACCCTATCACTTGTGCCATGGACGACAACGAAGCTCCCACTTTCGACCCAGTAATCCCTATATTTCCTCTTTTCTGGGTTATTAATTTCATTTTGTTTGATACACTGCTTCTGTTTTCTTGTTTTAAGGATTAGATTAGAGCCATTTTCAAGCATTTTTGGATTAAAAAAAGCTCAAGGTTTGCAATTCCCCCAGTCCATTTTTGTCTCATCACTCCAAATATATAAGGATTTTTGATTGATTCCTTTCCGGAGCGTGAAAGAAACGAATTCCTAAACACCGAGGCTGTAGATTCCCAGGTACCTTCCTTTTTCTTCCAGATTTTCCCAAATTATTAACATCTCTTCCCCCCCATCTTCTTTTATTCTTTTTTGGGTTCGTAAAATTTTAGGTTAGAGCTGGAACATCGAAGAATCGACCCACTTCTGGTAATCTCTTGGATAAAACGAAAATTCAATCATTTGTTAATAAATTTTAAACTTTTTACTTTATCTGATTGCAACTAATGCAAATGCTTTAAAGCTTAGTTGTGAACTTCTTCGGGTTTTTATCACAAGTTTTTTGTCGATTTTTTCGTGTTTATTTTTGAACTTTGATTAAAATTTAAAGTAAACGAACCCCATTTTTTGTTTTGAACACACAGGCTGAACTGGCAGAATTGCTGAAACTGAAGGTAGCACTAAGATTGAACCAATCATCGCCAGAACAAATAAAATGGGGTTAGGGTTCCGGGGAAGAAGAAATAAAATGGAGATTTACAGTTTTAACCCAAATATTTAAGATAATTATTAAATTGATAGGGTTTGGACCAAATTAATAGAAATGTATAAATTTTAGGGACTAAAATTGTGATTATTCTAATTAAAAATAAGACACGTCATCATCTTTGTTTGTTTTTAACTATCGGAGTATCAAAATAGAACAAAAACATAACATTAAATATAATTTTGTCAAAAAAATAGATGAGATACTAAAATAAGAATACAAGAATAAGTGGGTACTAAATATATAGTCATTACTTTATTTTTTATATTAGATCGGAGAAAAATAAAGAATTAAATTTTAGAAAAAATAATTTTGAGATGTGAGAAAGAGAATTAAATGTTGGGAAAGAAAATTATTTTTATTTTTCTTGTTTAAGCACTAATATCCAACTCATTGGTTGACTAGTCTTTATCGAGTATTATAAAGACTTATTATGGGGACGACCCTGCCAACCCAATTTGCTCTATTCACAATGTCAGGATTCGAACTTTTGACCTTATTTAAAGGATTTAGTGTCTCATCTCATTAGATCAATTGATTGTTGAAAATTATTTTTTATGCTTAGATTAATTAATTAATTTAATAAAATTAAAAAAAATAATAATAATTTTTAGGGGTGCTGAGCGGTCGCTCATTGTGCTCCTCCAATCAGCCGGTCATGATGTTTATCATAAGAGATTCGGGTTTAATCACTTTATTTGTAACATGTGTGCTTTAGAAAGTACTAAAAATATATATGAAGAGATATTAGATTATAGAGAGAGAGTATAGGAACGAAAAGATGAATTAAAGCGATGATTTGGGCTAGAAATGAGAGTATAAAAAGTAGATATATATTCACAGTAGGCAAAAGAATTGCATGGTTTTCCTTTTCTTTTTGAAGGTTCGATGTTCCAACTTCTCTTCCTTTTCATATTGAAGGTTCAATGCTCAACTTCTCTTTCTTTTTCTTTTTCAAGGTTCAATGTTCAATTTTTTCTTATATAATTGTTTGATCTGATCTTGAGATATAATCTGAAACCTCTTTAGGTACACTGATCCTTCTCTTTCCACTCTCTTTTTCAATATTTTAGCTGAAAATTTGGCTACCCTTTTGCCTTTCTTCTCTACACTTCCAGTAGATACTGGAATTATATTAACCATGGTAGCTGCCCAGGACTTGTTAACATCTTGTTCCTAACAAGTTTTTGAGATTTGAGTGTTTCTCAAAAGCTTTAAATTCCTGGGGTTTTCCTTCAAATTTTGAAAATTTTGTGTTGTATATGGAAACTGGTTCAAGCAATGGCTCAAGAAGATGAGAATCAAACCCAGAGATGTAGCAATAGTACTAATACCAACAGGTGGAGTTAGTGGAGCTGGAAGAGTAATAATATTGGTCGGTCTTCTAAAAAGCACGGGCCTAAAAAAGTACCCCAAAGAGGGCTTGGTGTTGCACAGCTTGAAAAGATACGAATCGAAGAAGAACAGCAAAAGAAAGATGGTGTTGTTTCATCATCACCAACTGTTTGTTATAATTCACCGCATCTTTCTTTGCCAATTCCAAGTTTCCATCTTTCAAATCAATCTTCTTCTCATGCTTCTTCAACTCCTTTATGTGTTCAAAACATTGGTCACAATTTATGGAGTTCTTATGGATATAACATTGAAAAGGAGTGTTCTTCCGATCCAGGGCTGATTTTCAAGAAAAATTTGAGTAGTTTGCCTTATGAATCTGAACCCATTTGGCCTCTGCCTACTCTGATGCAGAGGGAACAAGCTTCTTCTACAATGGTGAGAAAATTGGTTTCCTGTTAACTTTTTTTTAACATTTTTGTCATTGAATTAATGGGATTTTTGCTTTTTATGCAGGTGAATAATTTGACATCAAGAACTTCATCAACATCTATACTGAATTTTCAGATGGAGCCCCCTTCAAACCAAAGCTGTTATGGAAATTGTACATGCTTGTTGCCTGAAGAATACAAGGTAAATTTATCTTAAAGAATCCTAGTTTTAAATCTCTTTTTCTTTTCTTTTTTTCGTAGAGGCCTCTAAACATCAAATTTCATTAAAAATTGAATCCTAATATCTATAATCGCTTCTTTTATAGGTGATTGGCATGAAGAGATTATATCCTTTGTCTCTAGACAATGCTCCAAGCACCCCTATTCACACCAAATATCCTTCCACTGTTAATTCTATCAATGGACAAATTGAAGTTGCTTCAAGTAGCAATGGCAGCACATTCAATTTCAAACTCGGAACCCTGAATTTGAGGTTTGATTATAACTTTCATCTCTCGTATGGAATGAACATTAAGGTCTAAGATTCGAATTCCGTCCTCCTAGCATCTCAACAAAGCTTTTTCAATTTTCTTTTTGCATTATTTTCAGGAAAGGACATTATTATTCAACCTCAAAGGGAGTATTTGATGGAGATTTCCTCACATTAGCCCCTCCCACGACAACTTCAATGAGTTCAAGATCAAAATCCAAGCACCCTCAATCAGATTTAATCAACGGTGAACCAGCTTATCAAGTGAGCTTAAACAGCAAACTCTTGTTTGATCACTTTTGTTTTCTTTTCTCGAAATAATGCTCATATAATTTTGTAAATCTGTTGAAGGCAAGCTTTGAAGATTCAATTCTCCAGCAAGGTGCTACCGGAACCGGATACGGATCGAACGAGTATCGACCTTACTATAGCTTCTTTCCACCAGCAATGTCGCAAATAGACCAAACGACTACTCTAAGCATGGCCAATTGTAACGGTGAAGTAGGACATGTTGATCTCAATTTAAAGCTGTAAAATTTTTTTAAGATCATATAAAATCTCTTCTGCCCCCATTTATTTGTATCTTTATATGCATTTTTTTCATGGAAAAGAACACACCAAGAATCTTATTTGGTGTATTAAATTCTTATTTGGTGCATTTTTCTAAAAAATTATCATTTTGTTTTCGTTTGGTTTGTTGGTTTGGTTGGTGAATGGGTCAAGCACTTTGATTGGTAACAAACTTTTTGCATGTGGATCTGATTTAAGATTTGTCCTGTATAAGTAAGATGGGTCCCCAAAATCTGACCCTTCATTTATAAGCTGCAAATTAGTGACGTCTAGGATGGTCCACACTGGATAAACCGTTCACAAAAAGAATGAGAACCATTTCAAAAAGAATACACATAATTCAACCAAATCAAAGCTAATTCTTTAAATGAAAATCCAAACACCAAATCAGTTAAATTCAAAATCAATGCTAAAACATGGTAGTTAATAAGCAAAACTAAAATAAATAAATTAAAGTCATTTCTCTTCCTGAAGGGAAGGGCATTAACTACCCGAGGATTGAATCCAAAAACTTAATGTTCATCGAGACATCAAATTTGAATGAAAGTTTTCGGCTAACTGCATTACGGGCTCGGTTGACATGTGTGTTTTCATCTTCTGAAGAAGAAGAAGAACTGGGCAAAAGATGAGCCTTGTAAGCTATCAATAGCTCCTCCATATCATCTGTGAACCTTGAAATGAACTCCAAGAATTCATTCTCTGTAAGCTCCAAAATGCTATTAAAACTCCTATCCTTCTTCAACAACTTCTTTGACTTAATAATCTGAAAAACTTTATACCGAGGTATCACACGATCTTCCAAACTATACATCAAAGTAAATGGTTTAGAAACCAAAACATTCTTATCAAACTTTGCTACATCAATGAAGAACTCAATTCCCAACTTCAATTTCTCCTCAGAGACCTGAAAAAGGCCTGGTGCTCTCCTAAACATAGTCGCACAATCTTCGTCTGAAAAGCCAAAACTCTTGAGTAATTCCCATTTCTTCTTAAACGTTTCTTCACTCAAGCAACTCATGGTATGAATGGCATGTACTAGCATCCTTGAATCAGTCGAAAAACCCATAGCTAAAGCCCTTGAAACAAGTTCCCTTAATGCAGACTCTCGCATTCTAAAAATCCCTAGGTTGTCTCCTTAGCAAAGATGAGAGCTGGGATCCAACAATCCCGCAGCTTTCCAAATACTCAATATTTCTCGACAACTTTAATATGCAATCTCTAGCAATAAAACCATTACATCTTCTGAAAACCTTGAACAAGTCTTCATTGTTATTCCCTAAAACTTTCTTGATGAATTGGATTGAAGGAATCAACTTTTTGTCTAAACTACAAGTAAACAGCGTAGAATTCAGGAGAAGAACTTACCTATATCGGGTTCCATAAGACCCAAATCTTGAAAAAACTTTACTTTTGGCCTAAGTTGCTTTTCTACATCGGCAAAGAGAATTTGGGGGTCAAACGAGCAGTAGAGGCAATTTGGGCATTAGAAAAGCCATGACTTTTGAAAAGTTGACAACTGATTTCGTTTTTTCCAAGGATTTCACGTGGCAGAAACGATTAGAGATTGAAAAGGCCTGGATTTCACTGAAATTCAATTTTTTACAAGGTAATTGAAAAGGAAAGGATTTGAAACTGAGGAGTACGAAGAAGAAGCAGAAAAATATTGAAGAAGAACAATAAACGATTTGGGTTTCAACGAAGAATTGAACAAACGAAAAGTTGAGAAAATGGAAGATGATTTAAGGGTCTGCATTGACTATTTTTTTAGGAATTTTGCGCTGAGTGTTTTAGGAGTTTAGGGTCAGGAGAATGTCAATGGAGAAAATAATCAAACAGGTGGTGGGTGATACAAGTTGCCACCTGTTTCAGAAACAAATTATCATCAGAAAATGAAAATACACTAACTTGGCGACCAAAATAAAAAAAAAATGAACAATCGGAACGACATAATATTGAAAACTGAAAACACAAATTTTGAAAAATCAAACCAAAACAGAAACTCAGTTCTCTTCAATTTCATTGTAATCTATGTTGATACAAAGATAAAGCTTTTTTAAAACCCATATCTCAGAATTAAAATCTAGCCTAAATCTGTTCTTTGAAACCAAAAACAAACAGAATACAACTTGTTTTGTTTTGAAATTACAAACACAAACAGTTCTTGCATTTCTTCTTTAAATTGTCAATTTGAAAAGCTTAAGAGAGGAACTATAATAAAGTTAAGAGACAAACCTCGAAATGGGTTTTCTGATGATGTGATTTTGGCTGCTTATTATCTCAAATTTGATAAGATTTCCGGTTGATTCCTTCCCGTCCGTCAAAGCGAGATATCGAGAAAAACGGAAAGAAGGCGGCAAAAGCATATAAATCTGTTAGATTCTTGCCCTATTTTTTTACCTCTTTTACCCCTAAATTTTACGACATTCCCCTTTTTATCTTATTTTTGTTGCCCTCGTTAAAAAAAATTCAACTAATAACATCATTTCTTCGTTGACTAAGTTAATGTCGATTTTATTTAAAGGGTAAATAACATGTTAAATATGTCAGATTTATTTTTTATTCAATTTAGTTATTAAAAAGTTTATTTTTATTTAAAATTTACTTTATTTATTTTTTATTTTTATAATTTAGTCTAATATTTGTTATTATTAATAATATTATTTTATTTAAATGTTAATATTTAATATAAATAAATAAAGTCAAATATTTTAATATTAAATTAGTAATTTTCTAGATAAATTAAATCACCTAAATTTGACCTCAACTATTATTTATTCGAATTATATTCTTTGTTGAGAAAAATTTGAATCCTATTCCAATTATGTTCGAATTTTGCTAAATTTGAATTGTATTTTTGAGCAAAATTTGAATTATATTCGAATTATTAATTCAAATTTTGCTATATTCCAAATATATTTTTTGAGTAAAATTCAAATTATATTAGAATCATATTCGTATTATATTCGAATCATATTTATATTATATTTGAATCATATTCAAATTATATTAGAATTATTAATTCCAATTTTTCTATATTCAAAATATATTTTTGAGCAAAATTCAAATTATATTATAATTATATTCAAATCATGTTCATATTATATTCCAATCATAGTCATATTATATTCAAATCATGGTCATATTATATGTGAATCATATTCAAATATAATTTGAATATGATTCGCATATAATACGAACATGATTCGAATATAATTATCTGTTAAACATGATTCAAATATAATAGTTGGGAAAACACGTATTATATTCGAATCATGTTTATATTATATTTGAATCATATTCAAATTATATTCGAATTTGGACTGCTGGTTGAAATAATAAAATAAATCTAGTTTTTTAATTTTGGGTTTAACTTGATTATTGGGTTAGGCCCGAATAAAAATGGACATCTACAACATAAAATTGAAATTCTAAAAAGAATACATTTTTTAATATTTTTATAAATTCTTTGGATTTTTTGTCACATGACAATTTTTTGTGTGTGTCATGTGATGTTTTCTATTGTTGTCTCATCATTTTGACGGGTGAAAAACTCGAGTGAGGTATGAGTAGTAACAATAGATATTTGAAATATACAAAAAATGGTTTATGTATCTAAAGATACTATACGAGGTTTATAATAAATCAAATTATGTTAACAGATTTTGTAACTATTGTCCAAACCATGATCAAAATTTTAAAATTTAAAAGTACATTGATTTAAAATAATCATATTAAAATATAAGGACTAATTCCACAACTCATGCACTAATGATAGAATTTCCCAAAAAATAGGAGTTTCAAAATATGAAAAGTATATGGATTAGATGATCAAATTAAAACATAAAGATAATTAAATTCACAATTTATGCACAATACGAGTATTAATAATAGAATTTGGTAATAAAAAAACTAAAAGGCTTAGATAAAAAAATGTGTCTAAAGTATATTTTTTTGAACTTTAGGTGCTTAAAGTATTTCTTTTGTAAAAATAGATGCTCAAAATTTAAAAAATTGCAATTTTAGGTGCATAACCTTTAATGGGTATTAATTTTTTTTAACCAATCAATGTTTGACACGAAAAACACCCAAAAATTTTAGTTTTTCATAAGTTCCCAAAATTTTGCAACTTTTACAAAAAATCTCCACATCCCTAAAATCCGCCAAACCCAAACCTCAAAATTGTTGCCACTTCCGCCGCCGATCGTTGCCCCTAAGCCTACCCGTTTAGACGTTGGACCTAGCTGATTGTTTCCCTCGTCACGGCATCATCTGAAACGACGAACGACGTGGAAGTCGAACGTCGATTTCGTATACGAAGTTCGACATTCGGCTGCCATGCCGTTTATCGTTTTCGATGATGGCATGATGGGGGAAACGACCGGATAGGTGATAGGTCCGGTGACCAAACGGGTAGGCTTAGGGGTGGCGATCGGCGGCAATTTGGGGGTTTGAGTTTGGGAGATTTTAGGGATTTGAGGACTGTTTTTTAAAAATTGCAAAATTTTGGGAATTATGAAAAATTGAAAAAAATTATTCTAAATTGCCACGTGTCAAGCATTGATTCGTTAACAAATTTTTAACACCCTTTAACGTCAGACACCTAAAATTGCAACTGTTGAAACTTCAGGCACCTAAAATTATAACTGTCGAAACTTTAGGCACCTATTTTTACAAAAAAAAAATACTTTATGAACCTAAAGTTCAAAAAAGGTATACTATAGGCACATATTTTTCATTTAAGCCAAACTAAAAAGTACAAGGACAAAAAATAATCGAATTAAAATACATGGGCTAAATTTATAACTTTTTTAATAGGAATTTATAACCTATGCACGATGCAAATACTAATAATAAAATGATTTATATTCAATACACATGCGGTAGAAACAAAAATCTTTTATAAGTAGGGGTGTTCAAATGGTCGGTTCGGTTAACCGACCGAACCGAACTTTCAAAATTTCATTAACCGAATTTTTTTCTTATTAACCGTTAACCGAAATTTTTTCAAAAATATTTAACCGAACCGAAAAAAGTTTGGTTAATTCGGTCGGTTAACCGATTTTTTTATAAAATTTTGGGTAAACTACACAAATGGTCACTAAACTATGTTAAAATAATATTTTTAGCCACTGGACTTTCAAAAGTATAAAACAACTATTAGACTTATCGAATTATTACAAAATGATGATTGATTTATTGCACATTATAAATTATTGATAAATATTGAAAATTTTAATGATTATTTTTTAATAATTTAAAAAATTTAATAATCATTTTGTGCTAATTTGATAAAGTTTAATGACCATTTTATAATTTTTAAAAGTTTAGTGACCAAAAATAAATATATATAATATTAAAATATAAAAATTTCGGATAATTTGGTTAATTCGGTTAATCGACCGATTTCGAACCGAATTAACCGATAACCGAAGTTTGAAAAAATTATTAATCGTTAACCGATCGAACCTAAAATTAACCGACAGATTAACAAAAAAAATTGGTTCGGTCGGTTAATTCGGTTAACCGAACTTTTGAACACCCCTATTTATAAGTGTCTTGGTTATAGGGTTTAAATGTCAGGGGTTTAGAATTAGGTGTTGTGGTTAGAATTTAGGGATTAAGGTTATAATTTAGGGTTTAGAGTTTAGTGTGATATGGTTAGAGATTTAGGTTTTAAGGTTATAATTTAGGGTTTATAGTTTAGTGTAACATGGTTAGAGATTTAGGTTTTAACCTATAAACTTCAAACTATAATCTCAATCCCAAAATTCTAACCACAACCCACTAAGCCACTAAACCTAAATCTCTAACCTTTAAACCCTAAAATCTAATCCTAAGCCCTAAAACTAATGCGCTTGTGAAAACTTCTTTTTTATTCCGACCGTGTATTGAATAATTATCCATAATAAAATATAATAAAAATAGATAAAAACACTTGGCTGAAAAAAAAACAAAAACAAAAATTGGGCTAAAAGAGAAACGGCCTAAACAAAAATAATCAACAAAAAAATTCACTAATTGACATAATAGCTAAAAATTTCATATTATCCCATTTTATATAAATTCAAATCTTAGTATAAAATTACAATACATATCTATCTAATAAAAAAAACAACATAGAAAAAGGGCAACAAAATTTGATTGATAAATTTTTTTAGCCAGGAATCTTACATGACAAAAGTGAAACTAATACGAAGAAGACAAAAGATTAAGGATACAATTTACAATGACCTATGGCCTATGGGGTGTAATTTACCATTTGTATATTTTCTAAACAAAATATATATTAAAAAATAGAGAAATAAAACCAACAATCCATTCTTTTCTTTTTCTTCTAGACAAACAATCGGATATTAACAATCAGTTATTTCTGACGGTACGAACTTTTTTCATCCATCCCAAAACAACTCCACACCTTAAAATCCCCAAAATGTATTGTCTCCATTAATTACAGTTTTTAACCCCCCCCCCCCCCCAAAAAAAAAAGAAAGTTAAAACTATTTTCACCGTCATAAATTTAAAAAAATAACAAAACCAATACCCTTCCTCCCCCCAAAAAAAAAATAACACAAAAAAATGTTAATTAATCATTTTTTTTTCATTTTACAGCACAACTTCTCAAAGCCTTTCCTTTGATCAAGTTGTTCTTCATTTTGCGGTGGTGATGATGGTTGTTGTTGTGGTGGCGGTGCATGGTGGTTGTTGGTGGCTGTGGTGTTCATGTTCTTGAGATGTTGTTGTTGATAGACTTGTGTTAATCTCTAAATTTCCTTCTTCAATGCTTCTTGATTAGCTGCTCAAAGGGTTTTAAAAACATTTTAAAGTGGGTAAATGATACATAATTAATAATGTATTAAATATAATTAAATAGCTTAATGCCACCTTTTGAAATAAAACTAAAATCTCCTACATAATCGAATTCATATCAAAATTTGCCGTAACAACTTTGAAAATTTTATCTTGAGCCAAAGCAGCAATCCTTTGTTTCAAAGCACTATTGTCAACGTTGAGAATCAACCTCTGATGATCTAAGAATGCAACCCTTGGGGATAATGCTGATACTTCAGTCTTTCAATTTCCATCAACCAAAACAAATTTCAAAAACTAAAACTAAATTATGTTTATATGTACATGTATATGTATATATACCTGTAATGTTGTAACGCTTCTTTCAAGCTGTGAAATATATTGAAGCTTTCTCACTCTTCATCTTTGAGCTGATTGCCGGTTCGCCAGAATTCTGATCATTAAGATTTTTAAGAGTTTTAAGCTGTTTAATACAAATGGGTTTTAATTATTTTGATATATATATATACTTACCTCTTGACCCTTTTGGGATCATAGATAGAATCGCCATTGGAGGATGGTGGAGCTTGAGCAGCTTCTGCAGCGGATAATTTGCGTGAGCTTTCGACCTCCCCCGGTTCATTTTTGGGTTGTTGCAGATCCATTGACGGTGCTGATTTCTCGTCATTGTTGCTATTTTGATCCGACGGCGTCGAAGGGTTTGATGAAGATAACGTTGGTAGTGGGACTTGAACCGCCGCCGCCATGATGACGGGGACATCGTCGGAGAACAAGGACATGAGCTGGTCGTTGTCGAGACAATCGAACATATCCGTTTCTTTCGTGGATGTGGTCGTCATCATCATGGCATTGGAGTCCCTGCATCCATCCCCCACCAATGGTTGCTCGAGGAAGGCTATGGAGTCGCTCATGGAACGTCGGTGATCCCCTCGACGGGCGGACGAGAAGTCGAGGAACTCGTCCACCCACGAGGCGTGGTTCTGCTGCTGGTGGATTGAACCGTTCATGAAGGTGGTGGTGGAAAAGAAGTTTGCCATTGTAGCCATCTTGTCGTGAGGAAAAGAAGGCCAATTTTGGGTGATGTTGTGTGGTATTTTGGGTGGTAATTCGGCCATCTAATCCAAACTCAATCCTTCAGAAACCCACACTCACAAAATGTATATAAAAAAGGAGAAAAGTATAAGGGCGTTAAATGTTAATGCCCGAACCAAACCTAATCTCAATCAATAAAAACTAACCAACTAACTATAAAAAAAATAAAAAAACCCAACACAACAATACGGTTCAAAATCTCAAATTTTGTCCATTGAAAATAACATGAAAGGATGACACTAAAACAGCAAAAGGACCCCATTATTGATATTATTATAAAAATAAAAATTATAGTGATGTTTGATGCATGTTATGTTTTTATAAAATTAGATTATTATAAAATCAAACAAAAAAATAAATGGAAAAAGGTAAGGGAGGGGAGTCACATGGGAAGGGATTAGGGACAGTTAGCAACAGCTGTGGGGCTCTGACCCAGTCCCTTGCTTTCCTTCCACTGCCAAAGTGGTAGTGGGAGTTTAATAAGCGGAGGAATCAGCAATCCCACGTGCCGATGTGGCCTCTCTATCCCTCGACTTGGAATTGTGTTTTTTTTAAGTATTTCGCATCTTAATTATATACTTAAAATATTATTATACAAATATCCACTAATTAATTAAATAGTCAAAAATATTAATTATTTCATTCTTGTGTGAGTATAATTTTTGACATTTTGTTTTGAGAATGTAAATATTTTTATATTTAATAAAAAAATATTTTTGGCTAAAGGGTCAAATTTGCCCCTCTAGTAAACTCAAATCAGCAATGTTGCCATAGTTTTTTTCATGCAATTTTGTCCTCGAAGTCATTCAATTGCAGTAATTTTGCCCTTTTACTGGCGTTGATCATTAAAGTACTAACATGACAGTTAACGGTGCTAACGTGATGGTCTACTATGCTGACGTAACAACCCACAATGCTGATATGGCAGTGCACGTGTAATGATGATGTGGCATAGGGGTTGAATTGCTTTTTTTTAACTAACTTCGAGGATATAAATGATTTTTTCTGAGTTCAGGGGATAATTATTTTAAATTGAAAGTTCGATAACCTATTTAATATTTAAGCTAAAATAAGAATTTAAGAAATTATTAGTTTCATATTGAACTTAGAAATTACTAGCTATCCAAATGATTTTTAATTTAGGTAGTTTTTAGGCAGTTTTATTAATCATATAAATTAGAATTGAACTGCCATTTGCTGCCTGAATCTAGGTTCAGATTGAACTTAGAAATATTAGTTTTAAATTTTATGCGATTAAATATTCTTTTAGAAAATGATAAACTACTTATATTTTAAAGAAACAAAAAATTTACCGATTTTGAAATAAGAACTATTGTACAAGTATCATGTGACATCTCTAACTCGTATTCAGTGATGGATACGGGTAAGGGGTGTTACAACACGTGTACTGCCACGTCAGCATAGTGGACCGTTATGTCATCACCTTAACGGAAGAAATTGAGCCGCAGATTTAATAAAAAATAATTAATGATTATGGAAAATATTTTGATATGTTAGATATATGTATCACTGTGTTAAGCAGTTAGTGCTGCGTTGGTTAGCCGCATGGCTAGGGTTGTTAGTTCTGTTAAGGATTGGTTCATGCAGCTACGTTAGTTAAGGCTCATGTATATAGAGAGCGCTTTGGTCTTTTGTAAACTCACCCTTTTGATGAATGAACTGAGTATTATCTCAAATATTCTCCTTCCTTTCAATAGTTAACATGATACACAAATTTTTTATCCAAATCTTTTAATTTTACACAAATCTGTTCATGAGATGAATATCAATAGTTATACCGACAAAAAAATAATGAGTTTTAGTTTTAGTCAAAATTTATTTTATAATTTATATTATTATAAATATATTTCTATTTAATATAAACGCAATCTTTAATGTTTAATATAATCTCATAATAGTATTTGTTATTGTTACCACTTATATTATTATTAAATCAAATAATTAAAATCATTACATAAGTGATACATACATACATATATATATATATATATATATATATATATATATAAGACATACATGTGTGTGTAAAATGTAAATTCTTCGTCACTTGCCCGTGATAAATTATTAATTAAAATTTATTAAATATATTTGTGGGTAGCTGAGTATGGTAAATTTAATTCATATCTAATTTATTAATAAATATTTTAATTTTTTCGAGTATTATACATGTTCATCTTATGATTTATGTTCGGAGTACGAGGCTGCCCCTCCAAACAATGTTTTCTCCAAGGTTTGAACTCGGGTCCTCTCGTTGAGAGTATAATGTGGCTTACTAATATACCCAACAGTTGTTGGTTTTTAATTTAATTTTTAATAATATATTTATCATGTATATAAAATTATATATTAATACATAGAATATAAACTACATAATACTATTCAAGAAAAAGAATATAAACTATATAATATTTTAAAGATTATTATCTCATGAGCCGGTAGTGGGAAAACTATATATTTTATAAGCATGTCTAATTTCACTTTAAAATCTAAGATCTAAATCTTAAATCCTATTCTTAAATTTTAAATCTACAACATGAATCCATAAACCTTAAATTCTAAACCAAACTTTAAACTTTAAATTAAACCCACTTGTTGATAACCATGAAATATTTTCCTGCGATATATATTTGAAAGGTTAAAACCTTTTTACTATTTGCCGGTGTCCATATGACCATTAAGGGTGATCAAAACTCGAATTGACTGCAAAATTTTAATTGTTTGACTCGACTCGAGGCGAAAAATTTGACTCGATTTTTTTTAAATAAAGTTCGAGTTGTAAAATAGAAATTCGAATAACTCGAAATCTTTAGTAATTAATGGATTGATTTTTAAGTTCAAGTCGAGTCCCTCATCTTTTTTATATATATATACCAACATAAAAAATATGAAGAAATATATGTCACATATGAAAAAATATGAAGAAATATATATGTATATTTTATATGATAAGAGAAAGTCGTTTAAATTAGAATCAAACCGTACTATAACGTGATAAATAATTATAACTAAATTTGTATAGGAACTCGAAAACTTGACTCGAATTTCATAAACTCAATTCTAATTGAAAATTTTCAAATAAAGTTTGAGTTATAAAATATGACGCGTCAATTCGAATAACTCAATATTTTTTGACTTGACTCGATCGAGCGCTCACCCCTAGAGACATGGCAAGGAAGCTACATGGATTGGACTTATTAGTAGACTTACATAGAATGAAGTTTTCTATGAAGTAATTCAATTGTCTTCACATTCTATTTAACCCTTAACATTGTACTTGACGATGGATTCTAAGCTTTTGGCTTCGGAGAGTTCGTGAAGAAATAAAATATGTAAAAATTAAAATACCATACCAAATATATAAATATTATACGAATAAATTCGAACTCTTTTATTTGCTATGAAAAGGAGCTTCATTCCTATACTCACTTCTACGTTCTAATATGATAATTTGTATTTAAAATTGAGTTCGAATTGAACTTTTTTATTAAAGAATTAAATTAAAAATAATAAATATGAAGGGAAATTTGTTGATTAATTCTGAGCGGGTTAGGAAGCATATGGCTACGGATGGTAGGTGTGATTTTTGTCGAGCTGGTGATGAAGATGTTATCCATGTGTTATGGGATTGTCAGCAAAGGTTGTAGTCTTTGATTGTTAAGCCATGGAAGTTTCCTGAGTTCATGTCTCTACCTCTTTTGAATTGGTTTCAATGGAATTTTGGTGTTTGAGGGCCAAGCAACGGGTTGTGCCGATAACTGGCAAGTGTTGTTTTTGATAATCTGTTGGAACATGTGGACTAAGAGGAATAAGCAGCTGTTTGATCTGGAGTACGTGAAGTGGGCTGGTATTCTTGATTTGAGCAAGTTATTTAGTGAGATGGTGACTGCGGCTGGGAAATGCACGCGACTGGACACTGCACCAGAGAGTAACCGTGTTGTTGGGTTATCGTCTTGGAAGCTTCCGCGGAATGGTTGGGTTAAACTGAATGTGATGCAGTCTACACAGGTGATGGTTCCGTAGCGGTTGGGGGAGTGATTAGATCAGATTTCGAGACTTGGATGACTGGTTTTAACCGTAGCATAGGACGATGTTCGCCTTTTAATGCAGAGTTGTGGGCAATTGTTGATGGTCTTGGCCACACTTGGAGAATGAATGCCCGACGGGTTGAACTTGAATCCGATAGTTTGAAAGCTATTAGAGGTATTGAAAGATGTCGTACGGGTCAGGTGGGGAATGCGCTTTTCATTGTTATTCACGAGTTGTTGCGGCGTGATTGGGAGGTATCTTTGACTCATGTGAATCGCAAGCTTAACACGGTTGCGGACCGTCTAGCTACACTGATGAGATGACAGCAAATTGGGGAAGTGATATCCGCACAACCACCTTTGTTGGTTCATGATGTGGTGCAACAGGACCTGCTTGGGTCCATGGATTAGAGTGTGTTTTAGTGGGGGTCTTTGGCTTGTTAAGGATTTGTTTCTGTAGCTACTATCGCATGCACTTTTTTCATCAATTTAAGTTTAATTTTTTTTAATGAGGCAAATGATATAGTATTTTTTTTAATAAAAAAAATAAAAAGGGTAATACTTGATTTTATTTTTGAAATATTAAAATATGAATAATCAGTTAGTATAGTAGGATGAGATATTAAATTTTTTAAATAAAGTAAAAAACTTAAATCCTAATATCAAGAATGAAAAAATTGGTTTAGAAAAATCGTCTTCGTCGTGCATCGATGATTATATAAAAAATATCTGAACTAAATTTACTTATAATTTGAATCATTTAATCTCGTTTCAACTATGCAATTGGGCCCAAACCAAATGCCACCGATCTCTTCCATTTATTAACCCCCCACCCCCCAAATATACTTGAAATTTATATATAAATATCCATAAAGGAACCCGACCCGGTGACCCGAAATGGCGGCGTATAGAGCGGATGACGACTACGATTATTTGTTCAAGGTGGTGTTGATCGGAGATTCCGGTGTTGGGAAATCCAATTTGTTGTCGAGATTTACGAAGAACGAGTTTAACCTTGAGTCCAAATCAACAATCGGAGTCGAATTCGCCACTCGAAGTATTCGGGTCGATGATAAGGTCGTTAAGGCGCAGATTTGGGATACCGCCGGACAAGAAAGGTACATTTTTAAAAACTTATTAAAGGTTTTTGTAATTCTGAGAGCTTTGAGGAAAGTGAAGCGTTTTTTAGCTGGTGCTGTATTGGATTGGCAGAACCGGTATTTAAAATTTTGAATTTATGGGGCTGTTCGGTAGCTTAGGAAATATGTGTAGATTAGAAAAGGTGTTTCCTGATTACTGTATTGGGTTTATGAAATAGGTTTTAGCTCAAATTTCTTCTTATTCTTTTGTCTTGTTTGTTTGTTTGCTCAGAAAATTTGGGTGCATTCAGTTTTATTCTTTTTCATTATGTTAAAGCTTTTGAACTTGGTTATTTTGTGAAAAAAAAACTAGTTTTTATTTTTTAAAAAAAATTATTGGTTTATTGATTTTAGCATATTCAAAAGACAGATTTCTTCGTTAGCAGTAACCATGTTTAGTTTAGTTTAGAAATTAGTATATGTTAGGTTATATACAAAATCCCACTCTTGGCTTACTAATGGATCAGCCACGAAGAATTTTGCATCTTGGTTTAGTTGAAAAATGTTATAGCTTACATCTTTATCCATTAATCGAATGTAAATTGTTTTCTACCATCATTTTAGCTATGAATACCTGAATCATACTTTCTTCTGCTAACTTTTTTGAGGTGTTTTGTAAGATTTTCGATACTTGATTTCTTGTTATTGTCTTTCCAAAGATACCGGGCGATTACAAGTGCATACTACCGTGGAGCTGTTGGTGCATTGCTCGTCTATGATGTCACTCGACATGTCACATTTGAGAATGTTGAGAGATGGTTGAAGGAACTACGAGGTCACACGGATTCAAATATCGTGATTATGCTTGTTGGTAACAAGGCGGACCTGCGACACTTGCGTGCTGTTTCCACTGATGATGCTAAGGCCTTTGCCGAGAGAGAAAATACCTTCTTCATGGAAACATCTGCCCTCGAGTCTATGAATGTTGAGAATGCATTCACTGAAGTACTAACACAAATATATCGCGTCGCCAGTCGAAAAGCACTTGAAGGAGGGGATGATCCTGCAACATTGCCAAAGGGACAAACCATTAATGTTGGAGGCAAGGATGATGTTTCTGCCGTCAAAAACACCGGCTGCTGTTCTGCTTAAATGTTATATGATGTATCCTCCATTTTCCATCTCTTTAAGCACAAGAGATGACAGATTGAAATCAAAAGGGAACAAAGCGGCATCCAAATTTCCTTCATTTGACATCAGTTCCATCCTCATGGTTCTTTTATGGTATTGTTCTTCCTCATGTAATGTTCCATTTCATAGTTTTGATAGTTTTATGTTGTATTTGATTGTTTTAGATAACATGACAGATCTAGTTTGGGATGTTTAAATAATATTCATTAGTTGTGGATGATAAAATATTAATTATCTATGATAAATACATCTTAAAACTTTTAAACACAAATTCATCCCCAAACTATGACCTTTATTTTAAGTTGCCAAACTTTTTTTCAGTTTTATCTTATTTTTAATTTGCAATAAAAAAATTAAAAATTATCAAATGCCTAAATCTTAAGTTAATAAAACCGTAATTTGTCATAAAATATTAATTAAATCTTAAAAACAATAATTTGAGAGTAAAATTTGAATATTTAAAATAAAAATTGGAATGACATAGGTTTGAGGATGAAATCTTTAAAATTTAGAAACTTTTAAAATAATGGTTAATCATTTAAAAATTTAAAATTAATTTAAAATAACCATTTTTTTAATAAATATTAATTATAAATAAATACATTTAAAACAAAAACCTAATTTTTTGGGCTAAACGTTAAAAAATCAAATTTGAAGTCCTAACACTCATTTTTAAATCATAAACCTGGTACACATTTTTAATACTTTAAAAATTAATTTTAAACTTTAAATTTATTTTTTTAAATGAATTTCACTGGAAAGAAAAAAGTTCTTAAACAAATGAATTTCACTGGATAAAGTTCTTAAACAAGATTAAACATCATGCATAAGCAAAATATTGGGGGAAATGTAACACATTCAACATAATATTATAGAAAAAAAAAAATTAAGAAAAAGTTGTGGAAACACATTATAGCAGAAGTTAACATTACAGCATGAAACAGCACAAGGAGAGAGTCTGTACATTGTTTGATAATTACAAAGCCAACAAATAATGGATTGACTGTCTGTTAGATATCTGCAAGTTCATGTACAAAATACTTGACCAAATATCAATCTAGAAACATCTAGGAGAGCTTTCCCAGATTATGATTCTACCAACATCAACCCCTTTATGTAATTTATTACTTTTCCTGGATTGTCACCTCCATTATACTTTCTTGGACCCCGTGGTTAATGCCTCGGATTTGCAGATGGGGCATACGTTCTTCACGAACAGCCACTTCTTCAAGCAATCTGCATGATAGTTGTGTCCACAATCAAGAGTTCCGATTTTCTCTTCGTTCTTATAATCCTCCTGCAAAAAATCAAAGAGACATAGCGAATACCATCTATTAGGAATGAACGACGTAGTCTAATGAAGATGTATGATTCAAACTTGAACAAAGAAAGAGATGTGCAGAGTTCAAGCTTATATAAGTACTCTTCATTACCTGGCAAATAATGCAAGAATCGGGTTCCTGGTCGATGGGTGCTGCTTCTTCCAGATTAATATTTGTAGCAAATGTTGAATAAGTTCTTGTTTTCAATTTACTTGTAATCATTTCCTCAGACAAACCAGTATTCACATTTCCAATCCTCTCGCCCAGAGCCAACAGTTCCTGTGATCATTTGGAGAATTTTTCAATGAACGGTCCATAAAAATAAAGTTAAACCATAAGACAACATAATATATGAACTTACCTCGTAAGACATGTCCTCTATATCCAAGCGCATATCTCTGTGATGATCGGAAAAATTTCCTACTTCATAATATTCTGGGAGCTCCAGTACAGCAACTCCCTGCACCAAATCAATTAAAAGATATCACTATATCTACAAACCGAAAATTAACACAAAAAAATCAGTTTGTATATGAGTTCCATTTTCCTGATTTCAGAAAAGAAATGAAGTAATAAACATTAAATTAACAGATATACAACATTGCAGAAATGATGTGTACTAACATCTGGTGGAAGAACTCTCAAGTGAGGAAGATTGCGGTGTCTCACAGCTGTCTCACGTACAATACCACTCTCTCGGCGAGAATGATATATCCTAAAGCCGGTAGGAGGCATTGGTCCTAAATGCCTACGCCCCACCTCCCAACCATCATGTGAAGGATTCATGGCGCCTGGTGAGGCGTAAATTGCTGGGAAGAGATGAGGAACTGCTGCTACTTGTGGATGAATATTAATGTTGTGACCTCTTACTCCTTCGATAGGTGGTGCAGGGTGATGGAAGTTATGGTTCCGAACATCAAGGGGAGAAGGTTGAGAAAAGTTTGCTGAACTTCCAAGACTAGTCTCCATAGGTGCAGCCACATTGCTACCTGCACAAACATAAGACAGAAAAGAGTCCACAGCAATCAATTTCAAGGGAAAACAGATTCCTTTATCACCTCATTTACATGGAAGCTGTTTTCAATAAAAGAAATATATCTTTAAAACACAACTTATTTTAAAATTGAAATTCCTTACACAACACTAGGAAAGAATAGAGGAATGCAGAAACTACCATGCATATAAGGAACCCCAGGAGCCTGGGTCCAAGCTGTGGCACCTCCATCTGCTATTGTTGGCTGAAAAGGCTGACCAATGTAATTTCCTTGAAAAACATGGTTAGCACTATGCATCAAAATGGGATCCACTGCAGTTGCCCCTAATCTGTTCCTAACACTTCTTTGGGATCCGGCTTCTCTAATTGGTGGAGGGCCATTCCCCCTATACTGAGGAAAGGTGAAGGGTGCTGCATCCATTGTGCCAACACCATCAGGATGTCTAGCATTTAATGGAGTACCCGAGGAACTAGAGCTTGATGAGGCATTAAAATGCTGAAAATTTCCTGGGATTCCTTCAGAATTCTTTCTCTTATACAAGCCTCTAACATTATCCACCAAGTGGCAACCCCTAGCATATTCATCTGCTGAAACTCCTGGGAGGCCATAGTTGCTTGAAGATGGCATCTGGTCTGTGGGTCCATGATTTACAGGAGTACTTGACGAAGGGTTAGCCACATAGGGAATGTAATAGTTGGATGTACTTCCAATACCAAGATCAAGATTTGGGGAATGATTATGATGTTGAACACTGGGGTACTGGGGAATCCCATAGAACATACCATTGTCATAATGCTCCAGTAAGGGATGAGTATCAAGAGTAGTTGTGTTCCCTGGAGCTGTGACTCTCATCTGCATATCAGGTGGAGGGTAATTAGGTCTGGCACCCAAAAAGATGCAGGGCTTGTGATGGGGATATCCCTGGCCTCGCTGATCCATTTCTAAATCTATTATCTGGCTAGGGCATAGCATATTTCTTTGACTCATGGTGTTCCAATAAATTATTGATACAACTTGCCACTGCTTCGAAGTCCGAAAAAGAAAATTTAGCACATACTCAACCTAAATCCAAAAACAATGAAATGAAACTTTAGCACATACCCAACCTAAATCCAAAAACAATGAAATGAAACTTTAGCACATACTCAACCTAAATCCAAAAACAATGAAATGAAACTTTAGCACATACTCAACCAAAATCCAAAAACAGGACAAGCAACTTCTTTATCCATCTTAAAAGCTGAAATACATGACATGCAAAGTATTACTTGCTCATCAAACCTTCTCATCTATTTATTTGGAGTTTATAATACCCACCTGTTTCACTAGAAACATAAACTTTAGAACATATTCAACCTAAATCCAAAAACGGGACTAGTATCTTCTTTATCCACCTTAAGAGCTGAGATACATGACATGCAAAGTATTACTTTCTGATCAAACATTCTCATCTGTTTATTTGGAATTTATAATATGCATCTATTTCATTAGAAACATAAACCATTTCCTTCCACAAATGGAAAAGAAACAAACAGACAAAGAAAATTTAACAAATCAACTTTTTAAAATGCAGCACTGGCAAACCAAGAAAGGGTTGACACTTGACATAGCATCCAGGACAAATGCAGGGATCTTAAAAAATATACTAATCATTGTTCTCTCTTAACCAAGCCCACAAATGATTGCCAAGATGATGAACTAATTTTTCCACAACTAAAATCCAGCTCGAATAGATTAAGTTCTGTAGAAACAAGCATTTCCATAAAACAAAAGCCTCTTTTGAGTTCTGACATATCTACCCAATTCTGAAAAGATCAACATGCTAATCATCCCATAGATACTTTCATACATCTCCTTCCTCAAATGATATATATATAATTATAACCTTAAGTTTCCCCTAAAAGGATGGTAAAATAAATTATTCACCTTCAAAATAACAACTCAAAATAAAAGCATTCAATAATAAATCATCCATAAACTCAAATGGAGAATCATCCGTATCAAACTCTAGAATGGAAAAATATATTTCAACTTTTTTTCTTATCATAATATTTCCAATCCTAAAGAGCATCCCACAAGTTATCCTAGCAAGCTCCTTCTTTGGTTATAACTTCGAATAAACCCAAAACAAGATTTTTTTAAAAAAAAAAATTCAAAAATTCTAATTTCACACAAATTTGTGGAATTGTTAAATGCCCATTATTTATCGATCAATTAAAAATCTAAACTTGTTAACAACAAGCAAAATCAAATTAAACATGAGAAGACAATAAAAAGGATGGGTCTTTTTCTCTTTGCCGTACCTTATAATAATATGAACAAAATCACAGCCCAGAAACAGAAAATCTTGAAAACAAAGATCAAAGACCCAAATCAAACATAAACAAAAGCTTCCGTTACTTTTTCGTGCAATAATCAAAATTCACAGAATGTAAAAATCTTGGAAAAAGAAATGAAAGACTAACCGTATCGAAGCGAAGTTAAGGAAAGAAATAGAATAGATCGAGAGATCTGAGAAAATATTATTTAGAAACAGAACATAAAAAAGAGAAAAATATTTAGAAACAGAACATAAAAAAGAGAAAATATTTAAAAAGAAAGAAAGAGCCAGACGGGGTACAAGATGACAAAGACATTCCTACTTTTATAAACAGGGTCCTTTTGTTTTATTTTTTTCATTTAATTTTAGATAAATTATTGTTAGTGAGATTTTAATTTTTTTTAACTAAAATAAAAAATTAGGTATAATAAACATAAAATTAATATATTAAAAAATAATATGTGCTTTCATTTTATAATGGAAGGATTAAACTTATAATTGTCTATAATTATATCTATGATATGATAAAGTCGGGTTTTTAATGATTGGATAATTAATTTAAATTAACGATTAAATGAATTAGATTAATTAATTAATTATAATGATTGTTAAATTAAATTATTTTTATATTTTGTTTCAATTTTTATATTCATTTTCAATCAGTAATTATACTCCATCAACTAAGCATTGTTTTTTTAATATTAGATTTCTTCATAATTATAAGATCAAATACATATTTTTTATAATACATAAAATAAAGATAAAAATGACCATTGAGATTGAAATAAACTAATAGAAAAAGAGTAAATTGATGCCTTGTATATAAAAAATTTAATCAAATCATAATATTAACGAAAAAATGTACATGTTTTTGCTTCGATGTGTAAACTAACACCAGATTCTTTCCTTGTCTTAATACCCCCCAAAAAATGGAGTATTGTGCTGGGTTTTGTCTGATTTTGAAGACTACATTCATACCACCATCTTCACCTCCCTCTATTATTTTTTAATTTTATTTTATATATATTCCTTCTCCTTTAATAAATATGAGTTATTTTTTTTTATTATTATTATTATGAAGAGAGGAATTAAGGATCAATGAACCCTGGCCTGAGTGTTAACCCCATTGGAAACTTCCTCTTAATAACATTTTATTCATCACTTAAATAATTTTGAGTATTGTCATGAACTACGGTGACTCATCTGCTCTGAGTTCCTTCCCCGCAACATCATCACCTCCCCACCACCGCCCACTCCGATGTTGATGACGGCTATATCCTGCTCAATTTGAATTCAATTTCTCATTATTATTATTAAAAACCAAACCAAGCCACCGCCCCAAGAAACCTCATGGATGAGTGGAGCTTAAGATGCTTCCTCGCAAACCCTTTCTTTCTTCACCTACACACATACAAACATGCACGTAAACTCTACCTCTACTCGAATTTACCATGTTTCTCAGTCAATCATTCCATTCGAAAACTTTTGCCTAATTTAATAAACAAGATTGAGACTAACTCGGTCACAAACCCTAGATCCAAATTGTACCGACTATCACTCTTATTACCTAATTTAAACTCCCAACACCAAACCCTAGCCACAGTAATCACATTGTTCGAGTTTTGAACAAGAACTACTCTAGACCATGAGCCATCATCGAATAACAAATCCCCAACACCAACTGACATCCAACGAAACTAAAAAGAGTTGCCTAAAAATCTGATTAGAATGGTATATGATAGTTTGAAGATAGATGGTTTTAAAGTTTTGGGGCCAATTTAGAATTTGGCCCATAGTTTGAATCAACTGGCATATGTCCTAAGGTCAGTACAAAACAGAGTATCCTCACTAAGAAACATGAAAACATGAACCACCAGCATGTAATTTGAGAAGATCCCAAAGCAGATAAGAAGTTTAAATTAAGTTCAGGAAATTTATAGTGTCTATAAGTTTGTAATTTTCTTTCCATGGGATAAAAACTTTAGTACATCAAACAGAGAAAAGAGCCGATAGTAAAACCAATCACAACCATTATGATTCCTCATTCCTCAACCTATTTATTTGCGAGCTTCAACTTTCTTCTGTTCTTTTGCTGCAAGAACAAATAGAATTAAATTCAGCTTCAATAGAAATTGTAAATATATGTAAAGGGCAGGTCTATTCTTGAGTTTTTTTCTTCTCTCCATCCCCTTAAATTCTGGTGTTTATTGTCTATGTTACTCAGACTCAAGTGTCAGGTATGAATGTACGTCTTACAGTAGTATGTTCATGTTTTTTTTTAAGAAAGAGATTCTTTCACGTATTTGGAGGGTCATATGAATATGCATCGGGCATGGGTGTCTGAATATTTAGTAATTAACTAACCAGTAAAGAAACATGAAATAGAGGAACAAAAGGCGTGCATTATATAAAACCATACCAGCCTTCTCTTCTTCTCTCTTCTTAGCAGCCTCTGCCCTTTGTTGCCTAATCATGGCTAAGCGCTCTGCAATAGTAATTAATTCAAATTCAATAAAACAATCAAATAAAATAATGTAAACAGCCAATGGTGAAACATGATAGGGTGCAATCATTAGAGAACACATAAGAAGAAACAAAACAGCAACAATGGAGAAAAAGGAAAGGAGTCTGCTATCAGCCAAGTGCACAGCAATGTTCCCATGAGACATCAAGGTGATACCTTGAGATTATTATAACAAACTCATATGGAATAGAAGAAACCAACTCCGTTGTATCATACATAAAAACCAACATTTTTCTCGATAAGGTACTTTCCATCCTCAATTTTTTGATTTGATGCAATTTTCCATCATCATTAAAAAATATAATAGTCTACATCATAATAAAACACTTATGGCAGCAAGAAACCAGTTCAAACAGAAAAGAATGGAGGAAAAGATCCTATATGTGTACAAACTCATACACACACCTCATGTTACACATGCATACTCCCCTCTGCAATTAAATAGCAGTATTTAAACTCCTGAATGCACCTCCATAACCATTTAGGTCCATGGACAATGATCTTCAACCAATGTTTAAAAAATCACATCATTTGGTCACTTATATGGAGGATTGTTTTACGCACATCATACATTATTACTCCCTATAATGACTCAAAAAGGAGATGAGTTAATATCATTGTTTTCATCTCCCTTCTTTAGCACCAAGTCGATGAACATAATTTCAACCTTAGCTATACATGTTCAATTAATCACAAACAACCCAAAAAGTCTCATGGCGAGGTTAAAAAAAGCCATGTTGAATTATAATGATATTTGCCAGGGCTATCAGAAATCCTTGGGAACTTGATAAACACTCAATTTAGTTTTCAGTACAGTATAAATTTGATTAAGTGAGATAAGTACTGTGAATCATATAGTTGTCCACTAGTTACCTAAATCTTTTCTTGATTGCTCAGTTTTCCCTTGTTCCTGCAGCTTCATATATCGTTCATGTGCTTTTTGCTTTTCTATCTCCTCTCTGCAGTCAAAAATAGATAAGCGCACAATCTGAGCTTGGTCCAAATGAAATAATCGGTTTAAATATAGAATTACATTTTTTAGTATATCACTCACCATTGCTAACAATTTTTTTCATAATAAGTAGGAAATATAGCTTCAAAAGATGGAGATTCTTGAGCAAGACCACCATAATTTGAAGCACATAATTGACAACATTTTCAATGAAAGTAATAAAGAGGCTTCTAGCTCATTACATGCCAAAATGGCAAGGCAAAGCATTTTATCATATCCTGCCCATTTCCAATTAGTATTGTAGTCTATAAATATTCTGTCTCAAAGGAAGTTAAGATTTGTAAAGATATAAATTAAACAGGATGAGATAGGCATCCACAACAAAAAGGTACCAAGGAACTCTAAGGAAAGTCTAGAACTAGCGTTGATTATTTAGCTAAAAAGCTAAGGTTATGGTCTCCAATTAAACACAGCAAGGCACTTTTACATTGTTGATGTTATAATTCAATAAGTTTATATAGAAACTATATTCTGTAGAAACACAAGGAAGTTATAGGTGCATGGTACATAATTTCAACTTTGAGCAACAAATATTTATCCTCACAGTTGGTAGAGTTACCGAGAAGGATTTAGGCATGTAGCATATCCACATCATATTTTCGTTAGTAGTAGTTCTTTTTCTTGCCAAGAAAGAACCAAATTCAAATATCCAATGCCCTAAGCTTATTACCTTTTCACCCTCAAAGTTACTGGAAAAACTCAACTAAACAAAGCACTCCTTGTATTAATTCTAGATCGAACAAAAGGTGAAAGAGTTACAATGTGTCATCAAACTAAAACTGGACCAACAAAGAGAATGTTAAACTATAAATGAAGCAAGAGAAAATATATATATTTTGCCAGGCATAACAGATAAGCTAGCACTTACGCAAAATGTTGTTTGATTAAAACCGGTAAAAAAATTTTAGCAATAAAAAATTACCGAGATGCAAATAATAAAGCATCGATCAGTTAGATTTGAGGAACAAAGTGAATTACAAACCTTTCACGCCTTGATAGTTCAGTCGTTTTCCCCATCTGGAAGATAAAATCTCAATTCAGTTACCAGTCGCACATCGATTTGTAGAGTAATATAGACTTTATGCATCAGAGGAGTATTTATACAACTTACATCAATATCTTTAGCTTTGACATTCTTTGGTTTAGCTAAATTTGGATTCTCAATCTCAATAAGCCCTTGGGTCCCTTTCCGTTTCTGCCATAATGACACCAATAATATAAGTATTGGTACCTAAGGCAAATGGAACCAATATCATTATTGTGAAAAAAGCACACAAAAAATGACCTCAGACTCTTCTTCTATTTCCTCTTCAGACTCTTCTTGTTCAACTTCTTCCTCCACTTCAGCTTCTTCCTAGAATGAAAGATGCCATCTTATTTAAAAAGTGAATTAAAATACAAAAAAAATGCACACAATCACATTCATAAGGGAAGAGAGAGAACCATAGCAAAGCAGATATTTACTAAACAAATAGTTTTTTCCAATTGAGCACACAATACAGCTGATTATGAAGAATAGAAAAGAGGGGGGAAACATCGTCAAACTTAACTGATAATCTGTTGCAATCAAACATTATGTATTCCTTTTCTATATGCCAAATTCAAAATCTCTAACCAATACAAGCACCTGAATGTAAAAATCAATTCTTTCTTAGAACATAAAGTCAAGATTAAAAATTTCTCTTTTAAAATCAAAAATATAAAAAAAACTGATTTAAAACAACCCAAAAAACAAAAATCCATAAACTATTGATGATTCAAACCATATTCATCCAAATAAAAAAAAGACCATAAATTTTAAAAACACAAAGCATCAATTTGTTGTCAAAAGTAATAAAATCCATTCTTTGCAAGAACTGATATCATTAAAAAAATATAAAAAGTAAATAACAAATTTAGCTGAGCTACCAGCAAATAAATTATCAAAAAACATTAAAAGAAAAAATCAGTGAGATCAATAATAAAACTTATAAACCACAAAAAAAGCACAACAATTTAGTATTTTTGCCTCTAAATTTAATTCAAACTCCAACTTTTATCTGAACAGATTGAAAGAGAAAACTAAGTGTATATATATATATATCTGTGTGTGTGTGTGTGAATAAATAAAACATTTCGAATCTAACGATTCACGCATTTAATAAACAACCACTTCCATGTTTATTCGAAGCTAAAACTTTGGTTTACAATTATACAGCTCTCTATTTTCTATATGTAGCATCTAAATTTCACACAGAATACGGGTTATATTAAGAAAAAAATACGCTAGAGCTACTGATTCAGCAGTTGAAAGATTGGTATAGATCTGATACTAGGAAAGAGTATACAAATACGTCGAATTCCATGTATGCGAATTTAAAGAAAAGAAGATAAATAGTAGAGATCGAAGATAGGGAGAATGTTAATACGGAGCTCTTCCGGAGTAGAAATGGCGGTGGCCGGTGGGCTTGCCCTTGAATTTTCCTCTTCCCATTTTTTTTTTTTTTTCCCGTGTTTCCGATTACAAACAAAAGAAGGAAGGAGGAGCCCAAGGGAACTAAGAGAGGGTTTTTTTATATTTATATTAGTTTTTTATGGAATCTTTTTATATTATTGATACATTTAAATGATTTTCGAATTTATTTTTATAAATTTCGATGCATTTTAACTTTTAATTCAAATAAAAGATTGGACAAAAAAATTATTTGGGAATATTTTATTTTAATTTTTTTTGAAAATATACCTATTAGTTTAAAATTTAGGGGTTAGGGTTTTAGTTTATAGTTTGAAATTTAGGAGTTTAAGTTGTAAAATTTAGAATTTAATGTTAGTGTTTAAAATTTAGTCTATATGGTTTAAAAATTAGGGTTTAGTTTTTTAGGATTAGGGTTATGTGTTAGGATTTATGTTTTGATATAATAATTGAAAAATAGTTTTGGACTAATTTAAAAATGTTTCAAAAATAGTTTTAAGTTCAAGCAACTTAAAATTAAGTTTGAGAAGTTTTTGAGAGGCTGTGGTTAGAAAACCGAATCACTCTAAATTATTGTGCAAATTTTATTATCTTTTGCTTCCACCACTAACACCCAAAATTGACTCTTCCACCACAGAAAGAATTCAAGATTATGAATTTAATTTAGGTTTTATAAAAAAATATGAAGGGGTGTTCATTCTATGAGCTCATCTGATTCAGCAGTTGAAAGATTGGTTTAGATCTGATACTAGGAAAGCGTTTGGATACAAAAACGTAACATGTATCCGGTTCACATTTTTTATTTATTTATTTTTAAATTTAAAATTCGTTTTAAAAAATCATATAATAAACATTTAAAATTTAAAAGTTTATAATACATTCATTTAAAAAAAAGAATATTCAACTAACTCTAAGCTGTAAATTTCACAGGATATCCACAAAACTGCAATTCCCCCGTAAACACTTGAATTTTTTGTCCAATATAACATATAAAAATCATTATAAAATATTATAAATTGTATACCAAATCCGATATCAAAGCTTTTCTACCTAATTAAGCAATTTTTTTTTTAAAAAAATGTGATTTTTAAACAAATTAAAATTCACCTGAAATTCTCGCTCAATAGTATGAGCAGACTGAAGCAGCTTCCCGTGAGGTTTCTTCCTTAAAACGTAGCGATTTTTTCTTTTAAATATTTGAATTATTTTATATTTTGATACATTAAAATATTGATTTCCAAATTTATTTTTTTTTTAGTAAAATATCTGTTTTATTCATCTTTAAATTTTAATTCAAATAAAAACACCCCTATAAATATGAACAAAATTTTTTTACACAACCCGCTAAGAATTTATTTAATTGATATTTTTTAAAATAGATTTATTATTTAATTAACTCGTAATATTAATTAAATTTATTTTAATTATAAAAAAATAATATACTACTTATGTGCGTAATTTATTTGTTTTAATATACAAATTGTGTAAATCTAAATATAATTTATTTATTTAAAATCTTAATTCAGAAATCTAAATCACACGTTTAAAACTTTAAATTATAACATTAAATTATATTTTTAATCTGAAATTCATTATTTCCGCGAATTTAAATAAATTTAAACTACATCAATAATTTTTCTATTTTGGTCATCGAAAAAAATTTTAACGTTATATTTTTCTTCCTATTTTGTAAAATAATTAAAATAAAAATTTTATTTTTTTAAATTAAAATTTATTTTGTTAAAAAATTAAAAGATATTAAAAAAGAAAATATCTCTAATAAAAATTATTAAGTTTTATAATAAAATAATTTAAATAAAATAATTTTTTAAAAAAACAAAATTTACAAGACATAATAAATATTTTTCATTCATTTTATTCATAATTTATATTTTTAAAAAAATAAAAAAATATTATAAAATAACATATTTATTTAATGAGAGAAAAAATAAAAAAATTAAAAAATAAAATAAAATTTCATTAAAAAAACTCTAATTTTAACCTTAAAATATCTATTTTTGCCAAAAAAATAGTTCGACCAAAATCCGTTATCATTAGTGATGTTTTTGCCAAAAAGTAAAAAATAAAAGAAACATAAATCCTAAATAAAATAAAAAGGCATAAACCCTTCGTTTTAGGTCTTAAACCCTGGACATTAAGTTCCAAAACGACGACGAATTTCACCTACGAAAGCATTGTTAGGTTACTTCAATTCCTTCACGTCCCTGAATTTGACTAACGCCTAGAGCAGCAGGAGAAGAAGAAGAAGATGAGCAGTGAAGTGAAGAAAAACCCAAAGCAGTTTCAGCTTAACCCAAACTGGGTTCAACTCCAACAAGTACTTCATTTTTTTTTAAATATTTTCCTTTTCCTTTTTTTATTCTTTCGAAGAGTTTTTTTTTTTTTCAAAATCCGTGTCTTTGACTCACTTGCAGAAGCTGAAATCATCTGCTAAGCCTTCAAGGCACTCCAATAACCTACAATCTGAAACCCCAAACTCTATATTAGGTAAATTACTAGCAATTTTTGTTTATTTTGTATTGGTCTGGAGAAAAAGAAATAAAACGGGGTTTTTTCTTTAGTTCAAGTTGAGAAAATTGTATTAAATATTGATTCTTTTCGTGTCAGTTTTGGTTTTTTAAACTTTGTGGGATTGTTTTGTTTAAAGGAAAGCGCAAGGAGAGGCCAAATTCAGACCCTGATGATGCTAAGCCTAATCCTTTAATCCCAACAAATGATGATTCCAGGTGCTTTACTTGTTATCCGATGCTTCAAAAATCAAACAAAGCATTGTGAAGTTTCATCTTGTTTATGGTACTATATTGTTTTATAGTATCTGCAAGTGTACCAATTTACCTTGAATTTTTCTGTTTAATTTTATTATAGAGATGATTTTAATGGAAAAGAAAGCAATGATTTCCTTTTGTGTTAAATAATTGTAAATATGGATAAACTATCTGCTGTCAACATGGTTCAAATCTTCAAAAAAATGCAAACTTTAAAATTAAAAACTTTTATTGGCAATGATTTTCCTTTTGGCCACATATCTGTTGTTTAACGGTCAAATATTGAGAAACAGAGAGTTTGATGTTATCCCCTATCTTATGGTCTATTCTCTAACGTATCAAGCAAGGAGGTAGAAGAATGCCGTTTTAATTCTTATATTTTAGTTTTATTAAGGAATGGAGATGTTACAGTAATTTTAATGCCTGGGATAGTAAGGTCACTCTTTGGTGTGAAATGTGATTTTGATGTACAATAGCCAATAGGACACTGCTAGAAGTTCCATTTTCCCTTCGTTTGAGTTGTTGTGACGGGGTCTTTTATCTGTTTCTCTGACCCCACACATATGTACCAATTTGAATGACTCGTCTACGTTATGACAGTGTGACAGATGTGCTAGCTATGGATTGTGAAATGGTTGGTGTTGGTCAGGGGAACAAGAGTGCTCTTGGACGAGTTACACTGGTAATTTGGCTCTCCTTGCATCTTTAAATCTTACTGTTCACGTATTATGATCTTTCATTACCCATAGTCAGAATTCTATGTGAGATAGGCAAATATATAAAATAAACATCTATCTTTCCCTTTTTATTTTGGAATTGTTACTTATTCATACAGTTTTAAGAATAACAAATAATATCTGATGCAGTGTAAATGCTCTCATGTTAAGGGTTAATTGCATTTGTAATATGTTGCTTTCGCACTTTCTTTTATTTCCAATGTTTTCATGTTTTGTTTGTTTTTGTCAGTAAAATAAGACGGTTGTAGTTTATGCACAAGAAAAATTAGAATCTATTTCGGGTTAATTTAAACATTACCATTTAACTAGTTTTTTTAGTTTGATGTAGTATTCTTTTTAAGGTCATTGATTACTTAATATTTCGTTTCATGACAGGTAAATAAATGGAGAAATGTCATATATGATGAGTTTGTGCGGCCAGTAGAACATGTTGTTGACTTCCGCACACATATTAGTGGCATTCGGCCTCGAGACTTGAAGAAAGGTTGGCTTTAATATGCTTTCCTGGTTAACTAATGCTCTGAAACTTGGAGCATCATCCTCTTAAAAAGCCATTGGCTTAATTTATGTATATCCATTTTTGTGTACTTTGTGAGGTTCTCATTTCAAGTGAAGTTTCCTGTAAGACATAAACTTCATATGAAAAGAGGTAATCCCTTGTAATGCTGAATCAAAATACATGATCAAAAAATAAAATAAGGTTTGAAAATATTTTTCTTAAGTGTTGTACGGAAGGTTTGATTGCTTGGGGAAGAATTTTTGGACATAATGCTTTCTTTTTCTTTTTTTTCTGCAGCAAAGGATTTTCGGGTTGTTCAGAAGAAAGTGGCAGAGTTAATCAAGGGAAGGATTCTTGTGGGCCATGCCTTGCACAATGACCTTAAGGTTTTCCTTATCTGTTTTGTTGTTTGGTTTATTCTTGGTTTGTTTTTGTGGAAGTAGAAAACTGGCTCTGTGGTTTTTATTTGGATGGCTTATTTTCAACAGGCATTACTACTAACACATCCTAAGAAGGACTTGCGTGATACCTCAGAGTATCAACCCTTTCTAAAGTATTAATCTTTTATCCCTTAACTATTATGGCATGGATGACATTACAATTGAGTTTATTGAACAGCTTTTATGGTACCTTTGTATAACAAGGATTGTTGTTTCAACAGGGAAGGACGCAGAAAGGCACTCCGGCATCTTGCAGCAGAGGTTCTAGGTGTTGAGATCCAGAACGGCGAACACTGCCCTGTAAGTAAAATGTTCATTATATACTTTTTCTCCAAACACGGCACAAAACATGAAATAATTACATTGAAACTATGCTGGTATTGATCTGCTATGCTCTAAACATGTTTACTAGAATGTTGTGACAATACTGATTCAAATCTGAGATGCTGAAAGTCACAGGCTTGTGAGTGGTAATTTTGTTCATTTTAGTATTTTCATATTGAAGACCAAAGCAAGGCAATGAAGTGGGGAACTATTATGCTGTATTATCCTTAGATCATCACGAGAGAGGGTAGTTTACTTGGGAAGAATACTTGGGGCTGGAAAGCGCCCTCTCAAGTGTCCTTTTTTGCTGCTCATCTTTCAAACTCTCGAAAGATCCATATTGTGAATAGTGGATACCTTAATTAGAAAGGGGTTATTTGTATTTATAGAGCTAATATGCATGAAGATGCAAATGGCATGAATAAAATGAATCATAGCTCTTGTTGATAGAATTATGGTCTTGTTCTAAAACATATTCGGGTTGTTCACTAGTTACCACTCATTCCGCTAGTCAAATGTGTTTAGGGGCAAACATGGGACTGTCTTCCCATATGTTTGCTCTAAATCTAAAATGCTACAGTTCCAAGCTAATATATGTTCTCATTTTTAAGGTAGATGATGCTCGTGCTGCAATGCTGCTTTACACGAAAAACCGAAAGGAATGGGAGAAAAGCGTTAAGGATCAATTAAGGCTCAAAGAAAAGCAGAAGAAACGCAAGCAGAGAAAGAAACCGAAGTCCGACATCAACCAAAACCATGCACCAACTGCATCTTAATGGCGGCTTCTCACATGATTCTCGGACTTCATATTCCAGAATCTTCAGAAGGATCACCTTCATAGAGAGGGATTTACAGAATTCTTACCTTAAAACTGGACTGGAAGAAACAGATGATGCAGCATCAGACAATATAGATAAACGGCTAACCTCTTTAGCTGTAGTTAAATTTGTAGTGTGATGAAAAGAACTTGTTAATGTTCCCAATTCATTAAAACATTACATTTTTTTGAGTTTTTGGAAGGAATTTGTGAAACCTTATATTTATAAAAAAAAAAAAAAACAAGAGAAGGGAAGAGGTTCAGATTTTATTTCAGACTTGATGTTAACTAATGAAAATATTTATTAATTTCAAACAAATTGCATTCAAACGTCTTTTTCAACATAAACATCCTTGAAATTCATTTTAGTTTGATTGCAAAACTATATGATAGACTTAGAGATGGTCATGGGTCGGGTTTTTGGTCGATCCACACTTGTCCCCAAAATTTAACATCTCCATCCAAACTCGATTCGACATTTTTATGATGTCTCACCCGACCCGAACTCAAACCCGAATTCGAGAGTAAAAGCCCGACCCGACATAAATAAAAATTTATCTTTTTTATTATTATTCGATAAAATGGAGAGTTAATTGAAAAAATACAAATAAAGAGAGAGCATTATAATAATTATTATATTTTTATTAGACAAAATAGGAAAATAATTAAAATATGTATAAAAAGAGGGGCATTGTAGTAATTATACCTAAATATTTAGAATAATATTAAACTATTATTTTGGGCCGGGTTGGTATTTTCTACCTTAAACCCAAACTTGACCCGGTCCTACCTCATCATTTAAAAAAAATCAAACTCGAACTCAAAATTTTCTTTAAAAAATTCAACCTATAAGATCGGGTCGGATCGAAATCCCATCTGATATGGAACCATCCCTAAATAGACTCCTTAACGATTAATAAATGTGGCAGGTAAAAAAAATATTTAAATTAATTTAAATATTAATATTAATATATTTATAAAATTCTTTAGAATTAACATGTTATGTTTTTATAAAAAAAAATATATAAGGCACGGAAGCTTTATCGTTTTATAAGGTATAAATCACCATTAAAAAGCTATATTTTTTCATTTTGATTTTATAATGTTAAAATTTTATTTTTCTTTATTTTAGAGGTTAGGCACGGGGTTTAGACTTGCTTTGGCGACAAAATTTAGGTTTAAGTTTTTACCTAAACCCAAACCAAACCAAAATCTCTAAATTCCAAGTACATAAACCTAAATTTTTAAACTATAAACCTTAAACTAAATTTTTAACCTAAAATTAGGGCTTGTGGTGCAAACTATAATTACTTTATTTTATTCTATTGTTCCTAGTTGGTTTGTTCAGAAATCCCAAACCTTTGATAAAGACAAAAATCTTGTCCCTGAACTCAACTTTCTATAATTACACTTGCTATGTAGCTCAAACCCAAAGCATTAATCCAATTTTTATCTTTCAAGAAATAGGACAAAAAAAGAAAAAGCCCGCGCAGTAAACTGGGGAATAGATGGGTCGGCCTCCGACTAATGGCGGCCCCGCCTTTCGTTTCACCCAAACTGAGGTACCCTTTTCTTTTGCAAGGAAATTAGTTATATTGCGTATACAGATGTTTGGTAGTACCAGTCTGGATTTTTAGTTTACAATTTCAAATGGGTCAACTAGATTGCATGTTTTCAATTCAATTCATTTCTGGGGTTTTTTTTTTAGTTTTTCTGCTAATTTCTGTCTTAGATTGCTTTGATTTGTTGAGTTTTTGCCTGATAGTTAGTTCAGTAGTTAGCCTACTTCGTTAATGGTAATGTTAGTTATCGTTAAGAATTGTTCTTATTTTTATTTGCTTAGACTTTCTTCAAGATTTCACCTTTGTTAATCCGATTTTATTTGTTTTTGGTAAAATAAACAAAGCTTTTGGTGCCTAGACTTCTTCAAGATTTTAATTTTTAATCTAATTTTAGTATATTTAGTAAATAATCTTAATGCATTGCTCTGGCTCTTTTATAAAACGATCCCACCTCGATTCCAAGTCAACTAGCCAAGGATTAGACCGTGATTTAGTCCAATAATATTTATATCAACACGGTATTAAAATTAATAAGTTGCAATTCCAGTCAAGTTCGCTTTTTTTTTTCTTAGTTTAATGTGTAAGCCCTTTTAATAACATCATGGATTAGAAAGAAGAAAAATGGATGAATGTGAGAGTCTGAGACTTTGCCTTCTTGCATTCTAAATATAAGTGAGAAAAGGTAATTGTAAATAGAATTTTTTATAACCATAGTTGGTTCTGTCTGTATGAGCTGTGCTTGTTTATGTTGCAAACTCGATTTTAATCAGCTGCATCTTTGGTTATTGCTCAAGATAATTACGATATCGTTCTGTATGTGAAACAATGTAGTATATTTTTTTTTTTTTTAGCATCTTTTTTTCCAGTGTTTTAGTTCTTTAAACAATGAGTTTGTAACATAATCTCTGCATTAAGGTTGCGGAGATGGAGACTATTCTCCAGGAGCACCATAATCAGATGCCTGTTCGAGAGATCCTTTTAGGTCTTGCGGAAAAGTTCAGGTATGCATTAATTTCCCCAAGAACATTGTGTAGCATGAAGTCTAATTTTTTTCTCATAAGAAACTGCAAGGAAATTTCTTTGGTTGTAGTGAGTCAGCAGATAGGAAAGGGAAGATTATTGTGCAATTTAAGCAAGTAAGAACTTGATTTCTTTCTCTCTTTTTTGTAATGATGAAATGTTTTCAGCCCATTAATCCGGAAAAATTTTGTGTAGATATGGAATTGGTTCCAGAACAGGCGCTATGCAATAAGGGCAAAATCAAGCAAGGTTCCGCTTCCCGGGAAGTTAAATATTACATCTATGCATCGGGATGATTCCAATCCCATAAGAAATGTCCCTCAGCCTGTTGTTGCTCCCATGCTTCCCCATATGATTGCTCCAATGTCTGCTTCTACAGGTAGAATGATTTCCGATTTAAAGTCTTAAGGCCTCCTTTCTTTTCCTAAATTAAGGGTTACTAAGGAGCAATATTTAAAAAACCTGACCAGAGGTTGAATGGTAGGTCCCTCTTCTTACTTCAACTTGTCCAACCTGCCACCTCAATCAAAGTAAAGAAGCGGCACCTGCTCTCCCACAAAACAATTATAGGTTGATTAAGAAGCCTAATCAATTAGTGATCAAAAAGAAAAGCAAGTTCTTTTTCACTTTGAGTCTTCCGTGCCTCCCAATGTTTATTATCTTCTTCTTGTTATTATCACATGTCTGATTAATGGTCCTCATTTTCTGCACTCAGTTCCAAGTGCAGGAAGGCACGTGTCAGATTCTTATATGGAGTTTGAAGCTAAATCTTCAAGGGATGGTGCATGGTAAGTTTGTGATTCTGATCAGAGTGCTTCCCTTCATCTACTTAAATTTTATTTCCCTGATAAATGAACATTTTCAGTAAACCTAATTCTTTTATATTTCCTGTTTCAGGTATGATGTTGCGACTTTTGTGGCCCATAGATATTTGGATACAGGCGATCCGGTAATGTTTTATCACAATGTCAATGCATATTCACGTGTTTCTGATTCACTGTTGCATGACTTGATTTATTTTCTTCTTTTTTCTTATGTTTACTGATCTCATTTTACCTGAAAATGGTTTGCCACTTGTCTTCTTATTTCTTTTGTTTTACCAACTTGATTTGGAATTCTTATGTTTTACCAACTTGGATTATTCTCTATTATTACCTTTATGGCCCATAGTATCTGGATACAGGTGATCCGGTAATATTTTAGCACAACTTCACTGTATATGCCAGTGCTACTGATTCACTGTTGCAGTTCATAAATTACCAACTTGGATTATTCTCTTCTATTTTTTTATGTTTACCTCATCTCATTTTTTACTGAACTTAGTTTGATAATTCTTTTTCTGTTTTACTTTCAAATAAAATATTCAGATGTTTCTTGTTTATAAAATTTCTAATGGTTTATGCAGAACTCGAAATACCATAATTTTCCATCTAAGAAAAGAATTCCAAAATATTTTGATGTCTTTTGCAGGAAGTACAGGTTCGGAATTGCTGGTTTTGGACCAGAGGAGGATGAGTGGGTTAACATTCACAAGCATGTCAGGCAACGGTCCCTCCCATGTGAAGCATCTGAGTGTGTTGCAGTCCTTCCCGGGATCTTGTACTATGTTTTCAGGTGGATTTCTGCTTAAAATTTCCGATCAATGCTGCCATGCAAATATGTATATATATCTTTTAATCAAACCTTTTCTTAGATTTCATTTTCTCAATGCTTTCAAAAATTTTAGGAAGGTAAAGATCAGGCTCTTTACTTTGATGCCCATGTCCTCAATGTACAAAGGCGGAGGCATGACATACGAGGTTGTCGCTGTAGATTTCTGGTGCGCTACGATCATGATCAGACAGAGGTAGTTAATCACTCCATTATTGCATTGTTCGAGTCCTGGCTTTGATTGTACTTGTTGTAATAACATCAATCCAATCCCTTAGGAAATTGTGCCTCTGAAGAAGGTCTGTCGTCGACCTGAAACTGATTACAGATTGCAGCAACTGCATGCCGCAAGTAACTTAACAATCAACAATCAACACAAAACTAGCACTGATCATTTTGCTGCTCCCGCACCAAAGGTTATCGGTTCATCATCGGAAGCAATGCAGAAGCAGCAGAAACTAGATCAATCCAGAACAGGCCCGGATTCACATATCAATGTTTCTGTAGCTGCACAACATAAAAATCAAGAATCTAAGATTCCAGGAACCATGACTACTAATGTGACTGATCCTGGAATTTCCCTCGTCAGCAATGCTGTGCTGCTGCTGCCATTAGCACCAGCCTTGGTCAAAACATGCAGGAAGAAGTTATAGGTGGTTCAGATTTCAGAGACTGATGTACAACGGGACAAAGGTCCCTTGGGATAATATTATGTAATTAGCAGAAATTCAAGTAAGTTTCTGATGAATGATATTAATTCTGTCTAGATTTTCTTCTTTAAACAACCGTTTTTCTTCTCGTGTGTTTAATGGTCGGATATTCCATTGAATCAATGTCGTGATTACCACCCCTTATATATGAAAAAAACAGATTTGACCATAAGTATCCTATAACCTCAGTCCATTGTGTATGGCCTTCATTTTAGACTTCAGAATTCAAATAGTTTTGGTACTCCATGGGTGGTAATTGAAGTAATCTTTTAAGCTTCTTCTCTGGTACATGGCCTCTATCCGTTGCAGTTTTTGCCTCAAATCCTCCAACTCTTTCTTTAAATATCTGTTCTTTTGAGCCAATGCCTAGCAGACATATATATATGTATGAATCACCATTTGGGGTTCAAAAAAACAGTTTCTTCTACAACTTAAGAAAGAAGCTGATTAATTGATCAAGGAACAGTGACTTTTTTTTACCTCAATTTCTTGCCTACGCTGCTGTTCTTTTCTTGCTTCTGCCTTTGCGCTCTGCTGCACTTCATAGATTATAGCAGCTCCGGCAACCTGTGATTAAAATCAGAAAATATGATCACAGGAGAATATACATTTTCATGCACATTGGCAATTAACTCGTACAATCTCATATATACCGTCAATGTATCAAATATATTGTATAAAAACTTACAGTGAAGACAAATAATTCGCCGAGAAGAGTTGCAGCAGCCTGAACAGCTCTTTCCTCGTTAAGGGGGCGAATCAGAATATATGTTGATCGTCCGTAGATTCTTCTTTGCATTGTTGTAGAGAAACGATGGTTTGCCTGTGTGCATGATTTTGAAGTCTCGTAAAGTTTTAGTGATAAAACAATAGAATCAAAAGGAAACTCAAGTTTTAAAATAATGGAATCAAAGTCGTTTTAAAGATAAATCACAATAAACATGGATTGACCGAAGAGGACTGAATAGGAGATTGGTCTCGTTGAAAGTTTGAAATTTGTATATTATTTTAAAAAATAAATTTTTTATATATTTTTTATTAAAAAATTATTTTCGCCCCTAACATAAAGTTTTGCCTCTGTCGTTGACGACTAAGGCAGTAAGTAAAGAAAGAAGAATAGAGTGACCTGGGCAAGATTGATAATGAAGTCTTGAAAAGTGGGGTGAAGGCCAGCGCCTTGCTTAAGCTTATTGGTTATGGGTTTGGAGATGCTTCTTAGGGCTAATGTTCCCAACTTCACTATTGGTATCATCATTTCTACTTATTTTTTTTTAATCTATTAATGAATCAAAATCTAAAATGGAAGTTGTAGATGCTCAATTATTGTTAAAACGGAGAGTCGTTAGTAGTTTTTGAGTGCACAGCAAGAAATTTTGGGGGTTTTGGAGAGGAAGTCAACGATTTATCCATCTTTCTTTCTAGAATCTTCCATCAATCCTTATTTCAAAAGGCTATAAATTAATAACATGCAATGCAGGCTTCCTCTTATTCTTAAAATGTTGTTTTATTTTTTCTATTTGGATTTCTAAAACTAGTGTTTCGGCATTTTCAATATCTTCTTAATTTTTTTATTTTATTTTTTCACCTCTGTTCATTCAGGTAAAATTTGTGGAATATTGTACTTGATTTTTTTTTAAATATAGCATATGTCAAATTATTTTTTAATATATAGAATTTTTGAAGTCGGATTCCCTACATTCCGACTTTAAACAGTGTTTTTTATTAAAAAGAATAGAAATCGAATTCCTTACATTCCGACTTTGAATAATGTTTCTTTAAAAATAAAAGAAAATATTGTAGCAAGTCGAATTCCTTTCAAACACGTTTTTAAATTTTTTAATAAAAACATGGAAACATTATTCAAAGTCGAAATGTAAGGAATCCAACTTTAAAAGTATTGTAACAAAGGTTATAAATTAAAAAATAATCTGACATACGTTATCCTTTAAAAAATAATTTCAAGTGAAATTTTCCACCAATTTTACCGTTCATTACCTTTAATTTTTAGAATTGTTTTCCTTTTTACTCTAATTACAGCTAGCCAAACTCAAAGGCAGTGGACCCCCTAATCTAGAATCATATGGCTAAAGATTGAGTTGAGTCCCCCAGGTAACATGGCAAAATCTCATGTTTTTGTATCAAAATCCTCAAATTGGCCATATTTCACCCACACTCCTTTTTGTTACATTACAGTTGGCTTAACCATGGCCTGAATTGGTTTACAATAATGCCGAATCACAATACTTTTAATAGCCTTTTCTTTATTATTCATTCTACTAAAAGAAGCTTAACCTCTCTATATACTTGTTTTGTCTTGTACTATTGTTCAAAGTAAACCCCTTCACTCCCCCCCTCTCTCATCATCTCATTCCAAGTCATTTCCTTTTTCTTTATGTAAAAAAATTGATTAATCAGTATTTATATACATTAATTTAAGGATTTATATTCGATACATATCGGTAAAAATAAAAAAAAATTATTAGCGCTTTAGTTTTAAGGTTTATGGTTAGAATTTATAGTTTAAAAATTAAGGTTTAGAGTTGAGAGTAATATGGTTAGGGAGTTAAGTTTTAAACTATAAACCCCAAATTATAATCACATCTCATTAATTCTAAACCACTAAATCCAAACTTTAAAACTAAGACGCTTGTGAAATTTTTTTGTTTCCACCACATGTATATAGAATAATTACTCTTAAGTTATTTTGTTTAAATCTAATTTATGTTTTTTTGCATTCCATGTAAACTTTATAAAATTAAGTAAAGTATTGAATATATTTTTAACCAAAGTTCAGTTTGATTAACATTTCTCAAAATAAATTGACATCTAACTTGTTTTTTTATCAAACGAAATGACTTCAATACTAAAACAAATCGTATACAAAAGTATCGTGACTGAGATTCGAGAAAAAGACGGCCAAAAGGCAGATACAAACGATGAAAAAACAAGACCAAAACAAGCCCTACTCAAAGAGGGTGGAAACAACCGAGACAGAGATAAAGAACAAACAGTCGTCACAAACTAAAAGGCCAACACAAGCATATCGGAGACATGGAAATCAGATTTGGGAGAGCTCCTTGTTTGGAGATGACTGCTTGAACTCTAAAGTTTCCAGTCCGCATCATCGAGGGGACTACCAACCGAAACCGCAAGAATAGCCGTAAAGTGAAACAACAAGGCTCGAAAACACGACATACACAAGCATCAAGCTAACACAGGGGGCAGCACTCCACGCCAAGATGCATCTTGACACAAAGAACCACAACAAGCTCTGGATTTTTCAACGAACAGAGCAAAATGGCAGAAATGAGGGCTTGGGAGGCTGCCAAAAAGCAAAGAAAAGTATCGACGGTGAAGGAAAAGAAGATCAGAGACCGCTCCGGTGAAGGGACGCGACAGACACCCTTTTACCCTCTGTAAACCTTGAGATCTCAGCCAACAAAAAGGATAACTTACCTCCCTTGTCACCATGATTCTGATGGAAGGGCCATGAGACGCCGGGAGGGATAGTCACCACCAACGAACGTCTGACGGGAACCACAAGCAACAACCATGACTGGGGACGGATCGAAAGATCCCTCCAAAGACAAAAAGATCGAGGGTAGGAGGTTATCGGAGTGGTACCGGCCACCAGGGACACCGGATACGATGAGGGCTCCTCTAAGGAGCAGGGGGTGAGTGGCGGCACTAATATGGGTTTTTAAAAATTAAGGCTAGATTTTTAGTTCAGAGCGTTTTTTTAAGAAGCAATTTCATACTGGCTATTTCTTGACGTTTGAATGATTTGATAAATAAATATGACCAGTTTGATATTGTTATAGGAAATTATGTTGGATTGTTTAATTCAAAATTTAAAATCATATTATTCATCATCCCAACAAATATTTTTAAATAGATAAAATATTTATTATAAATATTATTTTTAAAAATATAAAATAAAGTTCAATATAAATGAGAATATATTAATAATTTTATAAGATGGTGCTTTTGACGGAAGTCAACATCTAGATAATTTAATTTTTAAATATATTCTTTTTCAATCCAAATTAAAACCATTTTTTATCTAAAAATTATCTATTATATAATATATTTATTTTTAAAAAATATCTTTGACTCTAAAAATACGTTTGAAAAGTAATGGAGAACATAACCTAATAAGCTCTGGATGGGGTGCAATTTGATGATTGGTGAATTGTTTGGAAGTAGGGTGGTCCTTTCCACACCAAATAGGATATTATAAGTTAATTAAACATTTAAACACGCGCTGTTTATGTGCGACTCTCAATGCAATGATGCTGGGGGAAGAGAGAGGGGGGGGGAGGTCTATCCGGTCCCCGGCTCACTGGCAAAGGACTTAAGTTTTATTCTTTCAACGGCTTAGGGTTTTCCGTACCAGCAATACTCTTTTTTTGTTTTTGTCCACGCGCTTACCAATTATAGTTTGCAACATAAGTCTTTGTTTGGCGTTGTAGTTCCCAACTCAAGTTTAAAGAGTAAACTTTCGTTTACAGAAATCAAAAAATTTAGATGTTCCCGAAATGTCCGTTTGAACATAAAGGACGAGACAACAGGTGAAAGTCGTTTAAAACCAAACGAGTTTCGTTTGAATTTATTGTTGTTAGTAAACGAACGTTGCCCATCGCAACTGTAACAAAAAATGCAGCCTAAAAATGGAATGAACTTAGATTTTTTTTACCAATAACATTAGTTAATTTTATTGAATGGAGATAAAATATCTAGATTACAAGTAATTGAAATATTTCCTCTAAAGCCATCCTACTACATAAACTGGCCAATTAAAAATAAAATATGATTAAATACAAAAAAGTTAAAATCTCAACCAAACAACTCGGACAAATAATATATACAAACAAACATATCAACACGACCACAAAAATGTATATAACAATAATAATCTATTGATAAATTGACATTACCGCGATTAAATTAGAATCTGGATTAAATCATGGTTTATTAATAAGGAAAAAACTTTGATACACAGGTTGTATAAAGTTTAGTTTCCACGTGCCTTTTAATTTTAGGGGTTAGGGTTTTAGTTTAGAGTTTAAAGTTTAAGAGTTTAGGTTGTAGGGTTTAGAATTTAATGTTAGTATTTAAAATTTAGTGTATAAGATTTAAGGTTTAGGGTTAATTTTTTAGGGTTAAGGTTAAGAATTTAAGATTTACGTTTTTATAGTATAAATACACAGGCTTGTGTAAAAACTGTGTATTAAAGTTTTACCCTATTAATAATAGTAGTGCTTTATTGCATAATTGGAATTGAACCAACATTCTATGTTTGGAGATTGATAGATGAGTTTCGCGAATCCATAAGATGGTCCATAATGGTCACGTCACTTTAAAAGTAGATGTTTTGGTGTAAGGTCAGTTCATCCGGGTTGAGGTTTACACCTGTAATCAAAATCAGTCACATGGTTTTGTAGTTGAATGGGGCACAATGAAGATAACTACACCAATAACAAGGTTTGGGAAATATAAACTTACTCCAAGTCTTATTTATACAACTAAGAGTTTAATCAATGTAATGTTTTATAAAATAATAATATATTAAATGTTTTTTAATGTTAATCTCTATATATTTTCCTCTAAAAATTACTCTTCTTATCTCTAATTTTTTTTAAAAAAAATTGTTTTAGGGTCAGCTGTCGGCTTCAGAACCCCTTCTTTTTCTTTATTTCTTTTTCATTGATTGATTGTTTATGTTTTTTTTTTTTGTGTTTATTCCGATAGTCCTCTCTTATTGACTTGTTGGTTTCTTTGTCCCGACGACTATGGTTCAAACCGTAGTTCACTGTGACGGAACTAAGTGGGGGTGGGGAGGGGCAATCGCCCCCCACATACGAAGAAATTTTTTTATTTTTGTTCCTCTATTTAAATTTTTTTAAAATTGATTTATTTATGAATTTGTCCCGTCACTTTCAAATATTTATAGTTTGCCCCTAATCCCAAGTTCTGGCTCTGTCCCTGGGAGTAGGGGTGAGCGTTCGAGCGAGTCGAGTCAAAAAATTTCGAGTTATTCGAGTTGACGAGTCTAATTTTACAATTTGAACTTAATTTGAAATTTTTTCGAGTCGAGTTTAGCGAGTTCGAGTAGAGTCAAGTTTTCGAGTTTATGTACAAATCTTAATTGTAACTATTTATAATATTTATAGTATGTTTTGGTTCAAATTTAAATGAATTTCTCTAATAATATAAGATCTACATACATATAAGTTCGAGTCATTTTATTAAATCGTGGGCCTCTTTAAAAACCCCATTCTTATCTAGGTAAGGCCAAGACAAGACCAAAGATAGCGGAAGGAGGAAAAGAGTGCCCAAAATATATTTTCTAGTTTAGGGTTTATGATTTGAGAAATATTTGATAAATTTAAAATTCACCGTTGTAATAACTAAAATTTTGAGGTATAAGAGTTATTTTTGATGGCTGAGTTTTTTTGTTTCGAATACATTTTGAAAATGTTTAGGGGAAATAAATACGTAAATTAAAATTTTCGGAAAGGACCGGATTAACGGAAATAAAATGCATAAATTAAAATTTCAAAAGCGGATTGGGACGGACAAAATAAATACGTAAATTAAATTGCAGAAATTTAAATACGGGAAATTAAAAGTGCAAAAAATTAAAAGCGATAAATTAAATACAGAAATTAAAAACATAAAATAAATAGCATAATATAAAAAATACAAATAAAAATGAATAAAATAAAATAAAATAAAAATGAATCTGGAAAGTGACCAGATTCTAAAGAAAAGAAAATTAAAAGGCAAAAATAAAAAAAAGCAAATAAAAGAGAAGACGGGACAAAAATAAAATTGAAAATAAAATTACAGGGGTTAAATGTGCTATTAGCCCCTGTAATTTAAAGGGGATATTTTTGAGTTAAATCGAATAACTTGAAATTTAAAAATTTGAACTCGACTCGAAATTAAATTTTTTTTTGAGTTATTCGATTTGACTCGAATAACTCAAAATTGAAAAAAAATTCAAGTCGAGTTTTGCTTACCCCTACCTGGGAGTTCATTCTTGTGAGGTGGAAGACGGTCCCTCCTAAGTGATTAGGGTCGTGATGGTTGGGGTAGTGGGGCTGATGTCCTTTGTTTTTTCTGTAACCCCTAAACCCGGCCAAGAAAAAAAAGCCAAATTTAGAAAGTCACTTTTGAAAACTTTACCCTCAAGAGACCAATTTTATCTTTATTAAATCGTTTAAATCTTTTGAACAAAATACTCTAAAAATAATTATCAATCATTATATTATTAATTACCAAAAATTATAATAAAATATCCGAATTTAAAATAAAACATGCATACGGAAAATATTCCCAAATCCCAAATAGTCTCAAGTCTAAATTACAATCCAAATATGATAAAATATAATGAAAATAATAATAATAACTTGAAAACTGTGGTCCGTACTGATGCGGAAATAAACTAAATACGCAAGAGGTCCTTCGAGTACCAGATCGCCTAAAGTCAAATATCTGAAAGATAAAACTATAGGGGAGTGAGCTATTGAGCCTAATGTGTCTCTAAGTGCAACACTCAAAAGCAGTATTTCTCAAAAATATCACAAGGTAAAACATGTCATGTGAAAAGCACAGTGCACGAGATGATGCTAATATATAGTCTTAATACCCAACAACAAACGCCAATCACAGTGGTGGCAAAGCCAACCGGTCACAGTGGAAGTAGTTAGTTCCCCCTCACCCCTTATTTCTCTGTTCACAGTGTGGTCAAACCACTCTTCCTCCGTACAACCCACCCCATGCATGATAAAATAATATTTATGAACACAGTATCAACACAATATATCGTACTAAATACGAGGAACACAGTTCAAAAGTTTTGATAATCTCATAAATCATAGTATCACAGTATGCATGACATCTCAAATCACAGTAAAATCTCAACACATAAAATAGTCATGCAAAGTTTGTAAAACATTTTACAGAATATAGCACAGACAGAGAACACACCTATAGCTGCCAAAGCTCTAACGTCGATGTTGACGCCTCCCACAGTTTGAACTAGCGCTAGGTCTAGCTGAGTCAGAACCTACGAGGTAGAGTTCTAAGTTAAATTCACATTCTAACGTAATTATTACTATGCCACCTAACTGAACGATGCTAAGAACTCACGTGTATTTCCCGCAGAAGGTGCAGAAGCAGGCTGAACAGGAGATGGAGGTGGTAAAACGTCGTCTTTGAAATCGATGTTGTCTGAAATAGAGAAGTAAATCTCATTAGATTTCTTACACAACTCTTTAAATTCATCAAAAAATAGATTACAACTAGCAAAACTATCAATTCGGGTTCAAATTTGGCAAAACGGGCTGTAAAATCGGACAAAGGACGTCGAGAAAAGTCAAAAATGAGTTGGTTGAAAAAGTCAACGGTCAGCGTTGACTTTGACCGGTCAAGTCAACACTGACGTCATCCCACATATCAACGTTGACGTCATCTCCCATGGTCCATGCTGACGTCATCTCGGGTCACGGGTCAAGTCACGGGTAAACCCGATTCGATTTGGTTTGACCGGTTCACTACGTGATTCGGTCCGGTCGACCCTGTTTGGTCAGTTCACTCATGCATACAACCCTCTCACTCGGTAACCACAACACCCAACCCGAGGTTCCACTCTTACAACCCAAATCAAGGGTAACTCTCGAGACTGATAGGGTTTCTAATCACTCCGAGTGGCGGTGGCTAGGGTGCACAACAGCAGCGGCACAAGGCAAGGCAGCGACGGCAAGATTTGGGCACGACGGCATGGCACAACAAACAAAAAATGACCAAATGGTCATCACTGACCAAGACCAAAATAAAAACAGATTGGCAAGCACATCTCTGGCTTACCCACACTTACTCACTCGAACGGAGAGGAGAGATCGGCGGCGGAGCTTGCAGTGGCGTAGGAAAATGAAGGGTTTTTGATCTATTTTCTCACAAACGACGGTGGCTACGCAGGACCGGGCACAGGCTGGTTCAAGACGTATCGAGGGACACGATGCTGGGCGCGGTGTAAATCACAGATGACGACGGCACCCTCAGCGGAGGCTCGCCGGAAACGAATAGGAGAGAGAGATTGCTCAAAGGATTTCGAGAGGGAGATGGAAAAGTTTATGGGGAAACAGCTGAGAGGAAAGAAAGAATGGCATAGGAAAGGTTTTATGTTTACCATGGGATTTTAATCCCCTTTAAGAAATTGGTGAAATTGTAGGGGAGGTCCCCGCAATTAGCCCACCCTTATCTCATGGCCCCGAAGTTTATAAGTTTACGTTTTAGACACCGAAATTAGCTTAATTCAATCCAATCTTTAAATTAATTATTTAGGGTTTCAGATACCTAATTCCCAAATCTCTAGGGTTTTGAATTGGGGATTTTAAAATTAAGGTTAGAGTTCCTAATTAAATTTTTAGGGTGGTACAACTACCCCTTAAAAGAAATTTCGACCTCAAAATTTCACACTCAGCGATAAATTCTAAAATTAACATATGCGCACTCATACTTCGTCATTTTAAACTATTCAGCTAATAAGGTTAGAATAGGGACTAAAAATATCACAACGATACTTGTTATGTCCTCAAACTCTTCATCATCATAATTACCACGAGCCCCGGTTGCATAAACTAAACCTTGTCGTCTAACCTCAGATTTAGCCGATCTAACTCCCTAAGAAGGTATATCTCTACTAACAGTACCAGATGCAGTTGACCTATTCTGCTCTCTACCTCTAGGAGGTACCTGAACTGGCGCCTGTGTCTGACTCTGCACAACTGAACCAGTATGTTATCGCAGACAGTCATTGAGGAAATGATCAAGGGAACCACATCTGAAACAAGCTCCATTCTTCTTTCTACACCCCCACCATGCCATTTCTTACAATAAGTACACTGAGGCACATAATAAGAACCTATCGATCCACCGATACTACCTGTCAGAACTGCCAAAACGGCTGGTCTCGTTCTCTGGCTACCCTAATGGTCGAGTTCCTCTCTAGCTCTCTTGTCAGTATAGTCCACTGAACCCTGCTGAACACCCAGAGCTGGTTATTTCTTGCTCTAATCCCTCTCTTGCACTGTTTGACTTTGAGCAAGTGTCTCCATCCTCTCTACTGTCTTAGCTCGATCCACTAACTCACTGAACAGCTTATCTTTAAACGGAGCCACTTTCTCCCGAATTGGAAAACGTAGGCCCTTAAAAAACTCCCTACATCTATCTTTCTCTGTGTCCACCAACTCAGGTGCATATCGAGACAATTCCACGAACCGAACCTCATAAGAAGATATTGTCATGCCCTCTTGCTTAAGGTCTATGAACGCCTAACGACGATCAGCTAAATACTGCTCACCCACGTAACAGTTTTAGAATGCATGTTGAAAGTTCTCCTATGACATCTAATCGGCTGGCATCAATCTCCGCTCAGCCTTCCACCAACATTGTGCTTCACCATGCAGCAGTGAAACAACCAACTCTCAATTTCTTATTAGCAGGATATTTCATCTCCTCAAAAAGCCTCTCAAGATCCTTCATCCATAACTCAGCATCAGATGGGTGTTCATCAGATACACCCGAGAATACTCTCATCCCAGCACTCAGGAATACTGTAGAGATAGGCTTCCTCGATATCTCTGATTGGTCACGAAAGTACCGCAACAACTTTCGGTTAACGGTAGCACTATCCAGCTCAACGGTCTCACTGTCATCAGAATCCAGCAAGTCCTCACCAGGTATCTGTTGATCTTGAGCATCATCATCACCAAACTGTTGACTCACAGTCCATTGTCCCTCAGGTGGCAGGGCCCCTCCCGGATTTTGCATCTCCTTCTGATCGTCCGTATGATCAACAACAGGTGGCGGTTCACTAGATGCAGCCGCTGTACGGCCTCGACCTCTAACCGAAGCGAGTCTAACACTCCTACGGGGTGGCATAGTCTCTATCTACAAGAGTAAGAACCTAGATATTAGAACTGATACAGGAGTCTCAATTTTTTTAAAACACGCTTTAAAATAATAAATAAAAAATCAATTATTTAGAAAAATTCCCATTTACCCAAAACATTTATTATGCATGCAAAAATAATTTTTAGTTTAAAATTTCATGTGAGCCTCACAGTCTGAGGGTTGAACTTGGCTCTGATACCACTAAATGTAACCCCTAAACCTGGCCAATAAGAAAAATGTCGAATTTAGAAAGTCGCTTTTGAAAACTTTACCCTCAACAGACCAATTTTATCTTTATTAAATCGTTTAACCCTTTTGAACAAAATACTCTAAAAATAATTATCAATCATCATATAATTAATTACCAAAAATTATAATAACATATCCGGATTTAAAATAAAACATGCATACAGAAAATATTCCAAAATCCCAAATAGTCTCAAGTCTAAATTACAATCTAAATCTGATAAAATATAATGAAAATAATAATAATAACTTGAAAACTGTGGTTCGTACTGATGTGGAAATAAACTGAATACGCAAGAGGTCCTCCGAGTACAAATCGCCTAGAGTCAAATATCTGAAAGGTAAACTATAGGGGAGTGAGCTATTGTGCCCAATATGTCTCTAAGTGCAACAATCAAAAACAAAGTTTTTCTCAAAAATATCACAAGGAAAAACATGTCATGTTAGAACTGATACAAGAGTCTCAATTTTTTTTAAAACACACTTTAAAATAATAAATAAAAAATTGATTATTTAGAAAAATTCCCATTTACCCAAAACATTTATTATGCATGCAAAAATAATTTTTAGTTTAAAATTTCATGTGAGCCTCACAGTCTGAGGGTTGAACTTGGCTCTAATACCACTAAATGTAACCCCTAAACCTGGCCAATAAGAAAAATGCCGAATTTAGAAAGTCGCTTTTGAAAACTTTACCCTCAAAAGACCAATTTTATCTTTATTAAATCGTTTAACCCTTTTGAACAAAATACCCTAAAAATAATTATCAATCATCATATAATTAACTACCAAAAATTATAATAACATATCTGGATTTAAAATAAAACATGCATACAGAAAATATTCCAAAATCCCAAATAGTCTTAAGTCTAAATTACAATCTAAATCTAATAAAATATAATGAAATAATAATAATAACTTGAAAACTGTGGTCCGTACTGATGTGGAAATAAACTAAATACGCAAGAGGTCCTCCGAGTACAAATCGCCTAGAGTCAAATATCTGAAAGGTAAACTATAGGGGAGTGAGCTATTGAGCCAAATATGTCTCTAAGTGCAACAATCAAAAACAAAGTCTTTCTAAAAAATATCACAAGGAAAAACATGTCATGTTAAAAACATAGTGCACGAGATGATGCTAATATATAGTCTTAATACCCAACTAAAAACGCCAATCACATTGGTGGCAAAGCCAACCGATCACAGTGGAGGTAGTTCTCCTAAACCTCTCACCCCTTATTTTTCCATTCACAGTGTGGTCAAACCACTCTTCCTCCGTACAACCCACCCCATGCATGATAAAATAATATTTATGAACACAGTCTCAACATAGTATATCGTACTAAATACGAGGAACACAGTTCAAAAATTCCGACAATCTCATAAATCACAGTATCATAGTATGCATGACATCTAAAATCACAGTAAAATCTCAACACAGAAAATAGTCATGCAAAGTTTGTAAAACATTTTACAGAATATAGCACAGACAGAGAACACACCTCTAGCGGCCAAAGCTGTAACGTCGATGCTGACGCCTCCTACGGTTTGAACTAGCGATAGGTCTAGCTGAGTCATAACCTACGAGGTAGAGTTCTAAGTTAAATTCACATTCTAACGTAATTATTACTATGCCACCTAACTGAACGATGCTAATAACTCATGTGTATTTCTCGCAGAAGGTGCAGAAGCATGCTGAATAGGAGATGGATGAGGTAAAATATCGTCCTCGGAATCAATGTCGTTTGAAACAAAGAAGTAAATCTTATTAGATTTCTTACACAAATTTTTAAATTCCTCAAAAAATAGATTACAACTAGCAAAACTATCAATTCGGGTTCGAATTTGGCGAAACGGGCTGCAAAATTGAACTTAAAACGTCGAAAAAGTCAAAAATAGGTTGGTTAAAAAAGTCAACGGTCAGCGTTGACTTTGACATGTCAATTCAACGCAAACGTCGTCATTCCACAGGTCAACGCTAATATAATCCCACATGTCAATGCTGACGTCATCTTCCCTAGTTCATGCTGACATCATCTCAAGTCACGGGTCGGGTTACGAGCAAACCCGGTTCGAATTTCTTTGACCGGTTCGCTACGCGGTTCGGTCCAATCGACCCGGTTTGGCTGGTTCACTCATGCATACAACCCTCCCACTCGGTTTGGCTCAGCAGACCAGCCCCCCAAACCCTTGGCCATTCGAATGGCCCAAAAACTGGGCTCACTCCCACACGAGCCCAACCGATAATCCACAACACCCAACCCGAGGGTCCACTCTTACAACCCAAATCAAGGGTAACTCTCGAGACTGCTAGGGTTTTCAATCACTCCGAGTGGCGGCGGCTAGGGTACACAACAGCAGCGGCACAAGGCAAGGCAGCGGTGACAAGATTTGGGCACGACGGCATGGCACAACAAACAAAAAAATGACCAAATGGTCATCACCGGCCAAGACCAAAACAGAAAAAGATTGGCAAGCACATCCCTGGCTTACCCACACTTACTCACTCGAACGGAGAGGATAGATCGGTGGCGGAGCTTGCAGTGGCGTAGGAAAACGAAGGGTTTTTGATCACTTTTCTCACAAACGGCAGTGGCTAGGCATGACCGGGCACGGACTGGTTCAAGAGGTCTCAAGGGACACGGTGTCGGGCGCGGTATAAACCACGGAATACGACGGCACCCTCAACGGAGGCTCGCCGGAAACGAATAGGAGAGATATAGAGGTTGCTCAAAGGATTTCGAGAGGGAGAGGGAAAAGTTTATGGGGAAACGGTTGAGAGAAAAGACTAGCTTTTGGCAAACAAAGGTTTGAGATGAAAGGTTTTAGGTTTACAATGGGATTTTAATCCCTTTAAAAAATTGGTGAAATTGTAGGGGAGCTCCCCGCAATTAGCCCGCCCTTATTTCATGGTCCCGATGTTTATAAGTTTACGTTTTGGACACCGAAATTAGCTTAATTCAATCCAATCCCCAAATTAATTATTTAGGGTTCCAGATGCCTAATTCCCAAATCTCTAGGGTTTTGAATTGGGGATTTTAGAATTAAGGTTATGGTTCCTACTTAATTTTTTAGGGTGTTACATTTTCCTCCCTCGTTTTTTATGTTTTACTTTGATTTTCGTAGTGTTTTGGGTGATTTTGGCTAGTTTGGTTCTATGAGGATCGTATTCTTTCTTGTGAAAACTTTTTTAGTGTTGCCACGAGCTTGTTGGCGTCTCGCCCTCTTGATTTAAAGCTTTGTTTTTAGTTGTGGCGAGAAAACTAAGGTTTGGGGCAAACCAAGGTTTTGCAAAAGCTAGAAAAACTAGCTTTTGGCAAACAAAGGTTTGAGAAACTAGTTTGGGGGCAAACCAAGGTTTGACACTAAAAAGTTGAGTTTTTTTGTTACCTTTAGAATTTTTTAGGTGAAAAAATTAGTTTGGGAAGCCAAACACAACCAAAAACAAGTCGTAGTCTTTTTTTGTAGTTCATTCGATGCTTAGGTAACTGGTATTTCGATTTGGAAAAACCTTCCTCATACCTTTTAGCTCTCGCGATAGTGACCATCATACTCCACGACATTCTTGTTGGCTCTGACATCCCCTTATCCAGTCTTAAGACCGGTTGGTTTCAACAACAATTTTATGTTTTTTCTGTTTCTTTTGTGGCTTGTTTTTCCTGTGTTTTGTTTGTTGTATCTTCTTGTTTGTTTAATAGGAAAGTCTCTTTCATTTAAAAAATATTAAATGTAAATTCTATATATTTAAAAATGAAATATACATAATTTCTTAAAGGCATAATTCTAAAAAAATACCTTATAAGGTTTGAATGAATAGTTATTTTAGCCCATATTTATTTTTTAAAGTAATTTAACTCTCAACGTTTTATTTAAGGTCAAAATGACCTCTCTGTAGATGAAAAATGTTAGTCAACTGACGATAAAAAACTTAAAATTACTTGGCAGAATGACACGTCAGAAGAAAAATATTTTACATTTTATACATTATTTGAAATTATTTTTTAACTCATGTGCCATCCTGTAAGGTCAGTATAACTGTCTATATGACACCCCTATCACGGTGTGCACTGCCATATAGATTTGTCATGTTATTTTAAGCCATTTACCGTCAGTTTAATAATTTTTATCCACATATGAGTCATTTTGACCCAAAATAAAATATTAAGAGTTAAATTATTTAAAAAATATAAGTTAAAATGATTATTCAATTAAATATTATGAATATTTTTTAACGTAATGTCTTTCTTAAACTATCAAACCCCTGCTTCTTAGGTTCATTCATTGACCATCCCCAATAAACTTTTTGGTTGTTAGTTTTTTTTTTTAATGGTAATCCCACATTAGAACCAAGAAAAAAAATCAATCAATAATGGATCCTGAGTAGCATCAACAACAGTAGCACTAGTGGGCGTGGCAGCAACACCACGAGCGAGGTCTTCATTTGTTTCACTTCACGCCTTTCGTCTTCTTCCTCGATGAAAATTCCTTCAAAACCAATCCCCAGCCCCGCTCGTTCTTCCCAAATCTCTCTCTCTTCGTCGTTCAGCAGGAGGCTAGGAAGTAGTGGTAGTATGAAAGGTGGTCAAGCTTCACCCATGTTCCCCGCAACAACCAATGGCAAAAAAAGAGGCGGCGGTTTCGACAACCCCGAGCCGTCTTCCCCAAAGGTCACTTGCATAGGTCAAGTCAGGGTCAAGACTAAGAAACAGGGCAAAAAGTTCAGAGCTTGTAGATCTAAAAGAAGAGAAGTCAGTTTCAGGAAAGTGGATCACGGCAATGGAAGCAGCAACAGTCTTGAGTCCAGTGGCTCTCATCAAGATTACAACATGGGTCATTTTTTGAGCAGTAACAGTCATCATCATCATCAACAGCAAGAATGCAAGAAATGGGTGCATTTGCCATTGACTATTTGTGAAGCATTGAGGGCGTTTGGGTCCGAGTTTAACTGTTTCTTGCCTTGCAGGTCTTCTTGTCTGGCTAATAACCAAAGGGATAATAACAAAGAAGGGAAAACGAGAGGATCTGGGAATGGAAATGGGAGGTCTTCTTCTTCATGTTGGCTTGTGGCGGTTCAAGAAGGGGAAGGGGAAGAGAGGGAGATTGAGTTGGTTGTTGGAGGAGAAGATGATGATGAGAGAAGGGGAAGCCAAAGGAGACATGTTTTTGAAGATATTGAAATCAATGATTTTGTTGATGAAAACATTGGTGATGATGAAGATGAAGCTAGGGTGAGTATCTGTATACCACCTAAGAATGCTTTGTTGTTGATGAGATGTAGATCTGATCCTGTTAAAATGGCTGCCCTTGCTAATAAGTTCTGGGAAACTCCACTCCCTAAACATGAACATGAAGAAGACGAAGAGGCTGGAAATGAAAGTGAAGAGAATCTGGAAGAACGACAAGAGGATACTGTGGAAGCTGAAATGGAACATGAAGAAGTGAGTGAAATGTTTGTTACTTGTGAAGCAAATGAAGAACAAGAAATCCCAGAAGCTGAAACAGAGGTTGAATCTGTTTTGCTGAAGGATGAAAGTACTGAAGTTGGAGAAGAAACAAGTGTAGAATGCCAGTATCAAGAACATGAAAATGAAGTGGAAGAAACCCAGCAAGAATCAACATTAAAAGAACAGATTTTGACTGAAGTTTCACTTGATGATGTTGAAAAATCACCCATTGAAGAAAACGAACCCGCCATTGAAGACCTGCAACAAGCTGAAGCTGAAGAAGAAGAGGAAGAAGGTGAAACAACCCAAGAAAGATCCGAACTTGGGAACCCGGAAACCCGAGAACCCGACCTGGAAAATGAGTCAAAGGAGGGTGAAAGTCAAGAGACGTTATTGCCAGACTGTTTACTGTTAATGATGTGCGAGCCGAAGCTGTCAATGGAGGTATCCAAGGAGACTTGGGTGTGCAGCACGGATTTCATCAGATGGTTACCGGAGAAGAGGAAACAACCGGTGGTCAAACAAAAGGACGGCGGAGATGAACCCAAGAGAAGAATCAGCGTTGACTCTAATCCTCGTCCTATCTTTTTACAGCCACCAAGGTCTTCTTGCTCTTTCCCGGCTGCTCCGCCGATGGATACGGCGGTTGCTTCTTCACCTAATGGAGCTGGCGGCGGCGGCGGGTCTACGACTAGTACGAAAGACCACAAGGTTGTTGGAGGTAAGGGGTATGAGTCGTTTGCGCTCACGCGCTGCAAGTCTGAGCCGAGGAGGCCGTCGGCTAAGCTAGCACCCGATGCTTGCTTTTGGAAGAATCGGAAGCTCGAGCCGACTTCACTTGGAGTTGGCGCTGCTGGAGTTTGGTTTTGATGAGCCGGGTTCGGTAAATAAATAGTCAAAGAGGTTAAAAAAATATATATTTGTAATAACTGATAGGTACTTGTACGAGTAAATGTTGTAGTTTTTTTTTTGCTTTTTAGTCCTTTCTGAAAAGTAAAATTATCTTTGGGGTTGTTCTTTTTTCCTTTTTTTAGTGCTCTAGCTTAATAGCTTTGCTCTGTAAATTAATTTTAATTGAAGCAAATTCTTTTCTTTTACCCCTTATTTTAGGTTACAGTAAGTAAAACTGTAAAAAGCTCTAAAACTGTTGAATTTTGGGGTAACTTATTTTGATTTTGATATTTGATGAATTATTGGGGTGAAGGATTTGCATGTTACCGTCAGCTGACAAAGGTCCACCAATTGTCAAATTCTGAACCATTAGATTTGATGAATTGGGCGAGACAATGAAAAAGCTATGGTTAAACAAATGATTTGATACAATGTTCAATTTTGATCATTGATTTTTTAGTCCACGTTGATTTGATTTAATCATATTTTTTAATTTAGTTTTTAGAAATTAAACTTTTAATTATTTTGATGGTGTAATGTTCTGATATTGTATCATTCTGTCGTTTGTAAATTTTAAAATAAATATTTTTTTATAATAAAATTTAAAGAAACAAGTTTTAGAATGGGCACATATATAAATTTTAGGGTTTAAATCGAGGGAAATTATTTTTGGATGGTCTAGCACATATAGATTGAATTGAGATTTTTTAAGATAAATATTATTTATTTTTATTGGAAACCATTTGTTGAGTTAAGATCGAGATAAATTATTAATTTAAACATTAAATATTATTCTATTATTTTTAAATTTTAAGTGAATACCATCATATTTTTTAATTATTTATCGTAAATATATATTACGTACAACATTTTTAATAATTAGAGCTTTTGAAATTTGGGTTTGGTTAAAAGAAGTTTTCAAGTTTCTAATAATTTAGAGTTGGAGAAGGATCTTGTCAAGTCATGGTCCTTCAAGGTCCACACATGTTCTAATTTGTTAGGATAAGATCTGAAAGTAGGAAAAGTTGGCAATTGTTTTAGAAAAAATAAATTATAATTTAAAAATAAAAAATACATAAATAATCATATTCAAATTTTAAACCATCAATTCGTCTAAAAATTTAAATTTTAAATTTTAAATTTGATTAAATTAATTTAAATTAAAACTATATATATATATTAAAACTATGTAATTACAATTATAACAGTGGAATGTGTACCAACAATGTTAGTCTAAATGGTAAGTATTTTGATATTGTTTAAGTATCATCGCTCAATTTTAATCGATTAAAAACTTTATATGATGTAAGAGAATTTTATCTCTAAAGACTTATCTTATTAAAATTATAAATTAAAACTATAAAAAAATCATATAAATCTAAAATTAATTTTAATCAAATTTTTGTATTTATTTAAAAAAACTCAAATCCTACATTTTTAACCCTAAAAAACTAAACCCCACGCTATAAACCCTGAACTCTAAATTCTAAACACTAACCTTAGATTTTTAAACCTTACAACCTAAGCCCCTAAACCTTAAACCCTAAACTAAAATCCTAACATCTAAAAAAAATTTAAAATTCGTATATGATTTAAAAAGTTTTAAAACTTTTATGTATTTTTATTGAAAATCTATTTTCGCCCCATAAAATTTTATAAATTCACCTCGATATAAAAATTTATTTTTAAATTAGTTAAAGCAAAATTTTGAGAACCAAGAGAACAATAAAACAATAGTGAAACGTGATTTCGTGAACATGGAACTTCAAGATTTCCAAGGCCTCAATTTTGCTACCGAGCTTCAGGCGGCATTGGTCAAACATATAATCGATTAAAAATTCTATACGATGTAAAAGAATTTTGTCTCTCTCTGTCTAACTTAATTTAAATCAAGATTATATATATATATGGGATTCAGTTTTATGGTGTAAAATTCATTTAATTTTATACTAATTTATAGTTATTGGTTGAGTGAAATGGATGGATAAAATTAATAATAGAAAAATGGAAAAATCATCAATTGAAAAAAAATAAAAAAAATAATCTTAGCTATTTATTACTATCATTCAAATGTTTAAAAAATATAAAAATAATTAAATTTTATATAATATAATTGGATCCTAAACTATATGTTTATATATATATATATATTATAATCCTCACATTTACTCATGACGTGAATCAAGAAATGACATGATTTATCATGATGAAACTAAAAAAATTACTTTGGTCTTATTTTTGTTTACTTGTGTTCAGATTTTTTTTTGACCCAAACGGACACATGATTCCTCTTGAAAAATTTTGGTTTAATTATAAAATAAGTGTTAAAATTATATATTTTTTATAATAGATGTCTAAAATTTATTTGGATGAAATAAGTGTTTTAAGTTTTTTTTGTAAAAATAGGTATTTTAACATTTACTTATTTTTAATCAAAAAAAATTTTACACATATTTGATTTAAAAAAACATAACTCAAATACTTATTTTATAATTAAATCAAAAACTTGAAAAAAAAAAATAAGGTATCCCCACATGTGAATCATGCCATGCAGAGTCATCACCAAATTTCAAGACGAGGAAGTTAGTGCTCACCCTAACTCTCTACATTTTTGTTTAATGATAACAGAGATTTTCAGCCTTTTTGGCAGCCCATGTTTGCCTTCTCCACCATGGGACTCCTTCCTTTCCTATTTTTTTAAGGTAAGGACAACCACCAAGTTTCAATAAAAATCCACCAAAGGTTGTTCACTTTTATCATGCTGTCTTATACTATGATTTATAATCTAAGTCACTTGAATTCTTTATTTCTTCATAATATTTCTACATCTTATTTGTGCTGAGATATTCTTTTAACATATTGTTGTAATTACAAGATAATTGTATTCGTAAATTTTAGTGTTTTGTTAATGTATATGTTGTACAAACAAATTGCTCGAATTTAAATCAATTAAAGATAAAAATATAAAAACATATATAAGATAAGCAGCTTATTTCTATGATTTTAGTGGTCTAAGAACGAATAAAATTCGGAATCATGGAAAAAAATTAAATTTTAAAAGTGGACTCTTAATAATAAGTATTGGGAAAAAATTGACCCCTAATAAGAAGTATTGAAAAAAAATAACCTCTAATAATAAATATTAGAAAAAATAGATCTTTATTAGGCATTAAAAACCAATTAAACTCTAATAAGTATTAAAAAAATTAGACCCTTGATAGGTGTCCCTCCTGCCCCAGCGAGGATATGAAGATAAGGTATGGAAAAAACTTATTTAACTATTTTTTTAATGGAACAAACCACACAAAAAAAAAAAAAAAATATCATAAAGATAAATTCTAATCGTTTGATAAAGACTAAGATTTTTTTGAAAATTGCAATCAAATTCCAATACTAAAAATAAATACCATCCGTTTTTTACAAAACAACACAGTTGTAGTTCAACTAATTTTCTTATTGCTAACTTATAAAACCAAATATATAATTATAATTAATATATATTCGTATTGGGTATTCGGATAACATAATTAGAGCTATAATATTATAATGTAACATTTTTACGCCTGGGAAACAAATGGTACAGTGCGAGGGATTTGCTTATGCTTATAACAGCAGGCTTTTGTCCCTAATGGGCTACTGGGCTTATCATTTCCATGTTTGGGTTTTAATATCATAAAGTGTAGAGTTAAATAAGATGATTTATTCCACCAAGTTCCCTTAAATTATCCTCTTGAGTTAGGTAAAATTAAACTACATTTTTTAATGCAAAAAGCTGCATTTTTAATCCAAATGAAGACAATGTCCCATACAAGTAACAACTTTATTAATTTATCCGAAACTAAAATAAATCACAACCTGGTTTAATGGGACTCATTCTTCATTTGAAACTCCAACAACAATTTAATGGGTTGGAGCAAAGAATACTTGGATTTAGCTTTGGTCCCAACTGGTTTATTGATCCTGTCTGTTTACCATGTTTTCCTTTTTTACAGATGCCTCAAGTTCCCTGAAACTACTGTCATTGGCCTCGAAAACCATTTTAAGAGAGCCTGGGTTGAAAGAATGATGCAGGTTAGCAGCATCGACCGCAATAGTTATATTCAAACGGTAAAAACATAATAAAGAATTTCATGATTTCATGATTCTCATGTTTCTCGCAGATTGAGGCAAAAGACAGAGGATTATCACTGACGACGATCAACAACACGATAACGGCATCGACTTTCCTAGCGACGACATCGCTAGCATTGAGTTCGCTCATCGGAACATGGCTAGCGGATTCATCTGAACAAAGCCTCATCAAAAACAGCCTTATCTACGGCAACACGAGCTCGTCGATCGGTTCAGTCAAATCCATAACACTTCTCATCTGTTTCCTGGTGGCATTTGGCTCTTTTCTCCAATGCGTTCGCAACTTCGTTCATGCGAGTTTCTTGATTAGCATGCCGAATGCAGATATCCCGGTGAGTTATGCCCAGAAAGCAGTGATAAGAGGCGGTGCTTGGTGGTCAGTCGGCTTACGAGCTATTTACTATGCCACTGTTTTGTTGCTTTGGGTATTTGGTCCGATCCCAATGTTTATTGGCTCTTTGGTCATGGTGCTGGTTTTGAATTGGCTTGATAGAAATGTGACCCCATTGCATCAGTTTGAAGAAGCTAAGTTGATCTCGTAATATGGTTACAAACAGGAACGAACTTAAGATTTTATGTAAGGAGTGCAAATTATTAAAAAATTATATTAAAAATGTAGGAGTGTAAAATTACAAAATTTTATGAGATATGAAATTAAATTATTAATAAAAAATAAAAATAAAATATCTAAATTATAAAAAAATTTAAAAGCTTAAAAGAGTGCGATTGTCCCTCAATACTCATCGGTCCATCTCTAATTACGAAGCTCATTAAAAAGTGTCGTGCAATAGCTGGTCGAGTTATCGAACATCGTTATAAATTAGATCCAAATCTAAGATGTGACGTTGTGATCATTATTATATGATTTTCGAATCATAAAATATTTTGATTTATCATCGGTTCTCCTTTTTTGTTGCAAGTAAGAGTATATTTACTTAAGGGCCAAATTATTCATTTAAATTTATGGTTCAATATTTAAGAAAATTTACATAGATATATTAGATATGCACGCGTAAATTGTTAAAAAGAAAAAAAAATATGTACGTGTAAAATATAAGATTTGGTACAATGACAATGCACATTGTTATCTAATGATATAACTCGTGGTCGGACCTTGAAGATGACATTGTTGAAAGGGAGTGTCACGAATCTCAAACATGAACCATAAAATGAACATGTAATTTACCCAAAAAAATATAAGCTTAATTTAGGCTCTAACATTCAAAGTATGAGTTCCATTCAACTTATATTTACGTATATCCTTTATAATTCATACGATACGAAAATTAAACATGCTATAAAATAATATAAATATTAAAAATATATGTTAAGATATTTATATATAGAAATTTAATAAAATAAATATATATAGTTTTATTGAAAGAAGTGTATAATTATTATAAATAAATAGAAATTATATATTTTTAATAAATAAAAATAAAACGGGTGGGTCACAACTCACAATTGGGGGTTGAGAAAAATTTTCTCTAAAAGGGGAAAAGGGAAGGCCAAGGTCCACCAATGGGCTCCATTATGTTTAACCACTATTTGGACAACTACGTATTGTATTTGGATTCATGGCATACATCTATAAACAAGAGGATTACTATAATCTTCCATATTTTTTAACAAGAAAAAAAAAACCAATATTTTTTAAAAATGATAAGTATTACAAATATTAAAAAAGTATAAAAAAAAATAAATATACAAACGTATTCAAAAAACCCACATATCATAAAATGGATTAAAATTGTCAAAAAGATTGAAAGACTAATATAAAATCAAATAAAATTGTGAGATCTGACAAAGCAAAGCACGTAAAATAAAATAAAAAATTAGAAAAAAAGAAAATATTCAAAAAAAATGATAATACTTATTTATAAGGATAAATTAAAACTGCCATGAAAAAGTTAACTAAAAAATATATAAAGTTAAAAAAGTAATTAAATCATAAAAATTAAGAAAATTAAGGCTTAGTTTCACTAATTTTAAAATTGAAGGGTCTTAAAAGTGATTAAACCAGAAAAATGAGGGGTCGTGACTTAAGTTCATTAATTTTAATTAAAGGATCTTAAAAATAATAAACCAAAAGTTTTTGAGAGGAGCAAAGACTTAATTGCAAAGGTTTTGAAACTATCAATGACCTAAAAATAATTAAACCATTCAAAGATAAAATTAAAATAGCGATTTTAAAAAATCATCAAGTTTTTTCAAGTATTTGTCATTTCCCTCTTACATTTGATAACAAATTTTCTTAATTTAATTGTTTTGAAAAATAAAATCAACGATTTTTGTAGCCATAAACAATACTCGTGAAGAAGAAAAAAAATTTGAAAAATAAACATAAAATGAAAATAGCGGTTTTAATCTTCCATTTCATTATGTGTGCTTTATACTTACATTCGATACATATTTGATTAATGTAATTGTTTTGACACGATTTTTTTGGCTCATAATCAATAGTTTTCGTTCCTTAATTCGAAAAGATGGTACGATTGATTTTAGGCTTAAATGAAAAATAAGTGCCTAAAGTATATTATTTTTGAACTTTAGGTGTTTAAAATATTTTTTGTAAAAATAGGTGCCTAAAGTTTTAAAAGATTATAATTTTAGGTGTCCGAAAACTCAAGTTAACCAATAAAAATTGACACGTGTCATTTTTAATTTCTTTAAATTATTTTTAATAATTTAAAATTTTATAAAAAATCTTGAAATTTAAAACTTTTTAAAATAGTGCCAGGGCATTGATGAAAAAAAATCCACCAGAAAAAACGAATGAAGAGGATCATGTAAACGTTGCGTGTATAATAGCTAGACGCAAATTAACTGTTTTGTACTAATCTTTGTTTGTATCATACGTGTCAAAATGCTACTTGTTAATAACATGAAGATAAAGACAAATCAACCACGTGGATGATATTTGTTGGTCAATACTAATCCAATTGGAAGTGATAGTTTGTCCAATTTGTTTTTTGATTTGAACATTTTTGTTTTTTTCTTCTTTTTTAAATTAAATTTTATTTGTTCAAAAATAATATTCTAATAATATTCATATCATGTTTTCTTAAAAAAATGGATAATGATTTTTAACAATTTAACATAAAATTATAACTTTTGAAACTTTAGACATCTATTTTAAAAAAAAAAACTCTAGGCACCTAAAGTTCAAAAATAGTATAATTTAGGCACTTATTTTTCATTTAAGCCTTAATTTTATATTATTTCTATGTAGTATCTGCACACAAAAAATATTATTTCTATGTATTATTATGTTTTATTTTTCTAGTATCATACTTTTGTATATGAATTTCTTTTAAATTTTATATAATTTACTTTTTTATGAATAATTTTAAGATAATTATAATTTTTTAACCTTTTGATAAAACATATACATCTAACATATTACAGATAAAATTACTTGAATTTAAATCTTCTAAATGAACACTATTTTTTTTATTGTAACCACTCATTTGGTTCACATTTTACATAATTTATTATAATTATAAAAAATATAGTTTTAAATTGGGCTTATCTATTAAAATAAAAATTTTAAAAAAAGTTTTATTAATTATTAAATTTTGCTTGTATTTATTAGACGCAAATTAACGTTTATTTATAATTTTTTAAAAATTTAACTGTTTTGTACTAATCTTTTTTTGCAGTACACGTGTCAAAATGTTACTTGTTAATAAGATAGAATATAAAGACAAATCTATCACGTGGGTGATATTTGTTGGTCAATACTAATCCGATTGGAAGTGATAGTTTTGTCCAGTTTGTTTTTGTCACACAACTCTTTTTTCTTCTTTTCTATATTATATATAAAAAAAAAAATTCTCTGAACCCCACAATATTCCAATATAATCATATTGTTTTCTTTAAGAAAATACTTTTTTTATTTAAGAATGTTCTCCATATATTTAATAATAGTAAGAAATTATACGTTATTTTATTAAATTAAGAGGTGTTACATTCTCGAGATAAATGTTGAGGTTTGTGCTCATATAAGATAAAACAACATTAATATTTTTGATCACTAAGTCAATTAATGGATCTAAAAAATTAACACATTTAATTGTGTCTAATTATGATTTTTTTGCCTCTGATTTGTTAAAATTATTAAGTTTGTCCCTTTTTTTCTCTAATTTGTCCTTCTATTTTACAAAAAAACTGAAAATTTAATACAATTAGATAAAATTGTTAAATTGCATGTTAAATTGCTAACCTAAAAATTAGTAATTTAACGATTTATATGTAGTGAATTAGGGATAAAAATGATAAAAAAAAATATACACCACAAAAATAGTAAAAAAATATCGGGTCAAATTCACAAGTTTACTAAAAATGAATTAATATATTATATTTTTAAAGTACAAAACCAAATTATAACGAATTAAAATAAAAATGATTAACTTCTTAATTGTCGAATAAAACAACAAAATTCAGACCTGTAATTTAATCAATATAATGATGTTGATGGAATTTAATTAGAAAATATTGATAAAAAGCCCTTTTGATAGATCCGATTAATTATTTTGAGATGACAAATAATATTCAAATAATTATAATATACTTTTTTGTTATGTTTCGTAATATTAAACGATTTTTAATTATTTTATTTGTATTAAAATATTTCAAATATAATAATTATTATCTTAAATAAATTTAGTTAAAAGTTTACAAATTTAGATTTAAAATGCCATAAAAATAAAATGAGTATGATACAAATATATGAACATATCAAAATATACGTAAAATAAATTATTAACATGTAAAAATATACTACTACGTAATCACATCAGAATAATTAAATACTCTATTTGTTCAAATAAAATTGTTACTTTTGTGTTTTAAAATTGAAATTATTAACATATAAAAAATATATATTCGAACCTTGGGTTCAAACAACATAGTTTACATTGTGTATGTGTGTTCTTAAAAGGCTGGGAGTAAAGAACGTATACTACTACGTAATCACATCAGAATAATTAAATACTCTATTTGTTCCAATAAAATTGTTACTTTTGTGTTTTAAAATTGTCACACTCAAATTGTCACTTTGAAAAACTCAACAACTTTTACAAGATAAATTTACTTTTCTATCCTTTTTAGTTTTCCAACAAAAATAAAAGGTAACTTTTTAAGGGCAAACTTATTATTTAAATTATTTTACACTACACAATTTTTTGCTAAAATTCCGTAAAAAATCAACATGTGACATTATAAGTGGGACGGATATATTACACATGAAAATAATGAGAACTTAGCATAAACACCCAACTCGGTCTAAATTGAATGATCATGAGAAAATTATAAATATATATTAGCAAATAATTATGACAAATTATAAGAATGATGAATCAATCATTCTTTTATTTAAATAATAATAAATGGCATGAAAAATACCACAAACTTTCAATTTATACCAAATTCAAACTTATTAGCGGGCAACCTATCAATGGCTTTCAAAACCAATTTCTGGTTTAACATTAAATGCGAGATTACTAATTAGGTTATAAATAATATGCATATGGGTTGAATTCTAAAAAATATAATTTAAAGAAGAATTAGTAACGTAATACCATTTCAAATTGATTTAAGTAAATAGAAATTGAGGTTGAAAATATATCAAATTTCTTGAAAAATTATGTTTTAATTTATTAAAATTTGATCCCAGTATAAAAATCCAATTTCATCCGGGGATTGAATTTTGTTCCAACCATTAAAATTTATAGAAATTCAATTTCATCCGGGGATTAAATTTTGTTCAAACCATTAAAATCAAGTGAGATTTAGACAAATATCTAAAATAATTCGAGGTTAATTATATAAATAGTCAACCCTTTTTCATTAGATTTCCATTCAGTTTGATTTGATTGATACATTTATCTAAGGATTGTCGCTTGCCGCATGTAGAAATCTTCGGTTTTTTTATGTCATCACATTAAAAAAATTAGGTTTAGGGTTAAGATTTAAGATTAAAATTCAGAGAATTAAGTATAAAGTATATTTTAAGATTTAAGATTTAAAATTTAGGATTAAAACTTAAAATTTAAATTTTTTATGTTAAAACATAGACAAAGGGGCAAATGATTTTTTTTCTCCAATATATACAATGATTTTAGCTTACAAGTGCTTATGCTGGCAATGCTATCAAAAAAGAATAAAAAACATTGGATGCATTTTTTTATTTGTATTTATATTTATAATAATACAATACACATATGATATAATATAACATAATATAATATTCAGAGCTTTTTTTTTTTACGAGTAGCGTGTTTATTTAAACATTATTATTATTATTATTATAGTATTTTTTCAAGTGTGTCGCCTCCGACGATAGTATTGATATTGTTGCTTGATTTATTTTTGTTTTTAATTTCAAATAAGAATCTTTTCTATTTTGAATTTAGTTTTTGCACACCTCGTTGTTTTTAATTTGCTGGCCTTGTGGCATGATTGTTATCTGTCTTGTGGTATAATTTTTTTTTTATATTTATGGTAGTCTAGCATTTGTATAATAATCATCACGGTGTATTCCCTAATCAAAAAAGATATATAGCCTATTATGATTAGAACTATTTTTTGGTATTTAAACAATGCAATTAGAACGGTTAAAGGAGTAATATACAAGATTTATTTATTCGATCTCCATTTTATACATTAATGTAACATCTAATTGAAGGGACAGAGATTTCATGATGATTCTTGAGTTATCTATAGAATATTCATAACATATTAAAGAGAATATCCAATCTTAAAATTTATACACCAATCAAAAAAATTATAGTGTTGTTTTTATGTTCCGTGCAAAGGACCAAAATAATTTTAACGTGTGGTGAAGACTTCTCTTACCAATCTTCTTTAAAACTCGCGTCTCTCGCTCTCTCTGTTTATTTGTCTCCATATCTGATTGCCTTTGCAAACTCTCAGTTCATTGAAGAATCCAAAACAAAACAACACCAAATTGTTAAAAAAAAAGAATTGAAAACCATGGAGAATGGAGCTCTGAACCAAGAAATAGAAACAGTTTCAACAATCACAATCAAAGGCATACTCAGTTTGTTAATGCAAAATGTTGACGAAAACAACTGCAAGAGGTTGATTTCTCTGGGTATGGGTGACCCAACTGTTTATTCTTGCTTCCATACCACTCATGTTGCTGGAGAAGCTGTTGTTGAAGCTCTGAAATCTGATAAGTTCAATGGCTATTCACCCACTGTTGGACTTCCCAAACCAGAAGGTTAAATTTCCCATCTTTGTTTAATGGTTTCCAGATTTTAATTGCATGGTTTTTTCTTCTTTGTTTAATGCATGGATTTGAGAGTTTATTCGGGGTTTTTTGGTGGTTTAGTTGAATTTTGATTCTAATTTTATTATAAATCTGTTTCATTGTTGAATATTTTTCATGTTTCATTAAATTCTGATTGTTTTCTGCAAACTTTTTGATGCTTAATGTTTAAGTTGACAAAGTTTTGTTGTCAAAGATAATTGAAATTATTCATTTTTTATTCTTATTTTTCTCAATTAGTTGCATTAAAAATCTGGGGCTTCTGGAATCCTTCATATGTCTAAGTTCTATGTTAATTTTTACAGTACATGAATAATTTCAAATCTCAAGTACTTGCCTAGCTTTAGCTTTAATTTCATACTTGTCTTGGATTTAATGCAATCTAGAGCTATTACTTTGGTTAATTCTCTTGTATTTGCTGGGTTTTTTCTTCTGAAGATTGATGCATTGGAAAGCAAAAAAAAAAAATTCTTGAATATATTACTCGAACTCGGGTGTAACTGTCCGAAATGAGTATGTTGAAAATGAAGAGTGGGATCAACATAGATATTTTGTACTCATTTTGTGCTTGTTTTTCACATTTTTAACAGGGCAATTGCAGAATATCTCTCATCTGATCTTCCTTATAAACTGTCATCTGATGATGTTTTCATCACATCTGGCTGCACACAAGCTATTGATGTTGCATTGGCGATGCTTGCTCGACCAGGTGCAAACATCTTGATTCCAAGGCCAGGATTTCCAATCTATGAACTCTGTGCTACCTTTAGACGTCTTGAAATTCGGTATTTTGATCTTCTCCCCGAGAAAGGCTGGGAAGTTGATCTTGATTTGGTTGAAGAACTAGCAGATCAGAATACGGTTGGTCTCGTAATCATAAACCCCGGTAATCCTTGTGGCAGTGTGTACTCCTATCAACACTTGAAAAAGGTTGGTATGCATCAGGAAAACGGAACTTTTTATATGACCATGTTTGCGTCACGGGCCGAGACTTGAGTGCACGGACCGTGATATGCAGTGGTTTACTGGGAATCTGGGAGAAACTTAACTGTTTGTTTAATGTAATTAGATTGCAGAAACTGCAGAGAAGCTTAAGATTCCTGTTATTGCTGATGAAGTCTATGGGCACCTTGTTTTTGGGGACAATCCATTTGTACCGATGGGAGTTTTCGGATCAATAGTTCCGATCCTAACGCTGGGATCTCTATCAAAGAGATGGATCGTGCCTGGATGGCGACTTGGTTGGTTTGTCATAAATGATCCCTCTGGCATGTTTAGGAATCCTAAGGTCATTTTCTTTCGCATGGATATTAGTATTCTTGATGTTATACAATAATGGACCCTCCACCCGGTACAGCATGTCTGCATCTATTGCTTCTGGTACTTGTCTATTTCAACAATAATGATGCGCATGAAGTTTCGAGCATCATCTATTTCAACGATAATGATGTTATAGGAATGATCTCAGGGGCCTTGAGCATTTAATGTTTATATTCACTTTCACTCCTTACATCCTACAGTTGAAAATCTACTTTGTTGTATGAAATCTGTTTATTATCTCTTTGACACTTTTGTTTCTTATCAGATTATCGAGCGTATCAAAAAGTATTTTGATATTTTAGGAGGACCTGCAACTTTTATTCAGGTATGTGTATATATGGTATCGGCTTGTTTATGGACTAAACAAAATGCATGCATCCTATTGTTGTTCATAAGTGTAGGTACTGACTTGTCCTGGAAAAAGACTTGCTAAACTGTTTAATGGGTTTGAATGTTTCCATTTCGATTTGAGTCTTTATGCCATTACCATAGGTATTCACTATGTTGTTTTAATGGCTTTCCGATGGGTGTCTTAGGCAGCAGTTCCCCGTATTATCGAGGAAACCGAGGAAGTTTTCTTCGAGAAAACTATTAACACACTGAAGCAGGCATCAGATATTTGTTGGGATTTGATAAAGGAAATCCCTTGCATTACTTGTCCCCATAAGCCTCAGGGGTCAATGGCTGTCATGGTAAGGCACTATTATAATTTGCAATCTCTTTTGAAACTTGAAGGATTCGTAAACATGTTTGAGCTAATTTTGTTCATGAATTTCACAGATCAAACTAAATGTTTCCAGTCTGGAAGACATCAGCGACGACATTGACTTCTGTTTCAGGCTGGCCAAAGAAGAATCTGTTATTATTCTTCCTGGTAAGAAACAAATCAAATTTAACATTCATGAACAATAATGTTATCATCAGCATAGTTCCTCCTATCTTTGTAATTTGCAATTAGTCTATCAATGAATCAATTTAGTACTAGGGTTCGAATCATATCATCTATCTAAATGCTACAGCCTTCTTTGTAATGGAAAATCGAGGTCATATAAATCGTCAGGCGATTTAACGAAAAATATTCCGGTGCAGGTACTGCAGTGGGGTTAAAGAATTGGCTTCGAATCACTTTCGCTGCAGATCCACACTCTCTCAAAGAAGCATTAGGGAGGTTAAAGTCTTTCTGCAAAAGGCACAGCAAGCTAATGCAGCAGCCATATTAGAAAAAGTTGAAGCAATTCAAACATGGCGACAAGCCTCATACAGTATACCAGCAAAAATGATTTCTTCTGCCACTTCTTAGATGCCTGTTAATTTATTGTTAACAATACTTAAAACAGATGTTAGATATGGTTTGTTTTATGGAAAATAAAATGTTTATAGATCCCTCTGCAAAGTAGTCTTCTATATGCAATGAAATTGCCCAAGGTTCAAAATTTCTATTCTAAATTATCTGATTCTGAACCCAGAAACATGTCCGACATGGATAGTTTTCGTTTTTTAGTGAAAAACGACCATGTAAACCAACTCTGGTCTCATAGTAGACATGCTTGTTCACAGTCTTACATGGTGAAACTTCATAGGATGATGGTATATGCTTCTGTAGCTAAAATTTAGATTCAGTTTGATGGTGAAGAATATTTTTAATATACATGTATCCATATAATATACAGGAGCTTTAAATGCCTATTTGTTTTAAATTAAGAATCTTTATATTTTTAAAATAAATACTAAAATTTAAAATCACATAAGATCACAATATAAACCTCTTTTTATTAAATAACTAATTAAAAAATTTTCACAATATTTTAAAACAACCTTTGTCTTTATATTATATGATAATAAGACTCCTTAATATTTAAAGTCCGATAACAATTTACCAGTGAACCATTCTAAATGTTTTTTTGAACTACCTTTGTCTTATATATATAGATATTTTCGAATACAAAAGAAAGAAGAAATCTACCATTGTTATTCACGTATAGTACATAAATAGAGTAACTCTTTTTGACATTGGTTTCTTCAAATTTACATGGATTTGCAAAGGCCAATCCTGAAGAAGTAGAGGGTATTTATCGTTTTGCATTTGGAACAAGATAAGATCAGAAGAGATGGAGCCGTAAACGGCAAAAGCTACCTACCTATCTAGGGCTGTCGACCTCCCAATGAGTTCAATTATTCACCGGTGTTTAATGGGCGTATTATTTCTAACAAAAAAAAAAACTTCAACAAACTTAACGACCCATAATATCATAAATCAAATAAATTATCAAGCGAGATTTTATTATCGAACCAAATTTGGGTTCGATAATAAAATTGATATCTTGATAATTTTAATATTATAATTTTAAATGCTAATGCTTAAAGCCTTAATTATAAAATAAATGTCTAAATTGTGTTTTTTTTTTGTAATAATATGACTATACAAGAAAAATTTGTTTTAAAACTCAATTGAATGCAAACTTTATAGATCTATTTTAACCAAAAATAAAATTTTAAACACCTATTTTAGCTTAAAATAAAACTTTAAATATTTATTTTTATATTAAACATTTATTTTAAAAAAATATAATTTAAGCACATATTTTATACTTAAGCCATGCTTAAATCAAAACTCTTGAAACGATTGAACCTAAGATTGCATTAACCAAATAACACAAATTTGGATGACTCAACAGTACTTGGTAAAGAAACTTGTGAGGATGGCCAAAAATGGGAGAAGATGGTTTTGCAATTTTGCCTGTACGGGTAAACTGGTGTCGGAGCAACCTTGACAACTACAAAAAGGAAGGTTACAGATTGGGTAAATGATGAAGAAAAAACAAAGATTTAATGATGAAAGACCTAAGCATGCAAGTTGCAGGCTGCAGATTGATGAGATGATTTGATGTAATCTCAGAATACGAGACATGATATTTCATAACATCAACTGTCACCTTTTCTCTGATCGGTGATGGATGGATGGGATTGATGATGATGCATGCATGCATGCATGCACCTCCTTAATCATCAAATTCTAATTGTTCAAATGTAGGGATGACCATAGACGGATGAAAGGCGATTTTACATTTTACATTCCATACTTAATATTTGTGGGTACAATTTAGAACCCATTAAATATTTTGAAAATTTTTCATCTTTGTATCTACTCTTTTATAAATCTTTGCAATTTTCGATTAATTTATTAAAATAAATATTTAATATTAAAATTTTAAAATTATAAACATAACAATAAATTTAATTTTACTAATAATAGATAAACCATTTTAAAACTATAAAATATAATTAAAATATTAACTATTAAAACATGACAACCTTTATTATCTTTAAAGTAAAATATGTTACTAATAATATATAGTTCCAAATTATGACTCGTTTATTCTAAAAGAAACTAGATTCGATAACCTTTCCAACCATATTAATTATATTTTCTAAATTTACTCGTACAATTTATGGCGAATTTATGAAATCACGGCCATTGTTGTTTTTGGAAAGAATCAACAATTTCTTCTTATGAACTTTGCTCACTTAAAAAAAATTAATAACTCATAATATGATTATTTGGCTTGCCAAGAATCATTTGTTTTACTATGTTTGGCTAGAGTTAAATGGCCGACTGCATAAAAATATAAGGTTCACTTTCTTATTTATATTGTAGAATTTTTGGTGATTTTTCAAAGTCACTACTAAAATTGTTTTATAAGAAATCTACACCAATTTTTATGACACTTCAACATTCAAATATTCATACTTTTTAAAACACGTATCGAAATTGATTAGTGTATTTTAAATAAAATTGGACCGAATCACGTTTACAACGATGTGTATATATCATTTTTTAATTATTTTATAAAATTTAACAATTGGGCCCCAAATTTCAAAATTTATCTATTTGAACCACTATTTAAAATTTTATTATTAATTTTTGTTAAAAATTGATTAAATTCTTTTATACATTGTTTTTATATGTAAATTTTTGAGATCCATGCTGATATTTTTGGGAATTCCCGAAATAATTTATACGGGTACGTTTCGGTTATCTCCACGGTTTGGATATAGCAATCTCTCTCCCCATTTTTATTTGACCTTCGGTGATAGAACTTTCCCATTTAGGGGCTAGTATTAGAAGATTTTAATTATTACTATAGGTTGGTTTTGAATTTGTCGTAATATTATTTACCACCCGATCTATGTTTCAACTTCAAATGTTATTTTGTTTGTTTGCCTTTTTTTTCTTCTATAGGACACCATCATTATTATTAAAAATGTTTTTTATAAGAAATAAACTCTTAATTACCATTGAAAACAAATTATAATTGCTTAGAACAAAGTAAAATATTGTTGTTTAAATTTATTTATGAAATTTTTTTTATTATTTTATTAAAACAAGCATATTAAATACAATTAAAATATTAGAGCCCTTTTTTAGGTCAATTTAAATTCTTAGGATGCTAATCTTTCTTCCCCTATTACTTTTTTTATTTATTTATTTTAATGCAAGATTAAATTAATAATTTCTTATTTTTAATATATATATATATTAAAATGATACTAATAGTTGATGGGTTAATCTTAAACAATAAAATTAAACACATTTTAAAAGTATACAAGTGGGATTTAAATAATATATATTAAAACAAAAATGCTTATTAACCAATTTGGTTTGTTAATGAATATCAATTTGTAATAACTGCACATCTAAATGAGGCCTCAAGAAAATACTTTGATACCTGCTCAGGCTGCTACGCTAAGCCTTTTAATTTCTGATTGGATGATTTTAATTTTAAAATCTTTAGAATGAATAAAAAGTTTCTATTTAAAAAACAAATTTGGGTTTTTAGATAATAAATTTGGAAAATTTTTAAATTTTATAAAAGATTTGTCAAAAGTCAATGCTTAAATCAAAATATAACCATTATTGAAAACTATTAAAATTAATTGAATAATTAAAATATTTTTCAACAGTACTTGGTATATAATAAAGGGTTATATTTTGATAAATATGGGTAAAAGATGGTTTTGCAACCTTTCTTTATGGGTAATTTAAAACCTAAATCTCAAAAAGGCAACCCACAAAACTTACACATCAACCAAAAAAAAAACCCAACGATTTAATGATGAAAGACCTAAGCATAAATCCTTTAACTGCAAATCGAAAATTAAAAGACTTGTTTAGTTTATAAAAGATCATGTATTAAAGTATTTTTTATAATAAAATTAAAATTTTTCTCTGATCGATAACGGATATATGGGATTGATTTTGAACTTATGCATATTTTAAATATATCTGAATAATCAATTAAATATCAAAATGGAATCTTTTTTATGAGTTTGTTTTTTAAAAAAATAATCAAAAATTAAAAAGAAAAAAATAAAAAAAACAAAAAAAGGGGACAGAACACAAATAAGAAACCTGTCCCCAGATGAAATGTCTTTTAGCTGTAATAACTACAAGTCTAATTCACCGACGACTCTTGGCTTTAATTACCTCATCTTTATTCTATTCATTTTATCTTTAAGGAATGATTTACTTTCAGTAAGCTTAATTTTGTTTGATAATGGGATTTTCAGTGAGTAGTGATTAATGTTAATTATAATTATAGTGTAAGGATTATGATGGAAAATGTTTAATTAACTAAAAATAGTAATGTTATGAAAAGTGCTAATTAACTGGTTTTGTTAAAGAATGGAGGAGTAATTACAATGTCACTGTCAAATGCTGAGAATGGAGATATGAAACAGCTTTACCGATTCATGGTGAAAAATCTCATCTTTCTTTCCCCTTTTCCTCTCTTTTCTAAAACCCCAAAGGACTTTACTCTCATAAAAGCTTCTTTCTGTTCCCCTTCCCTTCTTCTTCTTCTTCTGACACTGAGAAAACCTGCCACTGCACCCTTTTCTCACGCACGCATACTCAATCCCCTTTTTTTCTTCACACACAAGGGAAGAGCAAACCGAGAGGTTTCAGAACAGCTCAGAATCTCAGACCCAAGACAAAAAGAAACACAGATTTTATATAATTATTTGCCTTTAAACACCCCCAATATAAACCCTTTCTTTCCTTCACTTCATGGTGCTCAACTTTGTCTTTCAAGTTTAGGGTTTCACTCTTTTTTGAGTAAATGGATAGTTACCATTATTTCGACAATGGCGGATCACATTTACCTCCTGGTTTTCGTTTCCATCCGACCGATGAAGAGCTCATCACCTGCTATCTGTTGAAGAAAGTTCTTGACAGTAGTTTTACTGGTAGAGCCATAGCTGAAGTTGACCTCAACAAGTGTGAGCCTTGGGAACTTCCTGGTTAGCAATCGTTTTCATATTCTTGGACCATCTTTTTTTTTTTTTACACATTCTGGGTGTGATATAATGATGATGATGATGTTATTAACTCTTTTGTTTGTTGTGTTGTGTTGTTTCATGGATTGTTGCAGAGAAGGCGAAAATGGGAGAGAAAGAGTGGTACTTTTTTAGCTTAAGGGACAGGAAGTACCCGACTGGGTTGAGAACTAACCGAGCTACTGAAGCTGGTTATTGGACAGCTACCGGCAAAGATCGGAAGATTTACAGTTCAAAGACGTGTGCACCTGTTGGGATGAAGAAAACCCTGGTTTTTTATAGAGGAAGAGCTCCTAAAGGAGAGAAAAGCAACTGGGTCATGCATGAATATCGGTTGGAAGGCAAATTTGCTTACCATTATCTCTCTACAAGCTCCAAGGTCTCTATCCTTCTCTCTTTCACTTATTCCAATGGCCAAAACCTTTACCAGGTGTCATTTTATTTGCTGAAAATGGATGAACTGAAATTTACTAATATGATCTCTAAAAAATGATTTTAGCTAACTGACTTTAAATTGTAAGTTAAAGATGTCATCAGCACTGATATTTAGTTTCACTGTTGCATTAATTGCTGATTGATTGGGTGAAAAGAAAACTATTCATTGTTTGTTGAAATGCAAAGTTGTTTTTATTGATTGTTACAGGATGAATGGGTCATATCTAGGGTGTTTCAGAAGAGTTGCTCCGGCAATGGTGGCGGAGGAGCCAGGAAAACCGCCATGAGCGCCGCCTCCATGGTGCTCTATCAAGAACCAAGCTCTCCTTCCTCGGTCTCCCTTCCACCGCTCCTGGATCCCACGACTGCCACTACCGGTGCTTCCCTCACTGACCGTGACAGTTGCTCTCACGATAGCCATAACCAATCCGAGCACGTGTCCTGTTTCTCCACCACTGCTGCTACCTCTTTTGCCACGCTACCTGCCTACCACGGCGGTTTCGACCTTGCATTGCCACCGCCTCCACCACCCCAAATGATCAATCAAAGCTTTGATTCCATTGCAACGTATACAAGAAATGTGGGTGTTCCGGTGTTTCCAAGCTTAAGGTCTCTCGAGGAGAATTCACAACTCCCTTTCTTTTTCTCCCAGCCAGCATCGGAGGTGGCGGCGCCACTTCACGGCGGTTCATCTGTCAACTGGGGGGCCGTATCTGAGGAAGGCAACCCCGGTTCTGTTGCCGATGGCAAGATGTCTCGCCTGAGTCCTACTGAGCTTGATTGCATGTGGACTTACTAATTAAAAGTTTAGAAATTTCCATTTTTGTGTTAGAAAAAAGACTGCTGATTAATGTTATTGTCCTAGCTAAGTTTCAGTTTAGTTTCAAGACTGTAATGTCATGCACTATTACTATTAATTAATCTTAGTATTTGCTACCTATGGGCTATTATTCACATTCTTATTTGTTTTCCATATAAATATAAGATATGATTGTTTTGATTTTCTAAATACATAAAAATAATATAAACAAAAGTCGAACATCTAACAATATCAATACTACTTTTTTTAACCATTTTACAACGCAAAAAATATACTTTGCACACAACTTAAATTCGAATCTCTAAAGATTAACATCATTTTTTTTCTATGACGTTACTCGTTAGGTTTATATCTTAATTATGTCTCCAAATATATGTAATATATCAATGATTTTACAAAACATCTCTAGATTTTACAAACTAAACAGTAGAGAATCATGCGGAGATTAAAGCAATTAGAATGAAAGGAGGAAAGCATGAAGAAAATGTTTTGGTAATGATGAAAGAGTGTGTGTGCAGCATATCTGGTTTATATTAAGGGTGGAATTGAGCACGTGATTGCTGAAATGATTGGCTTTGCAATCAAAACGGTGGCATTTCAGGTAATTTGGAAACCATTTTTGGATGCAAATGCAAAGTAGCAGTTTGCTTGCTTTCAAGCCAAGGCAGCCACATAAAATCAGTTCCAGAGATCCATTAATACAGGCTGAGGCCACTCACATGTGTGATACGGTTCCATTTGATAGTTTTCTGAAATTTGATTATGTTATAGTTCAAGTCGGATCGAATTTCTAAACAAGCTAGAAAGCTTTTTAGCGTTATTTTCTCATCCAAAATATTCGAAGTCCACACTTTACCGTTAATTTTAGGGGTGTATACGGTTCATTTCAGTTAAATTCGATAAGTTTTTTAATGATTTATCGGTTTTCCGTGATTAACAACAGCTTTCGATTTTTCTATATTAACTTTGGATTTTGAAATTTCATAATTTTTTCTGTTGTGGAAATAGTTTTATTTTATTTTTTAAAGTATTTTTCATAAATATTTTTTCAAAAATATTTTTTAATAAAAAGTAATTAATGATTCAACTATATTGGACATGTTTAGTAAATAGCGGTTTAAACTAAAATTAGAGGTTTGACTGATCAAATTCGCTAATTTGGATTTTTGGTGAATAGCGAATTGAGGTGAAACTTCTAATTTTAGAAAAGCTGCTAATATGAGTTTTTTGAAATTAGCAGTTTGACATAATAGTTATAAAGACTCTTTTACCCTTAACAATTATAAAAAAATTCCAAATAACCTAAATTTAACATTTTCTATTTTAATTTTTCACTCTCACATATTTATATTGTGACATTTGTAAAGTAATACTTTTTATTTTTTATTTTTTCTCACACATTTATAATTTTATTTAGTAAATAATTAAATTGTATTAAAAATAATTATATAATAATAAAATAATATATAAATCATTCAAATATGCTTATTAATGTTATATTTAAAAATATTTTTTTATAATCTAATTAATATTAATAGATAAAAATATTTTTTTGAACGGTAATAGATTAAAAATATTGATAACTAATAAACTATTCAAATAATAAAATATTCAAATTTTGCTTGTTCAAATAATCAAACAACTATCAATTAAATTTTACCAAACACTTTTATATCAACTAATACAATCCGCTAAAATTAATCAATTTTCAATTAATGTAATCCTCTATCAACTATCCGCTAATTGCCAAACATGGCCATTATTTTTAAGTAGAAAATACTTATTTTTATATTATAAAATAATTAAAATTAATTATACATTAAATAAAAAAATTAATTTTGGTTACGGTTCTGATCAATTTTTGATGTATCATTTTTTTGCTGCTAAATCATACTTTTAACTGTCTAATTCAATTACAATATACTCTATCTTATATAACTTTAAAATTAAATAAATTCAAACATACTTACAAATTACACTGCTCGAATCTGAATCACGGATCATTTTCTACCACGATAGTATTTCTAAATTAAATTAGTATATACTCCTTTTTTTATGAATAAATAGTATATCTTAAATGTTTTCACAAAAAATGAAAAATTATTCAAACTGTATTAGATATTTTGAGAGGACAACAGGGGTAAAGTAGGAATTACAAAAAGAAATCCACTCAGGCTTTCCCTCTCCTGGCTATGGATAAGCAAAAGAAGGCTGTAGGAAAACATAAAAACCTCAACTTTTCAATTGTGTACAGAATCAGAAAGTGAAGAGAAAAAAAAAGGCGACTGCAGTTAATTGCTGCCTATCTTCTTCTCTGTGCTTCAGCCTTCAATCCAAGCTCAAAAGCCTTTCACTTAAAAACAATAACAACTCTCTTCTTCTTATGGTTTCAAGACTCTCAGTTTCTCCAATAGCCTCTCTCCCAATCTCCTCTCCAAAGGTAACTCTTTTCTTTTTCCTATTATTTTTCTCATATTATCGTGCTTTATGCTATACCCACTTCTCTTTTTGTTTAGTTGAATTGAAAATCATGATTGGAATTCTTATCTAGTTAAGTTATGTTTGGATTGGCTGGAAAATCCTGGGGAAAGTTGAAAATTTTAAGTTCTTGTTTCTGGGTTTATTTGCTTTTCCAATTCCCATTGTTGTTCTTTTACTTGTTTCCTACTAGATTTTCTTGGCAATTTTAACTGGTCGTATTGCAAATTAATTGATTTTCTTTTGGCTATTGGTTGTGTGTAGATTTAATTTTGGAAATTGACTGCTTCCTTAGAACAAGTCTTTTTGTGGAAATTGAGATTATGAGTTTATAATGTGTGTTCTTTTTGTGTTACAGGGAGTCTTTCTTTTAGCACAGTTACTCAAAAACCAAATCGTTATTCTGTTGTTTGTGAGGCTGCACCGACGAAGAAGGCCGATTCAGCAGCTAAGAGGGCTCGTCAGGCCGAAAAGAGGCGAATTTACAACAAAGCAAAGAAATCTGAAGTTAAAACCCGGATGAAGAAGGTGATGATTTTTAAAATTCACTTATCTGATTGCTTAACAATGGTTATTGTGTTAACAGGTGCATAGGATTTTAGGAATGCAGACTTTATGTGTCCTAGGGTACTTCTTTGTATGCCCTCTTTCATATGAATGAATCCTTTGTACTACTAGGCATCACTTGAATAACGTTTCGATTCAATGATGTGCGCAATAAAACAGCTGAAGCAACTTCGGCAAAGTGCTGAGTAAATATGTTCTATTGCCTGTTCGTAATGTACTGGGAAATGCTAATGTATTGTGTGTTCTTGTTCAAGGTTTTGGACAAACTCGACACGCTGAGGAAGAAACCTGAGGCTCAAGCTGAAGAAATCTTCCCAATCAAGAAACTGATTGCCGAGGCGTATTCAGCAATCGATAAAGCAGTAAAAGTGGGAACACTGCATAGGAACACCGGAGCACGTAGAAAGTCTCGTCTTGCAAGGAGAAAGAAGGCTGTTGAAATCCACCATGGTTGGTATACCCCTGCTCCAGCTGCAGATGCAGCCTAGAAGAGGAACCATGTTCACAAGTCTTCTATTTTTCCTAGGTAGTGAACCCAAACTGCTATTTGTTACTCCATTGTCGGTTCTGTTGTCTAAATGGTCTCTCTTTGAACACATTTGAGGATCATGTTCTGTTGAGTTTGTAAATTTTCTGGATATTACCAAATGGTCACATTCTCTTTCCGTTTCAATGAATATTTGCAACAAAACCAGAAGTCTCAGAATCTGAATGGCAGGGGAACTGCAAATCATAATATTGCAGCCGATCGTCTTGAAGAAGACTAATAATCTGGTATGCTTGGTCAACATAAGAATAATACAATCTAGAAAATGGTTTTTATAGCTTAAATATCACAAAATTCAATATCTATAAAGCAATACTTGATTAGTGGCAAATAAATAAAGGCTTGCAGATGAAAACTACAGGTTTTCTTCATTTCTATAGCATGTAGGATTGGCACAGCACTAAAACTATGTTACAATTTTAGAGGAAGCATTACCTAGCTTTGGTCCTTTTTAACCTTTTGGACCTAAGCCTCGGTGATTTGCCATTTATCCCTTGATCCTTCTTGTGTTTTTCACCTTCTTGCTCATTCAACTTGTTCTTCATGGCATTCACCAAAATCTCAGTCCTTGGTTCTGGCACCATTCCTTTAGATGTCATCTCATTAAAATAGCTCAAAGCATCTTCAACCCTTCCCTTGCCATGCAACCAATGAATCATAACTGTGTAAGATCTCCGGTCCGGTCCCAATCCACTTTTCTCAATCTCATCCCAAATATGTCTAATTCTTTCTTCATGATCCCATTTCATGTACAACCTTAAGACCAAATTGTATGTATCACAGAACATATTGCAACCGTTTCTCTCCATTCTCTCAAAAATACCAGGAACCTCCTCCGGTTTCTTCGAAAACCTGAGCAAGTAATTGAAAGTTACATTGTCTGGTGAACAACCGTCCTTCTCTTCCATCTCATCCAAGATTTCATAAACCTTTTCCATCCTCCCAATCTTGCCTAGGTGCTTGATAAGCGAGTTGTAAGTTGCAACATTTGGGGCACAACCACGCACTTTCATCTCGCTAAACACTTCCAAAGCCTCAGGAATCCTCTTCTTGAAGCATAGTGCATCGATGACACAATTACAAATCACCACATCAGGATTACACCCTTTCTCCCACATTCCCCGAAACAATTTCATCGCGGTACCAAGCTTCCCCTTCTTCGTTAACGCCTTAATAAATGTTCCGTAGGTAAACAAATCCGGTTTATATTTCGACTTGATTATGTCCTTCCAAAACCTTTTAGCCTCGTGTACATTCCCCAACACGCACCATCCGTTGAGAACAATATTCATTGTCTTTAAATCATAGCCGAACTCTCTCCTCTTCGATTGATATAAAGTTTCTGCCTTGAAACTCCATTATGCCTGTCCCTGGCTTCAATGCGACTAAACTTTTAATTTCTCTTTATTTTTTCCAATAAAAACTTGATTTCTAAGAAAGAAACCCCAAAAATTTATTTATGTACAATAATTCTAATTCATATACTTTAAATTTTCTTCCACTACTATTTCGATCATCGTGATAATGAAATCTCTTCCTTTCGTTCCACGTTTTGCAAGTATCAGTTGTTTGTGGAACTTATTTTACATTCTTCGTTAGATATTCGATTGACATTTCATTCTTCGATTTATAGCGACGAAAGAAAATGATGATAGATAGTAGGGTTCGACGACAAAAGAGATAGTTGGTGGTAGTTGATTCAGTATCGACATAGAATGAATTTAAAATTTTGAAAAATTTTAAGTATTTTGAAAAAAATAGCTCATGTGTTATGTATTTATTGGATGACATATTTTTAACGGATAAATTTTAAAATATAATAAACTGAAACATTAGACACCCAAAAAAAAGACAACTTTATAAAAAAAAATTAATTAAACCATAAACTATCGCTAAATTAAATAAAAACGGTTCAAATCAAATAAAGAATATGAAACAATTAAACATGGATTCAAAAAAAATTGAACCAAATGATCTAAAATAAAAAAAAACTTAATTCAAGATTGATCTTGATCTAAAAAATTTAGAATTTAGTTCCATTCAAATCTAACCCATGTGGAACAAATATTGTGAAATCAGCCGCCACTCCTACTTGTCTCACTCCACTATGATTTTATAATTTTGAAAACTAGTACTACTATTTTCGTGGTTCATCCTTGTCGCGTGGATTTAATATTAAATTATGGCGCGTGTGCTTCAAATCGTTGTTTTTTTATTACACTATGGATAGTTTAATGACTAAGCTTGAGTCATCTGGTGTACCACGGACAACGAATTCCCCACTCCACACGTCCTGCTTTGACTCCCCACGAAACGGTGCGTTTTATTGCTCGTCCTTCCCTATATAAGCCCTCGTCTTTCGTCTCCATTTTCATTGTCACCGTTTCTATTTCCTTGGTTTCTAAACTAAGAGGCAAAGGAACGCAGTGGAGATTCTATGGCTCCGACAACAAAACCCCTTAACCCGAACTCTGATCGGGATGCCAAGGAGATTCATTACCGCGGCGTTAGAAAACGCCCATGGGGTCGTTACACGGCTGAGATCCGTGACCCGAGGAAAAAGACCCGAGTTTGGCTCGGCACCTTCGACACAGCCGAGGATGCAGCGCGTGCTTACGACACTGCGGCACTAGAGTTCCGTGGCGCTAAGGCCAAAACAAATTTCGTGTATAACGACTCATTCACGCATAGTCCGAGCCAGAGCAGCACCGTGGAGTCCTCTTCTCCGCCGCTGTTGGACCTCACTCTCGCCGTGACGGGGCATCGTGAGCGGGTTTCCTTTGATGCTTTTGCTTCCGGTTGCCCCGAACCCGTTGGCGTCCAAAGCGACACCGATTCGTCGTCTTCGGGTGTTGATTTTGAAGAAGGGCCACAACGGAGAGTGGTTGATCTTGATCTTAATAAGTTGCCACCCTTTTTCTTAATTAAAGGTTGACATTTATGTATATTAAGAAAAATACTATATAACTTTCGATAGATCTTTTTTGGCAACTTGAGAAGATGTTCTCAATGTTGTTTCTAGTCTATTATTAATTAAATCTTAATAATACGATTATATATAAGTTCTTATTTTTCTATTTTATTTTTATGTAGGATAATAACTTCATTTATTATTAAATATCTGGAACTAGTATCAACCAAGTTGATTTTTTTTAAATAATAGTTATATAATTTACTAAATGATTTTTATACAAAACATTTCTTTTTTTATCATCTCATAATAAAATTTACTTATTAATGACAATATTTTTGTGACAGTACAAAGGTGAGGACTTTAAATATTATTAAAATACATAAATTGTTATAATTTTAATAACATTTTGTATAATACTCAATTACATAAATTATCAATTAAGTATAACTCGATTGACATTAATACTGTAACACTCAAGAATATATAAGTTTAAATGCGTGATATATTTCAATTTAATAATTTATTTATGTAATTGTCCTTTTAATTTTGTTTTGTTTTATTTTAAAAGAGTTTATCCTAAAACACACTTTGAAGTTTATGTCGTGCATGATCAAAATAGTTTGTGATAAAAAAATCGATCAACTACAGAGTGTATTGGTAAGACACATTATACTTCTAATAAGAGGACATGAGTTTCAAGCCTTTGAGACAATATTATTGGGAAGAATATCTTCATACCCCGAACATAAACAATAAGACGGACATGCATATAAAAAAAATTATAGACATTTCCGTATTAGCTAAGATAAAAAAAGAATACGGAGTGAACAGATTAGTAGAAAGAGAACCCACACTTACCATCATCTACTTAATTAAAAAAATAGAGTAATATAAATTATTAGCAAAATGATTTAAAAATGTAAATGGGTACGTACCATACCACTACCACAATAATTACAAAACAAAAAGTTAGAACCATTTAGAGGTATACAAGTTTGCAACTGTCAAAGATAATTAAATTTTCAATCTATGGGTTATTTTTTTTTATAAATAATTTCAATCTATGGTAAATAAGTTCGATCAGGACTACTGCCGATGTATGAAATGATGGTACTTATTGTATACCCAATCTACTAACTTATTTATTCTTTTTATATATAAGATTTTTTTGAAATTTTAATATATTTAAATAAAATAAGGCCCACGTGAAACATTCTTTAAAGAGGTAGCTGCGGCGGCGGCTACTTTCGAAGTGGGGCCATTATTCGTGTCGTCTTAAATCAGCCAAACAATTTTTTTTTCTTTTAATTATTTTAATTTTAGGATAGACTATATTAGATGGTCAATGGATTTTTAGGGTGCTTATATTTTGATATTCACAACTTTTAAAATTTACAACACGATCATTAAATTTTTAATTTATTTTTTATTACGGACACTATTGTTTAATAATGGTTTTCACCATTATTTCAATTGTTGGTCTCATATGGCCTGCGCTTATCATTGTTCGATGTTATGAAAATACAACCACCATACTCAATGAACTTCACCATTATTTTACGAGAACTTAGGTCGGGTATTTTAAGAAAATTTAAAACATTATTCCGATCAAACTTTTTAACAATAATTTTCAAATAAAATCCAATATAGACTTATCATATTCCAAACAACCATTTTAGTGATTGTATTGCTTTGCATCCCTTAATAACACATGACGTTTGATAGGATGTTTGAGAAATTTTGAGGGAAACTTATGAGAGGTAAATGACAAAACTATTTGTGGAGATGATGATACTTTTGAATATGATGAGTGTTGTGTTTGGTGGAGGATGATGATCAAAATACCATCGAACGACGATGATATGTGGATGATAAGAGGTCGACAATTGTAATTGGTTTGATAAACTTTTAGTTTTTTAAGGCAAAATATGATTAAAACATGCCACCTCATTATTTATGAATGACAGTTGACGACAATACCGTAATAAAAGCGAATTAAAAATCTAATGACTGTATTATAATTTTTAGAAGTTTAGCGATCAAAATGCAACAGTCCTAAAAGTTTGATGACCATTTATTAGTTTACCCATAATTTTATTATCGTGTTTAAAGTCCAGGCATAAGTATTTTTATGATTTAATTCCGGCATCACCGTATCGTGTTGAAAAACCAGAACTCCATCCAATAATCATTAGCCACGTGTTGAACAGCACGTGAAACTCTTGGATGCTTTCACGGCGGCTAAGAGAAAAAAGTAAGAGGCGTGATCTTTGGTGACATGTCTGAAGGTGAGTGGTAGTTAAGCCGACGTGTCGACTTTAAGGGTTTTTGTATAGTGGGACCCGTGGACGTGATTAAGTGACTCGCTGCTTTGTTTATTCAATTCTAAACTCGTAAGTTGTTTTTCGAAAAAAAAAAACTCCCAAGTTGTTTAGAATCAAATCCATACCAATATTACTTAAATAATAATCCATCAGTCCATCTGTCCCAATAAAATTATTATTTTTATATTTTAAAATTACCTTACTCAAATTGTTATTTTAAAAAATTCAATAATTTTTACAAAATAAAATTTTCAATAATTTTTTCTTCTATTTTTTAGTTTTTCAAAGGAAACAAAAGGTAACTTTCTAAAGATAAACTTGTTATTTAAATTATTTTACACTACACATTTTTTAAATTTTGTGAAAAATTAACACGTGACATTATAAGTGGGACGAAGGGAGTAATATTTAATATTATGTCAAAAAAAATTTGGATAGAGTACACAAATGGTCACTAAACTATATGTAAAAATATAAAATGGTCATCAAACTTTCAAATGTTATATAATGGGCATTAAATTTTAGTTTTTGTTATAAAATGGTCACTGAGTTGTTAAATGTCGTTAATTGGGTGATGTGACAGTTACAAAAATTTAAATAATATAACATTTAATCCTACAAATTGACACATTTAATCAATTTATTCTTAATTTAACCCTCATTTTTTATGTCTAAATTGATTAAATATGTAAATGTTAAGAATTAAATATGTTATTATACAGACCTTATATCAATTAACGGACCCTTTTATTATAAAAACTAAAGTTTAATTAAAACCATATTTTGTGTACTTTACCCAAAATATTTTTTTATATTTTATTAGTAAAAAGAAGAGTTGTTTAGAATCAAATCCAGATCTATATCAATTAGGATTAAAACCATATTTTTCCTTAATACACCACAAATTTGATTCATATAATATTTTAATAATTAATTTAAGTAATTATTTAATTAGCATAAACTAAATTTAATTAAATACAGACTTTGAATAATGGAACTCATTTTATACTAAAATACAAGTTCAATAAAATCAAATATGTTTCTTTTAAGAATTATATTTTGATACATAAGCTGAGTAAAAAAAACTTACACAATCATTCATATTTAAACTATAAAATATAAAACCTAAATTCCTAACCTTTAAATCCAAAAACTTAAACCCTAGACTCTAAACTCTAATCATAAATCCAAAATTCTAAACCGCTAAACTTTAACCTAAATTCTTAAAATCTTAAAATTAAAAAACTTAAATTTACACTATCAAAATATTTTCTAACTTTTAATCATAAAATTGTTCTGAAGCTTAAAATTTTAAATTCAGCCTCAAATTATTAATCGAGTTGGAGCATGTGCAAAGCCCATCTATTTTACACAGAAAAGGTCTCTGAAGCTACATGCTTCATAAGAAACTTGGAAGCATGGGTTTTCATCGTTGGCTGAAAAAATTTAAAAACTATCAAATTCCAACATATGATGACGTGACATTTCAACAACCAAGGAGATAGTGTTAAAATTGTCAAATTCCTATACCACATCTGTAAAAATGGTCAAATTCAAGTACCAAATTAGTTCATAAAAAACAGGTACAAAATGTGTAACCCTCGACAAATACATGGACCAAATCGGTTAAAAAAAACGTAGGAATCAAATCTGTAAAGAAAGTGAAAAATTCAGGTACCAAGAAAAACTAAAAAGGCACTTGCCTTGGTTTAAGCCAGATGGGGCAGATCTAAGGCTGCTTTGAATATCAGCATATTACATAAGAAATCCAATAGGCAAAATAGTATTCAGACAATAATCATCCTATACTAGCATCTCTTGGCATTAGACAAAAACATGAAATCTTGAAGAGCTTTAAAATGCACTTGGGTTGCTATGGAACCATCCACTCAGGCAATAAAATCACACTTACAGCCTGCCCTGGATAAATGACCTAGGCGTTCAGATATACTTTGCTGTAGTGATCTGCTGCTCTGGACAATGACTGTATAGAGACACGAAAACCCGGACCCATCTGCACACAGGCATTTAAATTTGAAATGGACTTCTTACAAATCAGAAGATAGAAGTTAAACTTGAGGATGCCCCGATATCACGGGAAAGTTACTGACAGTTGACATTGAATTAACATCTGAGATAATTCATATTTCTGATTTTTTGAAGTAAAGCATTTATAATCAACATCCTAAGAGGTTATATCAGAACATTCAAACATGCAACTGAAAGTTCCTAGCGATTATTAGCTTAGCCAAGTTTCCTAGAGTGCAAATATTTCTGAAATTTTGTCATATTTGACAAGCATATCAGGCAGAGTGCAAGTAGTTTTAATAGTTTATAAGATACCCGATTCTAAAAGAAACAGGCATCAATTAACAGCTGCTAAAATGCAATATAAATAAACATGATGAACTTACGGTGCTGCATATATGGAAGGAGTTCACATATCCCGCATACTTGGAAGCTGTAAAAACCAAATATTATGTATAAACAACAAAGAATCAGACAGAAAATAGGGTCCACGCAAGAAAGTTACTGATGCAGGAATTGAATTGAATTTGAACTAATTATAATTTGTTCCCAATCAAAGTTATTTAATTAACAAGTTTAATCTTCCTCAATGATTATATTTACATTTATATTGGATGAATTTTATTTTAATTTTCTCTTATAAATTTTATTTCAACAGCGTTAGTATGTAACTAAAAGAGTAACAACTAACCATTTTCATAGTTTATGGTTTGTGGATACTGGATAGGAAAATTTAAGATCAAACTTATTTCATATGCAACTCTTTTACAGCTAAAAGACAATCCACCTTTTTCTGTTCATATACTTCCACACTATATCAGTTACACAATAAAAAGTGATTTATCCATGCAACATAGAGTCATACTAAGACTGAACAAATCCACAAATATAAAATATAAGGTGTAGCTCTCTTACTCTTCTTTAATCCTGCAGGCTTCGCTTGCAAAAGAGAATTCATAAATGCACCAACATTATCACGCAAAAACTCCTCTGACAAGCTCACCTATACCACAAGTGAAAAATTTCACAACATCACTTTCAGCAATGACATTCTTAAACCACAAGATTATGTTCTTAAGTAAGATATGTAACCTTTCCGATTCCAACATGAACGATAGATGTTTTGTCCATTCTGAATTTTACTTGACCCTGTTTTGCTTCTTTGACTGCCTTGGTCACATCTTTGGTTACAGTACCTTGCTATACAATACAAGTAGTTGTGGGGTAGTAACAAGTCAAATAGATTTGTTGAATTGCAATTAACACATGCAAGTATGATGGGAAGTGTTTCAACTTTCCCATGCATTAACAAAAATAAATATTAGATGATAAACTTACTTTGGGGTTTGGCATCAGACCATGCTGATTCAGAATCTTTGATATCTGCAAGATGTAAAAACACACATTGATTGAACTGAATGATAATATTAACAAGCGACACTATTTAGAAGAGCATCCAAAATCAAGAACCTTATAAAGGCGTTTCATGAAACTATGAGTTGAGAAACATCGGTCAAAGTCAACCTTGCCAGTGCCTGCAAAGGATACAAGGTCAGGCTCAAAGTAAAATCATAGATTAGTTAAGAGTTATGTCAAAGGAAGTATGGACTCCAATTTCTGCCTGTTCAAGCTAAAGAAAACAAAGGGAATGCAGAAGTAAAAGCCTAAAGGGCATAAACTCCGACAAAGGTGATATAACATAACAGTAATTAACTTAGACAAGGAAGCACTGGAATTAAGTAGATATAGAAAACAATATTAACAAGAGTGGTTTAATACTTGCAATTTCCTCTATAAGTTCAACACCACCAACAATATCAGCTCCGGCAGCTCTAGCTTCATCAGCATCGGTTCCTTCAGCAAAAACAGCCACCCTAACTTCCTGAAAATTCAAATATAGTACTGTTAGCAAACAAGAAGGCAATTTAGTACAACATATTCATTATGATCTAGAAGAAAAAGCTATGAATACCTTCTTAGCACCATGAGGAAGTGCCATTGTACCACGAACAATCTGCATTTCGGTTGAAAGAGCAGTAAGTAAGCAAAAATAACTCCCTCTAACAAAAATATAGAAACCAAAAGTTGTAAAGAATGTAAGAGATTAATAAAAAAAGAATCCAGACAGACTAAGATGCATACCAGCTCGGATCGCTTTTGGTCAATACCCAACCGCACATGAGCTTCAACGGTCTCATCAAAATTGGCCTTGGCATTAGCCTGAACAATTTACAAGACATAACGTGCAGTAATTAGCAATGACAATAAAACAACTAGACTATTTCAATTACAATAAACAGAGTGTTTGTTACAGAAAATATAATGAAGAGCTAACATATGATACTACTGCTGCTGTAGGGCACAGATTAAATTGTTTGGAAAGAAGAAGCATTTACACTGACCTTGACTTCCCTAATGGCATCCATCAAATCAAGAACAGCGCGCTTCTCCTTCTTTTTCTCAGGCGTAATCAGCAAAGGGAAGGGGAGTTTCTCCTCCTCAGCCGTCATCCTAAAAGGTTTCCTCCAAACTCGACTTCCCGCCTGAATTCTTCGAGTCTCTCTCGTCATCTCCTCGCTCTCGGCATCCCTCACTTCCCCATCTCGTTCAGAGCGATCCTCGGGGAGAGGGGCCACACGTGCGGGATACGACACGGGTGAGATATTGGATACATCTTTGACATAACGGAGGTCCTCCCGGCTCCACGTGGATCGAGGCTCTCCGGGGCAGCTGGAGGGGTTGGTCTGGTTGTGGTTGTTGGTGTTGGGGTCTTTGGGCTTGGGGGCGTAGGAGACTGGTTGAATGGGGAGGGGCTGGGAGTCGGATTGGGAAGAAGAAGAGAGGGATCTGTGGAGAGGGAGGAAAGGAGAAGAGAAAAATGGGGGAGGGAAAGACGGCGTGATTGAGAGAGGAGGAGCTTGAGGCCTGCCATTTTTGTTTATTCAACTGGACTGGAATGAAATGAGGGTTGGGGGAGATGAGAGAATGAAATAAATATATAGCCGCTGGAGAGAGAATTTAATCCTGGGTTTTTGGACTTGAGAGAATCTACTACGGTCGAAAAGGTCGAAAAGCTGAGTTAGTTTTTTTAACAACTGGCCAATATATATATAAAATTAAAATGCAGCTTTTTAGCCCCTGGACTTAAAAACTTTACAATTTAATCCTTCAAATTTTCTTGGTCCATACTAGTTTGTAAATTTTATTTTGTTGGCTTAATTTCAAAGACATTTTTTTAATTTTGATGAATTGACAAAATTATGATAATTTTAAGTCTGACCGTTATGATATAATAATCAGAGTGATATTTTATTTTTTTTTAAATAATTAAGAAATGAAAAAGAAAATCAAATTTAAACTAATATGGACAAAAATTTCAAGGACCAAATTGAAAATTTTGTAAAATTTATAGAATTAAAAGTTACTTTGCCCCCTAAACAAATTACCCCAAACTATTATACCTTTTTCTTCTTCACGTTTTTGGTAAAAAAAACCAGCTACCTAAACTAAAATTGTCATGTCAACTTTACATTATTTAGTTTAATTAGATTTTTTTTATTTTTTTTTTCTTCTTTTAGATTGAAATATTAGTGGAGGGTTTTCATCTTTTTAAATTTAGGGCTTAAATTTAAAGAAACGGATGTAAAAAATGACACATATTCACCTTTTTAGAATTTTAGATGTCTAAAAAAAATTTTACATTTTTTTGAAAAATGAAAGTTTTTTTTTTTTAATTTTGAAAAAATTTTAACTATGAAAGTCAAGATTGATTGGTTAAAAAAATGTTTAAATATTTTGACAAAAATATTTGCATAAAATTAAAAAAAAAATACATACTTTAATTTATTTTTCATTTAAGCCAAAAAATAGAACTTTTTATTTATTTTATTGAAATATTAGTTTAATTTAAAATATAGAGTTTATGGGTTTAAAACTCAAGATTAAAAATTTTAAGAATTAAATTTTATAGTTTAAATAAGAAAGGTTGTGTAATAAAAAATTATCAGATATACCGCAAAAGAAATTATGTTTAATGAATGATTAATGTTGCTGAGATTACATTGCAAACCCTAATTATACATCAATGATGCCAAAAATGTTAAGCAGAAATAAATACACAATTGCTTCAAATGTTATGTACATCCAAATCAGAACAAATGCATAAAATAAACCACACTACGAAGCAGAGAAATGTATAATAGATCTCACGGTTTTCGTTTCGTTTTAACTAGGGTCGAGATCTTGCGATATTTGGCCTTGCCATCTGCATAATATGATAAAGGTTTTAGTACAGCTTGGTGCCATTAAAATAGCAGATTGTAAGAAAGTGTTCATCTTCTCAAATAATGAATCATTTCTTATGCAAGGGAGCAACGCTGCTTCAAACCTGGAGAGAAGAAATCTCCCGAGTGGGCTCAAGTTGGGATTCGAATGAAGTTCTTTATGCTGCACTGTTTTCTTACTGTTGGTGCCTGGGATTATATTTTGCAAATCCTCGGGGGTTATCTTGCCCTTATTGAACAAACGAGCAGCTAGCTCCTGCATATCTTTCATTGACGATTCCTTTGAGCTGCATAAGTTTGTCAGCTTGAGTTTCATCAAGTTTAATGACCAAGAACAATTACGTACAAAAGGAGGATACTGCAAAATACAAAAGAAAATTTTCTTTATGTACCTTGCCAATCGATCGAGCAACTTGTAAACAAGAGCTTCACAAGATCCAGGCTTTGTACGCTCCATATGTACAAGAGAATTTGTTACTGCACGCATAACTGGCCCTTCTGAATCATCATCAATTACCTACATTCCGCGCATTGACAAAATATTAAGATGTGAACAAGTCCAACGCAAAACAAACAAACGTCGACAGCTTATCAGGAAATGGAATAATCATCCAAATCAAATCAACTTCATCAACATTCTACTAGCCAAAACCATTTTCAATATCCTAGATTTTAGTCCTGGTATTTTCCATTTTCTATTTTGATTTTTTCTTTAATCATAACCTAGTACCTACTAACTTGAATTGGTATGGAGTCATTTCATCCGATCATAATATGAATCAGTTAATACGATATAGTTATTTAGCTGTGGATGACAGAGTCTGTATCCAGATTAAGTTCTAGGTATTTCATACTTGATAGAGAAATTTGTATCCATCCAAGCAACTCAATACAGCCTCTGGGTTAAAGATTGCATAAATCCAAACAACATTTCAAAGTTACGTCTAGCACACTAATTGGCAAGGAAAAACGTAACTAAACATCATGTGGTGCACACCTCTTTAATGGAAGGGATGAGCAACATGGATAGCGGTACAGATGATGACACGATCTTTGCATTTTCTTCTTCATCACTTGGTTGACGTGTTCTTGGGAATGCTCTTTGTGTGTCAAAATATTCATGAGAACTTCAGGAATAAAATAAAAATAAAGATATCAACACAACCAAGCTATATAAAATTCTGCAGTGAATATACAAAAAGTTGGTTCTTTATCTGGTTTACCTGGAAGAGTCAGAACTCTTACTCATTTGATCTCTTCTTCTGCTTCCGTTTCCCGGACTACTGTTCTTGCTCATTGCAGACCTGTCCCTAGCATTTCCTTTCCTCAGCCCGGCTTGAATTGCAGCCTTTGCCTGTACCAATACATTAAAACAAAAAGTATGATCATACACTCTGTTTAGAAGCTAATAATATATTTGAGTTCCATGCTAAACTTGGGTTTATATAAGAGGGATCTGAAAAAGTACAAGATCAAGAAAGATGAAAAGTGAAAACAACCTCTGCAAGATTTGCTGTAACTATCTTCAGCTGATGGAGTCAAAGGTTTCCCTTGAATACCTAGCCTAGATCTTGGAGTTTGAGGAGAATCGGAGTCACCATGTTGGCCACGTAAAACAATAGTTCCACTGGTAGAAGCATCTTCAAAAGAAGCATATTCGCTGCTAGACTACACAACACATTGAAATCTAAAAAAATCAATGGCTGAGACACAACAGGATTTAGTCCCTGTACCATATTCAATTTGAGGATTTAGTCCAAATCACTGATACCAATATTATAGTCTTCAATAGCCGATTAACAAAAAAAATTTAACAGTACTAGTGATTTGGACTAGGGTATAGCATTAATAATGGTAAAGGATCAAATTATGCCCAATTAAAGTACAAGGACTAACTCCCCAAGTTGAGTATAGTACTGGGACAAGAACCATAATTTGAGGAAGAATTCATGGACTTCATATTTTTGTGAAGACAACTGCGAGTGAAGTGAAGGAGGCTTACAAGAGAACTTGGGTCACGAATCAAGGCAGATGATTGAAATCCTCTAGGAGATCTTACGACTACAGTTCCTGACCCACTGACTGATGTTTCATCCTGGGAATAAAGCAACAAAATCAATTAATAAGATATCCAAGCCGAAAAGGATCATATAATTAAGTGTGAGAGACAAACAGACTATATCAGAAATGGCTGGTGAATCCAGCTAAGTGATCTTCTCTAGTAAATTTAGTGGTAGACAGGAAAAGAATTCTCAAAAATTTTATTCATATTACAACAAAGCATGTCAATTAAAACATCATATATTTAGCTCCAATCTTTCAAAAAGAAAAAGGTCTTTGAACCCCCAAGATCCTCCCATGCAATGGAGCTTCTTATCGAGTGCATTGGACAAGAAAAGAACTTATGATTCCAAATGCTACAATTAATTGAAAAGCTTTGAAAGTTTTCTTTTGTCTGCGTGTGCGCGAGTCTGAAAGAGAATCTTACATCATGGTAATTATCCTGATTTTCATCAGAATCTGACTCTCTAGTGCCTTTTCCAAAGGAAACATCAGGGAATTCCTTAAGTGTATTCCCACTCTCTGGAGGTCTTGGTATAGCTTGATTATATGTGACGTCTAGTTTCCTTTCTCTAACTTGAGGAGGTTTTGGAGCACTTCGAACAGTGCCTGTATCCTGCATTCCACCAATACTGAAGTCCCATCCAGCACTTCTAAATGTTTTCCCCTGATTACTGCTGATCAGAAGAAGTCAATAAGAACCCCATCAAAATCAAGAAAGTAATGCTAATTAACACAATAAACCCACCTAGCTCGAACAGTTCCTTCACCTCTTATATCTCTTGCTACCTTCACAGTGTCAGTTGACTCTACTAAAGATTTGGGGCCATTTCTGGGGGTTTCAGCATCTTCCTTTAATTGGTACTTTGGCCGGTCTCTATTAAGAACAAAAAATGCAAGCGTCTTAACTACAATAACCAATGTAAGAATGATATTTGAACCTAGCCTCCCCTAGTCACTACATTTTAGAAACATAACAAACACCATAAGCATATTTCATATGTTCCTGGTGCTGACACTGAAAATTCCATAAGATACAGATTCCTATAACATATAGATTACAAAGAAACAAGTATGGGATGGCACCTAATTCTATCCAGAAGCCTCTGACTCTTCCTAGCACTCTTGATAAAACGATGCTTGAGAAGTTCTTTGGCGCTAGCCCTCTGAAATTTAACAGATTAAAGAAAATCATAAGAGGCAATTTAGAGCACTCAGAATAGGTTTAAAAGACAACACATCAAGATTAATGTTGGTTTATTGGCAGCTTACAGAGTTCAAGAGAAAACAACATACTTAAAATACAGAAACATATGAAAGCTGAAAGAATAATTGCTTACCTCAGCAGGTACCTTCTTTAAACATAAAGAAACAAATTCTTTAATAGGGCGGGAAAAATGCTCTTCCAACTGCAGGATAGAAATTTTTGGATTACATCTAAAATGTAAAGCATAATGATTCCAGCAAGAGAATAAGAAACGTAAGAAATTTCACACAAATTTCACCATGATAACAAAAACTACTGAGGTTTACCTGAGGTGGATTTTCTCGAGGTATTATAAAAAGAACTCTCATAGGGTGAAGGTCCGCCAGTGGAGGTTCTCCTTTGGCCATTTCAATCACAGTTATGCCCAAAGACCATATATCTGCCTGTAACAGCAAAAATTGGGGTGATGGAATGCTCATTATTCAACAAGGCTTAGAAGACAAAGTTATGGCAGGCTGCGCATATGTGCCAGAGAGAGAGAGAGAGAACGCACAAATGGATGGCAGGTGAAAGCAGCAAAAACATGTTAGAAAACTCAAGAAAGATAAGCACAGCTTTAGAAGTACCTTTTCATTGTATCCATCTGAATTCTGAATCACTTCTGGTGCCATCCAGAATGGTGTTCCTACAAAAGTCTGATTTTGTCAACCATGTTAGTTCATTGCTGATCATATGACTATCAAACCATTCTACACACGCAGGGGTGGGAGACAGAGAAAGCAGCCAGAAATTAGAGTGTCACTAATGGCATAGATATTAAGGAAAAAATAGCAGAAGCCAAAGCCTGAAAAAGCATTCAAGCTTATTGGAAAAATGATGTTAACAAAAGAAAATGTACTATACCTTTCTCCGTGATATTGTCCTCGTTAGTTGTGCTGAAACACCAAAATCTGCAACCTGTGTCATGGCCACAATCTCAACTTCCAACAGCAGAATGCATAATACATATACCAACTTTATAACTTATATGCATTGCAACTCTACAGAAACAATTCATGCTAAATTTGAGTCCATTTGAGAGGAAGAAAAGTACCTTAACATCACCATTCTCAGCCAATAAAATGTTTGCCGCTGCCAAAAGTGATAGCAAAAAATGTTGCAGTAATGAAGAGTAAGTTGTTATATATAAACAAAATTAAAATCAAATGGCTCAAAAAATGAGAAGAATAATTTGACGCAGGAAAATACCTAAACAAATCTCTAAACTGAATGTTCTAAAATTATTCTTCTTATCTACCACTCACTATATCTTATAACTTATAAGTGGGTAAAGTAAGTGAATAAAAACAACCTTTGATATCTCTGTGAATCTTTCCTTCATTATGTAGGTATTCAACTGCATGCAGCAAATCCCTTGTGATACTGGCAATTGACATTTCATCAAGTGGAGGGCCAGATTGGAGCTGTACAGAAAGAGTTGCCATTAACTTTCCAGAAAAAAAAAAAAACAGTTATTTGAGAATTATAGTGCACTGGAACAGATAACAAACAAGTTCAGACACAAATATAAGGGACTAAGGCTAGTTCATATGCAAACCGGAGAGAGATATAATGAAATTGGTAGTTGCATTAAACCCTCCAAAATATCAAAACGTAGATTGTGTGCTGAAATTAGAACAGGGAAAGAAAAGAAGAAAAGACCACCGATGTTTACTAAGAAAACTGCCTTGAACTTGGAGCTAAAAGCACTACTATAGGAAAGATAGTAGCAATGCCTTGAAAGTTTTGCAATTATCTTTACCTACTTTAGATGAAATTTAGCAATGAAAATAGTTCTATAGATCATGAGGTTAATATTTTAAATTACACAAGGTCACTATTAGCAACCCTCTCCCTTTACCACCGCCTCCTACCCTCTCACCCCCAACACCCCCAAAAAGAAAGAGAGAGGGAGGAGGAGGAGGAGGGGGAGAAAAGAAAAGGAATTCAAGGTCATACCCTTTGATCTACGAGGGAAATATTATTAGAAAGTGAAAAGGAAAAGGCTAGGGAACTCATCAAGTGATACATAGAGCAACTTTAAACCCACTCCTTATCATTTAAGGCATGATCTTAAGCAATGACACTTCCTAATCTATCTCTTCCTTGTAATGGACTAATGGTACAAAAAGACTTCATGTAAATTGGGATGCAAAACTTCCTTCTTAATCTTCAGTCAAACATCTTGAACCAAACATGCAGAAGAAGTAATAGAAGTAACCTACTAGGTCAGCAACTGAACCACCAGCCATGTATTCCATTATTATCCACAGTTTAGTTTGGTGAAGATAGGAACCATAATACTCTGTGATGTATGGACAGCGGCATTGTGACAAAACAGAAATTTCCTGGAACAAAAACAGAACATATGAAAAACCTAGTAACCTACTCATTGAAAACTTAGGATACTAGCTCCCAGGTAAGTAAGGTAATACATTCTGGATGTCCTCAATTTCATCCTCACTGCAAAACACAAAGCAACACAACCATAAGAAACAGCTAAAAACCAAAATAAAAATAAACACAGAGTGAAATGAAGAAGATTTATATGCCCCAGCTACTTGTTAGTAAGTAAAGCCTTTTGAAACTCCCATGCGAGTTGATCAATTATAATGTTTTAAGGATGATGTTGATAAAGGAAGATAAATTACCATGCTGGACATGAACACAAACTATTGATGCAATTAATTTACATAGATTGAGAGGAAGATGGGAAGAGGATGGAAAAATGGCAATTTAATACTTAACATAGCCTCAGCAGTTTGTGTTTTCTTGCTGTGTTTGTGTAATTTCATGCATCATAATTGTGTTTAAGATATTAAATATTTATAAACTTTGATACGTTAACAATTCATTTATATCTATTTTGACACATTCATTTATTCATGTCGTGTTTGTGTTATTTTTTCTTGTCATGGTTGTGCTGTGTAATTATATTGTATCCAAAGTTGTCAAGCCTAACTTGAAAAATGAACTATAAACAGAAGATAGTAAACAAATCAGAAGACTTTCTTGCTAATTTAACAAAGGTACCAACTTACGATTCCTCTAAATCAATAACTTTAATAGCAACTTGTTTGTTCAACTCCTTATCAAACCTGCAAATAAAAAAAAAAAAACATCAGTTATCCATCTCATTTTCATCAACCATGATTCATTGTTTAAACAGCCACATAATTTTTGCAACAGTCATTGCAAAGCCTATTTTATTATAAGCACATTCTTACAGCAAGATAATCCAACTGCTACAAACATTAAAAAACGAAATAAGAAAATAACAAACACAATTGAACAAAGCAATTATAATGCTCATAAAGTTTAGATGTCTCCATATTTCCCTATTTGAAGTGTATATGATTTGATAGTCAATTATTACTTAGTCAATCAACACTCAACATTCTTTTAACCCCAACTGACAGGAAGATGGATATTTTTCTTTATATTTCAAATCTTAGGGACATGGTATATATTCAACATAAGACTTGACAAGACATCAATTCAACAAAGCATCGGTATCGATAATCTAACCCCACAAACACAAAGCAACTCTAAATTAAGCACTGGTAAAACGTTCTATAATTTGCAACATAATTAACATTCAATCACAAGTATGACTATCACATTGAAATCGTTTTCTTATAACAAAATATAAATAAACAATGCAAATGTACTCAAGCAATGTGATTGGGAAAGAAATCAAAATAATAGACTTACGCTTTATAGACATCACCAAAGGATCCCCTACCAATCAACTCCACCTGACTAAATCTAGACCCTGCAGCTGCTTGTAAACCTTCTATATCAGCCATTTCTACATACAAACTCCTTGGACACCAAAGATTAAAGCCACCCCAAAATTCAACCCCTCAAAACATTCACATTCCACCCATTCTTCAATTACGACTCAATACCCACTTCCAAATTGCCAACACCAGCCTAAAAAAACCCAATCCCTGAAACAGAAATGTTAAAAACATTAATATTCTCAAGTAAAAACCACACCTATAAATAACACAAACAAATAGCATATCTTAAAAACATTCCCACATTTCAAGATCTAAAAAACCAGACACAAAAATAAATAAAGTTAGAAATGCCTATAAGCTCTAACACTGAAAGCAAATAATGCAGGATAGACACCAAAAAGGAAAAGAAAATCAATAAAAGATGGGATGTCCTAAAATCGACAGGCTAACATAAATAACAAGAATTCTTACAACCAAATTAAAAAACTACCCTTTACAAATTTCAATCTCCGACACTGGAACCACAACATCCCCAAATGTCTAACGAGGAAAAAAAACACACAACAATTCCATTTGTTCGAGAATTGATTTTTTTTTATTTTACCTGTTGGGTTTTTGCAGATCTTTCTCTTGGGTTGTTTCGATATTTGTCTCTCTCGGATTTTGTCAAAAGTTTGGATTTTTATGGCTTTGAAAGAGATCGAGAAATAAGAGGATAAAAAAATGTTTGTTAATGGAGTTTCTGGACTTGGTATTTTACTTTAACTGGTAAATTTGATTTCATGGTGAATTAAAATGCGTCGTTAGTATTAGTTTTTGTAAAGGATTAAATATGTCAATGCTCCCTTTACTATTTTGAAATTTAAAAGTTAGTCCTATACTTTATTTTTACGAAAATACTTTTTAAAATTATTATTAATTGCTGACCTAGCATCTATGAAAAAGGAAGAAAAAAAAGTAAATTTTTTCAATCCTCTATGTTTCAATATTTATCAATTCGACCTTGTAAACATAGATAATTAAAAAATTATATTTTTTATTAATGATATTTATATTTTTTTTATAGTTTTCATATCAATAGTTAAGGTTTTTTAGGGGAATATTGGGTGAAGGAAAAAACATTTAATATATAATAAAATTTTGATACATAGGCTTTGTAAAACTATTTTTATACAAGCCTGCATATTTACACTATAGAATCTAAATCTTAACCCTAAAAACTAAACCCTAAACCTTAAATCTTATACCCTAACCTTAAATTCTAAACCCTACCACCTAAACCCCTAAACTAAAATCTAACCTCTAAAACTAAAAGACATGTGTAAACTAAAATTTACATAGCATGTGTATCAAAATTTTTTTCTTTACTATATAAGACATATTATAGTTTATTTAGCAAACTATGACATTTGTTACAATAGAGGAAGAACTCGTCGTGTGTGCCTAACGAGTTCTCCAACTATTAATTTGTTAATAAAATAGAAAAAAATAGAGGAATTCGTCAGACACACTTAAAGAGTTCTCCATTTACTGTAGCAAATGCCTATCATGACATTAGTGTGATTATAGATAGGCATAAAGTTAAAAAATGTCTCCCAACGTTTGACTGAATAGTCACTTTAGCTCTTATTCTTTTTTTGAGCAATTCAACCATCAACGTTTTATTTTTTTGTCAAAATAGCCCCTCTACGGATGAAAACTGTCTGTCAATTGGCGGTAAATGGCTTGAAATGACGTGACAAACCTATATGACAGTGCACGATGACATGACAATATCATATAGACAAATGAAAAAACGTTACGTCAGTCAAAAAATAATTTTATAAAATTATATAAAATATACATAATTTTTTATGCTGACTTATCATTATGTGTTACCTTTACGTTTGAGATAGATGTCTAGTGTTTTTTTGTTGTTGAATATGTTTTAGATAGATGTTGAAATAAATGCTTAAACTATATATTTTTATGTTTTAGTGTTTTGATGTAGATACATAATTTTGAGTTTACACGTGCCTTTTAGTTTTCGGGGTTAGTGTTTTAGTTTAGGGTTTAAAGTTTAGGGGTTTACGTGGTATGGTTTAGAATTTAAGGTTAGTGTTTAAAATTTAGTGTATAGGGTTTAAGATTTAGGATTTAGGCTTTTAGGGTTAGGGTTAGAAATTTAAGATTTAAATTTTTATAGTATAAATATGCATGCTTGTGTAAAATTAGTTTTACACAGCATGTGTATCAAAGTTTTATTCATACTTAATTGATAAAATATTTACTTATTAATAAGAAATTATTTTCATTAGAACAATTGAGTCACTATTACACTCTTAAACATTATCATAAATCTAAAACCATAAATCATAAATACTAAATCTTAAAATAATAAATCTTAAACTTTATCATCTTAAAAGAAAGCTAGTAACTAAGATTTGCCCTTGAATTCCTACGTGGATTCACGGACCGTCCCTTAACTTTTTTCCTTAATAATTTTCCTTGCATAAAATTTAACACGTCTCAATTCGTTTCAATAATTACTTTTCTTCTAAATTTATTCATTTAACCATTTAACCGTTTCAATTTTTATGCATTGAATATGATTAAGCCATTTTTGGAAACAAAAATGGAATATGATCTGGAAATTGGATTATTTCATTTATTATGCATTAATAAAGTTAACATACTAAAAATTAAATACGATTTCCCCAAGCATAAGAAGACAGTATTTTCTAGCAAAATATTACAGAAGTGAGATTGGCTTACCCTCAACCACCAACAATGGGATGTCGAGTTATGGATTTGGGAGAGGCTAAGACTCAAATCTTGTTTGCAGTTCCAATGGTGCTGTCCAATGTTTTCTACTTCTTAATTACTATGGTCTCCGTCATGTTTGCTGGTCATCTCGGTGATGTCGAGCTTGCTGGTTCAACTCTTGCCAATTCATGGGCCACTGTTACTGGTTTTGCTTTCATGGTATAAGTATAACCTCTTTATAAACTTAATATGTTTCATGTTCTTGTCCGAAAGTTTTGTAGATTCCCATTTTTTGTTTTTCCAGACAGGTTTAAGTGGAGCATTGGAGACCCTTTGTGGCCAAGGATTTGGTGCAAGAATGTACAAAATGTTGGGGGTTTACCTCCAAGCTTCTTCTATCATATCTTTCTTTTTCTCGATTATCATATCGATCCTATGGTTCTTCACTGAACCAATCCTTGTTTTGTTTCATCAAGACCCTGAAATCTCGAGATCTGCTGCTCTTTACATCAAGTTTTTGATTCCTGGTTTGTTTGCTTATGGTTTTCTGCAAAACATACTGAGGTTTCTTCAGACACAAAGCATAGTTATACCTTTGGTCGTGTTCTCTGTCATTCCATTGGGCATCCATTTTGGGATTGTTTACAGTTTGGTAAATAAGACAAGTCTTGGTTTCAAAGGTGCTCCCATGGCAGCTTCAATTTCGATATGGATATCTTTTCTTTCGTTAGCTTTATATGTCGTTTTCGCCAACAGATTTAAGAACACATGGAATGGACTGTCTTTTGAATCATTTCGTTACATCATACAATATTCCAAATTAGCACTTCCTTCTGCAACAATGGTTTGGTGAGTTTTTCCTTGTAATGTCATTTTTCTCAAAAGTTTTATACATCCGACATATCTGTAATCGTATCGAATACTCACACTCGAATATTTTGCCAGTTTAGAGTGCTGGGCATTTGAGATTCTTGTGTTCTTAGCTGGTTTGATGCCAAACCCAGAAATAACAACTTCATTGATTGCAATATGGTAGGCTGTTCTCTTTTCCTTTTCATCATATAGTTTCTTATATATCCATTTTCACCGAGCTTTAACCATGGAGGATTTTTGTTCTTTTGATACCATATGCAGTGTAAATACGGAATATGTTGCCTACATGATCACATATGGCCTTAGCGCTGCTGCAAGGTTCGTTCTCTTACACCAATTTTGATTTATAGTATTCGGACTCTAACGTAAGTGTAAGATACGAGTACATATAGTTGATTTAATTATTGTTTTTCACAGTACAAGAGTGTCGAATGAATTGGGAGCTGGAAATCCAAACAAGGCAAAACATGCTATGGCAGTGGCTCTCAAGCTCTCCATCCTTCTTGTGCTTGCAGTTGTTCTCTCGTTAGCCTTGGGACACGATATCTGGTCTGGATTCTTCAGCGCTAGCAATTCAATAATCGATAGATTTGCAAAGATGACGCCGTTGCTCATCATCTCTATAGCGATCGATGCCGTGCAAGGCGTCTTATCAGGTTTGAAAAGAAAAATCTTACTATTCATGTACATGTATCGTGTTTCGTTCTTGTTTTATCGGTGCCTGCATATAATACATGTCATGTTCAAGCTTTTGACATTATCTGATGCACCTGAAAACCATGTTGCAGGGGTTGTAAGGGGATGTGGTTGGCAAAACTTGACAGTGTTGGCTAATTTGGGGAGTTTTTACTTCATTGGCATGCCAATTACTGTGTTACTTGGATTCAAATATAAACTCTATGCTAAGGTAAGGAAATTGAAATCACAAACATTTTTCATCATTAATTTTTAAAAATGCAACTATATTTTTTTATCCAAATCTAATAAAAATGACTGATCGAATTATTATTATTTTAGTTTCCTCCTGCTAATTATCTTTTTTTTTACGATTTATTCAGGGCTTATGGATTGGTTTAACATGTGGTCTATTCTGTCAGACTTGTATTCTTATGTTGATTACATTTTGTAGAAAATGGATAAAAATTAATCTTTAGAAGAGAACATTAATGAAATGCAACTTCTTTTTTTATTTTTCCCATAACTTTGATTTTGAATTCCTATTTTCTCATCTCGAAAAATTTTATATAACGGTATCTCTTGAACTAATACTTTGATCATAACAATTATTTATGTTTGGGTATTTGATTAAATAAGGAGTATTGTAACGATGTCCCTCTCGCTCAAAAACGTATGTTTTAAAAAATATATTCCGCGGGGTTTTAGAAACCCGTATTTTATTTAAGAAAATAGAGTTGCCACCGGCCACTTAGGTAGGCCGGCCACCATAAAAACCAGAGATTTTGAAAACTGTTGGGTTCGAGAGTCGGTTACGGATAAGGAAGGATTAGCATCCCCACACCGCCCAAAATTGGTACTTTAATAATTATCGCTTTATTAATATTAAACTTTCCGGATTAAGATGACGATCAATTTAAAATTTGGTTATAAGTGCGAGTAGATTTTAAAGGCCCCGTTATTCGAGAGTAAACGCCTAACCACTATCACTACGCTTGATACCGGCCTCGTTTACGCTCGGATAAAAGGGCACCGCATTGGCAGTTTATATATCTCGATATGCAATCTTAGAAAATAAAACATAGAACGTACAATGGCATTGGCATGGTACTAAAATATAAAAGCATGAATGTTACAAAATTAAACAAAAAATAATAAAATACACGGGTAAAAAGATAAAGCATGATAAAAACAAAGCAAACACGAACAAGATAAAAAAACATGCTTCCAAAACCGAATTAATTAACCTCAACATGCTTGAACGCATTAAGACAAAAATACAACTAAAATATGGATAACATATACATGGCGTTGTATAACACTAAAAAACATGCTAGAATAAAAACTAATGCTTGATATTTGACATACGACACAATTTATATGCATAGACTAAATACACGACATTTCTATAGCACCAAGAAACACACTAACATATATCCTAAAAAACGAAGATACGAAAATCCATGTGGGTACATAAAAACATGATGTACAAAGAACTAAAACAATATCTAAAACAAACCTACTTACGATGAACGGACGAATTAAAACACAAAAACATAATATCAAAAATAAACGTAGCCGGCTCACCATATTTAGGCGGAAACTATTTTTTTTAAAATCGAGACCGAAAGAACGTCTCCCCCTTTTAGCCGGCTCACCATATTTAGGCTTGTTGCTGTAGGGGAACTGACGACCGAAGGTAAAATCCCCCACTCCTTTTCTTTTGTTATTTTTAGAACATATGCATGCATGCAACACTCAAGGTGGATGGATACCTTTGTATGTTCTTTGTATGTTCGAAAAAAAAGAACATGAGGATGAAACTCTTTTTTTTTTATTTCTGGAAAGCTCCTTACTACTAAAAAAAAGACCACCCCCTTTTACAGATTACTTGTTTGATACATATATCCCCTCTTTTTTGGTTTGGTAGAAAATCTGTCAAATACATATTTTGGGTTGATTTGATACTGACAAAAAATCTGATTTTCCTTGTCTTCGGTGATCTCTGAGCGCAGTGGTTGGTACGACCGGCATGGTGGGATGGTGTGGTGGTGACCGTTCTGCCAGAAGCTCCTAGGGCCATTGGATCAGATTTGATCCAACGGTTGGATTTGCACGAGAAAGGGACAGTTCTGATGCAAATCTAGAAATCGGTGGGAATGCCCGAGATGAAGCCACGTGGCATCTTGATATCTGAGGAGTCAGCGTGTGCAAGCCACGCGCACGTGGAAGTCCAGCAGCCCCGTGAGTGAGTCGTACGTGCCCTCTGGAAGGTTCTCTCTTTTCGATCAGGGCCGTTGGATCAAAATCTGATCCAACGGCTCAGATTGGGCTACGCAAGGAAAAATGATGATTAGGGTTAGCTTAATCTGATTCGGGCAAAAAATGGGCTCTGTAATTTTAATTTTGGGTTTTGATTTGTAATAATGGCCTTGGACATTTAATTTGTCTGGGTTTTAATATATTTATTTATTTGTATTTAATTTAGCCCAACCCTACTACTAATAATAATAATAATACGGGCATATACATACGATGTACGTACATGCAAGCACACATATACACGACATACGAGTACACATATACGTAACATGCAAACATTAATACGTAAAACATCCTTAATTAATATGACATACCGTCACATGTGCATATAGTTATACGTATAATTAACATGAATACCCACATATACACACAATGCACACATAAAATATAAACACACATATGACATCCATAAACTATAAATATTAACATATACACCCATAGTATGTATAACATGCATGCAGTCGTATATGTCACACATTAATCACACATATATAACAGACACATAATATGATATGTATACATGCAATAATAATCGTTAATTATTAAACTAACATACATTAATACAGTATTTATACAACGGATAAAAATGAGTGATTACAAGTATAAATTATTCCAAACTTTTAATATCATCCTTCGCGTAAAAATATAAAATTTTAAACTATTTAATGACGGAAAACGAAGAAATAATATTATCCTATTTGAATTTTTGTGAACAACTTATCCGAAAACACTTTAAAATGAAGTTAGATAGATTTAACTCTCATTCATATATTTTTTCGTTAATGCGTAGATGTATTGGTGTAAATAATTTTAATTATTTTAAATTTAAATAATTTTTATTTTCAAAAATTAATTAAATTGAAACATATGGATGCAGACGAATTCAAATCCAAATGACTTATTGTCAAAAAGGCTTTGCTTCCGCTGCATAAATAAATAAATAAATACCGTATTGGCCCAACTCGTTGCCGACAACAGCCATTGTTCTGAAACAGAAACAGAAACAGAAACAGGCAGGGATTTAATGTCTGAAACAATTAATTAAATTACACCAACACATATGCTGTTTAATCTCATAAAACAAGCACAACAAAGCTCTTTATTACTCTTTTCATCGTCATTATATGCGAAAAGGCTTAAATTTGACAATACTCCATGATTTCAACTTTGGAACCTGCTCAAATGTTGCATTATTTTGGGTTATGTGACTAGATCTTTTTATTAGGGTGCGTATGACAGGTTAATCGTATTTTTAGTTTTACCGGTCGGTTAATTATTATAACGGTTATCGAACTATAACCTAACTGTTAATAAATGATTAACTTTTTTAACTATTAATAGTTAACTGTTATTAACGATTCGAGTACAGGTTAACCTATAATCTATGTATAATTTTTTCACATAACTTGTAATTTATTATAATTTTTTAACATGTTCACCGCTTTTTTTAGAATAATAAAATTATCTCTTTGATAAATATTTATATTATATGAGGGCCTTGAGATTGAAACAATCAATCTTATTAACAATATATATTATAAATAATTTAATAACAATTAATTTATATGTTAACCATTAACCATCATTTTTAGCAGTTCGATTAACCGAAATTATTCTCTTAACGATTCTATTAATTAACTTACAAATATAACAGTTACATCAGTTAACAATTACGATTAATTATGTACAATCTACTTCTAATCGTGAAATTACCGAAGATCTTTCAAAGCATGACTGAATTCAAGTTTTCTAAAAACGTATTCATTCAAACTTCTATCGCCAAACACAAATTTCTATGTTTTTTTTAACTCAAACTTCTAACGTTAAACCTAGAAAATGATCCAAATCACATTGAACAATTTTCAAATGAAACGGGTGCCAGTAATAAACTTAATAAATCTAACAACTGGTTGGTCTAATGGGATGAGACACTAGATCTCTTAAACAAGGTCAAAAAATTCAAGTCCTGACGTTGTGAATGAAAAAAATTGGGTTGAAAGGGTCGCCCCCATAATGAACCTCTACAATACTTTATCTAGATTAGTCAGTCAATAAATTAAAGAGAAAAATCTTTGATATACAGACCGTGTAAACTTTAGTTTACATGTTCTTGTTAGTTTATGGGTTAGGGTTTTAGTTTAGGGTTTAAAGTTTAGGAGTATAGGTTGTAGGGTTTAGAATTTAAGGTTAGTATTTATAATTTAGAGTATAAAGTTTAAGGTTTAGGATTTAATTTTTTAGGGTTAGGATTAAAAATTTAAGATTTAAGTTTTATAGTGTAAATATTCATCCTTGTGGAAAATTAATTTTACATAACATGTGTATTAAAATTTTACCCATGAATTAAATACGGGTTGCTAAACAAAAAATAAGTCTAATAAATCAATAATGAACGAAAGAAAATGTGATTAAAGAGAAAGGTACCACCCGCCCACTAAAGAGTATTGGTCTAAGTAGTAAGTAATTTTGTATTGTTTAAGTATGTCTTAAATTCGAGATGTTGTGAAAATCTTTGTTGGAAGATTGATCCATTAAATTTAAGTGTGCGATGTGAATCAGTTTAGATATGTCAGAATTAAGCCTTGAAGATAGGAAGTTAAAGAGAGAGAGAAAGGTACCATCACATTAATTTCATTAGGTGTTCAAATCATACCATACGGCTTGGTCCAGTCCATTAAATTCCAAAAATAAATGTCAATTGTTTTCTATTATTTCGCCACGTAATTGGACAAAAACTTAGCTTCAAAAGACTTGAAAAAGAAAACACGAAATAAACGCTCCTTTTTATTTCATTTCTTCAAATGATGATACTCTTAACAACATAGCCTCTATTTCACACTTTTTTTTATTTTCTTAATTAAAATTACAAAATTCTATTATTTTCCAGCATTGAAAGCTTTGGGATTCCTGAGGTTTCGTTGAAGCTTCAAGTGTGTATATCTCTATATATTCATACCACACAGAGATCAAATTTAACTTTTCCCTTTCTTTTGAGCCAAAAAAGATATGAAATTTCAGAGGTTTCTTTCCCTTTTCTTAATTTCATTAGCTTGCTTTGTTTGTTCTTCTCATTGCTATACTTTCTATGTTGGTGGCAAAGAAGGCTGGGTTTTGCAAGCTAAAGAGAAGTACAATGATTGGGCTGGTAAACAGAGGTTCCAAATCAATGATACACTGAGTAAGTTGTTCATGTTTTTTGGGTTCTTTTTAGTGTTCTGATTCATTTTTGTTGGATTATTTGCTTGATTTATATGTTTTTTTTGTTTGCAGTTTTCAAATACGAGAAAGGATCAGACTCTGTTTTGTTGGTGAAGAAAGATGATTACTACAAGTGTGAAGGAAAGCAACCTTTGATGGAAATGAGCAATGGAACTTCGGAGTTCAAGTTTCCTCATTCGGGTCCTTTCTTCTTCATCAGTGGCAAAGAGGGTCATTGTTCACAGGGTCAAAAATGATCACCGTTGTCATGGCGGAGAGACATGGCACTCCGTCGTCACATCCGCCGACTGTTAAGCCTCCTGGGAAATCACCATATCCGGGGCCTATTGCTTATCCACCCAAAGGCTCGTCCTCTTCCCCGGCTCAATCTCCCGGGAACCATGGCCCGGTTGCTAAGCCTCCAACGGGTTCAACTCCGGGACCAGCACAGTCTCCTTATTCGGTCCCTGCTGGTTCACCCATGGCTCATGGTCCGATTCATTCACCGGCGCCAACACACACTCCTTCTTCGGCCCCTACTGGCTCACCCATGGCTCACGGCCCGACTCAGTCACCGGCGCCATCTACCAATCATGCACCACAGTACGGTCCTTCGCAGTCTCCGGTGGCTTATGGTCCTACTGCAAACCCACCTACGTCAACATCGCCGTCACCGTCTTCTTCGTCACCAGAAGCTTCAACTCCCACCGCTTCATCACCGGCTCCACCTACGGGTTCGGGTTCGAGTCCACCGGCACCTCCTCAGGGTATTTCTCCATCTTCTACTACGCCTTCGCCGTCCGGGAGTCAAACCAGTACCCCGACCAGCCGGTCATCTGCCACGGCAACTTATTCAAGTGTACTGGTGCTTGCTGCTGCCGTCTTGTTTAGCATGATCTTTTGGTAGTCGAGTTGGTGGGTTTTAAGAGACGTTTTAATAATTTTAATGTTTTTAATTTGGTAATTATCATAGGTGATTTTTTTCTCTAGTTTTTAGTTATGATTATTCGATATTTCATATTACTTTGGTATTGATTAATGTTGTGATGTTTAATCAACAATATTTGTGTTTGAAATTTTTACATTTTTTGTTTTCAACTTTTATACGTTAATTTGTTTTTTTATTATTTATTTTCCATTTCTAAAATATCTATGATTAGTTATTCACGTTTTAATGGTTCTTATATCTTCATTATTTTCTTTCAAAACTAAGCTTATTGTATTAGTTGATAAGGAAGTTAAACAGTAATTAAATATAGTATCATTGTGAATGAAAATAATAGGATAAAAATTAAAATTATATAGTATTATTTTTTAAATTGTATAGTGTAATACACAAATTTTAATTTTGTGTAATTAGACACTTAAAACTTTAATTTTAATTTAATTGTATAAAAATGTTTATTTTTTATTCAACTTTACACGTTTATATATATATATATATAATAAATATAATTATTTATGTATAAAATTTAAAAACGTAATGGTATGTTAATAGTAACTTTAGTGATTTAGAAAAATTGAACTGAATAAAAATTGTATATTTATACTTGCATATGAAAGAGTCACGAATCTTAAATATAGATGACATGTACTTTACAAAAAAAAAAAAATATGACAATATATTTAATAAAAATTACGTAATTTTAATATTTATCTAAAAATAATACACGAAAAACTTTAGTCAAATTTAGAGTTTTAATTCAACTGAATTTTATTTTTATAGATAGTCGATGCTGATGTGTTTATGGGTAATTATATTATGCTTTAGCTGTTTGCACAATCAACATAGTTTTAAGGTTTAGGGATCTAAGTTATGGTTTATGATTTAGGGGTTTAGGTTTGTGTATATAGAATTTCGGGTTCATAATTAAAATTTAGTGTTTATAAGTTAAAACTCAAATCCTTAACATATCACCTTACAACATAAACCGCATAATCTCTAAACATTAAATTATAAATCCTTAAACTTTAAACTAGATTTTTAAATCTTAAAAATAAAACGCTTGTGAATTTTTTTTCCACCACCAATGCATGGAATATATTCTCTGAGTTTATTGGACATAGAATATATGTGCAATTTTTTTAAATAGTTTTAAGGTGATTACAAGGTAGTATATGTTCATGCATTCTTAACTCTTTAATAATGCACGCACACCTTGAAGACAAAAGCGATTTAAATCAGGTCTTTTATAATGAACATCATTTGTTCTACTGAGATCACTTATTGGTTTCGAGCAAATTTTTTTATCTTTGTTATTTGATTGATATAACTTCCCTGTGGACTAGTCTCTTATGAACATTTACTTTGAATTTATTGTTATTTGATGTATTTTGACACCTAATCTTTTAAAACCACTTAAAAATATATTGTTAATGAAAATAATTTTAAATTGTATTAACTGTTTTTTCAAATAAACTTAGAAGTTTAAAAAGTGAATACTAGGTCCTTGACATTACATGATCACTGTTTGTAAAATTATCTCACCAACAATGTTTTAGCTAATAATTCATATCTATTATATTTATCAAAATTTGTAACTAACATTGATTTTAAAAGCAATTAATATTATGTCATAAAAAACAATTAGTTTGTTGGTTAATCCTAGTTTAGTTGGCATCTCTTTACGGTTGTTGTCTGAATATATTCAAACATAATTATCTTCAATTTAGAAGTTAAAGATAATTATGAGTATTTTAGATATTGTAGAAAAAATAACACTAGAAAAATATGAATTCAAAAGCTTTTGAACCCGCAATTTTCTTTTATTTAAAAATTTAGACGGAAATAAATAATTTAAATATTTTTAAAATATAATTACAATTGTTTTAAAAAATAATATGTATATAATTTTTTATTGGTAATAAATGACTTGAACTATACTTTTTTACATTTTGTTTGATTTTATAAATGTTTTCTAAAACTTTCAATCAACAATTATTTAGTAGAACTCAACGAGTAGTCTCAGTGAAAATGAAAGTGTTTATCTTAGGAGACTCTAGTTCGAACAACTTTATCTGTAAGATGTATGTCTTATCAAATGATTAAAAATATATCAATATATACTACCTTATAATCACACTATTAAAAAAACAAATTCTTAGTAAAAAATATTGCTTATTGATAAGTGTTCATTTAAAGCAAGAATAAGGTTGGCCATCCCAATTATTTTTATTAGCATTACAAATTTGGTAAGTGTATTAAGTGAAATTGAATCTCTAACCTAATCCCCTTCCCAATTAAAAGAATTAAAGCCCCATAACCTTAATTATTATATGCCATTGATTGTTTCATCAGCCTATTGTTTAGGTCATGATTTCATGCATAAATTTCGAGAATTGATTTTAATTTTATGGAATGCCTTTAATTTACACTATCGCTAATCTATTAATGGTATTAATTAATTCTTTAAATCGAGGGGAAAGGAAATTAATGTTTACCAAATAACTGGTATCATTTATCAACAATTTTTAATAATTATTTTAAAAATATTATGTATTTTTATCTATACATATAGTTAAAAATAATCCCCAAGTGGCTTCTAATTTAGATTAAAATCTTCTGTATCTTTTCGGTGTCCTTTTTTATTCCTCAACATTAAAATTTTTAAGTCTTAACCCTAAATTCTAAGTCCTAACACATAAACCCTAAAAAATACACCAAAACCATTATTCTCTAAACTCTAATTATAAACACTAACCTTAAACCCTAAATTTAATTTTTTTGGTATATGACACAGAAAGGAACACGAAAATAGTCAGATAAGTTATGTTCTTTTAATTTTTACACATGTCCTCGTGCTTTTCTTTTTCTTTTTTATTTTTAGGTTTCAAAGGAAAAAGATTACTGGTAGATTTTCACACTTAATTTTGGGATACAAACTAGGTATGACTAAATTTTGTGAGCTTCGACGAGTTTTGATACGATCCTATAGGATTGAAATTTTTTTGAAATTTCAGTGGAGTTGAATTTATTGGATAAACCACTTTCTCAAGTGTGGTTCGTGGCAAGTAACGTGTAGCTAACTTCTCATGTTTGTGTGGTTTAACTTCCCACGTTTTACCACTTTGTTTTTCATGTGATAGTGGGGTAATTTAACCGGGTGATTTTGATGGGAAACTACACCTATAAATACTCATCTAGTCTAAGGTCCCTAAGCACAGAAAATACAAGCAATTCATTTTGCATAAAGTATTCCATCTAGTGAGGTTCTCGAGTGCTTAGAAGATCCTTGGCGTTTTTAATTTTCGTGTAGTCGAATTCGCTATATTCGACGGTGGTTCGAGGTGTTTTCCACGGTGGTTTTAAGCATCCGACGGTGGTTCGACGTGCTCGACGGTGGTGCAACCACGTCTCAATTTGGCATACGGTTTTGACAATGGCTAGAGGTATTTATGAATTCCGATCTTCCCGCTGTGTTTTGCTCGATTTATGCTTACATTTGGTATTCGAGCATGGTTAAATCTCTGCCTTGTCATTTTAAAGTTTGCATGATTCTCAAAATTAAAATCCCATGTTGATCTTTAAATTCTAAATTTTTGAGAAAAATTATGTTGCAGACTTTTGTTTTAAAATCATACGATTTTATTAAATTAATTTCTAAAATTTATTAATAAGTTTATTAAAAAAATATAGAAATAATTATTGTATGTGCCTAAATTAGGAGATGCTATATAACTTGTCTGGTAATTAGTTATATACATAAAATTAGGTACATAAAACTTTAAGATTTATTGCATAAAGTATTAAGCAATAAAACTATAGAATATATGTCTAGGGATCCGAATAATTTATTTAATTAGAGAATTAACCACAACAACTTTAATTAAATAAAAATTACGGTAAGAATCTCATAAGGATTAGACATAAAATGTTGCATAATGAATTAGCAACAACTTTGAATAAAGTTTAGGGTTAATATCTAGCTAAGTGATTTTCATAATTTTATTTAGTTAAAGACTAGCCACATCATCTTTAGTTAAATAAAATTACTAAAGTTAAAAATCACATACGGAAAGCTTAGATATTAAATCCCATTACATAACTTATTAAGGTAAAAATTATTAGATGAGTTTTTATAATTACCCACAGGAGTTATGAAAATAAATTTAATAATTTTTATATAAGGGATAGAAAATAATTCTATCATAAAATGGATCTAATTGAATTAAAAATTTAGCCAACGGGCAATTTTTATGTCACTAGATTCATTATTTACATAATTTGCATTGGTAAATTATGACTTATGTTTGCCTCAAATTTATAGTAAGCATGTATGTCAATTTATTTTTGTAGCATTTCAACCTATGAATATGTCTGATAATAAAGTAGATATCCTTAAATTAACCGATGAGAACTTTAAGTTTTGGAAGGAGGGTATTCTTCTTCAATTGGGGTGTATGGATATTGACTATGCTGTAAGGAAATCTGAGCCACATATTACTGACACCAGCAATCAGGCTGATCTTCCTCTATATGAAAAGTGGGAGCGATCCAATCACTTAAGTATTATGTTCATTAAGAGCAAGGTTCTTGCTGATGTTCGTGGCTCGATTGAGCATTATGAGAATGTCAATGAGCTATTAACGGCTATAGAGAAACAGTTTCAGACTTCTCAAAAGTCATTAGCCAGCACCATAATTATGAAGTTCACATCACTAAAGCTCATTACAGTGAAAGGTGTGCGTGATCACATCAATAAGATCCGAGATTTAGCAGATCGACTTAAGGCACTTGAGGTTGAAATGTCTGAATCTTTCCTGGTGCAATATATATTGAATACTATTCCACCTCAATATGGGCCATTTAAGATCTCTTATAACACACATAAGGATAAATGGTCTATTGATGAACTTTTGACCATGTGTGATCAAGAAGAGGGTAGGCTCGTACTGGAGATGAGAGAGAGTGCACCGACGGTTACTCAAGAAAAAATGTCAGTCCAAGCCAATCAGAATGGGAAGGCTAAAATGCAACCCCAAGCTGACATAAAAAAAGAGTTCATGTGTTTCTTCTGTAAAAATAAGGGACACATGAAGAATGACTGTGTCAAGCATAATGGCTGGCTTGAAAAGAAAGGTAAATCAATCTCACTTGTTTGCTTTGAGTCAAATATGGTTGATGTTAATTATAACACATGGTGGATTGATTCTGGTTCTACAATCCATGTCTCAAATTCCTTACAGGAATTAAAAAATATGAGGGAACTAGTAGGAGCTGAGCAACACATCTATTCGGGAAACAAGATGCAGTCGCATGTGGAAGCTATTGGGACCTGCGAATTAGTGCTTAGTAGTGGCTTTGTTTTAATTTTAGAAAAGATTTTTTATATTCATAGTTTTTCTAGAAACTTAATTTCCATTTCAAGACTTGCACCATTGGGGTATTGTTTTAATTTTTTAAATGTTGGATTCAGTTTATTTTATAAATCTGAAATTGTTGGAAATAATGTTTTAAGTGATGGTCTTTACTCTATTGATTTACAAAATAATGCCACTCATAATGTTATGCACATTCAAACTGGTACTAAAAGATGTGTTATAAATGAAGATTCCTCTGCTTTGTGGCACCGGAGATTAGGATTAGTAAATGATTAAAAGATTTGTGAATGACTGGGTACTCAATACCTTGGATTTTACTGATTTTGATACTTGTGTAGACTGCATTAAGGGCAAGTAGACTAACAAGTCAAAGAAAGGTGCCAAGAGGAGTTCGACCATATTGGAAATCATTCATTCTGATATCTGTTGTCCAGATATGGATGTGCAAGGTCAGAAATACTTCATCACTTTCATAGATGATTACTCACGATTTATGTATCTCTACATGCTTCATTATAAAAGTGAAGCATTAGAAGCCTTTAAAGTTTTCAAGGCTGAAGTAGAGAAACAATGCGGTAAGCAAATAAAGATTGTGAAAACTGATAGAGGTGGTGAGTATTATGGTAAATACACTGAGGATGGACAAGCACCTGGTCCATTTGCGAAATTTCTTCAAGACAACGGTATAGTTGCCCAATACATCATGCCAGGCTCGCCTGATCAGAATGGTGTTACGGAAAGAAGAAATTGAACTCTAATGGACATGGTGCGAGGTATGCTTAGTAGCTCTAAGCTACCTAAGTCTTTATGGGTTGAAGCTCTCAAGACGGCTGCGTATATATTAAACCGGGTTCTAACCAAGGCTGTCCCAAAGATACCTTTTGAGTTATTCAAAGGTTGGAAACCGAGTTTGCGACATATACGCGTATAAGGATATCCGTCTAAAGTGGGAGTTTATAACCCACAAGAAAAGAAACTGGACCCAATGACCATTAGTGGGTATTTCATTGGATATTCCGAAAAGTCCAAAGGTTACAGATTCTATTGTCCATCTAACAACACTAGAATTGTGGAATCAAGAAATGCAAAATTTCTTGAGAATGACTCATTTAGTGGGACTGATCTGTCTCGGGATTCAATACCCGTGTAATCACTCATTTTTGACCGGGTTTTAGTGTTATTAGTGTTATTATAATAATAAAATTATTAATATAAAAAATAATAATAATAAAAAAGGGGAAGAAAATTGCGTGGAGCAGGGTGCTCCACGTCACCCTTAACCCATCCTTTTAGCCTATAAATAGACACCCCATTTGGAGAGCAATTCCACGCCCAAAATTGAAGAGAAATTGGCAATTGAATTGCCATCAATTCATAGGGGCATGGCCGGCCGCAAGGCTGGCCGGGGTTGGGGGCAGTGCCCTCAACCCCACTTGGTTCAATCCAACATTCGATCGGGGTCTTATTTTAGGTTCGATCTAGTTAAATTTTTGGAGGGGTCGCGGTAGATCTCGGTGGGGTTCAGTCGGGATTCGTCGTTCGAGCTCCTAGTTAGGTATATTTTCTTCCCTTTTTTAGTGTTGTAATTTTTATAATTTAATGAAGTATTAGTTATCTTAAAATTGTAGTCTTTTTTTATTTTGTATGTTTATGTTTTAGATTAATATTTAATATGTTTTAAATTTGTGTTTTATATTAATATTTTATTTATGTTAGATATGTTTTTATTTATGAGTCAGATTAATATTTATGTATGTATTTTTTAGAATAGTATTTTATGTTGAATTTGTTTTTATGTTAGATTAATATTTATGAATATTAGTATTTTGTTTATGCTAGATATGTTTTTATTTATGAGTTAGATTAATATGTATATATGTATGTTTTAGTTTAGCATTTTATGTTAGATTAGTATTACATTATGTGAATATTTACTGTCTTTAAATTATCTGCCATGTTTTATATTTTTGCCACTAAGATTGCATATCGAGATATAAATTGTTAATGCGGTGTCCTTTTATCCGAGCGTAAACGGGGCGATGATCGGCGTAGTGATAGTGGTTGGGCGTTTATTCTCGGATAACGGGGCCCTTAAAATTTATTCGCAATTATGACCGAATTTTAAAATAATCGTCACTTTAATCCGGAAAATCCAATATTAATAAGCGGTAATTATTAAAGTACCAATTTTTTGGGCGGTGTGGGGTGCTAATCCTTCCCATCCGTAAATCGACTCCCGAACCCAATCTTTTTGAATCTCTGGTTTTATGGTGTCCGGCCTACCTAAGTGGCCGGTGGCGACTCCATTTTTTAAAATGCAGTTTTTTAAAAACCCCACGGAATAAACGTTTTATATCCGAAAAATCACAAACACTTCGAAAACCCACGTTTTTAGCGAAAAAAGACATCGCTACAACCCGTAGGTCATCCATCCACTTCAAGTGAGAGATTGGTTATCATATATAACACCCCTCAAGCTCAACCGGGTGTTGAACAACCAATCAATGAAGTTTCACAACCTACTGAAAACACTCAAATATATCAAGTTGTTCAAGAAAATCCAGAAATTATTGAACAACAAGTTGAACAACATGATCCACAAGAAAATGTTGGTTCAACAATAAGGAGATCTGTTAGAGAAATAAACCAGCAATTTCTAGTAATTATTTTATGTATTTACAAGAATCTGACTATAATGTTAGAGCTGAAAATGACCCTAAGTCATTTTCAACTGCCATGAACTGCAATGAATCAAAATTATGGTATGATGCTATGAATGATGAGATGAATTCTATAAAAAGCAACGAAGTTTGGTATCTTGTACCGTTGCCTGATGGTGTAAAAGCCATTGGATGTAAATGGGTCTTCAAAACAAAAAGAGACTCAAAAGGCAGCATAGAAAGATATAAAGCAAGACTTGTTGCTAAAGGATTCACTCAGCGATAAGGAATTGATTACACTGAGACTTTTAGTCCAGTATCTAAGAAAGATTCCTTACGCATTGTGTTAGCATTAGTAGCTCAATTTGACCTTGAGTTACAACAAATGGATGTGAAAACTGCCTTTCTTAATGGTGACCTAGAGGAATAGGTATACATGAAACAACCTGAAGGATTTTCCTCTAGTGATGGTGAGGATTTGGTTTGTAAGTTAAAAAATCTATATATGGATTGAAACAAGCCTCCCGTTAGTGTATTTGAAATTCCATGAGGTTATCTCTTCATTTGGTTTTGTTGAGAATATCATGGATCAATGTATATACCAGAAGGTTAGTGGGAGTAAAATTTGTTTCCTTATTCTATATGTGGATGATATTTTACTTGCAACAAATGACAGGGGTATGCTACATGAGGTGAAACAATTTTTTATAAAAATTTTGATATGAAAGATATGGGTGATGCATCTTATGTCATTGACATTAAGATTCATCGTGATAGACATAAAGGTGTCTTAGGTCTATCTCAAGAAACCTATATCAACAAAATTTTAGAAAGATTTCGGATGAAAGATTGTTCACCTAGTGTTGCTCCTATCGTGAAGGGTGATAAGTTCAATTTGAACCAATGCCCGAAGAATGAATTTGAGAGGGAGCAAATGAAAAACATTTCATATGCTTCTGCTGTTGGAAGCCTGATGTATGCTCAAGTCTGTACAAGAACTGACATTGCATTTGCAGTTGGGATGTTGGGAAGATATCAGAGTAATCCGGGTATGGACCACTGGAGAGCTACAAAGAAAGTTTTGAGATACCTCAAAGGGACAAAGGAATACATGCTTACGTACAAACGATCTGACCATTTGGAGGTGATTGGCTACTCCGATTCAGACTTTGCTGGCTGTGTTGATTCACATAAATCAACATCAGGTTACATATTTATGTTTTCCAGCGGAGCTATATCTTAGAGGAGTGTCAAGCAGACATTGAAGGCCACTTCCACTATGAAGGCCGAGTTTGTTTCGTGTTTTGAAGCTACCTCACATGGAGTATGGTTAAAGAGTTTCATTTCTGGGCTTATACTTGTGGATTCAGTCTCTAGGTCATTAAGGATATATTGTGAATTTAGCTACTGTCTTTATGGCTAAGAACAATAAAAGTGGAAGTCGAAGTAAACACATCGACATTAAGTATCTAGCCATAAGGAAACGTGTTAAAGAAAAGAAAGTGGTCATTGAGCAGATGTTAGCTGATCCTTTGACTAAGGGCATGCCAACACATAAATTTACGGATCATGTTGTCACTATGGGACTTGTTCCCACTTTGTAAATTTTCGTTGTAAGAACGATTCTGTTGAAACTCTAATAAAGTTTGATATTTCTCATATATGTTGTGTACACATTAAGTTAATTGTTTCGAGAAATGTCACTAAAGTTTGGACCTAGAATAGACATCGAGTTTATTCATTAAGTATATGGGCTAAGGCGTTGAGACTTGATGTATTGTGATACATGGAAGATACTACTCATTTTATAAGAGGAAATGTCGCCATGATTCATGCATTATGTTTCAATTTAAGTACTCATGGACAATACGAACCAAGTGGGAGAATATTGGATAAACCACTTTCTCAAGTGTGGTTCGTGGCAAGCAACGTGTAGCTAACTTCCCATGTTTGTATGGTTTAACTTCCCACGTTTTACCACTATGTTTTTCGTGTGATAGTGGGGTAGTTTAACCGGGTGGTTTTGATGGGAAACCACACCTATAAATACCCATCTAGCCTAAGGTCTCTAAGCACAGAAAACACAAGCAATTCATTTTGCATAAAGTATTCCATCTAGTGAGGTTCTTAAGTGCTTAGAAGATCCTTGGCGTTTTTAATTTTCGTGTAGTCGAATTCGCTATATTCGACGGTGATTCGAGGTGTTTTCCACGGTGGTTTTAAGCATCCGACGGTGGTCCGACGTGCTCGACGGTGGTGCAACCACATCTCAATTTGGTATACGATTTTGACAATGGCTGGAGGTATTTATGAATTTCGATCATTCCACTGCGTTTTGCTTGATTTATGCTTACAGAATTGGGTATAGAGTGAATAATTATATTTATTTATGTCGAATTGGATGTATTTAGAGACAATTTTTTTACTCAAAATTCGGGTTGAAATTGGTTCGACCAAAAACTCGACTCGATTGTGTTTATCCCGGGGGCTAAGTCTTTTGTCATACAATGTGTATATATACACCGGAAAACTTAAATTACTATTTCTTTCAAGGTAAATTTTCGACCAATAAATTATTAAATTGTTAAACAAATCAATATAAATTTACCTCAATTCATAATAAAAAGAAATCTAAAATTGTGAAAATACTAACTATCATTATAATTTTGATTAACAATGCGATAGACGACAGTTCAAGAATTCTTAAGAATTATAAATTCCTCAACAATTATTTCATTTATATTATTATTGTGTATTTTAATACTGGGCAACGTGTTAAATAATTCAAAAAAAAAAAATAACAGTTTTCAGAATTTAATGACAGGGGACTGTAACTAAATCTTTTTAACCACATATTCTAAAAATTATTTACAAATAATTCTGTCGCGTTTATAACACTTAAAACCCAAGATAAATTAAATTTTAATTTTCTGATAAAAAATAATCTTTTTAAAGTGTAGTAAACTTAAAATCCAAATTAAATTTTAATTTTCTCATAAAAATAATCTTTTTTTAAATATTAGTAAACTTCGAATCCTTATCTTTTGGGAAAAGAAAAATATCATTATCTTAAATATTCGACATGTCAATTTTACTTTCTCCACGTAACTTATTTTTATGATTTTAGAATTTAGATTTTTCAATTATTGTAAGAAATCATTTGATGTGTTGTTATTTGATGGAAAAAAGAAGTCATAGATATATTAATTAATGTCACGTGTTGGGGAGACATAGACAAAAGATATCGAATATCCACGTACACCCTACGCATCAAACAAAATGACAAATCCTTTTGACAAGTACAATTAAAAAATAATTAAATTAAAAATATATAACAAGTAATTTTAGTAAAAAAATATTTATTTTAAAAAAAAATTAAATTCTATTTATTTATAAGGTATGTGTATTGTTAAATAGTTGAAAAATAGTAGAAAATGTTTATCTTAAGAATCACTTTTATTTGTTTAAAGGTATGAAAAAAAAAAAGAAATTATTAATTTGTTTGAACAAATACTACTTTATAATCACTAATATCACTATTATAAAAAAAAAAATCTCAAAAATAAGAAATTTTCAAATCACTACACATTCTTTATTTATAGGTAAGAATAATATAAAAAATTAATTTTAAAAAAATAAAATAAATAAATTTTATTAATTGTGATTAAGAATGAAAATTTACCTCAAAAAATAAAATAGATTAATTTTATTAATCACAATCAAAGTCCGATAAACTGTCTGTCTAATAATTTTTCCCCGATTAATTTGAATAGTGAATATGAAAAATATAAAAATAGTTTATTAATTGGTGAAAATCAATTTGAGTCGTCAAAGTGAACAGTTTTAATTTAACAAGGAAGAGAAAGACTTGAATGAGGGTGACAGTTGACACTTTTTCAACTGTAAAAACTGTACGGGGGCAAAAATGGGTAAAACCATGGCGTGTTAGGGTTTGACACTTTTCCAATGAATTCTATTATGAGATGTGATACAATTGGGATTGTAATTTTTTTTGGGCAAATTTATAAAATATATTCCATTTTAAATCTTTTTAACAAAATAATTTCTTTCAAAAAAAATTTAATTGAAAAATATAAAAATAAATTTTTTAAATATAAAAATATGTATTTATTAGTTCAATATAAAATATGTATTTATTAAATATAAGATTTTTATTAGTTTAATATAAATATATATATATATTGAATATAAAAATATTAATTTCAAAAATATTAAGGTTAGTAAATATATTTTTAAATTTTAATTTTGTGACGTTAGACCTACGAAAAAAAAATTTATGTCTTTTTGTTTATGTTCGATAATGATGTATATTTTTGAAACCTTAAATACAATTTTTTTTGAAATTTATCAAATATATTCCATTTTAAATCCTTTTAACAAAATAATTTTTTTCAAAAATTTGAATCGTAAATTAGATTAATTTTTGTTGTCAAAATTTTTAAAAATATATTAAAAGTACTTTGAATAAATTTTTAGTTTTTAGGAATATAGGGAAAAATAGTATTTTTAGGGTGTAGTATTTTGAATTTAGAATGTGAAAATTAGGGTTAAGATTTAAAATTTAATTTTTAAGTGTTTTAGTGTGAGATATAGAATGGAGCATGATTATGGGCAGAAATTTTTTATTCCAATAATTATTTAACGAAACATCTCATTTCAGACACGTACGAAAAAAGTATTTTCTATCTAACGAACTTTTTAAAAAATATTGTAGATCGGATAACTTTTCATATAAATAACTAAAAATTTTGGTTAATATTAATAAATTGCGTTCAGTTAATTTTGTTTTTAAAACTGCCTGAGACGGGAAACGCTTTTGTTCTTCGTGTTTGAAATGAGAGTATTTCATTAAATAATTTTTAAAATAGTTATATCGTTAAAAAATTCAAAAAGGAAATAATTGAGTAAATTAGCTTAATCTTTGTTGTCAAAATTTTAAAAAATATTAAAAATACTTTGGATAAATTTTTAGTTGCAATTTTAAAAAAATATATTTTTAACCAATATAACATCTAATTAAAGTGATAAATATCTTTGTATCTATAAACGATATAGAAAAAACTTGTGTATACTAAAAATATATACTAAAAAATTTTTGACCAACAAGGTTGGTCCAAGCGATAAATATATTAGTATCTTTTAAATAGGTATCGAGTTCAAAATTTTGTGTAAATAAAAAATCTTCACTAAAAAATTCATCCATCACAATTAGGTGTGTGATGCATGTCGATCTAATTAAAAAATATTAGACACCAGTGGGACTCAAAAACCCTCCATCACTTTGATTTGAAGTCAAATGCTTTATCCATTAGGCCATGGGTGCTTGATCAATGTTTTTACTTTCAGGAGGATTAAAAAGGTTTGTTTTATTAACCAAAAAATATTTTTACCGGAGATATTGATATATTATAGATTAAATGAAATGATTTAGTTTTTAAATAAATTAATTTGCAGTTAAAATTAAATTATTCTAAGAATATATACAAAATGAACATAAGCACACATAAAAATATATAAATATGTTGACATAACATGAAAATATTAGACAAAATATACGGTCATGTTAAAATTTAGACAAAATAAATTGTAAACAGAACAAAATTTAAATAAAAGGCTTAAGATTATTATAAGCGTTATACTTTTAAGAAAAAATCAATTAAGTTCTTAATTTTTTTTTGTATTTAATTAAGTCTTTATACTCTTAAATTTCATTAATTCATCCTATTGATCGACGTTGGCTGTTAAATCTAATATGTTTTTTTTTTGAACTAGTTTGTGCAACGTGTCGTGTTATAATGTTGTCACTTGATATTTCTAGAATTTTATTTCATTTTAAAAAATCTTTAAAAATTCAAAAAAAACTCACAAAATCTATAAAAAATAGTTTTCTATAAAATATAAAATATTACATGATATAACTATAATTTATCACATGACAGTAATATCTCAAAAAAAAATTATAAAAAATGATGGTCAAAGTTGGTCAAGGACTTAATTAATAAAATTTTAAAGTATAATAGCTTAATTGGGTTCAAAAACAATTAAGGGCTTAATTGATTTTTTTTTTTAAAGTTCAAGTTAAGATTTAAATGAAATAAATAACCTTTTAAATAAAATTATAGCACAAATAATAATACAGTTATAAATACAACAAAAATATATACATTTTTAATGAGAAAAAATAATAAAAAATATAAATAACATGATTTATTTACCAAATTATCCCCAAACATGAACTTAAAGACACTGATTAGTTGTTTAATATGAATTCTTTCAAATTATAAATTGATCAATCCCATTACAATAAGAAAAAATAAAAAAAAATATGAATAATTAACTCAAATTATCGTCCAATATAATCTTAAATACATTGATTATTTGTCTAATAAATTGAGCAATCCAAAGAAAAACATATTGAATAATTCCAGTAAATTTATTGTCTTGTGTTTTTTTCAATAGTAGAAATAAAAATATAAATCAAATTACCATGAATATATAAATGAAAACATTTTATATTAAAAAAATAGAAAACATATATTGAACGAATAATCACAAGTGGAACAGTAAAAGATTTGTACATATTTTTATTAATATCATGTTCAATCTTATTTTAATTATTATTTTATTTGGAGATTATATAAAAGTAAAAAAAAAAAAAGGGAAAAATATAGTTATAATAATACTTAAAATTGGTAAGAATAAAGTTATGTTTTTAATAAAATGATCGTATTAGATTATTTTAAAATCATTTCAATAAAATTAAGATTATTATTTTATTTGGTTGAATTATTTAAAGTAAAAAAAATAGAAAAAAATATAGTTATAATAATACTTTTAAAGTTTTAAGAATAAAGTTATTTTTTAATATTATTGATTTATAAAAATAAATATCCTTCAAATTAGGAATGGTTAAAAAACCACTTCCCAGTAAAGATTAAGAAAATAAATATAAATAAATTAAATATTTAAAAAAATATATTTTAAAAATAAAAAAATTTAATTTACAAATTTCATAATATATTTAAAAGTCAAACAGGTTTACCATTTGAGAAAATAGGTTTACAAGGCTTAGGGAGACTAAGTCGGACCATTTATGTGGAAATTTAATATTTTTATCCTTCAAATTAGGAATGCTTAAACCCACTTCATTGTCAATCAATCAATCATCTTCAACACAAAGCTACTTCTTCCATCTGCCCCAAGAATTACTCAAAACTCTTAACTTAAAATTGGATATTTGTTAAAGGATATATATTCAATACACTAACAGTGAAAGCGGATTTAGTTTAAAGTATAGGGTTTATAGGTTTAAAATTAATAAAAAACTAAAATATTATTAAATTTAAGAATTTAGATTTAGAGTTTAGTTTTTAAGGTAATATGGTGAGGAATTTATATTTTAATCTATAAACCCTAAATTCTAAACTTATAACCCTAAAACATAAACTCTAAATTAAATATTTAGACCCTAAAAATAATACATTAAAAAAAATTTGTTTCCCTCCCAGTAATGCAACAATTGTGACCCTATCTTTTTGTATGCCAATCGTTGGACATCATCCCATAAATGCTCAAAAATACTTTTTTTGTGTGGTATAAGACTCAATTTATATAAAATTTAATTCATAATAAACTTTGACATATTCACGTTTAGAAGAGTAAATTTATACGACTAAAGAAGACATATGAAGTTTTCATAACTTGAGAAATAAGCTGAACTACAATATTGTCGATACCCATAAATTCCTAAATGGACAACATGTCAGTTCAATAATTTTCCGTGTGGAATAAGACTGACTTTGTGGGATAAAACCTTTGCTCATGTTTTACTTGCATCTCCACACCATACTATTCATTTTTTCCAATTTTCATTAAGTAGTCACATCCAACACATCTGACCGAAACATAATCAAATACAGATAGACCATATCGCGCATACTCGTATTCGTATATGATATCCGAGTAACTTAGACCTATAAATAATGTATTCATAAGGATCAATTTCCTGGAAATAATGTGTTCATTGCATACTCCACTACTAAAATTGCATAACCAATAGTTTTACCAAAAGTAAAATTTGCAAGAAATTGGATGATCCATCCATGAGGATTTAGAATGCATAGGGTGTATAACATTCACACCAAAATCACAAAAAGTATAGATGAAACCTGGGAAAGTATATATGGCAGTTATCAGATACAAAAATGACTGAAATGATTTAGAAAAATAACCATCTCCTCCTGGATTTCTGCAACATAAACACAAATTACCAATATTAATCCCTGCCAAATTGCAATTAAAGTTTAAACTGCTATGTAGAGAACATTTTTCTATCAAACTGGCTCAATGAGTCAATGTCACCGAATAAAGGTTTCAGGGTCGGATGTGGGTAAGATAATACTTTTTCTAAGTTTTTCCATGTATTTGGGGGTCAAATCCCCTATACTTATATGTGGATATATGTCAGATAGGATACTTCAAGAAAAATAAAGAGTTGAAGTAGAATCCATGTTGGATAAATGGCAACTAATAAGTGAATCAAGTTGCTCCGACTCTTCATTTTTCTTTAAGTATCTGTGTCTAACACCCGTGTTAGATGCATATTAGGACATCAATATAGCAATATGATCCCTTTAAAAAATATGGATAAACAGTTTGAGGCCCAATATCCAACAAACATACATAAAGAATCAAAGATCATGAAGGTCTGCAATTTGGGTGTACTCAAAACAAAAGCTCATAAACATTACTATCTTCCTCCTTGCTTTCCATATGGTATGTCTTAAAAATAGGCCTTACCATGGTTCGTGACCTTCCGGCATATTAGTGATTATACTATTTCATGGAACAAATATGTTATTTCGGTAAAGCTATTATAGAATTGAACAGGACAAATAAATCATTTTTTGAGGACAAGCATATAAACTCTTATATGTGATGGAATGTAAAACAGGCCATTTAACAAGAGTAGAAATATCGTCCTGATGTCAACAATTAGCATAATATAATTTTCTTCTAGTTAACACTGTAAAAAAGAACATTTCTAAGTGAAGAAAGATGAGTTCGAACCTTCTGATTTCCGTTTTGTGAGTGTATTACAATTGGCTGAGGAAGGACACCGTTATCAATGTTCTGAATGTATGGACGCACCTTTTCCTCCAACATCTCGTTTAACTGAAGACCAAACATTTAAGAGTCCATGAATAAAAAATTATTGGTAGGAAAGTAACTATTTCCAGAAAGCAAAGACAGACTGTTTTCCTCCCAAAATGCATGAATCAGAAGATACTAACCTTCTCTTGGCGCCATTTGGTTTCCCACTGAGCATCTAGAAGTTTATCAGCAATCTCTCTTTGAGCATTAAGAAGAACAGTCATTTCATACAGTTTTGCTGGATCTTTCAGGTCGTCTTCACTCCATGAAGAAGCATTTAGAGGAAGATCCAGGTTCTGCAAACACACTGCAGTTAGTCCTTTTAATAACATTATAATTTCTTTCCAATGGATAAAATATATGAACTATACAAAATGATAACACAGTATACTCACACCCCAATTCTGTGGTCGGGGAGGAGGATCAAGTTTCATTACTTCTGTCTCCAATGCCTTCTTGGCCTTGTAATAAGGAACATTTTTCACTAAAACAGGGTCTTCCCTAGCACGAACAGGATCTATGGCAATCAAGGCCTGTGAACATTAAATTTATTCACTGTTAGCTGTCCAAACTAAAGGTATCATATGTACTTACATATGAGTAAATTATACTTTATTACATAGAGCATCAACTTGGTGGAGATACATCAAAAAATACTCTATTAGGTTTGATCCCCAAATATAATTAGTTTAGCAGTAAATCAACCATGCAGGTTTCAAGTAAAATTAAACTAGTAAAACACCACTTCATTAGCTCTATTTTAGATAACCACAATGTCTGAGGTCATAGCCTCTTTGGCCATTGAATAATTTAATACTCTTCTGTTTCAATTCTCTTGCAATGGAAAAGTAAAAAAACACATTTCAGTCACCAAAACTTGGAACTTCTTTCACAGGATGAGATGGTAAGGTTAAAAACAGAAATGAAAAGATGATCCCATCTTTCATGGAAAATGAACACATTTCGCACCCAAAAAGACCTTGCAGAAAAAAAGAAAAAATATAGTGTAATACAGGAATATAATCTTACTTCTTGCAAGTGCTCCCAGCCAGGATTTCGCTTGGCCACCACATCACGAAGTTGGTCATACCGCATAGATTCCTAATCCAAGAGAAAACCAAGCAATAACAATAATTCTTTGATTGGCTAATGATACATTTGAGTACAGATATGCAATGTGCACTTAAACCTCTAATTTATTATTTTTACATATATTTGACTCTAAAAAATTTTTATTCACTATTAAATTAATCTCCTAAATATTATTCATTCATTATCTAGGATTGCTCACCACCTCCATAAATGTAATATAAGATAAATTCAAGAGTTGTGAGATCATAAACATCTATACCTTGTATTGCCACCAAATTTTCTGCTTCACATCATCATCATAGTCAAACCCACCCACAATCTGAGGTAGGGTAAGCAACCAAAATGCTGCAATGCTGGGGTCTTTCATGCTGTGAACTATGTGCTGGAACAGTAAATTTGACCATGAAATATCAAATTAAATGAGCAAAAAGAAGTAAACAACATGACAAGAAATCATTTATGGACACTAATCCTAGGATCTTGATCCTTTGATGGATCAAAGATATGGAATATGAGCGGAAAAATAGAAAGAAGACTCTGTTTTTATTGTGTAGTGTATTCAAAACTAACATATCCATTTTCTTCCCCTTAGCAATTCAGACATTTAATGATACAGAAATATTCTCCACAAGTTCTACCACTGAAAAGAACAGAAAGGGAGTGATAAGTTATGATACTTGCCTCATAAGGATAGTCCATCTTCCTTAAGATGTTATATGGTTTCCATGGGGGTTCCATTATCTACAGAAAGCATATAAATTTAAGGATGAGCATCTTAGCATGAAAAAAACACAAACAGTAACTCTAATAGAAGAAAAGCACAATAAGTTGTCGGATGCTTTGAAGATATACAATCAATTACAAAGTAGAACGGGAAAAAAGAAACAAAAGTAGATAGTCTACTGCATAACCTCTGAATCCTCCTTAGTTTCTTCATCCATCTATTTAGTACAGTTTTTACATGGTTTAAACTATTAACCCTAAACTAGCCACAAATAAAACCCCTTAGCCCTAAGCTGGCAATATCTTTTAGAATATTTCTGATATACATTAAGTTGCACCCTTCATTTAGACATTTGTGTCATTGATGCATTTGATTTTCTATCGATAAATTGTTATACCTTTAAAACATTTCAAAAAAGCATCCCATCTCTTGAGCAAAATCTACTGTCCATAATAAGAGCATAACATAAAGTTTATTACAGGATTAGGGCCTTCTTCCCACACTAAAAAGTAAAAAGGGACACAAATCTGTTAAAATAACAGATAATCTCAAGGCATGACAGGCTGTCAACAAGACAACAACTAACAAGTGAAAGAGAACTCACATCATCCGCAGAGATCCTGACTTGTAATTTGTGCTTGCATTCAGGGCAGTGCATTACTCCCTGCAAAAAAATACATGTTTCACTCAAGGATCAAAACTGAAAATTTGTCTAGTTAAGGAAATTCTTTAACAAAGGATGATAGTAGAATTGAACAGGTAAAACATTGGACAACTATATGCAAAATGCCAAGAAATGTTAAGACTCACTGTTCCATCACAAGTTGGACATTCTTTAGATGGCAACGGTGTATTAAGATCAACGGCGGATGGAAGCTGCACCAGCTCTGCTCGATTATCAACAATAGCATCTGCAATGCATTCTGCAGTTGCTTTCTCCCCACTGCAAGAGATTCAAAGCAGATATTCAAAATTAAAATTAAAACAATCATCATTCACATACTGGATTGGGATTGGATTCCTAATCAAGTGAGTTAAGATCACAAAGCAATTCATACTCTAAATGTTAGCCACACATAACACAACCAGACAAGCCTGAGTCTTTATTCTTTTACAAGACTGAACATCTTTAAGAATCACTAGTCACTACTGTACCCAAGCACAATAAGCCTTTTTCTTTTGTTTGGCCTAGGCCATGCAAGAAATGGAGAAGAAGATAAGTAGAGTGCATAGTTACTTGTTTAAAGTCAGAAAAAAATGACCGGAGGTCAATCTACCTTCTCAAGGAGTAGTTTTTCACTTGATAGTGCACCTTCCCTGATCCTTTACACATAGTGCATCGCAAAGCTTGCCATCCATTGCAGGTAACACAGTTCCTGAACTTGAGAGACCCATCTCATGTAATAAGGTATTTTGTTTAAAGATACAATTCAAATTTGAAGTTACTATAACAGAAACAATTAGTAATAGTCGTTTTTTAAGGTTCAAGTTAGTTGGGCTATGAGAAGGTAAAGAAATAATTCATGAATACCAATCTTTGAAACATAAGTTGGCTTACTTTTTTTTGTTAGATCTTCATAAAAGAGATAAATTATACATTTGTTGTGTGAACTGTGAACCAATAGTTTTTTTAATAACAGAGGCCATTAAAAATGTGTCAAAAAGTTGAACGAGTCTTTGCTCTAACAAAAACATCAGAATCCTATTCTTTGCATGGATAATAAATCTTTAAGTGAAAAACATTTACTTTTTTCTTTTCCTTTTCACAAATATAGTACACACACACGATATTGAAGTGAAGTGAAGCAGAATCCAGCTCACATAACAGTAAACAGCGGCACATATAATGCCAAGAGTTCTAAAAAACTCTGATCTAATAAACGATGATCAGAATCGACTATATAACTTTGAAGGGATGTTGAAATTGCACCTTTGACATATCACCTTCTTTCCCAGCTCTAAAGCAATATCATAGGTTCCCAAAGCTGCAATAGCCTGCAATCAACCATGATAAAAAGAACTAAAGTCAATGGATCAAGCTACCCTTCTCTAATTCTCAGAAGGGTAAAACATTAAAAGAACAACCAATGTGGAACATGAACACATTCTATCGATCTCCTTTCAGAACTTTATCATTTGTAAGAAACATAAGGTAAAGAGAGACCATAGTTTAATTCTAAAGTTCTTAATATTGGAAATGTAAAAACTGAAAGTAATTAAAGGCCATTTCAAAAGTTCAATTAATAAAAAGTAGAAAACTTTAAGCTAAATGAACCAGCAGGTAAAGTAAACAACTCAGCACCCATTCATCAAATGATAAGTTTCACTCAAAACCAATAATAAATAAAACGAAAAAGTTTTCAGCACCAATTTTAACACAAATGCAAATTTCACTGAACAATTATAAACCAACAAAGAAAGTAGAAAATTCGAAAAAGGAAGCCACTATCTGTTACAATACAAAGAGCCGATGACAGATACCATCAAATTTTGAGCATGAAAAAGGAACACCAAAGCTCAAAGCTTTTAACAGATTAAAAAGCTACCCATTTCAGCAATTATAATTATAAAAAGAAAAGAATAAATCAATACAAAAATGAAGAAAAACCCACAACCCATTTGAGCAAAAGATTAAAAATTGACATAGGAATCTTACAAAGACAGAAGTATAGGAGAGCTTGGAGATAAACTCTGGGATGCCAAAGCCACGAGGAGCAGAGCCAGCAATGTCAAAGGCAAGGGTGAAAGGAGAGAGGACTACTTTAATTGGGAACTCCAAAATGTCAATAACTTGTTGCCCATATCTAGTTGTGAAGGACTTGTATTGGGAATCTGCAAATTGTTTCACACTCTTTATCAGTTTCTCCGTTCCTCTAGACATGGCTGTCAAAGAGAGCAAAGAGAAGCTGAGAACTGAACGGGGTATTAGATAATGTTTAAGCCAGGTTTTTTTATTTGGGGTTTATTTCGGGGATATGGATAAGCTTGTCTGTATGATAGTTTAATCTCTGTAACCAAACACGTCAGTTTTGTCCTCCAGTTAATTTTAAGCAAAATGACAAAAGATGCCCTAACGTTTGTTAGTCAACGGCTGATGTTGACTGAACTTACCACGTGTTAAGATCTGCTGACGTGTCAACATTATATTCGTTATGTGTCACCATTCAATTCGGTCACGTGTTATTATGATAGTCAGTCACGCGTAACCATAAAAAAGTATAACAAAATATTTTTTTTAAGATTTGAAGTGCATGTGCCACGTTAGCCTATCTTAACGCATGCAAGTTCAGTCAGAATCAACCGTTGATCGTCAGTTAATTGACAGTTTTCATCCAACAGAAGCATATTTAAACCAAATCGAAACGTTAAGAGTTGTTTGCTCCAAAAAAATAAGAAACCAAATGACAAAACATGCAAATGTTGGGGGCAACTTTTATCATTTTGCCTTAATTTTAATTAGATACATATATGAAAATTTATGTCAATAGCGAACATACAAAACTTTAAGGGGCGAATACATAGCATTTTTTAAAAAATTTAAATAATATACAAATTTCAATTTTTCAAAAAGACGACCGTTCCTTCAACCCTCAATTTATTCTTAATTTTAATAAAAATTTATTTTGGAGAAAAATATTATATTTTATAATTATATTAAAATAACTTCTTTTTAATTAATTTAAATCAGTTATCATAAAGGCTCGTAGTAAAAAACAACTCTTCTAATACAATTTGCTCACTGATATTTAGTATTCGGTTATAATTTAACCTTCCATATTACCTTTCAAGATTCTTATGAAAAATTGACAATAGAAAGAAGGTAAAAAAGGGGAATGTATTTTTTACTATAATTTTGATTTTAAATGTTGGAAAATTGGAAAATACATGAAATTTACTAAATAAAAGATTTCAGCAAATTTTTATTTTTTAATACGAAAATAATCATTAGCTCGAAACAAATAACAGATACTAAAAATATGAATCTCAATATCTAAAATTATCAAAATTCAATTATAAAAATCCGCTGCTAAATGAAAAGAACTAAAAGAGTTTATTTATTGTTTTTTTCCTATGGATTTGGTTAGGAAAATTTGCAAATAAAGAACACATTGATCTCCCCCACTTTTTTATGGTAAATTGAAATGCTTTGATTAGTTCCTCCATAAAACATGACCATTGCTTCAACTACAAACACCCTAAGAAGCTTCCAATGCAAAGAGTCATGGCATATGAATTGTTTGAAATAGTTTGCAGATCAAACTTTCATGCATGGGGAGCCGTAGACACTTGCAATTTCATTGTCTTTGCATGCAATCTCTCCATGAATGCCGGATTGGCTTGAAGTCGGTCCTTGACATATGAAGTACGAGCTTCCTCTGCCATTTTGTTAGCCTTTCCGGCTTCCTCAATGAGAGAAAAGAGCGTTCTAAGGCAATCTTTCCTGTTCTCTTCTCGGTGTTCAAACCTTCAGAAAAGAAAACAAATATATTTACCCAGAAGAACAAAGAACAGTTCATGAACCCGAAGCTTAGCATTGAGTCATATGGAAAGCAAAAATGTAGTATCTTTACCTCTCACTAGTAATTGTAAGTTCATCTTTGCCTGGGTGGTATCTCTTTCCAACAAGCTCTTGTAACCGGCGGAACTGATGCTTTGAAAGCCCAAGCTCCTTCACTGTAACAGACATCTTTACCTTTCTGTTTTTGGGATGCCATGCATCACCACCGGGAGCAAACACTGCCCGTGTTTGCCACCTAAGGATTGGTCCTTCACCAGGTGGGTCATCGGAGTTCTTTTTCTTGTCTGGTACACCTGTCTCATCAAATTTTGGTGGGCCCTCAGCTTCCATCATCTTTCCATATTCCATGACCATCTGATTCTCGAACTCCTTGAATTGCTCATAAGCTTCTTCGACTTCAAGCTCGCCTCGTTCACACATATCACCTAGCTCATTAAACTTTTCTTCCACCTTTTTCTTCATTTCATCTGATCAAGCCAACATAATGCCATACAATTATCATTCACATAAAATCATGAATTATAACAAACAAAAGTTTAACAAGTCGGGATGCCATGAAACTTCAACACTACTCTAGTAATCCCTTGATCCAAGTCACTTCAAAAGATCACCCAATTGAAGTGAAACTTCACATATTGTACAAAGCTCCATGCAGTTCTTAGTTAAAAGAATATATAAAGTTCAAATGAAAGTCTTCAAGTCTAGAGGCAAAATGACAAATGAAATATAATTAAAAGTGTGTTGAATGTTATACTAGAGCTATGAATCTCCTTCCATAGAAAAGTTGAACTAGAAAGCAGCAACCCCAGTGACAGTAAAGTGAACTTGAAAAAAACTACATGGACTCATGAAACAAATTCTTTAATCTTAGCAATAGCCTTGCTAGTGATATTTACGTGCAATCACAAGTAATCGGCTTTCGAGAAATGAAGAAGTCTAGGTGGGTTCCTTGAGTCCAGAATAGGAAGTGGGTCTCTAGATTCAATTTTGTAACACAAGCAAGTTTAACAGATCTACTTACTCATTTAGCTACACAAAGAAGCCCTGAGAATATTACAAGTGAGCATTTCCACAGAAAATGGATTGATAATCTATACATGTATCAGTATTCTAGACGGAAAGCTAGAATCAGCAGAGATTTACAAGTCCACCATAGAAAGTAAATCAATTCAGTATTACAGAACCAAAAAGCCTCACATAGAAAAGAATATATGATGATATTAAAATCAGTAAAAACCTGGGAGGAGCTTGTCCCAGCTAAGCATGTCCTCGAGAATCTCCTCACACTCCTTCGTGTCTTTAAGATATCCATGCTCAACGGCTTCCTTAATCATTTCATCCCACTTCTGATCATCCATGTTAAAGTACTCATCCTTGACCATTTTCTCTACGACTATATCCCTGGCACTGTACAAATTATCGATGTCTTCATCGGTCGAGTACAATTGTTCAAAATCCTCCTCAAACTCTTGATCAGTCACATCGTCTCGTGGTTGAACCACCATTTCCTCCATCAACTCATCATCTGTCTCCTCATGTTTCCCAGCCAACTTTCTTTGCAAAATGGCCTCAAGAATTGAAGGGAGTGCCTCTTCATCCCCTTGAAAGTACTTCTCGATTCGGGTTTTTAGTTCTGGCACCAAAGAACTAACAAAGTAAAAAAAATAACTAAGAAACAAACTATCACTTGCTTTTCTCATCATCCAAACAAAACATATATAATTTAGTTTCCTCGTTTTTCTCATCAAACAAACAAATAATTTTTTTTAAAAAAAAGAAGTAAATTCCAGCAAAGAAGAAGAGAAGAGATTAAATCATCAGGCCCAATTTAAAACATTTTAACAAACTAAAGCATTAACAAACCAATGCAAAAAAATCAAATTTTATTATCCATTTTCACTTACTTTACTCATCATCTAAATAAAGACACAACAAACAAATTGCCAAAAAGAAAATCAAATCCAATATTTTCTTTTACCCATTTTTTACCTTTATTACTGACATCCTCCACAGCCAAAACCACATCCTTGCCAGAAGCTTGAGCTACTGAAGCAGATTCAGGAACAGGTTCAGGCTTCTTTTCAGCAGGAGGATCCGATTCGGACGAGTAGAACCTGAGTCGAGACCGAGTTGAAGCGGCTAGTGGGGTGAATGAGTGAACTGGGTTTTGGCTGGTTTTGGTATAAGAGTGAAGAAAATTGCGAGCGGTGAGTGAAATGCCTCTCAACAAAACCCTTTTCATGGTTTCCAAAAAGGGCTTTAGTATCCAAGTTTCTTCCTTTGTTTTTCAGTCTTCCTTTGATTTCATTTGGGGAACAAAGATTAGGGTTTTAGATTTGGAGAAGAAGAAATGTTTCTTTCTTGGTTTGGGTTGTAGGCTTAGAACCCACCATTGATTATTTGGATCAATTTCAGTTCTACATTGGTTTATATTGGACCAGTTTCAGATAATAATGTTAGGTATTGGTTTAGGCCCAGACCAGTGTTCTTTTTCATTAATATGATAATAATGCCAAGGTTGTATTCTGACAGTAAAAATAGAAGAAACTTTTCAACCAATTAAAAGAATTTGAAAGGAGATATTTTGATTAAAGAAAAAAAAACTAAATTTGACATTTGATATTCTACTTAAAAAATATTTTTTTTGGCATTTGATACCATTAGAGATATAACACAAGCTTTGTTAATAAGTAGGATCAATCTTATAAATGTTAAAATTTTAACTTGAATCCCAAGTCCAAAGGTGAGGTCCATGTACATTCATTCTTATCTTGAACAAATCAATACAAAAAATGTGCAACAGAAATTTGTCTTGTCCCACACTGAACAGAGAGTGAAGATAATAAAGAAAGTAAGAGAGGCCATGCATATTAAAAAGCTCCCAAAACTGAAAACTCTCCTTTTATTTATTTAAAGATTTTCCCTTTTTCCTTTTACAGGCTCTAGCAATATATAAAGAGAGAGCCTTTGTATTTTTGCAATGGCTGTACCAACAGCGGTGGCAGTAAATGGGGGCTTGTTGAAGATGGGAAGTGTTTCACAAGCTTATTTAGAAAGCAAAGCAGTGAAGGAGACGAGGTCTTTGATATCTGAGCTTTGCCGCCAGTTCTATAACCTTGGATGGGTCTCAGGAACTGGTGGCAGCATCACCATGAAAGTCCATGATAGTTGTATCCCCAAGCCTCAGCAACTCATCCTCATGTCCCCTTCTGGTATTTATTTCTCAATCTATCATTTTTTTTTGGATTCTGGATATTTGATATTGAAGCTCAAAGCCTTTTGTTTTAACATTTTTGCTTTGGGTTTTTTATATCTAGATCATTGCTATTGTATCTTAACTATTGGCTTTTCTTGATTATGGCTGCTGGCTCTTTCTCTATTGAAGCTCAAAGTCTTATTTTTTATATTGGGTTGACGTTATTTTAGCTGAATTATTTGTTTTTAAGTTTTTTCGGTTTATGGGTTTTATTGTTCAAGCTTAAGGCTCTATTTTATTGTGATTAATTTGGGATCTTAGATAGTATTATTGTTTTAGCTCAGCATTTATTCCAATGTTCTTTTGGCATTTGACTCTTTCACTTTTAGGTTCAAGAAAGTGTTTGTGTAGTAATCTGTAACTTTTTTCTGATAAAGTAATGATTTTATTTATCCGAAGGAGCTGATAAACTGCTAGATATTCACTGTCTATTTTTAAGGAATGTTTGCTACATGGTTTGTTGTTAATCTAGTTGAAGTTTTTATTTTTGATTGTTCATCTTGCTTCTGGTGCATTTCATTGAAACTAGATTTTTTTTTGTATTAATCTAAAGTGTTTGATATCTTATGTGTTGTTGCTGTATGGTCACACATTTGTTTCGCTTTGCACTTAGGCTTTTGGGTGTTATTTGTTCAAGTATGAAATGCTTTTACTACTACTCTGTATGTTTATTGTTTGGCATGTAGGCTATGGTAATCTACCTAAAAAATTTTTTAAGGCCTTTGGCTACTTGGTATATGCTTTTCAAGACCAAATGAGTGTTTTTCCATTAGTATGAGATGTCCCCTGGTATTTTTGTTGTTGATTTTACTCGGACTTCTATATGAGTCTGATGTGTTATTTACATCCACATTTTACTAGAGTTATGAATATTAATACTCACTTTGAACTTTTCTTTTATTACATTCTGTATATTGTCATTCATCTTCAACTGCGTGTTTGTCCACGACTAGAAATAGAAAGATATTATTGCTGCTATTCTTTTCATTTGTGCATTAAGCTAGAAAATCTTAATCTATAATGAAGAAATGTTAGTAGCATGTTGTTTTATAGGCTTTATCATATTCCTTTGCCAATTACTGGAAGATTGTTTCTGGCATAGCTTAATTATGGGCTTGCAATTCGGTACTTTGATAGGTGTTCAAAAGGAGAGAATGGAACCAGATGATATGTACATATTATCAGGAGAGGGATCTATCATATCTTCACCGTCTCCAAAGCCATACCCTCATAAGCCTCCTAAGTGCTCTGATTGCGCTCCTCTTTTCATGAAGGCAACTATTATATGTGCTTTTTAGAAAAACTACTGTTTGACATTGTTTAATCAATCTGATAGTTTATTTTACACGGTATCTTTTATAAAATTGCAATCTAGAATTTACTAAGGTGATATTGATCGTATTTTTTATGTTATAGCATCGGTTATATTTGTTAGGATAGCAAGCTATTGTGATATGCTTTACTTTTTTAAGCATTGTACTCCTTTTTAGGATGATATTTGAGCTAATGTGTTTTTTACATGAAAATGTGTGCTTATGGTGTTCGACTATTTGTATCTTGGTGCCGGAGATGATAAGCATCATGTCCCTCATAATTCAGGCATATCATATGCGTGGTGCTGGCTCTGTTATCCACAGTCATGGAATTGAATCTTGTCTTGTAACAATGATAAATCCGCTTTCAAAAGAGTTTCATGTAAGTTTTTCTTGACCGAAATATTTTTCTAAAGTGAGCTTCTGTCTCTTTCTCTTGCTTTTAATTCCTTTCTGCCCTGTGTTCTCTTTGTTCTTTTTCTCTCAGCAACTTATTTCCTTTTGAACAATTGCAGATCACTCATATGGAAATGATAAAAGGTATTCATGGCCATGGTTATTATGACGAACTTGTGGTCCCAATAATTGAGAACACGTCCTACGAAAACTAGCTCACAGATTCTCTTGTCAAAGCTGTAAGTTTCTTTTGTGTTCATCTCGTCAATGAACTATGAAATTCACTTTCATGATGATTATAAAATTTTCATGTAGTCAAATAAGATTAATGAATGTTCTTATCAACAAGCAGTGTGTCTAACTGTCTATTTTCGTGTAAGTATCCTTGCTGACACATATTCAGAGATGGGTATGGGTGTATGATCCTTCAAATATATAGAAAAAAAAAAGATTGAGCATATCCATGCCGGACACATACTTGTATCAAATACTTACCCCAAGTTCGAGCCACATAGTTACCAACAACCTTTCTTCACTCTCTGCATTGAAGTTCTCCCAAATTCCATATTGTTTTTGCTAGATTATTCTTTATGCATGAATTCATTAATGTACAATGTAGTCTTCATTATATTGAAGTTCACTTTAATGATTTTCAGATTGAATCATATCCCAAGACAACTGCCGTGCTTGTTCGCAATCATGGCATATACGTATGGGGAGACTCATGGATCAGTGCTAAAACTCAGGTTTGTAAACTTGTACAAATCTTTGAGTTCAAACTGGTGAATTTAAGTTTGCTATTATTGACTTGTCATGATTCATGTGTATAGGATAAATTTATTCTTACTTGTATAAACACTTCATTACAAATCGATGCTCAGATTCTTACATGTTGTGATGGTCATGCCGTCTTTCTTACTTCAGCCGTGACATACTATTTCAGGCTGAATGTTACCATTACCTCTTTGATGCTGCTATTAAACTCCATCAACTAGGCTTAGACTGGTCTACTCCAGATCATGGCCCCATTCAGAATGTTAAAGGATTTTCAAGCGTCAATAGCAGGATAAATGTGTCTATGAAAGCTGGGACAGTGGATTCAAATTATAAACTTGAGCCATATCCAGTAAGAAATTTACATATTTTCCCTTCAATATGACATTCTGGGTTTCCTAGACATGATAGTGTTTCCATTGTAACAAAAATATTTGACATTCGGATGACATTGTGGTAGACAGACTCTTGACTGTGTTACTGCTAAACAGGAAGATTGTTGCATTCATTTATATGGAATATGCTCTCACTCTACATTTTTTCCCTGTTGCAGCGCTGCATTGTGCTTGACATTGAAGGAACTACAACTCCTATTTCATTTGTAATGGATGTTCTCTTTCCCTATGCCCGAGACAATGTCGGGAGGCATTTGTCTGCAACATATGATAGTGCTGAAACCAAAGATGATATTAAGTTGTTACGTTCTCAAGTAAGGTTTTTCTTTGGACCATTTTACCTTTTATCATGTTCTGCTGACATCTGGTCACAAATTGTTTGCTTTGCTTGCTCAAGGCAATTACTTTTTAATATCTTAAAGAATTAAGTTTAACACTTACACAATTTACTATCAAATATTCAAATTGATAGTTGGATCTGATGAGGATCAACTGCCTTTTTGGCTTGATACTTAAGTATAATGCAATCAACTCTCATTCTCTTTCCCAAAAACGATATGCTTCCAGCCTTTGTCCAATTTATATACATGAAACAAGAACTTGCAAAGAACTAGTCTTTTGTGCAATATCATGCATAACTAATGAACCATTATCTATGACTTCAGAACCTTTACAGTTTCTACAATTCTCGGAACTTTTGTTGTATATATGGAATCACTGTCTATCATTGTCATTAATGATCTGTTAGTTTTCTGTTATCAATGATTTGTATGCCAAACCCGGTCTTTTTTTCTGGAGAGTCCGTTTTGCTTGACATGCATTTGACACATGCATATAGGAAACCCAAAGAGATCTTCAATAATGTGTTTTGAGGCATGCATATAGGAAACCCAAAGGAATTTAAGGATTTTTGTTCAACTAATTTTCTGTGGTTAAGGCAGTGGGATTGTTTACCTTATAAATTAGCAACCAAAGAAGTGTGGATTGACTCCTAAACGATATGTCTATATCGTGTCCGTAACATGTTCTCCGCAGGTTGAGGATGACTTGAAGCAAGGTGTTACTGGTGCTGTACCCATCCCCTCGGAAGACGCGGGAAAAGAGGCGGTGATTGCATCTTTGGTTGCTAATGTCAAAGCAATGATAAAAGCTGATCGAAAAATTCCTGCCTTAAAGCAATTGCAAGTAAGCAAACATGAATTCAAAGAAAAGACATTTTTGGATCTTAACTTAACTACAGGAGAGGACTAATATGCAGTTGAATAGGGTCATATATGGCGTACTGGATTTGAGAACAACGAGCTGGAAGGAGTTGTTTTTGATGATGTACCAGAAGCTCTTGAAAAGTGGCACGCTTTGGGTATAAAGGTATTGTTATGTATTTCCTTTACTCTTCTACAACTTTATTTTCGGAATGTAGTTCCAGATACAATGAGTCTATGTTGGGATATGTTTCCATGCATTTGCTCCAGATTGCAGTATATTCACAAGCTGTTTTAATCATTCTGCCAAACTGAGGCTAATTTTCTTATTAGATATGTATCCGCTTGAACCAAGTCTTGATCCAAGTTCAGGTTATTGTATGTTCATGTACTACCGAGTGATTGTAAAGCTGTATAATCCCTTAGCATAGCACTGGCATTTTCTATTACTTCTGAGAAGACATATATATCCACGAGGAAAAACCGAAACATATCATTGATTTTGGTTTTAAAGTGTGCTTGGCCCTTTAAATATCTCTCTCCCTTTGGAAAGGATCTTACTAAGTTTTCAATCTTTTACGGAAAGTTCAAGTTTCAGTGCTAATCTTTGCTTCCTCATTCATCACAGGTATACATATATTCCAGTGGTAGCAGGTTGGCTCAGAGGCTTATATTTGGAAATACAAACTATGGTGATTTGAGGAAGTATTTATCCGGATTTTTTGACACTGCAATAGGGTAAGACTATTACCTTCACAGTTTGCTTCTATACTTAATTTCAACTCAAAAGACACTCCGTCTCGCCTTTTCTTGCTTGCAGAAACAAAAGAGAAACACAAAGTTATGTCGAAATCACTGAGTCATTGGGAGTCGATAAACCATCCGATATTCTATTTTTGACCGATGTCTATCAAGAAGCCACGGCTGCAAAAGCTGCAGGTATCGTATGGCTCTTTTTTTCCCCTTGAGTCCGTATTCTATAGCCCTGTTGATTCCTGACTCATGTTTTAGACTTGTTTTGTTTTCTATAAGAATCACAACCCGAAAGCCTAAACCGTAAAGAATCAACCTAAGAACAATTCTAAAGTATTCTGCACATCCTTTGCATAAATTGTCAATTAATTCCATGGGCTTATAGATCAGCTTCTGATTTCAGTGTTATGAAAAAATAAATGCCCTTTGTTTATTAATTAGTATTTTTCATCTTTATCGGATTCATAGGTTTGGGGGCCATAATCTCTGTCCGGCCGGGAAATGGTCCTCTTCCGGAGAACCACGGATTCAAGACTGTCAACTCTTTCCTGGAGGTCTGATAGAAACTTCTGTAATAATGAACTTCTGTAATAAAATCGACCGTAACATTTCATGCACATAATAAATCCCTTTTGGATGCAATTTATCTTTGATTTTGTGACAATTTAAGTGTGAATGTTGGAAGGCTCAAGTTCCACCATGTTATTTCAAAGCATTTTTCACTCAATATGATATGAACCATCATTAATGTACAGCAAAGCTTTCATCAAACTGATAACTCACTCACCTATACTCTTCCTTTCCCACTAACAGAGACAATATCTCCGGCCTTGAGAATTCTTTTTTGTTATGGTTGATCAATTTACACATACATTCTGATATCGGACCGAGGTTCATCAGCATGCATAGAGGTGTGTGAATCCGAGTCAAATCCTAGTGTTAAAATTTAACTCTTCAAGTTTAGTTCACTTGAGTATGTTGAATTCAACTTGTTAAAAACTCAAGTGGTGACCGTGTTTGACCCGAATCGTAAAATAGCTCGACGATCCAAATTGTCTCATTTACAACCCTAGCCGCATGCATAGCTTAGGATAACAAATTGCAACGAATGCTTCATCCGAAGACTAAATCCTTAACATAAAGGCTACTTCTAATTACACAAGATCTGAATTTCCATCGCACCAAAATCCGAATAACTTTAGCATCTCATTGCAATTTGGCAAACGGATAGAAGTCAAAATTTTAAAAATACTACAAACCAAAAGTACATGGTTTCGGTCACAGTAAAGCATTAAGACTGAACTATCAGCAACATTATGAGTTTTAATACATCCCTAATGGGATGCAACTAACGAAATTAACTAACTTTAACCACTATCAACCGATAAAATTTGTCTATATAACTCAGTTCCAGCTGTTCAAGTTTAACTCTTCTTCAAGCGAGATAATAGTAACCCAAAGCTATAAGTATCAGCACCACCACCACAGCTGGAGCGGCCCACATCCAGTAGTTGGTCGACTTCTTACGTTTCAGGATGGGTCTCGGAAGTGAATCACGACCTTTAGTTCGATTCCTGTACCTTACAGCATTCTCCTTTTGAACTTTATCCTTCACCACAACAGGAGCAGGAACAGGTGCATCAGCATTTTCATCTTTTTCAGGTTCTGGAGCCTCTGCCACAGCTTCAGTCTGGTTCCTCAGGATCTGCACCAGTTGTAGATGCTGCTGCCTTCTTCTTTGCTTTCTTCTCTCGCTCCTGAAGGGGGAAAATCAAAATAAGATCAGTTTCAACCTGCAAACTAATTATCAACAAGAAAAACATGATTGAAGAATGAAATAATTTCCTTGAGCTTCTTTTCGGCTTCTTTTTGAGCTCTTATAGCTGCTTTAGCTGCTTTTTCTTCAGCCTTCTTCTTCTTCCTTTCCATGGCTTGCTTCGCTTTTGCTATTTCCTCTTCTCTCTTCATTTCTTTCAGTTTTGCCGCATCAATTTCCCTGTCAGCAGAAGTCTTTTCGGCTTCCTTTTGCAAGTTGCTGGATCCAGAGATCTCTTTCTCTTCTACGACACCATTCTCAGGAGATGATTTTGATTCTATTACTTTGGTCTCAGCATCTTTCTTGCCTTTTTCAGTAGTTTAGTATCTGGTTCAGGAGAAGGTTTGGCTTCTTCCTTTGGTTGTCGGACACTGGGTTTTGGAATGATTTCAGGTGCAGAAGTCACTGGTGCCTCTTGTACAACCAGTGGTTTCTCATCAGGATTCCTTATCCGACCATCTCGACTTAATTGCCTCTGGTCCAAGGACAACAAAATTCTTTTTTCATAATCATCCCTGACAGCTTTCTTGCTGCTCCACAGAGCCATAAACTTCTCTACCTACACACAATACAAAAGATAAGAGAACAGCCAAAAATTAAAGCACAGGGGATACTCGGGACGTAGCATTAATCGGTAGTCTCAACAAACCTCAACAGTCGAAATCTCCTCAAGACCCTTTACATCTTTCTTTGCAGCTAGCTCTTTGGCTTTGTTTAAGAGTGAACGGCTCTGGTAAAAGTGAGCATTCTGGAAAATTGAAAAAAAAAGTTGTAATTAAAATGAGTCCTCCAAAATACATATCGAACAAATACTCATAATATCATCACAATCAATGACCAAAACAGCATTGGAAATGACCAAAAAAGAAATGTTAAATTTTTTAAAATTTTAACATTCATAAGAAGAAAAAATCCCGATGTAAGAGAGACCTAATCGTCCTGCAAGGCTTGCATCCATACACGCACATACATGCAAAGAGCGAAATCAAAAGAAGCAAAACAGAGCATCTCATTCTCACCGGTAAAAAAACACATTCAATTTAAAGCAAAGAACGGCATACCGCCTCATCACGTTGTTTCCACAGTTGCTGCATGGTTTCATAAGCTTTGTTCCTCTTCTGGATCACGGCATTCAGCTCTTCCTGTAAAGCATCAATTTTACTCTCTATCGCAATCACTTTTTCCTTAATTTGCTTTTTCTTAGACCAGATAGCATTTTGTTCCTTCCTTACGCCATCCAAATCATTACCCATAAGCTACAATGAAACAAATATAGAAAGTTAATTAGTCTAATTTTACAATAGTCTTACTTATATACAGAAGGGGAAAAGCAAATTCCGATAGATAAATGGTGCAAAACAGAATTTTTCTTACTTTAACTTGATCTTGAATGGCTTCTTTCTGACCCAGTGATTCCTGAATCTTTGTTCTCACCGCAGCGTTAGCAATAACTTTGTCTCGGGTTCCCTCAAGTTGTTTGATTTCTCTAAGGAGTTGCTTCTCCTCAGACAATGGGATGCTTTCATGCTGGATGCGATATTGCAAGCTATAGATCTGCAAATTATCAATTCCAGATAAATGACCCAAAAAAAGAAGAGCAAAGGATAAACTGCAGCTGAAAACAATGCTTAAATCATAATGCAGTCGAGTTTACAATAGTAGCATACAATATCATTGAGCTCTTCCTCAGATGAACATATACCAGCACCACGACCTCCACCATTGTTATTATTGCGAAGCTTGCCTAAAGCCTGCTGCAGTGGTTCCATTTCCTTCTTTTTCTCACCTAACATCGTCTTAAACTGCTCAAAATCAACATTCAGGGCTTTCACTTGAGAAAGCAACTCTGCTCGATCCGACTGCATTAACAGAAAGATAATAATTTAGAAGGCAGCAGCAAATGATTTTAGAAAATCTTTCACAATTTAACTTCAATTTGAGGCAAATACAACAATGAGGAACCGATATACCAAATACTATACCACACCATGTGTAAAAGAACAATACTATATATGCAATTATTCATATCCTGCTCGAGGGCTTGTGTTTCCAACAATCAAACAAATGCATCTTAGGATTTAATGTTTCTAGATTCATCATAATAAAATAAGCACATCCAATTGCATTTAAATCAAGTTTTAAAGACTAGTCACAACATTAATTGCACCTAACCTCTCGGAACCAATGAAAAGCAAAACAGGATGGCATATAGATATCTTAAGAGCACAACAACAATTAACAAACCAGATATCATATTTGACACATTTTTATTGATCTAGTTCTAAACCAAAATATAATGCTATCAAACTAATCGACATTAATTGCACTTCACTCCTTCACTCACCTTGTACGATTTTAATTCATCCGTAAGCTGAAACCTGACTTTATTCAACTTTTGCATCTCCTTATCAACCTGATCGACTTTGGCCTTTATCTTTGGATCATCAAAAGGGCGATACCTGATAAAATAAAAAGAGTGGATCTGCTTAGGGGCAGGCCACTCAGTGACAGCATCACTCGGAAAGTCGGATACATTTTTCTCTTCTCCCTTATTTGGTTCCTCAACATCGGAACCGCCTTTAATGGGCTCAGTATGAACCGGATCCTTGTCCAGTTTCCCATTTTCCTTATCATGAAGAAGTGATTTGTCAACTTCAGTTGCTTTGTCAACAGATACTTTTGCCATTTCAGATCCCACAACCTCAACACCCATTAATCACTATAAAATTAAAAGCCTGATAAAATAAAAAAAAAAAAAGAGTGAGATATCACATAGTATAGCAATATATATATCATTTATGAATCAAAAATAAAATAAGAAAATCAACCTAAAGCTATTTGTTCTGCTAGATTTATGTAAACTGAATTAAAAGAGTTGAAATGTATGAGATAAACAACAGATGATTCAATTTTTTTTCTTTTTACTCTACATGAGATCTAGAAACAAGATCAAATCAGATAAACTGAACAACAAAACACACACGATTGATCAACTACAACAAGACAAAATCCAGATCAAAAATTAAAAGGAATAAAAGAGTACACCAGACCAGATTTAAAGAAAAAAAAACACCAAGATCAAACCTTTATCTATTAAAAAAACTAACATGCAAATCAATAACCACACAATTAAGAAATACCCAGAATTTTCAAAAAGCGAAAAGAAAAAAAAGGTCAAAACAGATCAAAAGAAAAACAAAAAAGAGAGAAAAACAAAAGAAAAAACGAAAGAAAGGTTAAAGGATTACCCTTTTAGAGATTAGTAAGAGAGGGTAAGGAAACCCTTTGAAAGATGAAAAAAAGGGGTTTTAAGAGTTTTGGGGGTCAGATCTTAGTCCCTTTCTCTTCTGCTTCTTTTCAAAGAGGGAATGGACTACAAGATTGAAACATTAGATTTATAAGTATAGAATTAATGGCAGGTAAAAAAATAAAAAGGAAATACACTGGGCTTTTCCCCTTTTTTCCAGTTTCTACGTGCAGTAAAATAAACCGTTAGAAGATTTTTGTTAGTTTTGCTGTTTATGGAGGCCTTCTAAAGTTCCTTATTTTTTGTATGAATATTTTTTTTTATATTGCCAATTTCTTTTTCTACATTCACCAACATTGGTTGGAAAAAATATTGAAATTATATAAAAGTGGAAATTAATCTGGTGGTTAGATAATATATATTTTAAAAGTAATTTTGGATTTTAGTAAAAAAACAAATGTTGTCGGTAAGGTCTATGCCTTAGCAAAGAAATAAGAAAAAAAAATAAACATTACTATAAGATAACACTATATGCACAAAAATAATTTTATTTTTTTTAATTTATAAAAAATTAGATTTTTTTAATTATAGTTATGATGTTATTTTTTGATAGATTTAAATAGAATTGTTGATGAGGTTCAAACCTTGATTTATATCAAAACATTAATGAGTACTTTACCGATAACTCGAGCCAAATAACCTAATTAACATCTTTTACAAACAAATTAAAAAAATTCAACAAGTGGTCATAATGAAAAAGCAAATTATGTTAATTTTAGAGGACTAAGATTCAATTGCTTTATTTGCAATGTGCGTGCATTGTCAAATGGTTAAAATTATCTAAGAACAGATATTACTTTATAATTAATTTTTAGATTATTAAAAAATAAATTAGAAAAGATGGATTTAATTTATGCTATCCATAAACCCGTAATTGTAAAAAAAATGATTTAGTTATTATTGTAAAATAAAATATATTTACAATCTACAATATATATAAAAACATTAATTTGAAAAAAAAATCAACAAAAATACTTTTTATAGTTAATTGTGTTATTAAAATGTCATTAAAACATTAATATATTTTTATAATAAAAATAATTAAATAAAGGTCTTGTTTGGTAAACAATTTTTGAGCTAAAATTAGAAGTTTGACTAGTGAAATCCGTTAACTTAGATGTTTGATAAATAAATGATTATAATAGCGGATTGAGGTGAAATAGGGGTGTGCAAAACCGGATTCGGTTAACCATTAACCAATTATTTCGGATAACCGATAAATTCAGGTTACTCAATTTTTGACCCTAAATCGTAACTATTCAACCGGTTAACCGAAATATTCTGTTCGATTCGGTCGAATAATAATATTTTTTTACTTTACTTATTAAAAATATAAAATTTATAACATAGTCAAAGAAAATATACATTTCAAAATTTTACACAAAATGCCAATATCTTCTCAATACTAAAACAAATTCAATAAAACATAATTATAGTATACGCAAAAACTAGGCCTAATTACATAAAAAAAATTAATAAAATCAATTAAAAAACATAAATCCTTTGAAAACAGTAAACACTTAAAGAAATTAGCAACTAACTTTGGCACCTCACAGCAAGAAAAAAAAAACAGCAAATAACTTCAATCATCATGCATGTTAAGAATCTCAATATCCTTGATGATTGCAACCTCTATTAAATTTTAAAAAAATAAAAGCAAGAAAAAATTATTAATTAATTAAGAAGTACTATTATATAAAAAAAATAAAAATAATAGAGAGTCAAGAATATAGAAACTTGATTCAAGCTTTCAAGGTCCTCAAATGTTTCCTCTACGAAAAGTGGAGCATGTGAAGTCCTCAACTAATCTTGAGTACGAATTAATGCCTGATTTAATGGGCTTCTAAATGAATCAAGAACTCGACCACCAGTGCTAAATGCCGATGCAGATGCAACTGTAGAGACAGGCATGGCTAGCATATCCTTGGACATTCGAGAAACAATAGGAAGCCTTGCAGACCAAGGTCTTACTAGAAACCTTTTCACAATCCTCTGCTAAATACTTATCTAATTTAGTCTTTTTTTCCAAACTACCATAACCAATTTTTCTCTCAAACTAATGCTCTAGTATAGATTGAACATCAGCCATGTCTGTAATAAAAGTGTCATTTACCTCTAAACTTATAAAAGCATAAATAGAATTTGACCCCTTATCACTTGCATCAAAACTGGTAGCATATGAATCAAACATAGAAGACAAAGCATGGTTAATTCTATCATGTAAAACTGTTGTAATATCTTCATCAAACGATTTCTCAACCACCCAATTGACATACTTCCATTTACATTTTGGATCAAGAAGCGCGACAATAAATAACATTAATTTAATATTATTAATGTTTCCCTCATACTTTTTTTTTTTGCTTCTTTTTCATGCTTAAAGCCATCTTTCTAAGTTTAGGATTTGTTGTGCTCTCACATTTCATTAATATCATAATTTTAATCCCTAAAATTTCTTGCAAATACATATTCCCATTGACATAGAGTGAACCAGACAACCTTAATGTAGCATCATAAAATATCTTTAAGAAAATTAAATTAGGAATACAATCTCAATCATCATCAGCACTATATCATACTTGACAAACTCATCACGGTATCTACCATCATTCTTAGACAGTAAATAAAAAGTTTTTTGAAACTTTAAAACACTTTTTAACATTAAAAATGTAGAATTCCACCTAGTCTCAACATCTAAACACACAAGACTCTTGTTATTAATCTTTTCTTGTTGCACACATGCTTTAAACCTTTGTAATCTACCTGGAGAAGAACGCACATATCTAATAGCTGTACGTATTTTTAAAACAGAATGATCACATTCTTTCAAACTATCTTTAACAATTAAATTTAAGATATGATAAGCGCATCTCATATGTAAAAAATCACCATTTAAAACACATCCATCCCAACTATCAAGCCTTTCTCTCAAATGAGCAATTCTCACATCATTAGAACTAGCATTATCTACTGTTATAATAAACACATTTTCAATTCCCCAATCAAGTAAGCATCAATGACTAGAAATTGGACAAAAAATCAAAAGAAAATTCTACATGTTTCAATTTTCATCAATGTAATATACGGTCAAACACATGTAACTAAGATTTTGACAAGATATCCATGTATCAGTTGTCAAGCAAAATCTAGGCTTACTATGCTTAAAAAGTGTTTCATTCTTCCCCATATATACCAAAGCAATCCTTAGTTACAGTCCAACGAGAAGGAATTGTAAACTTTAGTTGCATTATTTAACAAAATTCATGAAATCTTTCACGTTCACGGTACGGGCTAAGCCGTGCCAAGAGCTGGGATAATAAGGTAGGCTTGAAAATTCCTTTGTTTTTTACAGAGTTGTTTGAATGGTTTGAAAGCTAGTCAAGTCGGCAGTTTCCTTTGTTTTTTCTGCCTAACCAAGCACACAAGTCCTGCTTCTTATGGTATAAGAAAGTCTCTTCTTATAAGGATTTAAGTCAATTGGTGCAAGCTAGGTAAGCGCTCACGTACAACTAATAGAGGTAAGACAAGCGTTTACGGGCGGAAGGTTTAATGTTTTCTAATTGGTAACCTTGTGCCAAAGCATCTAAGGTGGGTAGGGGCCTTGGGTCTACAAACTTAAAAGCTAATTCATCAACAATCATCATTTTTGCTAATGCTTTTCTACAAGTCTCATGATCAAATTTTCAATTTTCAAGTTTAGGGGGCTACATTGTACCTACATGACGCACAGTACCAGACTGAAAATATAATTTTTTTTTTTTGCCACTTTAACATTAGGCGGGTATTTTTTGCACCTTAATAAATAATTAGACAAAGAACTAGTTCCATTATTAGATGAGCAAGCAAATTCTCTATCACAATATGAACAAATAACTATATCTTCACCGGGAGACTCAGATTTATTAAAATGATCTCATACCCATGATTTTTTTTTACTGCCAACTTTTCTTTTGACCTTTTTAGGAAGTGGAGGCACCAGACATCGAGTTTCATTCGCTGTTGAATGAGAGTCATTTTGTAAGGATTTGGAGTCTGGGGAATCAAGGCTGTCATCTTTATTCATTGCAACACTTTAGTGTTCAGGTTCAGAATAAAAAAATATCTAACAAAATTAAATTAGATAAGTTTACCAAATTAAAGTTATTGAGAGTTGTGTTTTTTTCAATTCACCACCAATCAACTTTAATTTACAGTTCATGATAACTGCTCTTGTAATCTATATATATCTTCAAATGCTTTCTAAGGTGGAAACGTTGACAAGTTGTCAATGAGTATGATTATGTAAAATCATATTATCCTCTGTAACTATAAGAATGCAAACAGTTTAAATTGACATATTTATGCAAAATATAAATTTAGAAGGAAACAATAATTAATTACATAAATAAAGAAGTAATTAAAAAAATAAGAAGTAAAATAGAGTGAGTACTTGGGTTTTTCGTCGAACAAGATATCGATAGTTGATATCTAATACAAATCAATGGTAGTTGATTAGTTGGGGAGGGAAGCTAGGGTTTTGACTTTGAAAATTTTAAAGAGTCAAATATAAAGACTTGAAGATGTGGGAAGGGAAAATAGAGTTGGAGCAGAATATTTCCCAAATTCATATTCTTCGGTAAAAAATCTTTAATTATTGAATTTCTACTCCTAGAATAATAAAGGAAATAAATTAAAAATAATCCTAAAATTTTGCTAATATAATTATATAAATATACATATTTTTTATATTATATTATATAACCGGTCGGTTCGGTTACATGCTTTTTTAAAAACTATAAATCGTATCCAAGCTGAAATAATATTTTTTTAAAAGACCTACCGAAACTCATTTTTTTCGGTTGGATTAACCATATTTTCAGTTCAGTTTTTTCAGGTTTCGTTTTGATTTGTCGGATTTTTTGCACAGCCTTAGGTGAAATTTCTCATTTTGAAAAAGCTTCTTTTAGGAGTTTTTTGACTTAGAGGTTTGAATAAATGACTTGTAAAGACTATTTTGTCCTTGATAATTATAATTTTTTTCTAAATAAAATAAATTTGAATAACTAATAAAATAAAAAATTCTAAATAAAAAATTAATATATACATATAAATTTAATAATTGATAAAATTATATTCAAAATATAATTTCATAAATAAGAAATTACATATACATCTAAATTTAATAATTATTAAAATTATACTAAAAATATAATTTTACAAATAAAACAATTAATATATAGATATGCTTAATAATGATATTAAAAAATTAGTTAATATTAACGTGTACAAAATATTAATAACTAATACATTATTTAAAAAAATATTAAATATAGTCATGTCCTTATATGTCATTTTGATTATTCAAATAAACAAACAACTACTAGCTATTAGTTAACTTTACCAAACACTTTTATACAATCAGCTAATGCAATTAGCTATCCGCTATCTGCTAATTGCCAGACAGGGCCAAAGTCGTAGTAATATTGGAACAAACTTTTTATTCGTATCAAATTGCAATTATTATTTTGAGTTTACTATCACTCAATTAATATTACAGTGAACCCATTGCAGATCCAATGAAAAAATAATTGCCCTGCTTGGCAATTAGTTGATAGCTTATAATGAATTACATTAGTTGATAGTTAATCGCATTAGTTGATTTGATTAGCAGATTATATTAGCTAATTGTATAAAAGTATTTGGTAAAATTAACTGATAACGGATAGTTATTTAATTATTTAAACAAGCAAATGAGCATATAATGACATGATTATATCCTATACTTATTTGACTAGTTTATTAGTTATTAATATTTTTTATCAAAAAAGTTATCAATATTTTGTATATTAATTAGATTGTGAAAAAAAATTTTAATATAACATTACTAAGCATATTTGAAGGATCTATATATTAATTTATTATTTAATAATTATTTTTGATATAATTTAATTAATTATTAAATTTAAATACAAATATAAATGGGTAAGAATAAAAAAATAAAATAAAAAGTATTAATTTACAAATGCCACAATGTAAATACGTAAGAATTAATAATTAAAATAGAAATGGTTAAATCTATGTTATTTGGAGATTTTTAATAATTTTAAGGGTAAAATAGTATTTATATCTTAAAGTCAAAATCTCGATTTGAAAAAAATTTATTAACAACTTTTTTAAAATTAAAAGTTTCACCACAATTTACTATTTGTAATCACTCATTTTTGTCCGAGTTTTTAGTATTTTTAGTATTATTGTAATAATATTATTATTAATTAAAAAAATAAATAAAAAAAAAATGTGTAAAAAAAAGTGTGAATAAGGGTGGTCCACGTCATCCCAAAGCACCCCCAATTGCCTATATAAAGGCAGGGGGGAACAAAGCATGGAGCCGGGCAAGGCTTTGCCCAAATAAGAGAGCTTGGCTCTCGGGTAGCCAAGGACCGGGGCAGTGTCCACGGTTCTAACCGGTTCAATCGGGGTCCTATTTTGGATTCGATTTAGTTAATTTTTTTGGAGAGGTCGTGGTAGATCTCCGTGGGGTTCAGTCGGGGTTTATCATTCGAACTCCTAGTTAGGTATATTTTCTTTCCTTTTGATTTATGTTGTAATTTTTATGATTTAATGAAGTAGAAGTTAATTTAAAATTGTGTTTTTAGTTTGTATGTTTATTTATGTTTTAGATTATTATTTATTATGTTTTAAATTTATGTTTTATATTTTATTTATGTTAGATTTAATTTTATTTATGAGTTAGATTAATATTTATGTAGGCATGTTTTAGATTAGTATTTTATTTATGTGTTAAATTAATAGTTATGTATGTATATTTTAGATTAGCATTTTATTTATGTCATATTAGTATTTTTTATATTTTTATCACAATGTATTTATTTATATTTGCCATTTTTTTAAGTTTGCATTTCGGATATAAATTGTAAATGCGGTGCCCTTTTATTCGAGCGTAAACAGGGCCAGTATCAGACGTAGTGATAGTGGTTGGGCGTTTACTCTCGAATAACGGGGCTTTTAAAATTTACTCGCACATATAACCAGATTTTAATTTAATTGTCTCTTTAATCCGGAAAGTCTAATATTAATAAAGCGATAATTATTAAAGTATCAATTTTGGGCGGTGTGAGGGTGCTAATCCTTTCCCATCCGTAACCGACTCTCGAACCCATCAATTTTAAATCTCTGGTTTTAGGGTGTCCGGTCCACCTTGAGTGGCCGGTGGCGACTCCATTTTTAAATAAAATACGAGTTTTATAAAACTCCCTGCGGAAGAAAATATTTTAAAAACAAAAATAAAACTAACGTTTTTTTAGCGAGAGAGACATCGTTATACTATTTAGTCTATTTTTACTAAACACTTAAATTAACATATTTATGTGGTCAAACCTCTAATTATAGCTCAAACGTCTATTTAGCAAACAATCCCATGTTCTTTTTATTATATTCAAACAAGTTGGTTTGAAAAGTATGTGACTTTTATCAAGTAATAAATGCAGAACAAATAATAATATAATATTATATTGAGAATGTTAAAAAAAATATAATACAGTTGTATACGTATATTACAAATGTTACTTCATACGGGGGTGGATATATTGGCTCATATAAAAAAAATGTTACTTTATACTAAACAATTGTATTCTCAAACACTACTACAAATAGATTGGATTGTTATTATGGATAATTATTTAATACATTGGCGGTAGAAATTTTTAGTTTTTACAAACGTCTTAATGTTAGGGGTATAGAGATACAGTTTATGGTGTAGGGTTTAAGGGTTTAGGTTTGATAGTTTAAAATTTAGTGATTGTGAATAGAATTTAGGGTTTAGGGTTAGAATTTAGTGTTTATTGGTTAAAACCTTAATCCTCAACATATTACCCTAAAACCTAACCTCTACACCCCCTAATCTCAAGTTATTACTCATAAATTTTAAACTCTTACACATAAACCCCTAAATTATACACACTAAACTAAATCCCTAAATCCCAAAACTAAAACATTTGTGGAAACTAAAAGTTGTCACCACTTGTGTATTGGATATAAATCTTATTATTATTATTTGATAAGTTCAATTGTTATTATTTAATATTTATGGTAAAGTACACGAACGGTCACTTAAAAAGTACAAATGGTCACCAACCTTTCAAAAATACATTATGGGCATTAAACTTTTGTTTTTATTATAAAATAGTCACTGAACCGTTAAATGTTATTAATTGGATGACATGTCAGTTACAAATTTGTATGATAGCTCATCTAATCCTCAATATTTACACATTATATCAATTTAGACAACAAGATTGAGGGCTAAATTATGACTAAATTGATTGAATGTGTAAATACCAAGGATTAAGTGTGTTATTATTTAAATTTCGTAATTTTTATGTCATTCATTGAATGACAGTTAACGGCTCAGTGACCATTTTGTAACAAAAACTAAAGTTTAATGCCCGTTATGTAACTTTTGAAAGTTTGATGGCCATTTTGTATTTTTGGGATAGTTTAGTGACTATTTGTGTACTTTACCATAATATTTAATATTTTTATTAAGTATAAAACTTTTATATTCTAAAGACAAATGTCATGACTCAAACTCACATAAGATGAAAATGAAACAATATGAGTATCATTTATCATTCAAATAACTAATGGATCTCAATGTTTGTTACTTTTTATTAGTATTTGATATTTTGTACTTTTGTATAGTACATGCTCATTTTATGGTACATATTTTAGATTCGTGGCTTTTTTTCAACAATATTTTTTTAAAAAAAATCGAATTTGAATTATCTCCTTAGAAGAATAATGTGTCTTGCTATGGCACCAGACGATACTTTACAAAATTCTAATTTTCTTAAGCGTGGTTCCTGCTTTTAAGTTTGTTTTTGGATACTCGCATGTGATTTTATTATTAGTAATGTAAACTAGGTATTGGCAAAACTCAACTCAACTCAAAAAAATCGAATTATTAGACTCGACTCGAGGTGAAAAAATCTGACTCGTTTTGACTCGACTCATAATTTTATAAACTTGACTCGACTCGAAAAATTTTCGAATAAAATTTGAGTTCTAAAATGGAAATTCGAAGAACTTGAAATTTGTAGTAATTAGTTGATCGGTTTTCATATTGGAGTCGAGTCTGTCCATTTTTCATGATATATTATGTATATCACATGCAGAAATATGAATAAATATACATGTATATTGTATATGCATATAGAAAGCCGTTGAAATTAGAATCAATATGTATTATAACATTTTAAATAATTACAATTATATTTGTACAGAAACTAGAAAACTCGACTCAATTCGAAAAAAATCAAATAAAGTTTGAATAGTAAAAGGACTTGCAAACTCAAATAACTCAAATTTTTTTGACTTGACTCGATCGAATGTTCAGTCCTAATGTAAACAATCGAACTCTATATCAATTTTGAATTACACTTAATTTAAATTTAATTTATTATTATTACAACTAAATATAATTTTTGAATAGATAAAACCCAATGAATATTAAAGTATATTTTATATTAATCTTAGTTACAATTTTATTATCATTTTTAACTATTCTAATTTATAGAAAAATAATATCTTATTTTTTAAAACATTATAAAATATTTTTGTGTGTTTAAACTAACATTTTTAATGGATAAATTTCAATAAAATTTGAATTATATTTATTAATTTTAACTTACACTTTCTTTATTAAGTAAAATGTAAAAAATATAAGTGATACAATAATATGAAATAACGTTTAGTATACGAAATAAATAAATTAAATTAAATAAATAAATGTGCAACATATGTGTCGAAATAAACTAATTATATAAAAAAAAATTAGTATGCATAATAATAATAATAATAATAATAAAATTTTCTTAATTTTTATATATTTTATACATTATTAAATATTTTTATTATACTTTTTAGAATATGTGTTATTCGATTCATTTTTTATTAACATTTTTTGAACTATTTTATTAATATAATTTTAAAACCTTAAACTTTTTAAGGTCAATTTTTAATTTGATAACATTTTTAGTTCTAAAAATACAACCTTTACTTAATACATTGTTTTGTAAATGCTAACAATATAAAAAAGCGACGGTGTTTTTAATTTCAAGCGTGAAACTTGAGACATTATAGCGGGAGTAATTTTCACTATCTTATTTATGAGACCAACAAAAAAATTATTCATTTTATTATTTTTTTATGTCATATTAAAATTTATTTTTAAATTTAATTTACAGTAAATATGAGTAAAGATTCACTTAGTAAAAATCGATATGAAAAATTTAATAAAATAGATAATTTTATTAATTAATTCTATGAATGGCGTGGTAGAAAAGACCTAATATTAAATAAAATAAATAATTTTAATTTCTGTTGTCAATAAAAAAATAAATCGGCCAACAAATACAACAAAATAAGGAAGCAAAAGCAGCAGAAGAAGATAAATCCAATCTGAAATTCAGATGTGTAACGTGATGGGCTTTTATTTTCATAAAACGCGTGTAATTCACCTTATAAGTTACATCCAATATCTGACTCCCACGTCATTTCGTTATTGTCGCGTCGATGATTACGAGGGCCAACGCCTATCAGATATTTTTTCATCATCTTCCTCACTCTGGGCTTCAATCCAATAGGCTTTGCGTCTCAAAGTTCGGGTCGGATCGATATTGAATTTTCTCTCTAAAACTCAAGGTAGATTTAGAACGGGTGGAGCACCATTAAAGGTTGAGACGAATCAGGATTGAATATTTATTTTTAATGTTTGAGTTGGGATTGGTTCGATTAAAAATTTAATTCACCCCGCTCATTTTTCGCATGCTTTAGTTGTGTTTATAGAGTTTTTTCGATGCGTGTTTTTTTTTAAACTACATATATCTTATTTATAAATTGATTAATATAGATCGGATTCTATAGAAGTTTAATACGAGTAAATCCTTACAACCAAAATTAATTTATTTAAAATATTAAGATTTAAACTTCTAATATTGCTTAAAGAACATAGCACATCATCTTGTTAGACAAAATTAATTGTTAGTCGATAAATTAAAACAATAAAACCACTAATATTCAATAATAAATTCGTCACAGTTAACTATACACGTTGCAGGTAAACTCAAAACAGCAATTATAAGTCGATCTCACATGATTTCACGATTAAAGCAAATTAATCATAATCAAACTTTTTAACTGAGCGTAAATTCTAATTAAAATTTTCAAAATCAAATGTTATAATCACGAATTCACGATCAAATTAAACACCCAATTATATTCAGTTTAAATCAAAATAAATTGAAACAAACTACGGAATAAAGATATAAGATTTTGTATCATATGTTTCATTACGTTGCTTTATTTTCCATCGATTTTATGACTTAAGAAAAAAATTGTCCGATAAATCCACTAATTGATCTAATAACTAAAAAATACTCATATAATCACATTTTATACGAGTTTGAATTTTAACATGAAAATACGATATCGCATTTTTAATAAAAAAAACGTCTGAAAATAGTATAAAAAAAATAAAGTACACCCAAATATAAAACATCACCCAATTAAATATTTTAAAATATGTTATTAGTTTTCCTTCTAAACTGTTAACGATCCATTAAGTGATAACATAACATATATGATGTAAGAAAAACGATGATGTAGCAGTTGACAAGACAAAAAAATTATGATGTAAAATATTTTATAATAAACTTAAGTGGGTGTTATTTTAGATTTAGGGTTTAATTTATTTATTATAAATCCTGGTAGAATAATGAAAATCGATTGTCTTTAGTAAAAAACAACACCCAATTAAAACCCTCATCAAATAATCCACGTCTCTTATTTCTCTCTCTCCATGTTATATGTTACATTTTCACTTAATAAATCATTAGGAGTTTTTTTTTTTAAATAACTCGATTAGCTGCAATTCGTAATTCAAATGACTTAGGTGTTGTTTTCGATTAGTTTTTACTCTCTTTTTTTTACTATTCAAGCTTTTTTATCGATTTATGTTTGATTATCCTCAATTTTTTAACGTGATGTGATATTAATATTTCTTTATCTATACGCATTATTTGAATTCAAATGATTAAAAGAGATGTGAATAATCTTTAGAGCATATGGTTAAAGTTTTTAGTAGATACCTTCTTCTTTTTTTATGTTGTAGGTTTAAGACTTAGTAAGACCAAAGTTCCCCTTCTCACTCCTCTATATAGATATTATTCAAAAAAGATCATCAAAAGAAATGAGTTACACTAATTAATCGAGTTATTAAAAATGTTCATGTTTGTCGCATTTTGTATGAATTCAAATTCCGACATTTGCCTTTGGAATATAATATCTATATACCTAATCAAAAGAAATCCATAAAAATAAATAATTCATATTATACCATTAAAACTACTACTTAAATTTACGAATTTATTTTTTTAACAATGATATCTGAATTTTATTAAACACCATGAAAGATATTACAAATACACTGTATAAAAAAGAGAGAGAGAAATGGACTAGTCCATTAAAAATCCCATACAAATGTGCAATGAAAAGCAAACACTTCTATGAAGATTACCATACCATCAGAACCTAGAAACCTTCATGAATTTCTTTGTCTCTAGCCAAACGAGAAGCTTTACGAGATGAAAAAGGAGGGGTGAGTGAACCAAACTATCAGGCAGATTGCTTCACTACACAGTTCTGATTACTTAAATTTACGAATTTATTTTTTGAACAATGATATCTGAATTTTATTAAACACCATGGAAGATATTACAAATACACTGTATAAAAGAGAGAGAGAGAGAAATGGACTAGTCCATTAAAAATCCCATACAAATGTGCAAAGAAAAGTAAACACTTGTATGAAGATTACCATACCATCAAAACCTAGAAACCTTCATGAATTTCCTTGTCTCTAGCCAAACGAGAAGTTTTACGAGATAAAAAATGAAGGGTGAGTGAACCAAACTATCAGACAGATTGCTTCGCTACACAGTTCTGATTACATCGGCTAACAAACCATTAAACGAATGAGTATCGATCCTTTCCATAACCACCGACAGAATCAAATCAAAAATCTAATGACGTGATGATCTCTATACGAGCACCAAACAACCGCGTTGAAGTATGCTGAAATCGTGTCAAATACCACAAAAGCCAATGAAAAGTGTGTCACAAGAGTAAAAATTCTTATTAAAAAAACTCAAAAAATATAAATTACATAAAACAAGTGAAAACAATAAACATCGACAGTCGATAACTGTAACAAACAAGAATGAAGAAAGGATTTCTTTATTATCAAATGTACAAGAGAGTTTACAAAACGATAAAGCTTACTTTGGAAGACTAACAAAGCTCGATATATATACACCAAAGGGTAACCCTATATGCTAACCTATCTGCTAACTTAACAGATTTATAACTGATTGTAACATACTAACTGTAACCAGGGATGTTCAAAACTATCAGACCCGATTATTCGAACATAAAAAATTAAGTATTTACCTGATTTTTTTTACCCAGGACGGGTATCCAGCCCGTCATTTCCCTGGTCGGGCCCAGATCACAAAATTAATAATTTTCGGGTACCCGATTACCCGGGTACCTGAATTTATTTGAAATTAATAATTTTTTATTCAATATATATTTTTTATATTAAACAAATAAAAATCTTAATTTTTTTTATATTTTATATTTAATAAATACATATATTTATATTAAACTAATATTTTTATATTTTTATATTAAACTAATAGAATATTTTTATATTTAAAAAAACATATTTTTAAATTCGAGTACCCAATTACTCGATTTTTCGGGTACTCGTAATTTTTGAGTACCCGATTAGCGGGTACCCGACCAACTCAGGCTGGGACACGAGCCGGTTAAACCACTACACGAACTCCCGGTACCCGATACCTCGGGTATCCAGATTTGAACACCCCTAACTGTAACAGCCCCCTCAAGATGGGAACCGATGAATATTAAGAAGTCCAGCTTGAGCAAAAAATTCTGAAAAGATGGAGAGTGGAGTGCTTTGGTGAAAATATCAGCCATTTGATCAATAGATCGAACATGAAACAACTTGATGAACCCATAATTGACTTTGTCTCGAATGAAATGACAGTCAACCTCTATATGTTCGGTTTGCTCATAGAACACCTGATTAGATGCAAGATGAACAGCTGCTTGGTTGTCACAATACAGGGAAGCATGCGAGAGAAGAATTTGCAAAGAACAAAGAAGAGTAACAAGCCAAACTAATTCACAAGTGGCTTGAGCCATAGCCCGATATTCAGCTTCACAAGAGGATCTGTTCATTGTATTTTACTTCTTGAATTTCCATGAAACAAAAGAATCACCAACATATGTATAAAATTAGTGGTAGAACGCCTCGTGTAAGGACAAGAACTATAATCAGAGTCAACAAAAGCACTGAGCTGTATTCTGTTGTTAGAAGAAAAGAACAACCCAAGGCTAGGCCCTTTCTTGACGTAGGACAAAAGATAATATACTGTCTAAAGGTGTTGTTGACGAGGAGAAGACACGAATTGGCTTTAACAAGTGTACATCGTATGTGATGTCAGGCTTCGTATGAGTCAAGTACAACAATCGACCAACCAATTAACGGTATAGTTGAGGATTAGGTAGTAAGTCACCCTCATGAATACTCAATTTGTAGGGTGACACAATAGGTAAATTCACAGGCTTTGTTCCAAGAGAACCGGTATCTTGCAAGAGTTGGAGAGCATAACGACGTTGGGATAACGAAATATCAGTTGAATTGCGAGCAATCTCAAACCCAAGAAAATATCGTAGTGTACCAAGAACCTTGAGTTTAAAATGCAGCTGAAGGAAGTCTTGCCAATAAAATCAAATTCTTTTCAACCAAAATTGTATCATCCACATAAACGTGAAGTGCAACCAAATCATTACCAAAACCTTTGACGAAGAGGGAGTATTCTGAAGGAGACTGAGTGAAACTAAAATCCAAAATTACTTTAAAAAACGCATGAAACCACTGCTTAGATCTTTATTCGAGGCCGAAAATTGATTTATTTAGTTTAAAAACTAAATCAGGTCCTAAAACATTCGATGTGTACCCAAGAGGAAGCTTTATATAAACTTCTTCATCAAGCTTTTCATTAAAAAAGCATTATTGACATAAATTTGAAGAGGATGCCAATCACGAATAATTGCAAGTGCCAACAAAACTTTGAAATATGTCATTTTAGCCACTGGTGAGAACGTGTCAACATAATCGATCCCTTCAACTTGTGTAAAGCCCTTTATCACAAGACGAGCTTTACACCTATCAACTTTATATTTCACTCGATATACCCACTTGCAATCAATAGGTTGTTTTCATGGTGAAAGAGAAACCACTGTCCAGGTCTAAAGATCATCCATTGCTTAAGTTCATCATTCATGGCAGCTTGCCATTCAGGGAACCTTATTGCTTGATGATAAAACGAGGGTTCATAGACTGAGGATATATTTGCAATGAAAGAGGCAACCTTGAGGTAGACAAATAATTCTCAATAAGGATATGTACAAATGCAAAGAGAGAAAAAGTTTTAGATTCTTTTGAAGATTTTAATTAATGCCCATACGAATTTATAAATTACGAGTATATACATTTTTTTATGTGAAATAAATTGGATAGTGTAAGAAAATTGAGCAAAACGTGAAGATGGCCAAAATACGAAGTTGAAGCAGATATTTGTTGGGTTCCAACAAACCGTCCGCATTAAATCTGGGTAGATAGGCAGTTGATCTAAAATCCTGAATCCTCATTAAATTCTTTTAAACAAGAGAAAAAGACAAATCAACTTATAGTGCCAATTTTTTTTAAAAATATATAATAATTAATTTTGTATTAACCACATTAATTTCTAATTGTTTAACTAATTATTTTTTAAAATTTTATATTCATTATAATGATTTGATATTTTAAGATTATACGACGTGACATACTTTTCATGGTATTATGTAATCAAAACAATAAAAAATTTATAAAAAAATAGATTTAGGATAAGTGTGATAGTACTTTTAAAAAATGTTTTTGAATTATTTTATTTAAAAAATAAAACGATTGATGTTTTTATCAAGTGTGCTTTCAAATATAAAAAATATCTATTTTAAATATTATTTTTGAAAATATAAAAAAAATTATGATATAAATAGACAAATTAATATTTTTCTCAAAACTATTTTGGCTAAAGCAAAAATCTATAATTTTCAACTTTTGATATAATACTTTTTAACTCAAGTTAAAAAAATACTTTAAATATTATTTCTATATTCTTTTTAGGGTAAAGTACACAAACAGTCACTAAACTATCCCAGAAAATAAAATGGTCATCAAACTTTTAAAAGTTACGTAATGGGCATTAAAATTTAGTTTTTATTACAAATGGTCACTGAGCTGTTAACTGTTGTTAACTGGGTGACATGACAGTACGAAAATTTGTATAACAACACGTTTAATCCTCAATATTTATATGTTTAATCAATTTAGACATCAATAATGAGGGTTAAATTAAGACTAAATTGATTGCATGTGTAAACATGGAGGATTAAATGTATTCCTACTTAAATTTTCGTAACTGTCACATCATTCATTTAACGACAGTTAACGGCCCAATGACTATTTTGTAATAAAAATTAAAGTTTAATGTCTATTATGTAAATTTTAAAAGTTTGGTGACCATTTTATATTTTTTGGAATAATTTAGTGACCATATGTGTACTTTACCGTTGTTTCTAACCAAATATGTGTTTGCCTCTAAAAAATACTTAAAAAACAATACAAAATATAACCTTATAAATTAAGATTACTTTACCTAAAAAATTATAGGACCCACTCATCGAGGATCAAAAGGTAATTACAATTCTAATATGAATAAAGGACTAATAAAATAAATGCTGATGACTATAAAAAATATTTACCCGATTTCCCCGATCAGAATCATATGGCTGACAATCAACGAGGTTGTTTCACGTTATTATTGAGTAATAGCAGTCGGCATCAACCAATCGACCGCGCCATTTGTTTTTTCCTTAAAGAATGTCCGTTTATTTGCAACGTGGAGACTTGTGGAGGGACTTTAGTCATGTAAACGAACTGAACAAGAGTATATTTATGTTCGTTTGTTTAATTTTAATTGAACAAATAAATGAGTACGAACAATAAAATGAATGTAATTTTTTTTTTATGTTCATTTGTTAAAATAATAAATGAATACAAATAAACATTGAGCATTGTTTAAGTTTTTTCTTAAGAAATATGAAGCGTCGTACATTGAGTATTTATTTAATTTTTTTATTTCGTAGTTTTAATATATGTTTTTAATTTTTTAAATATAATATTTTTTGTTATGAAAAATATTAAATATAAGTGGACATATGTGAATAAATTTAAACAAACATAAATGAACGTATTACCAAACATTCAGGAACATAAATGAACGAATAAATCTTTTATTCGTGTTCGCTCATTTAATTAAAAATACAGAAAATTTTGTTCATGTTCTTACATTAATGACAATTGACCAGTAACATTAGAATAAAAAACTTAATTGAATTTCGATAGAGTTAGAATTAGGTTCAAATTTTAATTTTATTAAAATGTATTAAAATGTTAACATATTATTTTTATATTAAAATTTTAGATAACGAGAGATCCACTAATTGGTTTAGGATAATTCTATAGTAAATGACATGTACCGCAATGTATCACTATTCATATATATCGTAATATACTATTAATTGTTTTAATTAATTTTGAAATACTAAAGACCGAAAATGTTATTATTCCCTTTTAAAATAAAATCTTAAAAAATAATTTTTATATTACTTTTTCAAATTTTCTTTTATTTTAATTCAAAAAATATATAAACTTTTATTACTATAATAATTTCTACATTCACTTTAATATAAGGGTATGGTCACTAAACTTTAATCAATTATTCAATTTAGTAACCAAACTTTCAATTGCTTCAGTGTTACCATTAAACTTTTAGTTATATTTCAATTTGGCCATTGACCCGTTAACAATCGTTAAAAGACTGATGTGGCTATTAAAATATTTTGTATAAAAACACATTTAGTCCTTCACGTTTACACATTCAAACAATTTAATCATAATTTGAAAGAAATAATAAATTTAACCCTTATTATTCCAATTTGATCCTATTTTTAATTAAAAATAATTTAATATTTTATTTTAATCCCTCAATTATAATTAATGCTATCTTGTCCATCCCAATCTTAGCCATTTGTTTATATAATATCATCAAACGAGAAGACCAAGGCCGAATTCGTGAAAATGGGTCTTGTTTCTTTACTATTAAAAATATTGCATATTTCAGAATTGGCAACCGAGTACTCTGGTTCTACCATTTGGAAGCTGAGCAAATATAAAGAGAGTTATGATGGAAGCTCTGCTAATTGGTGCATTTTAGAAACTTTTGTTGCTCATACAAGTTAGTGCAGCGATGAAACAAAAGAGAAAGCAGCTGAAATTTTGAAAGAATAAAGAATTTGTAACAAAAAAAAAAGAATACAAAAAGATCTCTTGATGTCCTTGAAATCCATAGAATCTATACATTCCAATCCATGTATGTAAGAATTCAATAATTTCAAAATAAAAAAAGAATACAACCATTCGGATTGGGTATGGTTGGGATTGAGAGGAACAAGATAACATTAGTTATAATTGAGGGATCAAAATAAAATATTAAATTATCTCTAATTAAAAATAGGGTCAAATTGAAATAATGAGGGTTAAATTTATTTCCTTTGAATTAGGATTAAATTGTTTGAATGTGTAAACGTGGAAGATTAAATGTGTTTTTATACAAAATATTTTAACAGCCACATCACTCTTTTAGCGGTTGTTAACGGGTCCGTGACCAAATTGAAACATAACTAAAAGATTAATGGTAACATTGAAGCAGTTGAAAGTTTGGTTACCAAGTTAAATAATTGATCAAAATTTAGTGACCATTTGTGAATTTTACCCTTAAATTAAAGTAAATGTTGGAATTATTATAGTAATAAAAATTTAATTATTTATTGAATTAAAAAATAAAAGAAAATATGAAAAAGTAATATAAAATTATTTTTTAATATTTTATTCTAAAAGGGGATAATAACACTTTCGGTACTTAGGATTCTAAAACTAATTAAAACAGTTAATGATACATTGTGGTACATATGAATAGTGGTACGTTACGGTACATGTCATTTATTATAGAATTATCCTTGGTTTAATGGCCAAAGATGTTCATCCTACCTCATCTTGTATAGGTTCAAATTTCGATACGGGAATGTAATATCTTTATTGAGTTGAAAAAATCTGGACAAGGAATTTAAGTTGTTTAAACATTCAATATTTTATTGTAATGTCCTAATTTTACGCGGGTACGGGTAATATAAATAAATAGTTAGCATAAATAAATAAATCCAAAAAGATACTCCATATTCAAAATAATGTCCAATACAAGTGTTTATATAAAATATAAAAAGCTCAAAAGCCCAATTACATATGTTATAATCTTTCTCGCCCATTCTGATATCCAACAAAACCAAATATTTAGTTTTCCCGACTGAAACAGCCACGTGGCAGTCCCTTGTTGGTCCAGAAGCTTATCACGCGGATAATGGTTTTCTCAGCCGCTGATGTCATGCATGTGACATTAGTGATGATGTCACAACGCATTTACCTATATAAAAGAAGAGAGAAAAAAAAGTCAGATAATAGTAATAGTTCAATAATTGCACAAATTAAAAGAGGAGAGAAAAAAGTTTACCAGAAGTCGAAGTGGCACTAGGAATTTGAGGACACCGCTAGAAAAGTCAGCCAGAGTACCGTCAAAAGTCGTTTTGTTCGACAAAAAGGTAAATTACTCATTCTGATTTAATCCATGCAACAAAAAACACAAAAAATAAATATGACCTAAATTTCAATGTAAAACAAAATTAAAAATTTGAATAAAAAGAGTGAGTTAATTGAAGCCTTAGCTTCTGATGTCGGCCAGAGTTGTTTAAGAGCTGCGAAGTTGAAAATGATTGGATTTAGGGTAGTCTAGGTTTAGATCGAAAAGATGGGTGGATTCTTTCGAGTCCAGTTAGTTAGGGTTCAATTTTGGGAAGCACAGGCAAGATCCGGACGGATCGAAGTAGGATTAGTTGTTTAGGGTTTAAAATTGGAAAAATTGAAAGGTTTTAGGGTTTGGCACAATGGAAGAACGACGTTCGAAAATTACCTTGCGGCAGCCGGTGTCGCCTACGACGGCCGAAATTCGAATCTCGGTGGCCGACGAACATCAAAACTTGGTCAGAGAGTGGCGACTGAGAATTGAACGAAGGTTGAGGCGATGGTTCGTGACCGGTGTTCATCGTAAACACCAAGAACATGAATGAACAATCATAACAAAGCACATTTCAATGAATCCAATCACTATTTTTTTCTTGGATTGAATAAGAATAAAATAAACAAAATCCCATTTTCTTGATTAATCCTAGTGGGTAGATTTATTTTAGATTGATTCTATATAAATATAAATTAAAAAACTATGAGTTTTGATTCGTTTTGCTAGTTTTTTCTAGGAATGGGGTGTTTATTTAAGAGGATAATAGAGGGAGAGAACATGTAGAGAAAGTGAGAATCGGAAAAATGAAAAAAGAAAATGAGATATCTGAATGTGCCTTTTTATAGGAGCTATCCGCGGGCTCAGTGGCCTGCGAATCTCTGCGAATCCCCGCAAACCTCCGGATATACCTACGCTTTTTTTTATAATCCAGCTCCCATGTTTTAATTCTTTTCAATTTAGTCGCTTTTTTTTGTTAATTGGTTCTTTAGTTTTGATAGTAATCCAATTTGGTCCCTAATTTCCTTTGTTAAGTTAATTGCTTTGATTAATGTTTGAATGATGCATGGTTTTTAATATAACATTTAGTATATTGTTAGATAATTAAATTCACTTAGATACAATTGCTAGAGCCCTATATACTAAGTTCTTTGATTAAGAATTAAATAATTAAAATAGGTGAGATCATTGTAGTAAATAAATGAGTATTAAAAGGGAAACTTTTAAGTTCTAATTTGAATAGTGTCTCATTGCAATGAGATGTTATTCAGGGGCTTTTAAGTAGAATATTTGATACACATTTTAATTTAGAATATGAAATTATTCTAATGAATTAAATTAGAGTTTTAATTAGGAATAGGACTTTAAATAATAGATTCACCAATTAAATTAGGAATATTGTTCAATTTGGGATTTTAATATGAGTAGTGCTCAAGCAATTAAGTTTTATTTTATAAATACCTTAAATTTAATAATATTCATAGCCTCTAAACAATTTAATTAATTAGAGTCTTTTAAGTTAGAACTTAAAAATTACAATAAAATAATTAATCATGCATTTAAACCTTTTATATTGGGGTACATTTTTTAGTACGAATTGAGGTGTCCTAAAGTAACCGGGCGTTTCTAATTTCGTATTCGTTCAAAATATATTTCCTTATAAGAGGATATCTCCATTCGAAATTAAAACCTACTTGATAATTATGGTTAAATTAAATTCAAAATGCTATTCGAGATGCCAAAATGCCACATAAAATTAAAAGGTACCGATAACGGTCGTTTGTGGGGGGTGCTAATCCTTCCCCACACGTAATCGACTCCCGAACCCAAATTTTTTAAAAAACGAATCTCTGGTTGTTTTATGGTGTTCAGTCTACCAAAGTGACCGGTAGCGACTCCAAACATTTTTAAGATTAAATAAAAGGAAAATCAAATTTTCATGGCTAATTAAATGAAAAACTTGATTTAATAAGAACATTAAATTTTCAAGATAAAATGAATTAAAAGGGTTAAAACCCTACTTTACAAAAATGAATCGCCAGGCTATTTTCACACATTAATTAAAAAAATTGTCACGACATCTATGAATTTAAAGATGAACAACCTCTAATACAGATAATTAAAAGCTCTCAATTAACATACTTACCTATCTCATAGATTGTAGACTCAATACTTATTAAGAGCATATTTTCTTTCATTCTCTTAAGTAGGAAATGTTTAAAAAACGAACAGTAATATCAATAAGGTAAGCTCTATATAAAAAATAAAAATAAAATAAAAATTATACAACTATACCAACAATTCGTTCTGAGAGGATTGCCTCATAATAGTTTTCTGCGCAACCCAATTTAAATTAACTGGCAAATAAGTCAAAAACAATTAGTTAACCATATATAACTTTGATATTAATTGTGATTACGAGTTAAATCTAATAGTTGAAGGTTTGGTTTTAAACATTAAAAGACAAAAGCTAACTTAAATTATTAAAATTTTGTGAAATTTAAGCTAACAAATTAAAATGCTTTTTAGAACATTTTATGCTACGGAAAATATTGTTTTATTTTTACAAGAATATTATTCGAATCTAAATTATCATTGAAATCAAAAATAGACCGAGAGGGAGTTTGAGTGGGCAATCACTCTTTTAAAATTTTAAAATTCATATATAATTTAAAAAAATAAAATATTTTAAAGTGTTTTTTATAAAAACTTATTTTTATCTGTCAAATTTTATAAATTCGCCTTTTAAAATTTTATAAATTCATCATTCAATATAAAATTATATGTCCGACTCGGCTGAAATAGCTGATTAAAATATTTAAGAATGGGACTTCAACCAAACTAAACCTGATTTTTCAAAGGTAAAAGAAGCTTTTTCTTTAAATGCAATGATTGATTACAAAATTCATATCTAAGCAATCCTCAAACCTTAAGCTCCCACCGCACCTTTTTCTAGTATTCTATTGTTTTCAATTATTTCATTTATTTTTAAAAAATATTATATTCTGGAATCTTCAGTTGCATATTTTATTTTCGACTTTTATTTTTCCCCTTTAAAACTATTATTAATTATTTATGCGTTGAAAATTACGTTGACGTGGAAAAGGAAAATGCTTAAAATGTGATCAGTTTTATTAAAAAATTGACAAAGGACCCCAATTGTAAACAACACAATGAAAAGGGCTTCCTTTGATCATTTAAATAAAGCTTAAAAAGAAACATTAATTTTCTTTTTTAATTAAAGAAACATTAATTTTCAACATCAATTGGATCAAAGTTTCCATCAATATTAGCCATTCGATCAAAGTTAACACTAATTTGTAAATAAAACTAGAATAAAAGATTATAAAAAGGCATTAAACTCTACACATATAAATATTAAATTTTAAACTTTGACCCCTAATTATAAGCCTTAAAAATTAATCTTAGACCTTAAAATCTTAACTATAAATTCTAAAACCCTAACTTTAAATTTCAAAAAATACCGTTGTGAAAAACAATAAGTGCATCAAATCATTTTCCTTATAAAAATGGTAAAATTTTTAAAATATCAATTGAATTTAATTTATTAAAATCTCATTAATATAATATATAGAAAATTTAAATAAAAATTAAATATATGATAATTATAATTTATTATAAAAATTGAATAATATAAATATTATATCAAATTTTATGTTAAAAATAATTTCCAAGACCTCAAGTCAAAACTTTATAAATTGAAATATTTTAACGTGTTTAAATTTTGAAGGATTATATATAGAAAATTTTTAATATACAGGCTTTTTTTTAATTTTAGGTGTTATGAATTTAATTTAAAGCTTAGAATTTAAGAGTTTGAGTCTTAAGATTTAAAATTTAAAGTTAGTATTTAGAATTTAATTTAAAGTTTAAAGTTTGAGTTTAATTTTTTAGGGTTTAAATTTAGATTAGATTTTAATTTATAGCATGAATAAGCATGACTGTAAATTTTACCGTGTATATTAAATTTAAACCCTTGTATATATATGAAGTCTTTAGTCAAATCAAATTTGGTCTTTTTTCATACAGAAACATAGATTCCTAAGGTTCAGGGGAAGAAGAGAGAGCTCAGGAAAACAAAAAGGAAAGAGACATTCTTTCTTCTTTAATTAACATTTACTCAAAAACTCTGCTCTTTCACACTCCAATTAAAAACAACAAACCAAAAACGAAAAAAAACCATTTTCTCCTTGGAAAGACAATTTTTTGTTGTCTTACCAGCATCAAAACTCAGGTTTGTTTCTTCAGTTAGCTTCATTTCACGTTCTTTTCCCCCTCCAATGTTTTCTCCATGATGTTTTTCGGTTTGTATTCGTTCAACCATTTTCTGCTTTCAACTTTATATTTAGATTTTTGTTTACATCAGTAGCTTTATGACATGATTTCCAGATTTGGGTTTTGTTTCTTTCGTCCAAAGTTTTGATCTTTACTGATTTTCTGTTTCTGGGTTTTGCTTATATTTTGACGGTAGCTACGAATCTTTAACCATATTTAGATTTCCAGATTTGCTCTTTTTAAGCATTGTAAAATTTGGAAATAATCATTCTTTTGTTACAAGGTACAACAGTAGCCAAATCACAATGTATATATTTAACTAATTGTTCAGTCTTTTTAATGATGTTTTAGTTATTTGTTTATTTATTTGTCTGGTTCTTTTTCTTAGTATTGCCGTCCATTTTGTGTTTGCTTTTTGTATTTTCATTACTAATTGGTTTTTATGTTTGATTCGAACGGATCTAGTTTCAACTACTTTATGTTATGGGAATTAGTAGAACAGGTTATCATAGCATAAAAAAAAATAATTTTCCTATGATATTATAAGCTAATATTAATGGTGGCTGTTCTTTTAACAGCTATTTCCAAAGGTATATCTTGGAATTATATGTTGGAGGGAAGGTCTTTGATCTGAAGATTGATGGTATTTGTGGTTTCGATTTGTATCTGAAACTGGATAGAGGTTTTTCCTTCTTTGCTTTTTTCGAATCGTTGATGATCGAAGGTTTTGCTGTTAAGATTGTCTGTTAGATCCTATGATAAGGTCCGACAATGGTGTCGATGTTGAACATGGAGAAGAAATGGGTGTTTCCCCTTGTGATAAGTTCCCTTGTATGCACAATCCTTGTTGTCACTTGCTTTAATATGGGGCTTGTTTCTTCGGTTAACAAAATCAACTCCATCTTCTCCATTTTCCCGGCTCATATTTCGATGGATCAAAGGAAGCCGGGCTATGCTGAATCGAAGATCGATGTAGGTCCTTCGCCACCACCTCCAGCTGGTCCGGCATTACCTCGTTTTGCATACCTGGTTTCTGGATCGAAGGGTGATCTGGAAAAGCTTTGGAGAACTCTTCACGCTTTGTATCATCCTCGGAATCAATATGTTGTTCATTTGGACCTCGAGGCACCAACAGAGGAGAGATTGACGCTTGCTTCCAGAATAAAGAACCATACAATTTTTTCGAAAGTCGGGAATGTTTATATGATCACCAAGGCTAATATGGTTACTTATCGAGGGCCAACCATGGTTGCCAATACCCTCCATGCTTGTGCCATTCATCTCAACAGAAGTAAAGATTGGGATTGGTTTATCAATCTCAGTGCATCGGATTATCCTCTTGTGACTCAAGATGGTAAATCTTTATCACATGCCTTATTTGAAAACTGAGCCGGCGGATATTGTTTTCAGTTTTTGTTTATTTGGTTCTTTGTTATTCGCAGATCTTATTTATGCATTTTCTGATTTAAACCGGAACCTTAATTTTATTGAACACACAAGTCACCTTGGCTGGAAAGCGTAAGTTCTCTCATTCTTTCCATATCTAAAACCTCTATATAATTTGAATGCCGACATATTTCGCTGGTTCTTGTGCAGGGATAAAAGAGCTATGCCTTTGATTATAGATCCCGGACTCTACATGTCAACCAAGTCTGATATATTCTGGACTTCACAAAAGCGAACATTACCTACCACGTTTAAATTATTTACTGGTTAGTACACTGTCATGTGCCGAATTTTTTTAATTTATTACCGGTAATTCAAACTTTAAGACGTCTTCAATTCTCTCTTAAGAATACAAGCATTGGAATGTTTATACGTACATATCTCGTATGACTAGGGGATTGATTCCGTCTTTATGGTCTCAATAGGTAAACCACATCTGTATCTTCATATGAACCATCGATCTTTTTTAATATATATATCTAAAGTGAATTGTCCGGAACTATATGGTGTTTAGTTATAAATTATGCACGTTAAGCAAACTTGGTTGAAACCTTTGAAAACATATATGCATTGGTTTAGTGATGCGGCTGGATGGATCATAGATCTTAAGGCAGTGCCCTGGTTTTGTTCTGCTTAAGTTGGAACTACACATTACATTGATACATATATAATTTGTTTTGCTTTACGAAATTGGCGGTTCACTGTATCCGTACATCCTCTTCGGTTGCAGGTTCGGCATGGACAGTTTTGTCCCATTCATTTGTTGAGTTTTGCGTCTTGGGTTGGGATAATCTACCAAGAACTCTTCTGATGTACTACACAAATTTTCTCTCCTCCCCCGAAGGCTACTTTCAAACTGTTGTATGCAATGCTCCGGAGTTTGCCAAGACTGTTGTCAATCATGATTTGCATTATATTTCATGGGACAACCCCCCTAAACAGCACCCGCACGTCCTTACCCTTAGTGACTCGGACAAGATGGTTCAAAGCAATGCTGCTTTTGCTCGGAAATTCAATCAAGACGATCCCGTGTTGGATAAGATTGATAAGGATTTGCTTGGCCGGGAAAAGGGGAGCTTCACCCCGGGTGCTTGGTGCTCTGGTAAACCAAAATGTTCGGAAGTTGGAGACTTGGACAAGATCAAGCCTGGTCCAGGAGCTCAAAGGCTTCGTCAACTCATTGCTAAGTTGTCTGTGAAAGACATTCTCAGCCGAGATCAGTGTAAATAGGTTTCATGGAGAGGATGTTCGATCAATGAGGCTGACACAGCTGAGAAATTTGTATCTAATATTTTTGCTGCAACTAATAGGTATTCAAACTCGTAGCCATGTTGAGGATAAAAAAAAGAGTACTCAGTAATCAATCCTACTTTAGGTAAGAGTCGAATTCGACAAAAACAAAAGCTTTATACATCGATATCCAATACTTGTTCCTTGATATATTTCTTATTCAGAGCAATAAATCTTTCGGCCTATTGATGTTGATACGATCCGTAAGGCTGGTACAGACAAATACAGTTTGGAATACTAAGACTTTACAAATCTGGAACACATCTTGGCAATAAGCTCAACAAGAATGGACCATATCTTTCAAAATTACAGTTGCCGAGTGGGAAAATTGTGCACATATGATGAATCACAAAGGTTTCCTAATAAGCTACAAGCTTAGCTAAAATATACCTCCTACTAGTCATCTTCCTAAACACACCAGCCCTCTGATCCTTTGTTACTCGGAAACATATTTGTATCCGATACTAATGCTAGAGTCCGAGTAACAAAGCACCATCCTATACAAAATATATCCAATTGCCAACTTGGTTGGATATTTGACAAGTGAATCAGCAGCCGAACTATTTGAATTTTGAAGTGATCATCTTGACAATGCTCAACTTTGATTTGCAGTTGTACAAAATTTAGTTCAACAACCAGAAACAAATAACGAGGTGGTTGATAATTGGCTCCCTTCTAGCTGAATCTTTTTCTTCTTTGCTTTGTCGAGTCGTGCTAACCGAACAGCTTCTTGGATTTGGCGATCATGATCCTTGAGCATTTGATCCGTGTTGCCTGACGGAACTAATAATGATCCGTAACCAAGCTGGGAACAACCATAATTGAGAAGCATGTATCAGAAGCCATCAAAGTGTAAGAGATAGTTGAACTGCAAAACCGGAAAACATAAAACACGGGAATAAATGAATTACAACGACTTCTTTAGCACAAAGTGGACTTCTTACTGTAGCGATGTTTTTTCTCGCTAAAAAAGATGTGTTTTGTTTTTGTTTTTGAAATATTTTCTTCCGTGAAATTTTTAGAAAACCCGTATTTTGTTAAAAATTGGAGTCGCCACCGGCCACTCAAGGTGGACCGGACACCGTAAAAAACCAGAGATTTTGAAATGGATGGGTTCGGGAGTCAGTTACGGATGGGGAAGGATTAGCACCCCCACACCGCCCAAAATTGGTACTTTAATAATTACCGCTTTATTAATATTAAAGTGACGATTAAATTAAAATTCGGTTATAAATGCGAGTAGATTTTAAAGGCCCCGTTATTCGAGAGTAAACGTCCAACCACTATCACTACGCCTGATATTGGCCCTGTTTACGCTCGAATAAAAGGGCACCGCATTGACAAAATATATGTTCGTTATGCGAACTTAAAAAACATGGCAAATATAAATAAATACACTATGATAAAAATATAAATAAATACTAACATAATAAAATACTAATATAACATAAATAAAATACTAATCTAAAACATACATACATACATGACTATTAATCTAACTCATAAATAAAAACATATCTAACATAAATAAAATATTAATCTAAAACATGCATACATAAATATTAATCTAACTTATAAAAACATATCTAACATAAATAAAATATTAATATAAAACATAAATTTAAAACATACTAATCTAAAACATAGATAAACATACAAATTAAAAACACAATTTTAAATTAACTACTACTTAAATGTACCTAATTAAATAAAAAGAAAGAAAATATACCTAATTAAATGTTTGAATGACGAACCCCGACTGGACCCCACCGAAATCTACCACGACCTCTCTAAAAATATTAACTAAATCGGACCTAAAATAGGACCCCGATCGAACCGACTAAGACCGAGGACACTGCCCGATCCTGGGCTACCCGGAGCCTAAGCTCCCTTATTTGGCCAAGCCCAGCCGATTGCCTCCTTCAAATTGCTTGATTGCAATTCAATTTTGCTTCTGCCTCAATTCCAATTCCCCATTCCCTTCAATTGCACCTTGTCTATTTATAGGGGAGGGGTGGCGTGTGGTGTGAGGAAAATAGCAGGGCATGGGGTTACTTTGGCAGGGTAGGGCATGGGGCAGCAGGCCCCTTTTTACTATTTTAATTATTTTTTTTTGAATATGAAAAATGGTTCGGATATAATTTAGAGCTCGGACAAAAATGAGTATTACACTTACCAGAACTGGATCTTTGATGTTACTTCTTCCATCTTCCTGCTGCTGCACATTATATTCTGGGTCCTGTTGGATGGAGGCCTCTTTAAAAGACCCTGGAAATCTTGCAATCAATTTTGGAGCTTCGGAATGCGAAGAACCAGATCTTCCTCTGCTATCTTCAGATATCACTAAACCTGACATAATTGACCGATTAGCCCCGGTAAAAAATTTTGGAGGATCATCCCGGTTTTTCCCAGATGTTGCCCATGCAGCCCGGTGAGTCAGTGGCCCCGAATGGGAGGCTCTCTTGTGATGATTTCCATGTGCATCTGCATTTGGTTCTACTGCTTGTGATGGTCTTGGTGGATCTACAGGAAAGTCTGAGGCAACTTCTTCATGATGCGGATTGAACTTCTCACTACGGCTCTTTGAATTGGATTGGTTTTGTCTTTTCTGAAGTGTCAAAGCAATGTTAGTAATGTCAAATTAATGCAACTGTTCAGAAAAACAATTTCGATGTAAAAAACTGACAAATTATATTTCAACTGATTCATCATATTTTCTTCCCTCCCCTCCCACATTGATTTTACCCAGATGTACAGAATCAGAAGTTCGATTTCTGCATAAGTTAATGAAAGCCTGTCCTTGGTTGAGTGAAGAAAAGGGAAATAATTACATCTCAACCATGTTTAAAAAGAGAGGGATGACTTAATAACATGTCTAGAATGGATGTTTTCTAATTGTCGGAAAACTTATGGATCTTGTGAGAGTTTACATCAGTCCACATCTTGATGTATACATACACTACTTAAGGATTGCCACGAACATGTAGAACAAAAAGCAAGGGACTGCAGAACCTTTTAACCAAATAATAAGTTACCTGCATTGACAAAACTAGTTCGGCATTAGCATCGGTGCTGGGACAGCTCGAGACTCTCTTGTTGCTCTCCTATCAAGTTCAGGCCTCTGCCCCTTGGTTCCTGCTGCTCTTTGTCTGTCAATACAAACAAAAGTAGTTTATTAGCACCTAGACCAACAACTCAAGATTTCAGGCCATTAGGCAGCAATGACCGAACAGCTAAATGATAATAATAGCTACAAACACCAAGTCTACAGCAGTCCGGCGTAGGCTAAAGAACAAAGCGATGCAATTATTTGTTACAAGTTTTTTTGACAATCCTTTTGAAGTGCTCTATTTTCGTTGGGAGTAAGCCTCACAAGTATCTAAAGAGTTTGAAGAGAATTTTCTCTGAGCATGAGATTTTCCATATAGCATACATAAATACCTTTACACAGACATGCAAAAATAAAATAAAACAAATTAATATTTTTTATTGTATATAAATGGATAATATGGGACCTTCTAGCTTCCTCGTCCCTCATTTTTGCATCGAGTTCTTTGCAAGGATACTTTGGCAAGCTCGAAGAGTCACAGGGAAGAGGCTTTGTCGTAAAGAACTGAAAAAACATAAATAAAAACAAGTCAATGACAATAGATAATATCGATAGATCATTAGAATATGGAAGTACAACAATATGACTTTAGACTAAAAGAAGTACATCCTACCATTTAGAAAATGCGTACACAGACGCATGTTTGCTTACATGTATGGGTTATAATCTATGTTACTTGAACTTGGGTGTGAATATTAGATATGGGTATGTTTAAATTTTTAAAAGTTTTTCTTTGTATTGGGATGGTATGTTAAGTCATATCCCCTTGCCTTATTCTGAATAGTGAATAGGTGTCGGATACAAGTACTGCATGAAAAATGAATAGATGGAGCAACAGAGATTATAATTGTCTAAAATTTTATGAAACATAATTTCTAAAAAAACATTATACCTCACTCTTGAGAGCAGAAGCTGCAGATCCACGACCGGAAGGGTCAATGGAAAGTAAGGTCTCCATGAGAGCTAAAGCTGGTGCAGGAAATTCCTTAAAAGTTTCTGCAACACATTGTCTATAAGGCCGCTGTGGCTTAAAAATGGTTGCATGAGGCAGCTTTGATTTTCTCCAATAATCTTCAGAAGGTGAGCCGCAAAGTTTGAAAATTTTATGCAACTGTTCCACCTACAAGGTAGAAAGACAAAAACCTCAATCATTTAGTTTTCACAACCAAAGCTTTCCAATTAGACAGTTTGATGGAACCATGTCAGATTGCATTAAACAAGACATACAAAACATACTTCAAGAAAACATAAAAGCTATTCCAGGTAAATACAAATGAATTCCTATTTGAAAAATGAGAAAATAACAGCATGCATACACTTGAATGAAATATACAGAAGAAGATTTCATTTAAATGATAAAAGCAGACCTCAGTTCTTCCGGGCATAATAGGCTTGCCGGCATATAACTCAGCAAGTATGCAACCAGTACTCCATAAATCCACAGCAGTACTATAGTAGGTGGCTCCAAGTAAAAGCTCTGGTGGTCTATACCAAAGTGTTATGACACGGCTTGTTAACGGATGATTTTAATGGGGATCATAAAAACTAGCCAGACCAAAGTCTGCAATCTTCAAGATGCCATTGTTGTCGATTAGAAGGTTGGAACCCTTTATGTCACGATGCAGGATACTACGGCTGTGACAATGATCAAGACCACTCAAAAGTTGCTGCATATAACACTTAACCTGCTCAGTAATTCAATAAACTGTCAGAATAGAATAGCTAGTCAATGCAAATAAAAAAATATTGCAGAATATTTCTACTCATTAAAATTGTAACTCCAAATAAAAAAGAATCATCTAATCCCCAGGTTTAAAGGACCTCTTATGGAAACTTATTTTGGACCACAGTTACTACTTGTACTTACAAGCAAGTAAAACTTTTTCAATGATATCAAGTACCTGTGATTCTGAAAACTTGAGATCAGGGTGTGAAGCAAGACCAGCCAAATCATGTTCCATGTACTCAAAAACAAGGTACAGGCTACAAGAAATCCTCGATGTAACAAGCCCTTCAAGTTTTATAACATTTGGATGATCAAGTCTACGTAGAATGTGAATTTCTCTTGCCATAAATCGAACACTCTCTGGCTCGAGGTTATCAAATCTAACTTTCTTGAGAGCAACAACTTTTTTCTGATCCAAATCACGAGCCCTATAAACGTTACTATAAGTTCCCTGGCCAATCTGCAAAAAAATACAAGTCCAATGTAAAGATGTGATGAATAGCCAACAAAACAGTCAATTTAGTTCTTAGAGATGAGTTAAGAGAAATCATACTGAAATACTGTAGCAATAATTAAAAAAAAAAAAACTGAATTCCCAAAGTCTACTTTCTCAAGCTTCATTGTTCCAATTACACACATCTAGATATCCAATAAAAGGTGAAAAAATCATGAGTGGAGAAAGACAAAAATGTTAAGAACTTAAGAGTTAAGATCCTTAAATTTTATTGAGCGTGATTTAGCACAATATCTGCTTGTTTCAGTGTTCATTTCGACAACTAGGACACGGAATATAATAACACAAAGGAAAATCTTGACAGCTAATGCGGAGTCTAACAGGGTACTACTTCAAAACCAGCTGATAGGTCAAATAAAGAAAGGGTAAACTACAACACATACCACTCAACTATAGCCCCTGAGTTGAAAATACCACCGAATTTTAAAACCATTCAAAACTATCACCGAACTTTAATACGTGTGTCGAAAATACTACTCCGCTGTTAACTCTTAACGCCACCCTTAAGTCAAAACGACTTCGTTTTAATGCGGCTGTTTTGAAGCCTAATTTAACTTGAAACAACATCGTTTTGACAGAGGAAAAATATTAAAACCATATGCTTGGAGGTTTTGAACCCAAGACCTTCAGGGAAAAAAGATAAGCCTTAATCATTAACTAACATGATATGATATAATGTTTTACCACAAATATTATGTATCTCAAATTATTTCAGATTAATTCAAATTATTTTATAAAATAAATAATAGTATAAATAATATAAAATATATTATTTGTATATATAAAATATATATAAATAAAAGTGTATTGTTTTTATTTTTTATATAATATTTATAATATAAATATATTATTTTATAAAACCACAAAATATTCATAAAAATAATATATTTATATTATAAATATTATATAAAATTTTTAAACTTTAAATCCTAAACGTTAAACTACAAAGCCCAAACCTTAAACTCTAAACTTTATGATTTGTGGTTTGGGGTTTATAGTTTTTTATATATTATTTATAATATAAATATATTGTTTTTATGAATATTTTTTGTTTTTTAAAATAATATATTTTTATTGATATATGTAAAATAATATATTTTATATTATTTATAGAATTATTTTTTATAAAATAATTTAGTTGAACTAAATGGATAAGTTTATATAATTTAAATAAAAAATATTTTACTTTTATATTTTTCATATATTATTTATAATATAAATATATTATTTTAAAAAACATAAAATTCACATATAAAAAACCCGTAAACCCTAAATCCTAAACTCTAAGGTTTAGAATTTAAGTTTGATGGTTGGGGTTTTTGGGTTAACAATTTAGAATTTAGGGTTTTTTATATATTATTAATAATATAAATATATTGTTTTTATGAATATTTTAGGATTTTTAAATAATATATTTTATTTATATATTGATGTATATGCAAATAATATATATTTATATGTTAATATTATTTATAAATATTATTTATTTCATAAAATAATTTGAATTAATCTTAGCTAGTTTGAAATATATAATATTTGTGGTCAAATATTATATAATAATATGTTGGTTCAGTAGTTAAGGTTTAGTTCTTTTTCCTAAAAGTTCTGAGTTCAAAACCCCTAAACGTATGGTTTTAGTATTTTTCATCTGTCAAAACGACGTCGTTTTGACTTAACGATGGCGTTAAGAGTTAACGGCATGGTGGTATTTTGACTCATGTATTAAAGTTCAGTGATAATTTTGAACAATTTTAAAGTTTAATAATATTTTCGACTCAGGTGCTATAATTAAATGGTATGTGGTGTAGTTTAGCCATAAAAAAAATTACCAATGATATTTGCTACATGGGGATCAAGCGTATACAAGTAGAACAAGCAACAATGTAAGCAAATAAGTACATTTAAGAAAGAGCATGATTTGTAATTACTTTATCTAGCTTCTGAAATGAGTCTGCACGCCGTGGTAGCCATCCCCTGATTGCTTCCCCTGGCACTACAGGCTACAGCTAGCCAAGCAGGCCACCCAGCGGCCACTACCCCGACTAACAGCATGCTCCATCTTCCTATCCATGGATTTGAACCAAACCATTCACTTGTTTATCAATGACCTTGGTCCTCCCTTCATTGTGATCGTGTCTATCCTTTGTTCTACGTGCTTCCTCCCTCCTAGAAGAACTTACAACAAATGCAACCCATCATGATAAACCAAATCCAACCCTCCTTCAAGAAAAATCTACTTTTGCAATAATACCGCCCTCATTCAATCCAATCGTATCCAAAACTCAATTATAATCTAAAATATCAATCCAACTTAACCAAAAATTTCACATTTCCTCGCCAGCATTCAGTCAAATAATTATAATTCAAAACCCTATTTTTTTTGGGAGGGAGAGACAAAGCTGATAACTTTACTAAAACCCAATATATTCAATGCAAATTCTACAATCTAATCAACAATATTACGTGGAATGACAGCTATTAGCACCCTATCCAATAAAATTATTCAAAACCCACAATGCTAAACCACCTAAAAGCCTAATAAACCAACAAAAAGAACGTTAAAATTCTCCACTTTTTTTCCAAGTACCTTCAAGAAAAAGATTCTTCTTTTGCCGTACAAAAAAGAAAGGGATTGTAACCCTGAAAATCCTAGAGAAAGTCAAGTGCAAGTAAAACTGGAAAGAGAGAAAATTGGATCTAAAGAGGCAAATAAAAGGACATATTCCTAGACGGAGGAAAATGAGAAATTACTTATATTTGGGGCCAATAATTTATTCATAAATCATAGGTATATTACAACTTCATTTAATAAACAATAAATTTTAAAAAATTACAAACATATCTCTCCATTATCAATAAGAAAACGAGAACCGGATGTCAAAATCTTAAATTATATCTTATTTTCATGGCCTAAGCCGCTGCCACCAATGCCATTTTTCTAGTGTATTAGCATACGACGTCAGTTTTTCTTCTTCAAAGTATTTACAGAAGATGAGGTAGATGGTATTGGCTTTAGAGTTAAAAATGAGGGTTTAGGTTTTATGATAATATGGTGAAGGATTATTATTTAACCTATAAACCCTAAACTTTAACCTTAACCCCAAAATTCTATCAAACACCTAAATTTAAAACTATTACACTTAAACTCTTAAACCTTAAACGGAGTCCATAAACCTTAAAAATAAGGTGGTTGTATAAAATAAAGTTTCCACAAGCAGTTGTGCGTAGAATAATTTTCCTTGGTTTTATACACAATAATTAATAAATGGTAATTATTTCATGCACAAGCGTAGAATCGTCTTATTTTTAAGGTTTAGAGACTTCATTTAAGGTTAAAAGGTTTAAGTGTAGTAGTTTTAAATTTAAATGTTAATAGAATTTTGGGTTTAAATTCCAAACATAAACCCTACATTTTAAACCTCTACATAACAACTCTAATTAAAATCTTAAACCCTAAATTAAAGCGTTTGTAAAAACAAAAAAATTCAATGCTTATGTATGAAATAATAAGCGTAATAAATTAGTTTACAAGAAAAAGGTAAAACATCAACCTCATAAAGATTTGTAGTTCCTAATTTTTATTTAATGGTAATTTTAAAATTTTACTAGTTCTTTATTAATTTAAATATTTATCAAATTGAATTTCGTTTTTTAATGTCGGACCGTATTAGTTAACAAAAACTTACGGGATAGGACTTTAATAAATATAAGAGTTTAAATTATGATATTGTGACTAATAAATTTTATAACATTAAATTTGAAATAGTCGATTAATAATTAGATTTTATTCAAGTTCAATTGTAGATAAATAGTATATGAAAATTGTTGAAGGCATGGGACGAATGAAATGTTAGAAGTGTTAGGTGGACACTCGATATAATTTATAATTCACACGATATTATTAATACGGATTATAAATACAAATATTTTCAACACTACATTAGCTGCTGCTAATTTGTTAACTCGACTCAAGAAAACTTTGCTAAGCTTTACTCAACTCTCTAACTCTCGTTTGTTTTTTACTCACACACTTCATACGTACAACTACGTATTACCTATATTTATAGTTTCATAAACCGCCTAAAAAGAGTTCAATTTGCTGCCAAATTGCTTGCCGCCATTAGATTTGCTTAGTTGCTAAGTATTTTGTTCCACCAAGGCTTTCATTGTGTTGCTGCCACATCATCTTCTTGATTTGTCCATAAGCCATTATCCATAGCTTAGTTGCTAAGGATTTTGCCAAGCTTGCCACGTACATACTCTAATTTGTTGATTCATCATGCTTCATTTATTGATGCCATCTCTTGATAAGTTTTCAAGATAATTCTACACCTTCATTGCCGAATTGAGAATTTAAATCAAGTTTGAATTCTAACATGAAAGCCACGTGCTTGTTTTATTTTAAAATTTAAAGAAATGAGATGGAAACAATAGGTGTCCAAATGTATTAAATTACAAATAGTATGTCTTTTTTTCTTTATCCATGTGATTGTATATGAAGTTTATGGCTTTGTCTTGTTTCAGTTGAACAATTTAACAAACACTTAGGACCCATTTTTAAAACGCTACAACTGTGCGATTTGTTGGCAAGTATCTGAACTTTTTTTTCTCGATTAAATAATAAAGTATTGTAATACTATGTCGAGATTCGAATTCATACAAAATAAAATAAGATGTTAGCCTCTTTAGTCACTAGGCTAATTAATAAATATTTAAGTATCTGAAATTTTAGTTTCGGAAACTCGAATAATCATAGATAATATATATAAGAAAATGAAAAACTACGATATGTTGCATGCTGATCCATGTTTTCGAGAGGAATGGAGCCGTACGGCCCTTTGGACTTGTTCTCTAACTACTATTTGAACCCCAAAAGAACTTGGCCCAAAGGCCATCTTCATTTTTTATTTCAATTATTAAAAAATTTTGTTTGCACATTGTATTTTGTTTTCGATGCGTTTGTAAATCTATCTTATAATTTTGATTCGGGTGCAATAGAATGCAATTACATACGGTGTGTTTGGTCAACTATATTATGAAAAATATTTGGTGTATTTGGTCAATTATATTATAAAAAATATTTTTTTTGCTCGACAAAATATGACAAAGCATTATACTACCAAAATCGAGTTATAGATTTTATTAAAAACTTTTTTAATTTTAAATATAGGAAAAGAGTACCTATAACAAGGTCAGTACATAACAAGACACGAAAAGAAAACGAAGCAATACACCCAAGGCAGTCCAAAAACTCACTGTAATGACAATTCTCATACGGGTACCTGCCGCTTGCTGCCAAGAGCCTACACCAAGCCAAGACCAACCCTCCCACAGTCGACTATACCCCGACACACACAGAAACACAACAGCAGCAGCAGCAGCAGCAGCAGCAGCAGCCGCACAGCATCCGCAAGGCCAAAACAGAACACAACTCTCACAGGCCTGCTCGATACACCACCGATCGATTAACACCCTCCTTCGCCAATGCATCCGCAAGAGAATTCGCCTCACGAAACACATGAGAAAAACAAACCTTCGGCATCAACGCACACAAGGAGACAATTGACACAAATTAATCCCAAAGTCGCCATGGCCTTCGTTGGGCATGAAGAACCCAAGTGCAATTCGAGAATCCGATTCAATGATAACAACATTATCCAACCAAGGCGATGCGGCCAGAATCAATAAAACGAATTTAATCGCTCGTAATTCAGCCACATTTGAGTCTGACAACCCCAATGGTCTCGAAAAAAGCGCAAGAATACGCCCCGTATCATCCTTCAGAACACCACCAAAACCCGAAGGCCCCGGCATGTCATCAAACGAATCTAAGGGCCACAAGCTTGCCACTACAGTTGAGGAAACCTCCTCCAGTTTTGATTCTTGCAAAAAAGCCATGTTTATCCTATTCGAACCAATCACCCCATGTCCTAAACCTTGGACATTCCAAGACAACACTTTCATTATCGAAGCCTCACACCGCTCGCCGAAATCACCCGACTAATATCACAAACAATTGCTTCCTCTCTGCCAATAGTCTGAACTCCAATAAGTTTACTCAATTGTAATGTCGCTGCAATCTCATGATTCAAAGCATGTTGTATTTCAGTAGTTGAATGGTCTCTATCAACAAGAATCGGCGAATCAACCAAGTTCTTCCTTGGTCGTCCCCTACGTCGCGCAACACCCGGACTTCTAGTTTCAACAGGCAGCGGCACATGAATGGCTAAAGGTTGCGCATCCAATCCAACAAAACCCCCTGAAAGAAAATCAGTTTGGTGAACAGTGACCTCAACCAGCTTGGATTGGAACCATCACATTCTCATTACAAGACCTTATCACAACCTCCCGATCTTCATCCTTATCCTCATCCACCTTGTCTTCTAGTTGCCCTCCCTTAGAATCCACCTCAAAAGGTATCATAGCATCCTTCACTAGCCACACCAACTTTCGCAACATCATTCACAACCGTCTCCATATGCGCAGCCCCTAATCCCTGCTCCTCACCATTTTGGTTTCCATCCCTACACAACTCGGCACCAGCAAAACTAGGAGATTGTAAGTCGTCCTCTGAACTTTGATCCGAGGAGTCAGAATCACTTTCCACTTGAAAGCTCGGTCGAAATAAAGGCTCCACCTCCGCTACTCGGACACTATACACCTGATCCTGAAACTCAACAGAGACGCAGTCATTAACGCAGCCGAGATTTTGGTGGCGGCAAATTTAAAAATTAAACCCATAATAATAAGTATTAAAAATATTAAATTTTAAGGGTGTAAAAAATAAATTAATTTACTTGTAAATTATATTTTTTATTACACTCGATAAATTATCTAATAAGTACATCAAAATTTAAATAGAAAACATTAAGAAATTTTATTAAACATTCAACTACTCACGCAAAATAATTTCTTCGAACATTTATAGATGCAAAGTCACTAATAATAGTCTACATCAATATGGTCTAACATATTTTTCTCAATACACAAAATGGCTAGATCATTCAATCTTTCTTATGATGTTGACGACCTCAAATAAATTTTTAACAATTTAACTTCGAGAAACTTCTTTCAACAGGTGCAACTATCATCGACATAATTATGATAATTCGATAAGTAATTAAAATATTTGAATAATAATCCATCACCATAAAGGCTCTTCTACTCTTTTTGCAAAAAAATATCTAAAGCTCCTTTTTGTTATTCTACTAATTTATGTATTGTTGTTTTTTCTTTTTCACTATCAAAAATATGTTTTTGCGATAACATTATATTATAAAAATTATAAATATATATATATATAAATAGCATAAAGTCTTTGACGTTGAAGTTTTGTCTCAAATTTAGTTATAGCACAACAACAATAAATCTCATAAACTGTAATATCTTTGAGTAGATGAATTTTTGTCTTTTTGAAATATTAAATAAAAAATTATAAATAAATAATCCAAAATAACTTGTAAGAAAATAACAAAAAAAAAGAGAAAATGGATGAAAAATTGAGACGTGGATAACAAGAACAATATTAAAATTATTTATAGGTGTATTTAAAAATTTTATTCTCGTTAAAAATTGAAAAATAAAATAAATTATTATTAAAATATTAATTATAACCATAAAACACACTAATATCTAGACTAATTAAATTTCACCAGCTTTAATACTTTATGCTTAATTATGAGATGTGGGCCCATTATAAATTTTAACCGTTTATATTATAATATAATAATTAGGAAAATTATAAAATTGAATAAGATATTGGGCGTAGGGTGAGCATTCGATGATTCAAATCGAGTTAAAAAAAATTGAGTTATTTGAGTTGGCGTATCATATTTTACAGCTTAAACTTAATTTGACTTTTTTTCGATTCAAGTCGAGTTTATGAAGTTCGAGTCGAGTTTTCGAATTCCTATACAAATTTAATTGTAATTATTTACCATGTTATTGTACAACTTGATTCCAATCTAAATGGCTTTCTCTAATCATATAAGATATGCATATATATTTCTTCATATTATTTTTCACGTGTACAAGTAAGGTTTGTAATGTTATTTAATAAAAAATATAATATAAACTTCTAAAATATATATAATATTATTTTTAAATAAAGAACTTTTGGGGATAAAGTATTGATGAGAGTATAATTGAGTCAATAAATTGATGTGAAGAAAAAAATACAAAAAAATCAGTTGAATGATCAAATTGAATAGAATATAAAGTTAAAGGAGTAAATTGCAAAAAAAATATTTGTTAAAAATATGAATTGAAGTTATATAGATATTATATAGTGTTAGTGAATCATGTGGTTTAATTTTGGTCAAAATTAGACTTAAAACGAAAGAGAAATTTAAGAAATGAGAAATCATTCAAAGTTGAGGGGTTAAATTGCAAAAGTTGAAAATTTAATTTAAAAAATATGAATTGAAGCTAAATATGCATTCTATGTTGGTTTAGGAGCATGCGGTTCAAATTTGGTCAAAATTTGACTTAAAACGAAGGAGTGATTGAAGAAATGAAGAAGTCAACAAAGTTAAGGGGTTGAATTGAAAAAATATGAAATTTATTTTTAAAAATATAAGTTGAAGATAAATAAGTATTCTACATTAGTTGAAGGATATGTGGTTTAAATTTGGTCAAAAATAGACTTAAAATGAAGGAGGAATCGAAGAAAAATAAAATTATGAACTAAATTGTAAAACTGTAAAATTTGATTTTTCAATTTTTCAAGTTAGACAAATTTCAACTCGACTCGAACAACTCGAAATAAAAAAATTATTTTTTTAATTTTAGTCGAGTTTTGCTCCGCTAATTGGGCGGGGGGTTGAGTCATAATTTTTTTTTTAATTTTAGTCGAGTTTTGCTCCGCTAATTGGGCGGTGGGTTGAGTCATAATTATTGATTTCTTTACCGCCTAGTTTCCCATGCTATAATTGCTTCCTTATACGGTTCAACTTCCTTATAAACTATAATTGCTTTCTTTTCCGTTAAACTAACGATTATTATGAAATTTTGGGGCCCAAACAATCAGGGTCATTTATCTTTTAGTGGTCAGTGGGCTCTGGGGTCCTGGGCCGTCGCTTCTATTGCCCAGGCCTAGAGACGGCAGTAGTCATTAATACGATATAGTTGCTTTGTGATTAAAAATAAATTTGTCCATTCAAAACATTTAGGCCGAGATATTTCACTGTCGATATCTATAAAACAACCATTTCTTGAGACCACATATACAACGACAGACCGTATTAATTTAAAATTATCAATTCTGAAACCATGAGAGTGCAATTCGTCCGCCATCAAACTAAGAGACAAAAACTTAGCATACCATCTAAACGCACTATATTCAAGAGCATCCTGATCAATCTCCCCCTTAACCTGTAATTTCGAAGGCTTCACATTATTCAAACTGGCCGAGGCACGATCCTAGTAAGAATCCCTATGGTCCTTTAAACCCTTCCTATCGGCCCTTGTCTCCTTTTCTTTAGGGCTCTCATATGATGATTTATGCTAACGAACATCCTCGAGTATTTTATGAGCGTCGTACTAACAAACGCCCACGAATCCTTTTCACACGATCTGAAAGTGAATTCCTGGCCGTGCAATCTGTTCACTCCTTTTTCCTCCAACAAACCTTGCAAACGTAACAAATAGTTGCGATCCACAAAGCCATGATTCATGAAATCTCACAACAGCCTTCCGTGCATCCGTTGAGTTACACGTCCGAACAAACTCAAACCTTCGGCCATTATTCCCCCTCTTTTTGTGAATGAAAGCATCCAAAACTCGAGCGCAACTATCAAACGCTAAACGCAGTCATGCCCAATAGATATCGTCAGATAGGTTACCAACAAAGAGAGTGATCTCATGTTTCCGACGAAAATCAAATGCTGTGTACGCCGTCGGCGCTCGCTCACTCATTCTACAATATCTCAAAATTTATATTTTCTATGAAAAATAATTTGATACGCAAGCGTGTGGTTTAGGGTTTTATAAAGTGTTGAATTTGAGATTTATGGTTATAATTTAGAGATAAGAGTTTAGATTTTAGGGTTTAAATGTTACGGTGTTAGGGTTAGGAATTTAAGTTTAGAAAATACTTTGATATTTTAGTTTACACAAGCCAAATTTACACCAATATTGTGGTGGGATTTTTTCCCCAAAGTATTGCTCTGGGCAGATTAATTCCATAAGTATTGATGTTTGAACAGTGCACCCAAAGTCGGCACCTGATGAACTTGGATTTGGGTTTCTTCTCTAAAATCGGATTCAGCTGGCGCCGACTTTAGATGCACTGTTCAAACAACAATACTTTTGGAATTAATCTGTCCAGTGCAATACTTTGGGGGGGGGAATCCCACCACAATATTGGTGTAAATTTTCTAAGTCTTTATACTATATTTAAAGTTCACTTTAGTCTCTCTACTATAAAATGAATATTTTAACCCATGTACTATACATAAAAGTTCATTTTAGTCCTTTTATGTTTGATAAGGGACTATTTTGGTCAAAAAATTGAAGTTATAGTTAGTTGGCTTAATTTTTTTAGTTTAAACACTCATTAAGTCCCTGCCAATTTTAAAATTGAACAAATTGATCTTTCTTGAAAACCGAGAGTAATCTATTCAATGTACATTTTGAAAGTGAGTAAATAAAAACAATCTATAATAATATTGACCCTTTCTATCAGTACATAACACGTATCTAACTATTTTAAAAAATAACACGAATCCAACTATGATTTGATAATTTTTTAAATGAAATAAATCCAAAAAATTTATATGATTTTATAATATTTTTCATAATTTTAATTTTTTGCATGTTTTAGTGAATTTTTGTATTATGTTACGTTTTGTGTATTGTTTTTTTTTTCAATTAAACCCTTACCCTCACTCTAAATCTAAAAAATCTAAGAAAATTCAATGCACATTTTTTTAATTAAATATTATTTGTTATGTTTTGACTTGTAATTGTAATAATATTGTAAATGAAGACAACTTTAGAGTTAGAATAAGAATTAATTTTGTATTTAGAATTCATAAATGTTTAAAAATTTTATAAAAATTCACAAACAATATATTTTGAGAGATTAATTTGCTTAAATTTAAAAATAAAAAGAACTTAAACAATGTTTAAACTAAAATATTTAAGTCAACTAAAAATAATTTTAACATTTTAAAACATATAAAAACAAAATATTAAATTTTTAAACGTACAGGAAAAAAACATTTATTTCTATAATATAAAAGTTAAAATGAACTTTTAAATATAGTTTAGACTAAAATGTATAATAGATCGATTAAAATAAAGTACAAAACTTTTATTATACTTAACCTATTGTGAGTCTAATCTCGTCAATTTGAGTATAATTGAAGACCCTTATTATATTTTCTAAATCTTAAGAAGAAGAAAAATCAGAATTTGTGTATTTAAACCGATGATAATTATTATAAAAAGTAATAAACAAATTTATATATTTTTTCTTAAATAAAAATAAAAATATATTTTTTATAACAACATTGATATTCAATTTACTAAGCAATTAATTGTTGTGGAAAACAATCAACAAATGTATCATGTTTTTATTTGTCTTGATTTTTTTTGTTTTAGAAATTAAAAAAAGGTAATTTTCATTGAAACAATCACAATCGAAGAAACGAAAACTCAAAAACATTGAACAAAAATTTTAAGAGGCAAAAAGGAATAAAAATCTGAAGAGGGACCTACATTTTTCTTAAAGGTAAGTGATTTCCCCCACATTTTTACATTTCAATTCCTGATTCGATGTTGGATTTGAACTCCTGGAAATACAGTGAGTGATTTCATTGAAATTTTTTGGTATTATTGGAGTCGTTTTTGTTGCATTTTTTTGGGTGGGGTTTGGGTCTTAACCATTTCTCTCTGATTCCATGGATAAAGACCCAGTTTTTTAATTTAAAAGAATTTTCTCAGGTGGGTATATTTTAATATATTGAATCATATCAGTTCTGAGAAACAGCTTGATGAAATTATAAACCGGGTTTTAATTCCTAATACCAAATTTCTATTTTTGATGTTTTTGTTGTTTTGGGTTAATAGAATTCAATCCTTTGGTTTCTTGATCAAGTTAAGTTAAAGTGAATCATGGATTTTTCTTTTTGCTAATATTTATGTGGAAAAAAAGTCTCCAATTCGCCCCATTTTGATGGCTTCTCATTCTTACAAGACTTCATTCACATTGATTAAAGCAACAGTTTTATTGCGAATTGTCATTAACTTTCTGTATTTTCATGACCAAAGGTTTGGAATTACAGGATTCAGCTTGCTCTGTGACTTTTTTTTATCCATTATTATCAATGCATTCATTACCACCATTATATGTATATAACTCACTTATGAATTGTGGATGTCATTCTTATGAACTATTGAACGGTGACTAAAGTCGTGTTGGATAGTCGTTGAGAGAAAAATAGTGGAAGGATGCTAAGCCGTTGTTGAAATCTGGATTTACAAAGTACATTTGCAAAAAAGATGTGATTTTTGTCTAAAGTGTTTTGAGGAAAGGAATTCCCGACTTCCTGTTTTTCTGGTCTGTTTGTGATAACAGAAATCAATAACATTGGCTTTTGGGAACAAGTTGGAAAGTTAAATGCTTCGGAGAACAGAAATCAATAACATTGGCTTTTGGGAACCAGTCAATATTTGCTGTATTTCTTTTTACCTTAAATGAGAATTGAGTGATTGGATTTGCTTCTAACTGCCAGCAAAATAGGCAATTATTCATTGTACGGTTTTTTCATTTGTTAGAATTTCTGTGGAGTTGTTGTGAGTGAATGATAGGGTGAAAGGAAATGAGTGTGGAACTTGGGGTTGGGTTTGAGGTACAATGACTGGAGGGTCATTGGGTCTACGCACAGGGAGTTATGGGTCATTGCCGAGCATCAAAAATGTTTTTGCTGGTGGTGGAAGATTATTGCACTCTAAATCATTTGGTAGTGCACGAAAGAATTCAATCATGACGCTTCCAGGTTCCAGGGAAAAGGAGAGGTCTCTCCCCTCCGTTTGGTATCGGTGTCTGGGTCGCCGGAAAGTTTCCATGCTGTTTCTGGTTGCCCTTACCCTTTTGGTCTTCATCTTGGGTTCTTTTGTTGTTAACGAAGGTCCGTTCTTTTTTTCTGTTACTCTTGATTCAAGTTCTAACTTTATTCTTGACTTTTGATTTCTAGAGCACTGAGGCACTAACTTTATAGGCTCACTTACTGATTTACATAGTGACTCTCTGACTTTTCATTCTCAGAACAGTAATTTAATTGAGACAATAACTTATTCATCTTTTTCTGTTTTGCATTATGTATGATTAATGAGACAGTAAGCACTAGTCCAACTGTTGATCAACAGAGTGGAACAATGAGCATGGCTCATTATCTGAATGGTGCCCATAATGAAGCTTCACGGATCCTCAGAAGGAAGGATCAACATAATGATAAAAAGTATTATGCAGCAAATAGTGTGAATGGTGCCCATCCCTGCGCAAATTTCACATTTCCTCCTCCCCCTCCACCTAATCTTAGACGGATTGGACCTCGACGTGAGTTTAGGTTCATTGTTATTTTTCTCATTCTCATCTTATCATGCTTGCATCAATATGCGCATATTTAGAATATGTGTCATTATCTTGCTACTAATTTTATTCTTGTTCACCCCTTTTTCAGCATGTCCAGTATGTTACCTCCCTGTGGGTCAGGCCATAGCTAGCATGCCAAGTTCCCCATCAGAATCACCAGTGCTTCATAATTTGACATATGTTCATGATGAAAGTCCAATCAAAACTGAACCACATGGTGGCTCTGACTTTGGTGGATATCCATCTCTAAAGCAAAGAAACGATTCGTTTGATATAAAAGAGTCAATGACAGTCCATTGTGGGTAGGTTTCACTCTCCTATCACTTCTTCAATATAATCTACTCACTGACAACATTTCAGGTAGAGATTTCTAAGATTCTTATGTTATTCATGGCGCATTTAAACGATTCAACGAATTACTTATCATCATAAATTGATCTGTCCTCCCTGTTGCATTTTTATATTGTAATTCCATGTACTTTCTCTGTCAGATTCGTCAAGGGAAATCAACCTGGTCACCGGACGGGATTTGACTTTGATGAGTCTGACCTGGAACAGTTGCAGCAGTTCCATGAGATCATTGTTGCGTCAGCGATATTTGGTACTACTCGACATTCAGGGTTCCACAAGATTTTCTTGCTTTTTATCTATGCTTTATCCTCATCATTTCTTTGTTTATTACTCTCCAGGGAACTATGATGTAATACAGCAGCCCAGGAACATCAGTGAAGAAGCAAAGAAAAATGTTCCTTTCTACATGTTTATCGATAAAGAAACAGAAGCATATATGAAGAACAAAAGTATGATCGATGACGGTAAAAGGGTAGGCTTGTGGAGAATTGTTGTGATTGACAATGTTCCTTACAGTGATGCAAGACGTAATGGCAAGGTTTGCACTTCAATTTTTTTAATCATTATTTGGACCTTTTTTAATCTGATTCACCTTTAAACATTTATCAAGTCCTGGTTTATATGGACCCAACTGTATGTGTCATGGAATTTATGATTAGTACTAGTAAACCAAATTTGATGTATGGTCTCTTCTATTTTAAGCAACAATTATGAGCTTGTCCTAGGGTAAGTTGGGTTCATTTTTCAGTTCCGAAGCTAACGGTGAGAAGAGATAAGAGGTCATAGAGGGAATTGGGTCATTGATTATCATTGTTGTCTCTGTTTTTCCTCTTCGAAATGGACCTATAGTTTTATACTTCAGTTCACAAAATAAGTGTAATGAATAGGGAGTCTTTTTTATGTTATCACACTTAAGGGAGTCTTTTTTATGTGGCATGTTTTCCTGGCAGGTCCCAAAGCTTTTGTTACATAGAATCTTCCCAAATATTCGCTACTCTATATGGATCGACGGAAAGCTCCAGCTTGTTGTGGATCCTTATCAAATTCTTGAGAGGTGCTCTCCGTCTTATGATTTCTAAAAAAGGATTATTATTATTAAGGGTGGTTATATTTTGATACACAAGCTGTGTAAAAAAAATTTATACAACCCTTCATATTTAAGCCATAAAATCTAAAACCTAAATCTCTAACCCTAAAACCTAAACCCTAAACTTTAAATTCTAACCATAAACCTTAAATTCTACACTCTCCACCCTAAACTATAATCTAAATCTTTAAACCCTAAAATTGAAAGGCTTGTGTAAACAAGCTTGTGTATTAAAGTATTTTCCTATTATTAAATATCCAGATTATATGATTTCTGTTGTGTTGGATGGACTGCAACTCCGAGTTATAATGAAACATGAACTCTTTGTCATTCAAGAATATTAACCACATTATTGCTACATGGCTGCTTAAATATAATTTTTGCTTTGGTTTAATATCAGTTGTTGGCAAAATGAAAGCTTCTGTCAATGTTTAAGATTCTCTAATTACATGAATGTTGGACTAAAACTGAACATACTCGTGTTCGACACTTGCATTCTAAGTCAGTAACATAGATTTGAGTTTTTTACTTTATATTTGACGATTCAGTTGAATTTATTTGGCCATTCTTCTTCTCAGATTCTTGTGGCGTGAAAATGCTAATTTTGCAATCTCGAGACACTACAGACGATTTGATGTCTTCGTAGAGGCTGAAGCAAATAAAGCTGCAGGAAAATATGATAATTCATCGATTGATGCACAGGTGGATTTTTATAAAAAAGAGGGATTGACACCATATTCTGAGGCCAAGCTTCCTATAACAAGTGGTATGTACAATATTTTGTACAAATACAAATATGCACATGCATTACACGGTTTTTCAACCATTTCTGTACTAAATAAATCTATCTTTATGATGCTCAACTGGTTTTCTGCAGATGTTCCTGAAGGTTGTGTACTCATAAAGGAACATGTACCGATCACGAATCTGTTTACCTGCCTGTGGTTCAATGAAGTTGATCGTTTTACACCCCGGGACCAATTAAGCTTTGGTATAGTAAGGGATAAAATAATGGCAAAAATTGATTGGCATATCAACATGTTTATGGATTGCGAAAAGACGTAATTTTGTCATACAGGTACATATACTGTATTCAAGTATTAACTTCATGAGATTACAGAATTTCGAGCTTGATAACATATATATTATTTTTCAAATTCCTCTAATGCGCTAAAGGTAGGACTGGAGAAGAACACTTGTTTTAACATGTTCCCATGTAAAAAATCACTTACATTAGTACATGATATGCTTGACAAAGGAATTGTGTCTTACTTTTTTGTTTTATTTATTTATTTATTTTTTGTTTAGAGGGATTTCTTCTGCTTTTATTGGATACAACATGCAGAAAGTGCTTGTAGGTTTGATAGGTTCATGTAATTGTGTTCGACTGCTTTTCTTCTTATTCACAGGTATATCATCGAGATCTATTGGAGACCATGCCTCCACCAGTTGCAGTGATTCGACGCCCACCAGCTTTGCCGAATACCAATTTCCGCGGGAGAAATCAATGGAGGAGGACTCCAAGACGTGGTAGGGATAGGAGGTCTGGTTCAAGGCATCACCGTAGGGCTTCTGCTGGTAATAGAGAAGAGCAATTTCTTTTAAATGTCATCTGAACCAAAAAGAAGAGAAGAAATCTAGCTCTTCTTCTTCTTCTTCTTCTTCTTCATTGTCATCTTTTTTGCTTTCGAAAAAAAGCTGAATTTGCTTCCCAATTGTCGTCACAGAATAGGAGGACTAGTTAGCTAATTTTAGGATAATGTAAGGAGTAAAATTGGCACAGATTTTGGTCTGCAAATTTTGTTATCTATTCTTTTATTGTTGTACATCCTGAATGAGCTTCATAAATCTGCTCTCATTGTCCTTGTATCTTTGCTTTTAATCTTGTTTTTCATTTACATTTACATCGATATCGAAATTGATTGCGGCGCCAAAAGGACAGGACTCGGATTGTCCGTTGCTTAAACATCTCACATCTTTTTGTATATTATACTAACGATGTTCACTAACGACGATCTTACGACCAACATTGATTAACAATGTAGCTGCTCAATTTCAATGTCATGACATATCCTATATTCCTATGAAACTATTTATTTGAAATAGATCTACTCATAATTAAGACTCAAACATTTTGTTTTCGTTGTCTGCTCTCGATTTTGATCTGACGTGAGTTTTGAAATTTGATAATTCAAATATATATAAATTATAATTCTTTTTTACATTTGATGTTATAATTGAAATATGATTTGGAATTCAAATATTTTTAGTTTTTTGATGGGTTATTATTTATGTTATTTTAATTCATATGAATTTTTATAAGGATTAACTATTGAGATGGTCACTTATGTTTCTCAGTACAGAGTTAGTTACCGATTTTAAAAAATGACCATTAAGATCATTTACGTTTTCGATCTGTAAATTTTTTTATCACTGAGACGTTTGTTGTCGTTAAACTTAAACAGGAGGCTGATCTGGCACAATAAAAAAAATAAATTACCTAGATAGTCCCTAAACTATTACTTCACTTCTATTTTGACCACCGAAATAAAAACAATTTGTATAATTTGATATTTAATCCTCTATATTTACAGAAATTTTCATTTCTTCTCTCCTCCACCATCTTTCATATTCTTTTCCATCTACCTCCATAATTTATCCGATGGTTCTAAAAGAAAATTCAAAGCCAGAATTGGGAATAATAATATGTTAAATCACTCACCATACAGGATAATTGGATATAACATATAACTTTTAAGAAACAACATTGAAGCAATCTGCAACTCAGCTTCAAACTTTGGTTTTCTATTCCCCATTTGAGAAGATGCGACTAATTTAGCTGCCCTTGCAAACAGATATACCACACCCTTAAAAAATGCTATTAAGAATGTAAAAGAAATAACCTGGCAGACAATAGGAGACAAATCCGATTGCTCTTAGCTGGAATTTCTTGCACTGGACCTGGAATGATGATCTTGCCTGCTAGAGATGCAGGGTTGCCATTTCCCTGATTCTCATCAGCAACCTGGTTCTTCTTATTCACGATGTTGAAAATCTCGGTGCTATCTCTTCATAGATCTCAATGGCTTTCTGGTATATGAAGAAATTCAAAAGTAGAGCTATAAAAAATTCTCAACATCTATTAGAAATGAATATGCTTGTTGTTCTATCTGAGCAGCAAATTGTGCAACTTTCTGCTTGCACTTATTGGCAGAAGTAGATACTTCTTCACTTTGGAAGAAATCTGCAGCTTTTTCGTAATAATCCATGGCCTGTTCAATGTTTTGTTCAGACTCGTATAATTCAGCAATTTCCTGCACATGAAAGAGGCATCCGTGTCTATCAAAAACCGTAAGAAACATCATGATACAAAGTTGTGGATATAGAGGGAAATCCGTAACAGTACTATGAAAAAACATGAATGCCTAACACACACTAACAGAGATAAAAATTCAACAAAAACCAATGATTTAAACCATTTTTAATAGAGGAAATTTAATAACAGAGATGAAATGATCGCCCTTAAAACTTCATTGTGCATTGTTCAACGAGAAAAAGATTAAGCGAATTACAAGCATCAACAAAACCAATGATTTAAACCATTTTTAACAGAGGAAATTTAATTCTGGATTGTTTCCGTTATGGGGAATCCAAATATAGAAGAAGGTGGAGGGGAGGAGAAATAAAAAAATTGTAAATATAGAGGATTAAATGTGAAATTATACAAATTATGTTTATTTCAGTGTTCAAAATAAAAGTGAAGTAATAGTTTAAGGACTATATAGTAATTTATCCTTTTTGTTGTACCAGATCAGTCTTCCGTCTAACTCTAACGTCAACAAACGTCTCAATGACTAAAAATTTACAGATCGAAAACGTAAGTTATCTTACTGGTCATTTTTAAAAATCGGTGACCAACTCTATAATGGAAAAAAACATAAGTGACCATCCCAATAATTAACCCTTTTTATAAATATATGTTGAAAATATAAAAAATTATATATATATATATATATTAATTTGTATAAATTTATCTATTATTATATTTTGAGTTTAGTGCGTATGAATTTATGATTTAGATTTTATAATATAAATAAAAAATAGTGTGCAATTTTTTTACGTAATTTATACATAAAATAATAAACCTTAATAGATTATAAATATATATATATTTCTCACGTATATAAGCGCATCTTATAAATATATTATAGAAAATAAAAATTAAAAAGGTCAATGTATGAAAAATGAATTCTTACAAAAGGCCAGAGGCTCAAAAGAAATTTCATAAAAAACAAAGGGGTCAATATTTTTAAGTATTTTGTAAAATTCTAGAATTCTTCTAGGACTTACCATGTCCACACGTGTCAAGAACACATTTCTTTTCAAAAACCCTAAACCCTCGAGCTTCTCTTCAAAACCCATTGCCAAAAACCTATTAACTTCATCCTTCAATTTCCATCTCCCAAAACCTCCAAAATCATTACTTTGATCGCATCAATGGCAACAACAGCAGCTGTTGCAAGAAATCTGCTGAAAAAAGCAAATCGTTGCCCCAGATTCTGCGCGGCCAAATCCTTGGTCGGTCCAATGCTACCGCAAACCTCAATAACATAGCCAAGGATCACCACCAGATTGTTCAATCTTTGTTCGTTTCGAACCAAAAGATTCACGCCCAAATGCCCATCTTCGATTTCACCGAAATGGGTTCTCTCGTTGGGTCTCATGGGGGGCTGAGCCTGGCGGAGAAAGGTGGCGGCGGCCACGGGATGGGTGGTCTCCTTGTCGAGGCTTGTGAGAAAGGCGTCGTGGAGGAGGAGGACGGTGATGAGTCTAAAGATGATTTTGAAGACGAGATTGTTGATGGTGATGATGAGGATGATGATGGGGACGATGACGACGACGACGACGGTGCGTTTGATGATGCCACGAACAAGATTAAGTTTTAAGCTTATTTTGATTATGCAAATGTTTGTTTCGGTATGTTACTCCATTTCTTTATGTTCTTCTGGTTAAAAGCTCTGGTCTTTGTTCCTTAATAACTAGGCTAGAAAAGCAATCTTGATGTTTGAAGCCTATCGGAATAACTAACGTCAACAGTTATAACAAAATTGTATCTGAATTTTCATTGTGGAACTGGTAGTTGCGTTTAGATTTGTTAATTAGAATTGTCATTTTCATGTCACTATGTTTTGGGTTCCACAGCTGGCTGTGAGCGGCGGCGGCGATTGTTGGTACTTGGTAGGGGCAGATGCATCCAGTCCCGGTGGCCGTAGGAGTATCTGCATCCTCTTTTTGAAAAATAGCTATTTTTTTTTTCAAAAAAAATAATTTCGGGAATTTTTTTTACATACCCATTTCAGATAAAATCTCTTATTAGGTGAGGTGTGTTAATAAAAATTCAAACGGGACTCATGTTTCTTGAAATAATATTAAATATTATTATCAAGATAAATATATATTATTTTTATTTATTAATATAATAATTTAAAATTTCTCTTATATAATACTATTTTTAATCTAATGTTTTTAGTGGGCGAACAATTTATCAATTGAAGCCTTGTACTTCCGGTTATCCAAAATGGTGCTTTTTCTCTCAAAAAAATGGTCCATTTGTGTTGAAACGTCTTATTCTACTTTAAGATTTATTAAATTTTAATTATTTTTATATTTTTTCATCAGACTTTCTTCTCCTTTTGATAAAATTTTACAACATGAATTTTATTTAATTTTGAGAAAATTGGACATTTGTAAAATGCAACTTTCCTTGTAGAGCTCGATATTGGGATTTGGGATGTGGCAGGCAGTAAAGGAGTTATTTTTTTATATATGAATTGTGTAAAATTTTATGTTTTTTTATATATTTGATTATGTGATTAAGATTATGGTCAAATTTAAAATTTCAATTAAAATTTTTAATTGAGTTTTAGGATGAATAGAAATTGAGTCGAAGAATTGGTTCAAATAGCAAGTAGTTGTGCAATGCGATTGGCCCGAATTAGTCAAGATAAAATTCTGGATAATTGAAAAGGCAAAAAATGAATTAAATTTTATTAAAATCATATTAAATTAGTTGAGAATCGAATCTAATTTACCCTTGGTCAATTCCGAACAAGTGGTTTAACAAACTTTGGAGTATTCCTCTTCCTAAAATTCAATGACAATTTAAGAGGCCGTAAAAGTTGCCAAATGAGTAAAAATAATCCCAACTAGGTATCTAAGATAAACTCAGAGACTAAGTACGTCGGCAATTTTAAATCAATAATCTCATTTTAATTATTATTTAAAGAATACAATGATTATTTAAAGAAATGACTTTTTTTAAACCTAAATTTTAAAAAAATAACTCTCAAATCTATCATGTATAAAGAACTCGCGTTCTGGTAAAAGCGACTTTAGACCTCGCTTTATGCAAATAGCGAGATCTTCATACGTAACATCACTTTTCAGAATAACGAACTTAACAGGAACTCATTTTTGAAGAGAAAATACGAGGTTCACGAGAATTTAAAGAGTTGACTTAATTAATTGTATAATTTCAGCAAATGTTGAGTTTAGGTGCGTAGTACTGGAACTTGTCTTTCATTCGACACCAATATAGACAAGTTTGGTGCATTGTAAACCGAGTAAAATTCGCGTTGAAAACGGTTACAAAACTTATTTTTGTGAATGGATGAAAATATAAAACCGGGCTTGTTCAGTTTATTAATTGAATAATGTACATTTTTGTTTATCTAAAAAAGAACAAAAATAAATATAAAATCTACAAACTATGTAAAAAATAAGGCAGAATAAAAATTTAAAATTATAAAATAAGAATTTAAGTTTTGCATAAACGTAATTAAATTTTTTTAGACATTCCCTCGTCCTAATGATGCCAATGTCCACCCCTCCGTACGTGGGTGGACGACGATCCTGTGGTGGATTCCTCTTAATTACATGTGCTCCATCGTCGTCGTCTTCATCATCATCATCGGCTCCATGATCGTTCTCGAAACACAAACCACCGTTGGCACCGGTGCTGGTGTATAACAAGATCTACGGCGGCGTCTGCTCGACAATGTTGTAGTCGAACTATGTTGCCAACAATGAACCATCGAACACTGAAAGAACATATGCAAAAGGCGATGTCGAGTAATATGCTGGATGCATCGGTATAAATGGACGAAAGGCGTCCGTGATCAAAATCATGGGTGGAGGCCCCCATTTGCTGAAACGTTTGAGGACCACCCATCTGCAGAACGATGGTGAAGCAGAGTGCATGAATGTCGGTCCTGGCGCTGGTGTCGAAGGCTGTGTCGCACACTGATCTGCTGCTTGCGTTGTTCTAGATGACGAGGCCCCTACAATGTGAGTTCGATGTCTCTAGCTTTTAGGCCCCATTCTGGTATTGCACTACGTTGGCTGGCACTAGGTGACCTGACAGTGTGCGGATGGGCGATATTAGGGAGGCACCTCAATTTTTCGCTCTCCCTCCTCCCGAGTCAGTGTATGCGGCTTTCAATTTTAGTGGTACCAATGCATATAGTCGAATGTGACGTCATGGTCCACAATGCGTTCACAGATGGGCGGCCGCCTGCCATACTTTATCATCCATTGGCCGACCTAGTTAGCGTGATGATGGCCCCAATGAACTTTTGTCTTCCCTTGTCGCGTCAACCGATGTAATTCGTCTAAATTGGGTGACGGCTCGAGAACCCCTTAGACGTAGCCAAATTGTCGCAGAACCCAGTTGGTAGTATGCTACTCGACAATTTCATAGTTGATGGATGGCACTAGCAGCAACCAAATGTGAGAAGTGTTCGTAATGTCCTGCGGAATACAGTCCCGAATCGGAGGAGCAGTGTACGGTGTCCACATGAACTAAACAAAGTTTTTTGAACGTAAGTTATATAAAGTTTGATTAGGAAAAGAATTTGAGGAATTAAGAAAAAATGGTCCGAAATTCTGACCTCATCTTGTATCTTGTCGATCGGCAGTCTATAGTCTCGTTGTGTCTCTAGCAGTCACTGGTGAGTGAGTGGAAGGCACAACCTGTCATTAATGAAAAATTGTAATAGTTTAAAAAATATATTTTGAAAATAAATTAAATTAAATAATTTTAATAGTACTTTTGAATAAGTGGGAATAGGTACGAGGTTGGGCTTCTAGGTTGCGGGCTTAAAAAGGGCATCCGAAGCCAAGCTCAAGACTGCAGCAGTAAAAGACATCCTCCGATTGCAAAGCTTCCTAAACAGAAAGGCCAAGACCGCTGGTCCCCAACATTTTTTGCTAGATTCGACAAAATTGCAGAGATGGTGCAGCCACATCAGGTGGACTTTGTTGCGAGATTTTTCAGGCATCAAAATCCCTCCAATAATTCGTAGAATGTGGGCACGAGAAAACCGTTGCAAAAATAATAAGTATCGTTATAAAAAATAATTTTATTACTAAAAAAGGCAAACAAAATATATAATAAAATAAATATATTTACCCGCTTTGTTTCGACATCCACATCTGGGGGAAGATTGTAAAATTCTGCTCCAAAAAACTTAGAAAGATTTTTCCACCGCCGAACTTGTCCGGAACCACTCCCAACAGGTCAGCACATAGGGTCGTCCAGTCACCGTCGGTAACACCGGTAATAACCTCGCCTTCAGTAGGAAAGCCAAGATGATATGCAATATCTTCTAATGTAATTGGAGCCTCGCCACACAGAAGATGAAGGGTGTACGTCTCTAGCCTCCATCGTTCCAATAAGGCGTTAATAAAAGGGACGGTTCAACTCCGTACCACCAACGATAGTAGCAACGTGGCCAAAACCAGCTTCGGCAATAAACGGATTAATATCCTCATTCGGCACGGCTGTGATACGATTTAAATAGCATGTCAATGCTCGTTCGTAGTGCTTGAAGAAAAAAATTAAAGATAATAATTTAAAATATATATATAGTTTGAAATAAATAAAAGAATAAAGAAATAATTTAAAGTAAAAAAGAATATTACCTCCACATTCGTCCGCTAACAGTCGAAGACGTGTTGTTCGTCTAGCATCAATAAAGTCGCCATTGTATAGAAAATTTATGATATTTGGAATAGGAAAAGATGATAGAATTTGAATTGTTGAGGTGTGGGGTAAACAAATTGTAGGACCTCTATTTATAAGAGGCTTTTCACGCCCTGGGAAGCGATATTAAAGGAACTCGTGTTCTAGGAAAAACGATATTTAAGGAACCTCGCGTTCCTCAAAAAGCGAGTTCCGTTGAAAAAACGTGTCATTTGACTTTTCAGAGGGCATCTACGGAACAGTCAGAAAGGACCTCGCGTTCTGTATAAAGCGAGGTCCCTTAATTATTGCTTTTTGCATAACGCGAGGTCACGAGATTTTTCGAAATCAATTTTTTCTGCTTTATATATGGGATTGTTTTTATTCTTTTATTATTTTATTCCTATATATATTATGATAATATTTTTTATAAAGATTGTGGTTATAAATGATATTATTTTATTTAGATTAGAATTAAATAATATAAATTGGTGTTTTCTTTTATTATTTTATTATTTTCCTTTACTATAAAACTCACTCTCCAATTATGTCTATTTGACCAAAACATTCAACACTTTGCTCCCCTCATGGCTAAGTTTTTCTCAACATTTTATTTTCTCGGTACCTATTTCGATTGAACAATCACCAGCAATATGTCACTCCACGATTTGTTGCAGTTGATATCAAACGAGGTTAGTCAACATACTGACAAGCAAATTTCTTACTTGGAATGTAAAATCCCAACACCGACGGTAGTTGAAATGCACTACATTCTGAAGCTTACCAACAAAACCGACGTATGTAACATGTATGACCGCCTCAATTCCGTAGGAGCTAAATACATCCATTTAAATGTTAAGTTTGATGAGGTCAACGTCGACAAAGATAGTACATGTTCACCCGTATAAGCTGCTCCGTCCGCACTTGCACCAACCACTGAACAAGCTCCATCTTCACCGGATATTGATGTTGTTGTCGATGAGTTGCAACTTTTTATGTACAAGCGCAAGCAACAAAAACAATAGCTGATCGAAAAACTTAACTTTAGTTCATACGGTTTAACTGACTACGATGAATCCGACTAATCTTTCACTTAAGAAATTATGTTTTATGAGTTGGTTTTTCATCATTTATTAATGTTCTCTTTATGTGCAATGCTGCAATTTATTCTCCTTTTATTTATGTGAAACATTTTTCGGAACAAATTATTTTAAAATATATTTTTACAGCACGTTACGATAGAGAGATACAATTTACCTCAAATATTCAAACAACTTATTGAAATTAACTCTTACAAAACCTCAATGCTAATCTTGCTATCGAAAGAAATGTATAAATAAGTTCTGGAATGGAAGACCATTGCCGAAAACATTTCCATGTTTTGAATGTTTTTTTACTGTTTATGACTCTTTGCAAATCAAATCAAAAGACTTCAGCAAGTAGTGCATAGAATGGACGTTGCTTCTTATAAACCAGAGATTAGTAATGATGGACCTCGCTTTCTACAAAAAGTGAGGTCCATTGACGTGACTGCTACGTCAGGAATCTCAAGGGAACTCATTTTCTACAGAAAGTGAAATCCTTGCAGAGTTAGTAATGTGACACAACATGTCTGACATGCCTGCAAAAGCAAAATTCTTTCAAATTTTTCTGTACAAAGGGTGTTGGTCCTTTGTATCTCTTATAAACGGTCAAATGGACGAATAGTATTTGCTACCCACTTACCAGCAGTTCATAGAAGTCATGGACAGCAAAATTCTTTTGGATTTTTTGTCGTTTTCAGATAAGTGTTTCAATTATAAGTTTTGCCACAATTTCTGCATTGCTTGTATTGTATAGTTTTACTTAATTGCTTGGTGCTAATGTTTGTTCATGTTACATGTAGATCTTTTATTTGCTGGGAAAATGTCGAGACGATGAAGTCTTGATGTTCTAGTATACCACGATGGCGAGATAATCACTAATGCCTCACTTGACATCATTTTCCAGCCCGCGAATAATGTAAGAATAACGATTCTGAGGAGATTATCATACAATAAGTTGATTAAAGAAGTGGAGAACAGTGTTTCGCATGGTCTTGAGAAAAAACTGGACACGTTGAAGTATTGTTTGCCGATCTCTTTAGAACCGTTAACCTACTCAGTATGCCGCATTGGGGACAACAGTAATGTGGAGTTGATGGTGGCTACCCACTTGGACTTTTAATTAGAGGTCCACTTGAGATGTATGCGTCATTTTCTAATTCTGATGTTGGTATCGAAATCCCAAACTAAAGATGGGTAAATTTTGACTTCAACCCTAATGCCAATGTTGATAACCCGATAGTCAGTTTACGAAATGATTTCAACCTATTAACTACATACAGTCCACGCAACGAGTTTGATATATCATCATCATTTATGCCAAGACATTCATGCGTAGCTAGTTTTGGCTTCGACTTAAACCAACCCCCGAACGATGAATTCGATGCACCATCATCTCCAATGCAAAGATATGCAATGTATAATCCATATAGTATATGGGAGAAAGCACTATCATCCCACAACTATATGAGGTTGTCCAACCATGAAGCGTTCAACCCCTTGGATGATTTCTCATATGGATTATACCCAATGTATGTCCATAGTACGGAGTACGTTCAACCATCTATGGGGAGAAATTTTTGTGTTGTTGCACTCGATTTTGATCATGGTAATATGGTCTCGTGAGTGGTCTCGCAATCGATGACCAGTCTGCTCGCCTACAAGAGTGGCATTCGACGGTGCAAAATTATATCGCTTCGAGGGGATATTTCTGATGAAGAATCGGTTAGGGAAGCCGGACCCGATGACAACGAGCTAGGCCTCTTCTATGAAGAACCAGCAATTGTGAACATTCTAACAAGGTCTTTCGAAGATTTAGAAGGCAACGAAGAACACCCGGCAGAAAGTAATATTCTAGTATCAGCCACGCCTATTTCTTATTACCAGCCACCATCCCACTTCACAACGATTGATATGGATGCCTTGAAAATTCCAAAATTTTCACAATTCCAAACAATTGACGATTACAACCATTGTGTTGATGGTGAACTAGTCATTGAGATGATATTCTTGACAAAAGAACTGGCCGTGGCTGCTATTAAGCACTACAACATTGGCCCGGCAATTACGTCGACTGTGAAGAAAACCTAACCAAATTTCTATTGCGGGTTATGCCCACAAGAAATAGGGCTGTAAGTGGAGGATTCGTGTAAAAACATGGAGAATCACGGGCCGTGGAGAATCACGGCCTCATAAATGCTCATTGAGCAGCCTAAGTCAGGATAACAAGAACTTGGATATGCATGTCCTATGTGATACCTTTATGCCAATGGTCAAAGAAAATCATCGTGTGACGGTTTTCACCTATATCGCTGCATCTAAAATACAGTACGACTATATTCCTGATTACCATAAAGCATGGTATGCAAGGTGGCGGCCGTAGAAAAACTTTTTGGCCAATTAGAAAAATCTTACAACGAGTTACGCCTGTGGCTAAAAATGATGCAAAAACATATACTTGAAACGGTTGTGAAACTTAAGACGGTTTCGATACAAAAAAATGATCATGTCATACTAGGTGTTTGTCAATTCTACGGCTATTTTGGACATTTTCGTAGTGCATTAATATATTCATGCACTTCAAGCCCATGGTTTAGATCGACGGTACTTGGTTGTACGTGAAATATACACAAGTCTTACTTCTGGCGGTTGCACAAGATGACAATCAGAAAATCGTTCTGTAGACTTTACAATAGTCCAGAAGGAGGATCTCGAGTCTTGAGAGTTTTTCCTTAAGAACCTATAGAGACATGTTCTTTCTCCTGTAATGAGAGTAAGGAATGATGGGAAATGTGTTATTTTCCAATAGAGACACAACAATCAAGTATGCAATACAATATTTGGGCCGGTTCTGGTAGCCTCCCATGTTTACCACCGTTACAGCTTACGACACATTGCGGCCAACTACTTACAACAGTACAAGAACCAAGATGAACGTGCTATGGTGCTTCGAATGGGCACGTCTTTTAGGTCCTCCGCGTTTACGATATCTTTGCATGTATTGTCCTTCCCTAGGCAACTCGCATTACGTACATGAGGTAGACTAGATGTTTGCAGAACTGAGAGCTAGGAATAAAGATGGTGCGGACTATCTTGCCAAAATCCCGAGGGAAAATGGCTTTGATCATATGATATGGGTAAACGATATGGTCACATGACAATGAACTTGGTTGAGGCAATCAACTCAACACTCAAGGAAGTGCGGCATTTGCCTATCACTACCGTTTTCAAAGCAACCTACTATCGTTTGGCTATCCTATTTGCAACCCTAGGAAGGCAAGTAACTGAGTACATGGCAGGTGGCCACAAAGTCCACCCAGACCTCTTCCAACAATTGCAAACTTATGTGCGACATTCAAATGTGATGACTGTAACTCTTTTCTCTCGAGAGAGCTATTCGTTCCGTGTTTCAGAAATTTTGAGGCCGTTGGAAAGCATACAACACAACGTGTATGTGGTAGATCTAAGGCACAAAACCTGCGAGTGCGAAGTCTTGCAAACATTCAAATACCCGTGCGCGCACGCCATTGTTATTTGTTCTTCCCAACGGATTCACTACATGAGAGTGCTTGGTTTGGTATATTTACTGGAAACAATATTCAAGGTTTACGAAAAAGAGTTTCCTCACATCGAAAATGAAATTGATTGTATGTCGTTGACGCTGAATCGACCATACGCCCAGATCCTGCATTACTACGAAATAAGAGACATCCACAATCAACATGGATTTACTGTGCGGATGATATGCTCGAACATAGAGAAGGAATCAGACAAAAGGAACTTTGTACTACATGTAGAAATCTCGGACACACGAGTAACAAGTGTCCTAAACGCTCAGGCCCTCGTAATAACTAAGTGATTATAATTTCTTACTGTATTACTGTTGATTGTAAATAAACTACGTCCCTTAAGCTTTTTCCAAACTTCTCATTGCCTATCAAGCCATTTTATATTTCTTTCAATTCACAAAAACAAGCCTATGACGCTATTTTATATTTTCGTCTATTCACAAAAACAAGCTTTGTAACCGTTTTCAACGCGAATTTTACTCGGTTTACAATGCACCGAACTTGCCCATATTGGTGCCAAATGAAAGACAAGTTCCAGTACTACGCACCTAAACCCAACGTTTGCTGAAATTATATGATTAATAACCCAAAAATATTGCTCGAACATGCCTATGAACGCTTGGTCTGCCAACCCGATTTACAAAGGACTCGCTTTCTGTAGAAAGCGAGTTCCATTAAATTGTCCGCGATAAATTAAGCTGGCTCTTCAAATTCTCGGGGAACTCGCGTTTTGCAGAGCGCGAGTTCATGTTAAGTTAGTTATTCTAAAAAGTGCTGCCACGTATGAGGATCTCGCTCTTTGCAGAAAGCGAGGTCTTATATCACTTTTACCAGAACGCGAGTTCTTTATACATAGCAGATTTTAGGGTCATTTTTCTAATTTTAGGTCAAAGGGATCGTTTCTTTAAATAATAATTAAAATGGGATTATTGATTTAAAATTGCCAAATACGTCAAAAAAATTAAAATTATATTTACAGGGGAAAATATTTAACTATATTTTTATTACATCCTTAAATTGAACCGCTAGTCCACTACTATATTCAATCCATTTTATTTTAAGAATGGAAGTAAATTCAACACTGCACCTACTTGGATTCTTCTTGGAAAGAGCATCACAATGCATAGCCAACCAACCACCGCTCGCTTTGGGTTCTAACTTCTAACCAGTAACCATTATATTCAAACTATTTATTTGGTATCAAATAAATTTTTAAATCTCTAACTTAAAGCTCTAATCCTATACACCTAATCCTCAAATTAGTTAAGTCAACGATGAAAATTGTTAGTAGTGTAGTGGACAATGGTACTAGGATAGACGATGTTATTAATAAGAAAAATATAGAGAAAGAATGAGTTAGGTGTTGCAAAGGGTATCGCACATTGAGAATAAATGTAAGGGTAACAGTGGGATCTGGCGATGATAGTAGGATGGAAAAAAATTTGGGACAAAAAGTGACCGATGATTAAATTAGAGTCAATAGTTGATTTAGGGATTTAGAGACCTTTTTAAAAGATATGAAATTTTAGAATTTTTTAAGAAAAAATATTTTTTATATTTTTATAAAAAATAAAGAAAAATAAGAAAAAATAAGTTAATTTAATATTTTTAATTTTTACAATTTTATAATTTTAAACTTTTTAAAATTTTTATGATTTAATTAATGATATTTTTAAGTGTGTTATGTGTCTTTCTATCTTTGATAGTTAGAAAGCACTGACAGTTAACCTAACGAAATGATTAAATTGAGTACCGTTTAAATGTTGGGAGTTAAATTGGGTAAAAGAATTAATTTTTTTTTTGTTAATGGACGATTTAACCTTTAAAATAAAAAAAATGAATAACCAAAATGAAAATACGAAAATAGATGGTTACCCTAAATATAATTATCTAGTCGAATGTTTGTTTCTTTCCTTAAACCGATCTCTTGTTGTGCATCTCTTACTTGACCCAACACATCTTTCTCTTTCCCCTCTCTCAGATAGATGTCTTCTTCTTCTTCTTCTTCTCGGCACAAATACGATGTTTTCTTGAGCTTCCGGGGTGAAGATACTCGCAAGAACTTCACGGGTCATCTATACGAAGCTTTAAAAAGGGATGGAATCATCACTTTCAGAGATGATTCAAAGCTTGAAGCTGGGGAAGAGATCAGACCAAACCTTTTTGAAGCAATCCAACAGCCATGGTGTTCAATCGTCGTGTTTTCCAAAACCTATGCGCATTCAAGTTGGTGCTTGGACGAGCTTGCCGAGATTGTTAGGCATAAAAGAGAAAAAGGTCATAACGTTTTCCCAGTTTTTTACCATGTTGATCCCTCTGATTTAAGGAAACAGACGGGCGGAGTTGGAGAAGCCTTTGCCGGACATGAACACAGATGCAAAGACAAGATCCAAACTTGGCGTAATGCTTTAACTGAAGTGGCAAGTATCAAGGGATGGCATTTAAATGACAGGTAAATCGCTTCTTTCTTCTTTTTCTAGAAGCTTTGTTAATTCCATTTTTATATTTTTGTACCCGAGTCAGCATGTGTCGAAGCAATTCTTAAGCTCGACCATCTTTTACTTTTACTGGATGATCTGCACATCGATTGCGGCTCGAACTCTAAGATAAACTTTTGGAAGCCATTATCTTTAGCCAACGGCTAGAATATCTTCTCCTACTCCCGAAAGTTTTGCATATGAACTATTTATCTTCTCCTATCTTTTGTGCTTAATAGACAAAAGACACATTCCATTCCATGTTGCTGCCAAGTGGCAGACAGAATACACAAAATTAACCACATTTTATGCCACAAAAGAATTAGACAGCCCTTGAAACCATTTGCAGTAACTTCAAACTCGTCATCAAATTTAAACTTTCTATCTAGCTTTGTGCACATGCCAAGGTTAGCTTCTTTCTTCTTCTTCTTCTTCTTCTTCTTCTTCTTCTTCTTCTTCTTCTTTCAAGTAAACACAATTCATTCGGGTTTTCAAGATGCAAAATGTCCTTGTAATTTCTTGTAAACAGATTGTACTCTACACCGCTACAGTTCCAGCAAATAAATCTCATTTAATCAGGCCAATATCAGACTACGTACCTTGCTTAGCAAGACTTTAAAAACCTTACTTCAGCAAGGATCAATCTCGAGCCCATAGTCTGAGTCCTCATACATGCAACTGGTGGATCATCATAGTGTTTCAAAGTTACTTTATTCTCGCGAATCATGCTTTCCAGCCCTGAAGTGAATGCGGCGCTTCTCTCTGTTTTTGTTATACTAGATTTCCTGGTTGAGCTTTTAACAATTAAGGGACCACTGCCCTCCATATCATGGCTGCCTGTTAGTCTTGCTATTTCCCAATTTCGACATCAGCATCATTGTCCTCCTCTTCTACATTAGTTGCTCCTTGAAACATATTAGAGAACATGTTTGAATTCATCAATGAATCTGTATAAGATCCTATCCCAATGTTATTTCCTGGTTTTGCTTCACTGCCACTTGATTTGAACTTTTTTGTGCTTCTTCCAAGATGATCTTTTTCTTCAGTGGTGCTTCCGTTTTCTTTGTCTAAACTTAATTTCATTTAACTATAGGCTAATTTCTATTATGTTGTAACAAAGCCTTTCTTCACATTCTAATTGCTATTATTTTTGCTGCCAAACACTGCTATACATAAAAAGATGGCAATTTCCTGATCTGACTACTAAATGCTATTTCTCATTCTTTTTGTAGACATGAACCGGAGTTTATTCAAGACATTGTTGAAAAGATATCTGCAAAATTATGTATAGTATATTCAGATGTTCCAAATCATCGTCAGTTGATTGGCATTGATTCACGGTTGGAAGAACTGCATTTCAAAATAAACATTGGGGAAGATGATGTTCGCACTATAGGAATTTGGGGTATGGGTGGTATAGGTAAAACCACTCTTGCAAGAGCAATTTATGCTCAGATGTCGCGTCATTTTGATGGTAAATGTTTTCTTGCTGATGTTCGAGAAGTTTCAGAGAAATATGGACTAGTTTCTGTGCAGAAACAACTTCTTTCTCAGATACTTCAGGATGATGGTTTCAATTTGTTTAATGTTTATGATGGGAGTGACATGATAAATCATAGGTTATCTTGCAAAAAAGTTCTTGTTGTTATCGATGATGCTGATAACCTACAGCAGTTAGAATACTTGGTTGGAGACCGCTATTGGTTCGGTCTTGGAAGTCGAATCATTGTAACAACTAGCGATAAACAGTTGTTGGAAGCGTATCATGTGGAAGATGTTTATAAGCCGACAATATTGGATGCACGTGAAGGGCTTCGTCTTTTCAGTCTGAAAGCTTTCAAAAGTGACAAGATACCATATGATTTTGTGAAGCTTTCTGAACGAGTTGTGAAATATGCTGATGGTCTTCCCTTAGCTCTTAAAGTTTTGGGTTCTTTCCTTAGCGGTAGAGATGCAACTAAATGGGCAAGTGCAATTGAAAGACTCGAAAGAGATTCTAACAAAGAGATTCATGATAGACTTCAAATAAGCTTCGATGGGTTGGATGAAACCGAGCAGGATATATTTCTGGATATTGCATGTTTCTTCAAAGGGGAAAAGATTGATTTTGTGACAAAAATATTGGATGCTTGTGGTTTTTTCCCAGAATTCGGCATCGATACTCTCCTTAAGAAATCTCTAATAACAGTTACAGGTAACAAATTGTGGATGCATGATTTGCTCCAAGAGATGGGAAGACAAATTGTTAGGCAAAAATCTATTGTCAACCTTGGAAAACGTTGTAGATTGTGGAAGGAAAACGATATCTATCATGTGCTAACAAAAAACACTGTAAGTTTTTTATTTTATTGAGTACTTAAATCTTACCATATCAGACACAATTATATAATTTTGGGTTTATATTTGGTGCTCATTTAAGGGGTTAAATAAGACAAAAAATGCTCCTACATGACAATCCATATTGTCCCTAACTTATTATAATGTTTACTCTTGATTTTTAGGGTACTGAAGCGGTTCAAGGCATGTTCGTAGAAAGATTCTGGTACTAATAATGTATGTTGGTTGATTTCTCTGTATTATTATGAAGTTCCTTTATTTATTTGTTTGATTAACTATCAGGGATCAAAGTAAGACGTTCAGTTTGAAAGATGATGTGTTCGTGAAGATGACAAAACTAAGATTGCTCAAACTTTTCTATCCGGAAGCAAATTCTAGCAATCTCGTGTATCTTTCTGGTGAGTTACGGCTTATCAATTGGTCAGGATATCCTTTTAAATCCTTGCCTTCAAGCTTCCATCCAGAAAACCTCGTGGCACTCATTATGCCTAGTAGCAGGATTGAAGAACTATGGGAGGGAAAGAAAGTAAGGTTATCTAGTAGTATTTGTTTTTCAGGCTTCGGCTTTCAATAATGGTCGGATCACAGTTGGATATTTGTGTTACATACTTTTTTTCTATTATTGCTTACAACAGCCTCTGAATAAGTTGAAATTGGTCGACCTGAAGAACTCCGAGAGCTTACTCAGGGTACCGGACTTGAGCACGGCTACAGATCTCAAAAGTTTGGATTTCGAAGGTTGTACCAGCCTAGTAGATGTTCATCCTTCCATAGGAGCTCTAAGCAGGATTAAAACACTAAATTTAAGAGGCTGCAAATGTCTTGGGAGTATTCCAGCCATAAATGGAATGGAGTCTCTTGAAACATTGATTCTTTCGAGCTGCTCAAATCTTGAAAGTTTTCCCGAAATCACAGGGGAAATGCGGTGTTTGTCGAAGCTGTATTTAGACAGGTCAGGCATGAAAGAACTGCCCTCCTCAATCAAACATCTCACCGGGCTTAAACTTTTGGATTTAAGTGACTGCAAAAGTCTTGGGAGTCTGCCAACCATAAGAAGAATGGAATTTCTTGAAAAGTTGAATCTCGCAGGTTGCTCAAATCTTCAAATGTTTCCGCAGATTGAGGGGAAAATGGAATGTTTGATAGAGCTTAATTTAGAGGGGACAGCAATCAAACAACTTCCATCTTCAATTGGAAATCTCAACAGGCTTAATCTTCTGAATCTAAGAGGCTGTAAAAATCTTTGGAGTCTCTCAACGGATGGATGCGAGGGGCAACTACGACCTTCCACGGCTTTGACATTAGCTCCGTTGTCGGGTTTGATTTCTTTAAGAGAACTGATCCTAAGTGACTACAACCTTGGTGAAGGGGCTATTCCTACTAGTATTGGCTGTTTATCATCTTTGGTAAATCTATTCCTTAATGGAAACAATTTCATCACCCTCCCTACAACTCTAAGCCGACTTTCCAAGCTCGGTTATCTCAAATTGACGAATTGCAAGGGACTAAAATCAGTGCCTGCACTTCCAACACCAACAAGTGCAGCAGTAGATGGCTGTGATTCATTGGAAGAAGTTGCAGATCCGGTAATCATTTGCGATTCTATGGACGAGACATCCATTTATGCTCTTAACTGCTTCAAATTGCTGAGAACAACTATGCATTAACAATGCTGAAAGGACATCTCAAGGTCGGTATATTAATGCGTTGTATATATTGATTCCAAATAACAAGTTTTTTATAACATTCTTGTACTTCCATCGTCTCAGGCAGTTGCAAACGCAAGACCAAAATTTGACATTTTTATTCCAGGAAATGAAATCCCAGAATGGTTCAGCCATCAGAGTGATGGATCTTCAATAACAATAACTCTGCCACCCGACTTTAATCGGTTGATCGGAGTTGCTTTGTGCTGCGTTTTTGCTTCTGTTCCATTCGATGATGATCCTCAGACTTCACGGATTACTTCATTCCCTATTCAGTGTTGCATCTCTGTATGTGGTATAAAGTCTAAGATAGGCAGTTGCTTTTGTTTCCCGGAATCCGACCAGATCACCGCCGACCACCTTTGGATACGATATATATCTTGTGACAGGCTTGTTTCGATGTTGGAGGAATTTCCTGGTGTTTCATCACAGACCAAAGTTAGGCTAGGTACTGAAAGTGAGTTCTTTTACAAAACAGATTTAAGCTTTAAAGTAAAGATGTGCGGTATTCGAATGGTGTATTTGGAAGATGTGGATGATCAGCCGAATAGCAGTCCAACAAATTTTGATGATATGATCAAGAAGTTGGTGGCTCTGATGGACCAACAGGGAACTCTACCCTTGTGAAGCAAAAAAAAACTTAATGTATAGATACTCGTCGCTATACTTTTGTTCGGTTCATTTAATTTATTGTCAAATACATTTTTATGTCGAAATTTAAATTCATATAAAATAAGATAATACGAACATTTTTAACTATTGGTATTAAAATTTTATATTCTTTTCGTTTGTAAATAATGTTATCGAAAAATATTTTTTTTCGCTGTAATTTTTATTCCTTGATTTTCTATTTCATATACGACTAATTTATTACTAAAAATGCCATCGTGGCGCACCTTGTGTTGCTAAAGAATCGACGTCCCAGAATATCCCAGGGTCATATTGGAAACCAATCATGGCCGTCCACGTTTTCTTGTCCTTTACCTGTATCGACATCCAAAAAAAATGTTCCTTTATTTACAATAATCCGATCCTCTCGCTCTCTTAGAAATCTCCACTTTGTTCTTAGTAATAATTTCCTTTTTCCGATGGCTTCCTCTACGGTTCCGATCACTGTTGTTGTCTCTGCCCCTTCTTCTTTGGTTTCTGATCGGAGAACATCCGTTAGATTATTGGAATTTCGAGGTCTCAAGATTAAACAGAGGTCGGCATGGCTGACTCAGTTGTCCAGATTGGTGACTCAGGATCGGCATCGAGTCAGTCGAGTTGGACGTGTTGTTTGTGAAGCTCAGAACACCGCTGTTGACGGTGAGTTTCGTTTGTTTCGATGAACATTAATTTGTTTCTTCTGTTCAAATTATTATTATTATTATTATTATTATTATTATTATTTTTTCAGTTTGATTGATTGCTTGGATAGTGGAAGGAAATAAGAAAGGATTGTTTGATGAAAGTGAAAAGGGAAATTAGATTCAAGTAAACAATCAAACGTCTCTTAGTTGAATTATCATAAATACTTAAAATTTAATTGTTTTGTGAACTTCAAACTAGCTTAGCAGGTGAGGTCACCTATGATAAACGTCAACTTGATTGTTTGTTTATGTTGAACTTGAGGGTGCAAAATTTGTTTAAGCTTTAATAATTGAAGTAATTCTCTCACATCCTATAAGTTCCTAATTCCCCTCCCGCAGAATCAAACTATAGAATTATAGGTTGAAAGTCCTAAGTTCAAGCTACTACTTACTCGGACTCGGGACCTGGATGTTTTGGACTCAGATATGAATCTCGGACACAAGTTCCCTAAGTTATTGGAAGTGTTTAGGAGGTCTTGGACTCAGATATGAAGAGTCGAATTAACATATGTTCTAACCATTGCGACATCCGTTTTTATTGTGTTAGAGAAATCGATTGGCTAGCATTTGTGTTAGCATTGTCCAAGGTTTATCTTTTAAAACAACATCGATGAAATTTGAAGCTCTTCTTGTTGCTTGTTCTCAAAAGAAACAGAATGATGGAACAACAGAGGATTATGCTGTTTTATTTCCATAAACCTTTGAACTTTGACAAAATTTATAGTCATGTTTGTTTTCTTGGATTCCGGTTATGTGTGTGTGTATTACTATTTACTTTCTCTTGAAATTGGCAGTGCTGGCAATTAAAGATGAAAACTGGCAGTCACTTGTTCTTGGTTGTGAATTGCCCGTTCTGGTTGAATTTTGGGCTCCCTGGTGCGGACCTTGCCGTATGATCCACCCCATAATTGACGAACTGTCAAAACAATATGCCGGGAAGCTCAAATGTTACAAAGTTAACACCGATGAGAGTCCCGACATCGCAACTCAATATGGAATTCGAAGCATTCCGACTGTTATGGTCTTCAAGAATGGGGAGAAGAAAGATGCGGTGATCGGTGCCGTTCCAAAATCGACGCTGACAACTTGCATAGAGAAATTCTTGTAGGGTAAATCTCACCTTTTTCTCCCCGGAGGTTTAAGCTATTTCAAGCATTTCTCTTATGACTTCCAGTGGCTTATGTTATGATACAGTGTCTGAAATAAACTCTCATCTGCCCCTCCCTGTATAGTTTATCAGAGATGATGTATTTTGCTCGTCTTAGTTAATGTTAATTAGTTGTACGATGCTTCTGTAAACCTGACAATTCATATACACGTGTTTAATGTATTTTATATTTATTTAAATTTTGATAAGTTAATAATAATGTTTGCCATATAAATTTTGTAACATTTGTAAATTCAACTATTCGTCAACAATCTTTAGAGTAAGTACTTGAGAACAAATTTCTCCTTCACAATGTGAAAAACATGATATTTTTCAGAGTATTTTTAATTTTTTTAACCAAGCAATTCTTTTGAAGACATTACTACAATATTTTGAGGTCTTAGGGTGTAAACTTTAGCAATATATAATGGCTAAACTATAAAATAAGTGTCTAAATTATGTATCTTTTTTATAATAGGTGCCTAAAGTATTTTTGGTTGAAATAGGTACCTAAACTTTCATTTTGGCTAAAATAGGTGCCTAAACTATTTTTTGGCTGAAATAGGTGTCTAAACTTTTATTTTTGGCTTGTTTTAAAGTCAAATTTGGCACCTACTTGGGTACCTATTTTAACCAAAAATGAAAGTTGAAGCACCTATTTCAGCCAAAAATAAAACTTTAGGCATCTATTTCAGCCAAAAAAATATTTTAGGCATCTATTGCAAAAAAGAAGCATAGTTTGGGCACTTATTTTATAATTAAGCCATATAAAATCACCAACAAACCTCTGTTGGAACATAGATGAATTGAGGGTGCTGGAGGGACAATGGCACCTCTAAAAACTTTAAATTTTTATAGTTTAGATATATTTTTATTGATAATATAATTTTGTACCACTAAAACTTTTAATTTCGCATCTCTTATATTTTTAATACAATTTCCTAACAGTTCACAACTCTTTACATAAAATTCTACATCGGTCTCTTTTTCGAGCCTATAAAATAGAAGCTCTTTCCTTTTAGATTGTTTTTGTGAAGTTGAAATATAAAATTGTTGTTTTTTTCAGAGAGAAGAATTGTAGTTTGTTTTGAGAGAAAATTAACGTGGCTTTATGATTCCTTCTGTTTTGATTTGGCAGTTGTTTTTCTTTGTTAGCATGATATTCGAATGAGCCAATACTCTAGTTTATGGCTGGTTTAATGCCCATGCAACTTCTACTGGGATCAATAAAGCTTATTGTTCGAGTTCTATACATTTTTATAAAGTATTTATATTTGACATACGTGTGTTAACACATTTTAAAATATAACATCTACTATTAAAAAATAACATCTAAAATCTTTTAAATATATAAAAAAATAAAACTATATCCATAATAAATATACATATATCAAACAATCACACCCTTACACGAATAACATATGACCAAAGTTTTTTATATAAGAACAAATTACTTTTCCATTCACAGTGAAAAGACGAAATATTGTAATTTGAGAATAAAATAAAATGTATTAGAATTTAAATTTTGAATATTTGAAATATCACTTAAAGATGATAACATGAAATAATCAAAAGATGATAAAAAGGAATAAGTAGATTGAGATCTACTAATTGGTCGAGTGACCAAAGATGCTCATGTTATCACATATTGTATGATTCGAATCCTCATATTTATTTTGAAAATATGAATATCTATACTTAATAAAAAGAATAAGTAGATTAAGTTTCAGGTTGATTTTAATAAATTTAGAGATGAATATAGGATTCCAACTTTTGGAGGCGATAAGTAGATTAGGAAAAATATCCATACACTGACGGTGAAAATGAAAAGTTTCCATAAGCGTTTTAATTTTGGAGTTTAGAGATATGGTTTAGGGTTTATAGATTTAAGTATATGTATTTAGAATATAGGGTTTATAATTTAAACTTTAAAGGTTAGGGTTTTGGTTTAGGGTAATATGGTTAGGGATTTAGGTTTTAACCTATAAAAGGGTAATTTATATAAATGCTACCTCTTTAATATTTTTTCCACGCAAAACGCAATTAGCATTTTCATGGCTTTTTGTTTCTCACACATTTTAAGCCTATAAAATCTATTGATAATCATTCATTTGATTGAGCATCCAAGGAGAAAACACATAAAGATGGCCTCAGTAACAAAATTTGCAATCTTTATTCTGTCGGTGTTTTTATCTTTAAATTTCGGTTTAGGTCATAGATTCCTCTTGGAACATCACCATGATGATGACCACAAAAACATGGACCATCTTCCTCACGTCGATGCAGCCGAAAATGTAAAACATAAAATTGAAAATGTTATATTTTTAATAACATTTTCGGTTGTGGTAAGTATCGAAACTTTACTTTTAAATTTCGAAACTTTCATCACTTCTGATAAGATTTTAAGTTTTTGTAAGTACCGAAAATATAATAAAAATGTGATATTTTCAGTTTCATGTTTCAGTTTTTGTAACATTTTCAGTTGGTGTCGTACCGTAGTATGCCATACGGTAGACCTACCCTGAAATATAACTGCTGTAGGAAATAATACCTTTGGTGGAAACGTTAAAGTGGATGTTTGGTTTCATCACCCTTTTAATTTTAGAGTACACTTGTAACTTTCAGGTGTAATCACTCATTTTCGTCCGGGGTTCGAATAACCAAATTAAAATCTAAAAAATAAAAATAAATCTATTTAAATTAAAAATCCATTTCCTTTAAAACTCAAACGTCTTTTACAATATCCATAACCCAAATACATTACTCACCTACATCAAACCCATTATATTAACCCAATTAGCCCATTACCCAACTAAACTTAGAGCCCACTAAGCCCACAACCTAACCCATTTATTCGAATCCCGGCCACGTTGGCAGCCATGCCCTCACCATATCATCACCACCTCAACGCCACGGCGGTATTTGAAGGCCATGTCCACGCCACTTCATGAATCTGACAACGCCATGCGCCCTTTGAGCCCTCATGCAAGTCACGACAGCAAAGGGGATGGTCCCCTCCCCTCTCGTACAACAACCACCAACATGCCAACAGATGCGCAACAAATTTCAGACAATTTCAGCTATTTCATAATACTACATGAAAGAAACAAATTTAGAGGGGCAACAACCATTATATTCATATTTTTTTATTCTGTAAATTCGGTTATAAAAACCGAGAAGCAAGCATTTGTAAACCCTAGAGACGGGATTTAGAGAATCAATAGAAAAGCAGCCTCAAAGTTTTTAGAGTTCTGGCTTAATGGATGTTGACCAAATATTTGAATTAATCCTTACCGTTTCAAGGTAAATGTTAATTAAAAGATGACGAGTCATAACATCATGTTTAAAATACTTGCATCATGCATAAGGGTAGCTTACGAAATTTGAACCATAAATTAACACGGCAATCAGGCTTATTTGATGTCGTTTAATCTATGATCTAGTGTATCGCCATCCTTATTAATTAAATGTCCAATTAATTTGAACCCACCAATTTGATCAGGCCCGTTTAATTAAGGTCAATATTCAATTAAGAAAATCTAATTAAATACAATTCAAATTTCAACAATTTTTATTCTTTTAAAAGCAACAAATATTTTGGTGCCGATTATCGGGCGTGATGGGGGTGTTAATCCTTCTCACACGTATCCAACTCCCGAACCCTTTTTCAAAGTGAATCTCTGGTTTTATGGTGTCCGGTCTACCTTATCAAAGTGATCGGTGGCGACTCTAAGTCTTTATTTTCCAAAAACATGAATTTTTCGTGTTTCAAAAGAAATTCCCCTTAAATCATTCTTCAAAACAAAAACGAGGGGATACCCCGTAACCGAATTTATTTTTAGTCGCTACAGCATGATGACTCTATAGGGGAGCAATTTTTTTTGCAAAATAAAAGAAAGAGTTAAACCTAGAAAATATTTGTTGCTTTTAATGATTGAAATTATTGAAATTGAAATTGATTTTAATTGGGTTGATTCTTTCTTGAAAATGTGACTTTGATTGTACGGACTTTGATAATTGGTGGTTTTTCAAATTAATTTTTCATTTAATTTATAAGAAATCACCGACATGTGTTGCACCATGTTCATCAATCTCTATACCCGAGCTTTATCCCTTAGGTGAGAGTGAAACGCCACATACCCACGTGAGCAACCCTCCACGGGTCGGTAATTCACTTCCAGAATCAATGCCTTTGACACGTAAACAACCCTCCACGTCACTAGGTCGTGCTTTCCCTCGAACCGAGTCCAATTCGCAAGCTTGTAATGGGCCAGAATTGGGGTTCTTGTTACCTTGTTAGGTGATAAGATAGGTTCGGGTACCCTTTGTATAGAACCAAACCTACATGCGTAAGAATTTAAGAAGTCCACCCCATTAAAGCTATGCGGATAACCATAACGAACTAGAATACATGTTGTTAGGTCGTTTTTGTTGTTAATGCAATTTGGTGTGTTATTTATTTGCTTTATATTCATTATGCATTATATTTGTTGCTAACTCATTTATTTGTTTTGCATATTTATGACATTTTCACATGAAGTGTTGATTCAAGAACAGTCTAAGTTTAAGGCTTTCGTAATGGGAGAAAGAATCTATAATAATGAGTTAAAGAATCTCAAAGTTTAAGACTGATCAGGATATGAGCAAAGGCCAACCCAGTTATTGGTGGAGAAGGAACTTATGTTTCAGTTGTGCCCGTAATTATTTTTTTTTCGTTGTAATGGGACTTGATCTCTGTTATGGAAAGTTGTCTAATGAAGATGTTCGCCGATCAATACTTCTTTGCATTTACCAGCATTTGTTTTGAAATCATTACACTTTGACTTACATTGCATCATAGGAGCAAAATTTCATAATAATTGCACTTAGAAATAATTTCGCTCATTTGCACTGTAGTCGCATTATATTGACACTTAATATCAGTTTCATTCACATACATCACAATTGCATCACATACTAGTTATTCATTTGATTGTATCAACATCTGTACATTAACATGGCATTTAAAGGCATGCACTTTCTCATTCACCATCACATCTGTTCAGAATAAAGAGTTTGTCATGTTCGACAAAGGTGATGCCCTAACTGGCGAAGAAAAGGACAAGCATGATCCCATACATTTACAATTCAGACAGTAAATGATTCCGTATTTGAGGCACCCAAGCACTCCTGGTAAGTTTACATTCAAATTCAAAAAAAAAAGCTCTGATGAGGTGTTAATGTTTTGTAATGGCCCAAGGCTACATATTCAAAGTTTCAATAAAAAGATGCAATCTATTTTTAATTATCTTCATTCTGTAAATATATCTGTCTATTGAGTCCCCGTATTTTAATTACACAAGGGACATTGACTATGACCCAAAGGTTGAATCCGAGTAGCCTGTGTCTAATTGAAATCCTAAGTTGTGGATATTGTGAAGGTATGACTCGCATTTCACATCAAATAACAATAAATCGGTGTAATTAATGTTTGAAGTCTGGCAATAGGCATTTTCAAAACAAAATGAATTGATTTAACTTTTAAAGCCTAGTAATAGGCGTTTTTCAAAAAGCACTTCAAAGCCTGGTAATAGGCATTTTCTTTCAAAAATTAATCAAAAAGCACTCTAATATTCGAAACCTTATAATAGACATTTTCGGATAAGAGTGTGAAATTTTGGGGCACTCCGCTGAAGCCCATTCTAATAGAAACTCTTCACTTCATGGGTGATGGTAATATTTTCAAAATTATGACAATGTCGACTAGCTCGAGAATTTGTTGTTTGTTCCATAATTTATTTCGAGCCAAAGGAATGTGATGAGTTGAATTCTCTAAATAAAAACGAGACAGAAATAAACCTGCCAAAAGCAATATAGTCAAGCACCAAAGGAGCTTAAAAATGCACTTCACATCTTCAAAGATCAATTCAGCGTTCGAGGTCTCCTAGTTACAAGATTTGCTTGGGGCAATCCTTAGTAAGCCATTCTCAGCGTTGCTCATGCACTTGATAGTCGGGGCATTCAATCTAGCTTGATATATTCATAATCTGAAAAGAAAAACCCAATTTTCAAGCATCTCACATTGAAATCAGAACATGTAGCCCTATATTGGAAACAAAAAGTTTTCTCTGTATTACTCACAAAGGAGTTTAAAAGTATGAGACCAACAGCAAATGAGCCTTCAGATCGTCACTTCCGCTAAAGAAAGCATTCACAAGTTGACCTTCGCCTAGTGAGGTAACATTTCAAAAGAAGGTGGTCAAACCCAAGAGGCTAGGACATCAGCGACAATAGCCCATCCAGTCTGCAAGACAAAATTAGGATAAAAACAAGACCAAGCCACCAAATATGGTTAGAAAGTCACGGAGCATCCCCTTTAAAGTAAACATCATGGACAATTGCATTACATGCCATTTATATCAACATATTTCCACTCATCATGCATTCACATCAAATACCTACATCACACATCAAGTTAGATGTATTTGCTTCACTCATACATGAAACAAACAGGTTCAAGCCTCAATCGTGAAAGACAATACCAAGTTGGTAAGCCCTCATCCACGAAGGAAAGACAGATCAAAAAAGAAGTTAAACCCTAAAAGGGAAGATAACAACACCGAGCATGAAATGGCAAACCCTCAAAGCAAAAGAAGTCAAGCCTAAACTCAAAACTCCAAATGAAAAATCATTAACTATAGTTTACTTTTATTTTAGGTCAAGCCCCATCGTCAGTGGTGTAGTTGATCAACCTCTATTCTTCAGATTTTGGCTCATCATCAGTGGTGTAGCGAATCAACCAATTCTTCAGATCATGCCTCTTCGTCAGAGTTGCAGCTTGATCGAATCTATCTTTATACCCCAACTCATCGTCAATGGTGTAGAGGATCAAAATCTCCCTTCCGATCATGCCTATTTGTTATAGTCATAGCTTGATCGTCACAAACTCTTTAGATCATGCTTCTTCGTCAGAGTCGTAGCTTGATCGCCATAAAATCTTCAGATCATGCCTCTTCGTCAGAGTTGTAGCTTGATCGCTAAACGAACTCCTCAGATCATGCATCTTCGTCAGAGTTATATCTTGATCGCCAAACTAACTCCTCAAATCATGCCTCTTCGTCATAGTTGTAGCTTGATCACCAAACTAACTCTTTAGGTCATGCCTCTTCGTCAGAGTTGTAGCTTGATCACCCCTAACTCCTCAGATCATGCATCTTCGTCAAAGTTGTAGCTTGATCGCAATTTAATCACCAGATCTTGCCTCATCGTCAAAGTTGTAGCTTGACCACCCCGAACTCTTCAGATTATGCCTCTTCGTCAGAGTTGTAGCTTGACCGCCAACTAACTCCTCAGATCATGCCTCTTTGTCAGAGATGTAGCTTGATCGCCAAACTAACTCCTTAGATCATGCATCTTCACTAGAATTGTAGTTTGATCGCAATCTAGTCACTGGATCATGCCTCTTCGGCGGAGTCGGAGTTTGATCTAATCCAAACTCTAGATATTGTCTTGCCGTCAGTGGCATAGCAGATCACCCATATTTAAACATCTCTTTACCCCGTCTTTTTTAATTTCACAATTTTAAATGAAATAAATGGATACTCAGTCTAAAACAATTGTCTTTTACTTCCGTAGGTTCTATCTTTTCAGAAAAGAGGATAAAATAGATGATTCGACCAGATCTGGACTCTCTATCGGTGGTGTAGCAGATCAACAAATGAGTTATATTCCTCTAGAAGTTGGAAGATAGTTCAGTTAGAGTTTAAGGAAGAGTCGTGCTAGGAAGAGTGTTCCAGTTTGACCGAACGAAAATGGCTATCTTTTAGTCTTTGCTATATTGTTGTTTCACAACAATGAGCAAAGAGGGGTAGCTATAATCATCCATTTCCATCCGGGGTTCGAATAACCAAATTAAAATCTAAAAAATAAAAATAAATATATTTAAATAAAAAATCTATTTCCTTTAAAACCCAAATGTCCTTTACAATATCCATAACCCAAATACATTACCCACCTACATCTAACCTATCATATTAACCCAATTAGCCCATTACCCAACTAAACTTAGATCCCATTAAGCCCAAAGCCTAACTCTCATTTGGCTGAATGCCAAAGGTTGCAAAAACCCTAGGCTTGACGGCGCAACCCTTCAATTGTCCTCCTCATCAGTGACCATTCGAATCCAACCATGTTGACAGCCACGACGACATTTGAAGGCCATGTCCACGCCACTTCATGAATCTGACAATGCCATGCGCTCTCTGAGCCCTCCTGCAAGTCATGACAGCAAAGGGGATGGCCCCTCCCCTCTCGTACAACAACCACCAATCTGCGCAACAAAAATCAGACAATTTTAGCAATTTCAGAATACTACATGAATGCAAACAAAATCAGAAGGACAACAACCATTATATTCATATTTTTTATTATGTAAATCCGGTTATAAAAATCGAGAAGCAAGCATTTGTAAACCCTAGAGACGGGGATTCAGAGAATCAATAGAAAAGCAACCTCAAAGTTTCCATAATTTCTGGCTTAATGGATGTTGACCAAATATTTGAATTAATCCTTAGTCCCAAGGTAAACGTTAATTAAAAGATGACAAGTCATAATATCATGCTAAAATGCTTGCATCATGCATAAGTGTGGCGTACGAAATTCGAAACATAAATTAACACGACAGTCAGGCTTATTTGATATCGGTTTAATCTATGATCTAGTGTATCGTCATCCTTATTAATTAAATGTTCAATTAATTTGAACCCACCAATTTGATAAAGCCCTTTTAATTAAGGTCAATATTCAATTAAGAAAATCTAATTAAATACAATTCAAATTTCAACAATTTCCATCCTTTTAAAAGCAATAAATATTTTGGTACCAATTACCGGGCGTAATAGGGGTGCTAATCCTTCCTCACACGTAATTAACTTCCGAACCCTTTTTCAAAGTAAATCTCTGATTTTCTGGTGTTCGGTCTACCTTATCCAAGTGACCGGTGGCGACTCTAAATTTTTATTTTTCAAAAACACGAATTTTTTGTGTTTCAAAAGAAATCTCCCTTAATCAATTTTCAAAACAAAAACAAGGAAATACCCGTAGCCGAACTTATTTTTAGTCGCTTTTCATAATTAAAGTTTCAATTTCCATCTAGCAACACGTATATTTATAAAATATTAAAATAGTTTCTAAGTTTGCCACTTGTATTCCACCATTTTTCACTTAATACATATATAGTCTATTTATTCCACCGAATGATATATATACACACACGGGTATATATATACACATCAATTCTATAATCCAACATCAAGTATGTAACTACTAATTCAAATATTCAATTTAGCCCATTTCCAAAACCTCAAATTTCACCATTTTCACAATTTAATCCTTAACATTTAAATTTCAATTTAAATATAACGAAATCAAAATTAATCGAATCAGATATTCTAAAAACCAATTTAATTATCGGAAAATTAACTTCTAATTGTTAAAAACTCCATTAACTATTAATCCAATTTTAGGGGTATTACAGTCGGTGAAGGTGTGACCGTGAAGAGTGTGGCCTGTAAGGGTGATCGGTAAAGATGAAAGAAGGGTTTTTGAGTTTGTGGATTGAGAATTGGTTATGATTTAGGGTTTTTTAGTTATGATTTTTTTATTTTAAATTATTTTTTATTTAATAATAATAAAATATACTTTTATTTTTTATTTTAAATTATTTTTATATTTAATATTAATAGAATAAGTCATATCATCCTAAAATATTAATAAAATAGTTTAGAGTGATAAAAAATTACAATGTATAAAGTTCAGTTATTAAATTATAAAATTTTAAAGTCAAGTGAGCAAAATAAAAGTAAGACGATGGTTAAGTGATGATCTGTATATTTACCCTTAATTATACGACAACTTTTTTGCTTCTTTTATATTTATGTTGCAAATTAACGTTGAGATAAACGCTCATTGATCAAAAGCTGAATTTTCGGCTTCTACCAAATGCCTCTTTGGGCGCCAAAAATAGTAGACAAACATAATTTTAGGACCAAATCAATGGTCGTTTGACATGAAAATAGGGGCAAACAGTCTCTGAGATCCTATCAGCAATTAAAAACGGGCCTTAATTTATCAAATTTGGCAGCCGAAAAAAGTTGGTTTAAAAAGTTGTTGATACGGGTTTTAGGTAATTATATCATGTACTCGAAAATTTTTCTTAAATGTTTTAGTTTTAAGATTATGAATTTAATTTAGGGTTAAAACATTTTAGGAGTTTAACTTTAGAGGTTTAAGTTTGTGGTTAAAATTTAGTATTTAGGGTTATAATTTATGATTTATAGGTTAAAATTTAAATCCTTAACCATAATATACTAAACCTAAATCTTAATCTCTAAACTCTAAATTTTAAACCTAAACCACAAATTTAAGCAACTAATACTAAATTCTAAATCTATAAATTTAAACCCCTAAACTTTACGCCCTAAACTAAATCCCTAAACGAAGCCAAAACACTCGTAATATATTTTTTATTTTCATCGCTACTGGATAGTTTAGATTAAATATTTTCCCTTGGGTTTCATGAGACGAAGTTGAGTATTTAAAGTATTCGATCCGTTTATAATTAGATGAGTTCGGTCGGGTTAATGTCGCTCACAGATTTTCGGGCAATGCATTTTTAAAGAAAAAATATAAAATAATGCTTGTACTTTGTTTAAATTTTAAATTTAATCTTGATATTTTAATTTATATTTCTAGTTTATATACTTCTAAAATTCTGAAATTTTAATTTTCTACTTAAACAATAATGATTCAATTTATTAAATTATAATATGCTATTAGTTTTTCTATTATGTATAAGCTGTAAATTTAATTTTTATTTTTTATTTAAACAATTTAAGTTACTATATTTTATTCATATTGTTTTTTATATTGTTTCGACAAGAATAAAATTTTAATAATTAAAAAATACATAAATTAATCAACGAGATTAGTCTAAGTAGTAAACAGTTTAATATTGTTTAAGCAAATATCGAATTCGAAGTCTTGTATATGCAGAAAAATTTCACTGAAAGGCTCACCTACTACAATCAGGTGTGTGACACAAATCGGTCTGGATTAGTCAGGACAAAGCCCTGGATAACCAAGAGGACAACTAAAAAAAGTACACATGTTAAAATTAATCAAATTAACATATAGGGACTAAATCTATAACTTTCTTCTATAATAGAGATTAATGGCATAATTTGACCTATTAAAAATGTTTTTTTATTATGAAATTAAATTATGTATAAACTGTAGGTTTAATTCTTATTTTTTTTCTTCTATTTGAACAATTTAAATTATTGTATTTTAACCATACTGTTTCATGTATCGTTTGAACAGGAACAAAGTTAATAAATGTAAACTACATAAATTAAAATTAATTAAATTGTGACTAACTTTCTTATGGCATAGAGATTAATGACATAATTTGACATATTAAAAATATTTGATTGAAAATTTATAAAAAATGAAAATTAAAATATATGAAAAATTTAAAAAAATCGAAGGGAAATAGAGAAAATGAAAATCCGACAAAGACACTAGAACCAGATCTACTTTTTCACTTATGCTGTTAGTACTACAGGCTAAGACAAAAGTAAAGACACCGAAAGCAGATCTGAAGACCAAATCACTGATCCATTCATGTCTTAACAACGCAGAGAAAATAGATCGATTATTGAAAGCTGCAACTCTGCAAGAACCGCCGGTTCTCTCAACTTATCCAATCGATCTCTCAGGTAAATTTCATTTCATTTCTTCACCCCCAAAACCTAATTTTCTTTTTTCATCGATACATTTCAACTACTTGTTTTTCTCCTCATTTTAAAATTCTTTTGCTAAAAGATATGTTCCAGAAGAGATCTACTGAAGCTTGGATTCTCTTGGGGAGGATGAAAAATCATGAACAAATCTCCTAATTTTAAGATTAATCTCTTTGTTTCTCGATGTAAATCGATTTGAAATTTCTGTTTTTAAGTTAAGCTTAGTGTTAACATTCTGGGTGTAGCTTCTTCTTTTTTTAAAGGCTGTGGAGCTACAAATCTAATTTTTGCACATAACGATATTGAGTCACTGAAAGAAGACCTGAGGAATTTAACTCTATTGACTGTGTTGAATGTTATTCACAATAAGCTTACAGATCTTCCAGCTGCGGTCGGACAGTGAGTCGCTTTCAAACTGTAAAATATGTTCCTTTAGGGGGGGGGGGGGTTCTTCCGGTTATGCAAGATAAATTTCATTATGTGATCTTATTTTTTCTTCTAATTTAACAGGCTTTCTATGCTGAAGTTGTCGGATGTGTCTTTTAACTCTATAGTGGCAATACCGGAGGAAATTGGCTCGGCAACTTCTTTGGTCAAGTATGCTCCTCCTGAATCCATCCATTAAAGAATAGATGGCTGGCTTTCTTTTTCACTGTGGTGCTATTAGTTTTGAGATGCTAATGACTCGATTGCTTTAGTATGCTCTGTTGATGGATTCATGTATTCCACTGGGCATATTGCTTATGTTTGAACAGATATGCTTCAACACAGAAAATGAAATGGATGGTCTTGCCTAATATCTATGGTCATTTTATCTGCTGTTTCCTTATGTTTGAGATGTATTAAATGTCTATTTTATTTTGTTCTAGATAGAATCAGATTGTAATTTCTTTCTTAATGAAGAAAAGAGTCTGGATTTTACTTTTCCGTCTTGTTGGATCGTCATTCCTTTGTGACTTCCAGGATTGATTGTTCAAACAATCGTATTAAGGAGCTTCCATCCTCACTTGGAAAATGTTCAGATTTATCAGACCTAAAGGTATTGTATTTTCTTTTATATATCAATGTAGTTGTCTTTCAAATGGCCTTCAAGAATATGCTTCCTGGATTAGTTTTGCCACCTTTTGCTTCACCCATATAAAGACCTTCATCTTTGAACACATTTACCATTCCCAACAATAATGTTTAAATTCCATTACGAAGCTGCAAATAGTTTTGGTGTATATTTTCTGCATTTCCATCTACAAAATCTCTTCTTGTTATGTTTATCGTTGTTCTATTTTCAATCTCAAACACGTGCCTCATTTGTTATTTACAGCCATTTTCCAACTTTTGTTTATGCATGGATGCTAGAGTTATCTTCACACATGGTTTCATGTTCTTTCAAAATATCTGTTATGTTAATATTAGTTATTTCAGGAGAGAGTATTATTATTATTTTAAGCAGATGTAGTTTTATTAGGATATATTGTGATTTTAATTTCCTGCTTTCTTAGAAGTTTTTCCTTGAAGTCTTATTTCCTTATAGTTCGAGTGAGTTTTTTATTCCATGTATTCTCTCTATATAAAAGGCCTTTCCATATTCAATAACATCAAGTATTTTAAACCTAAACTAGAGATCAGACGACTCTCTCCCAAACGAGTCGCAAGTGGATTCTCCATTTGACGAGAATCAATGGTAGAAGGGGAAACAAGAAGACGACTGCCCAACGCAGTCCCATTCATACACGATTTATGATATGCTTATTTGGTTGTCATTTGACAATTAGGTTCAAGGGATCAGCTAACCTGACAACTAAGCATTCTGATTTATGATATGCTAAAATCTTCTTGTCATGAAACTACGAACTTAATCTTGCTTTATTTGATACTATATACATATATGGTATTTGCGACCTCTAATTTTCAGGAATAATGCACTGTCAATGTCACGACTTCACCGTCAATAACTAGCATCATCATAGCATATCAAACTAGTTCACTATTGGTCAATATTTGACCACAGCCAACCAACAAAAAAAGAATTGTCATAGTTTAAGAGATACAAAATAGAAAGATCAGGCAGCCATTATCTTACAGTCCTTAGATTCTTTAGGTAAAACATTTAATTCTTCAATGACTGGAGATAGATCTTCCTCACGGACACCAGGTCTTCTTCAATCATCTGTAGGATATATGCTCGACTGACCATATAAATTTCATCAATTGTATTATACTCCAATCATCTGTAGGATATATGCTCGACTGACCATATAAATTTCATCAATTGTATTATACTCAGCGAGTTGAAATTCACTCTCTAGCCAACTGATTTTCACACGAGCCCCTCTCATGTTACTTTCATATGTCACGTTACTTCCATATGGTATCTTCTTAAGGCACCTTTCACAAATTTCAGTAGTTGAGCTCTCAGTACGCTCGACCACCGGCTTCTCGTTTACTAGGACCCCAATAAGATAAACCACGTCCTCTAGGGTGATCGTGTATTCTCTGTAAGGTATATGGACGGTATGCGCTTCAGGTCTCCAACGTTTAATTAGAGCGGTAATCAATCCGGGCACCAACTTGTACCCGCGGAGGAACGTGGCATGATATAATCCTGCCACATATAAGAAATTCAAGATTATGTGGTCTAGAGGTTTGTCTACCATGCACAAATAATGTTTAAATGTATCCTCTGTATCTTGTAAATAACACATTATTTAAACATAATTATTAACAAAAAACACAGATGTTCGATTTCGTAATAAATTAATTTTAAAAAAGTTATATTAGCTCATCGACTCTAAGGCTAGTAATGTGTCGATTCTGTAAATGCAACAATGGAACTTGCTCATCAATCCTACATGACAAGTAAAAAATATTAGTAAATTGAGACTAAATCTACTGCATTAAAAAATAACAATCATAATAAAATAAAAAATAACTCGGATAATCTTACTTTAAGCTATCATATAAGAGGGAATAGATTTCAATATTTGAAATTTAATTTTTAGTGTTAAAAAATATGTTTAATCAATTTTACCAATCTATCTTTCTTACTTCATTTTTCCTATACCTCTAATAATATATGACTAATGAACCTAAATTAAAAATTAAATTACGTATTTATTTATTTTCTAATAAATCATTATTTTAACGTTTTTTATTCAATCATCTATAAATAAATCTAAATAAATTAACGAACTTAAATAAAATAATAAAATACAAATCAAATCAACTTATTATATTTTCTTTTCAAATATCTTTAACCATAAATTAAAAAAAATGTTTTTTTCTTTATATTCAAACAATTTTTTCATATTCTCAAAATTTTTCCACCTATTTAATACAAAATATTTAAATTATATTCTCTCGAAATAACATCGAAAATTCAAACATCAAAATAAAAATTAAAAAATAACGAATTTAAATTAAAATATAAATCTACTTACTATATTTTCTTCTCAAATCTTTACCTATTTAACACAAAATATTCAAACTATATTTTCTCGAAATAACATCAAAAATTCGAACATCAAAATAAAAATTAAAAATAAATAACGAACTTAAATTAAACAATAAAATATAAATCTACTTACTATATTTTTTTTCCAAATTTCCACATATTTAACACAAAATATTTAAACTATATTCTCTCGAAATAACATTAAAAATTCAAACATCAAAATAAAAATTAAAAAAATAACGAACTTAAATTAAATAATAAAATACAACAAATTTACTTACTATATTTTCTTCTCAATTTCTCACCTATTTAACACAAAATATTCAAACAACAACGTTAAAATTAATCAAACAAATAACTTAACTTATTATATTTTCTTCAAAGTTCATTCTCTTCAACCACCTATTTAACACAAAAAAATCACAAATTTTAACTTAAAAACACAATATCTAATTTTCGTAATTACTATAAAATAAAATATACAAAACTAAATTAAAAAATATTTACAAATAAAATTATTTAAAATAATAATAATAATAAATTACAAAAATAAAATACTTACTCTAAATAAAATTTTCCAAATCTCCAAATCTTATTCTTCTTCTTCAAAATATTTTTCTACACTGTTACCTTCAACCCACCCTGTTTAACCTCACAAAAATTGAATCTCAACCACTCATACCACATACTTAATTAAATGTCATCATTCATCCAACCAATTCTAAATACACTTAATTTATGAGGTCTACATCTTTTTCTTTTTCACTTTTCCTTTCATGCATGCAGGATCACGACAGATGCTTAAAGTCGGATTCAAATGGAGTAAACTTTAGCTTAAAGTCGGATTCAAATGGGTAGACTTTAGGGCAATTTTTTCTCCCAAAATCGGATTTAGGTGAGCAAGCTTTTGGACCAACCTCAAAGTCGAATTCTAATGCATGTGTCTTTAGGTATTTTTTTTCACATTCTGGTTCATTAGAATTCAACTTCATCTATACTGTTCAAACCATAATATTCTTAGAAATAATTTAGACAATGCGATGTATTGGGAAAAAACCTAACTCTATTATTTGAGTAATTTTTCCGAGAAAAAAATATATCTAATGGAAAAGAAGAATCAGAAAAAGTAGACAGATAAGGCTAATTTAATCTCATTTTGCCATTATAATCTATGTCCCGAATGGCAATGTATTCGAAAATTTAAACATAAAGTAAAAACGGCAGCGCATATACAAAACTAAAAAAAAAATTCAAAGCGACCGTGTGAAAGTATGTTTATAAAATGAAAAAAAAACTTTGATACATAGGCGTTTCTTTTAATTTTAGGGGTTAAAATTTTAGTTTAAGATTTTAAGTTTAGGGGTTTATGTTGTAGGGTTTAGAATATAAAATTAGTATTTAGAATTTAGGGTATAGGGTTTAAAGTTTAGAGTTTAGTTTTTTAGGATTATGGTTAAAAATTTAAGATTTGAGTTTTATAGTGTAAATATGCAAGTTTGTATAAAATTAATTTTACACGGCGTAATGTACTAAAATTTTACCCTTATAAAATAGCCAATCTAGGGGTGGAACTTGGGTAGAAGTTTGGGGGTCAATTTTTAATTATTTAAAAATTTAGAAGTTTAAACTAAAATTTTATAAAATTTTGAGTGTTTAACTAAAAATTTTGAAAGATTTAATAAGATCTTTTAAAAAATTATGTGAAAAAATTAATTGAAACAAATAAAATTTTAAAGCTAATATAAATTTTTAAAAATCTTTAAAAAGTCAAATTAATTATTTTTTTATTTTAAGAGTCAAATTATAATACCCTAAAATTTTGAAGCTCATAGCCCCTCTAGTCCCTTAAAGTAACAGCCCCTGAACCAATCCAAATAAAACCTTCCACAACAACTTTGTCTAAATTATAAAGACATAAAATAAAAAAAATACTCTTGGTATTTAACTGAATAAATACTTTAACTATTATTTTTTTGAGTAATTCAACCCTTAACATCCTATTTTAGGTCAAAATATTCCATTTGCGAGTAAAAATTGTTAAAAAACTAATGATAAATAATTTAAAATAATTTGACAGAATGATAATTAGAAGGAAAATTAGTTTATATTTTATATAATTTATAAAATTATTTTTTGACCAATGTAGCATTTTTTTAATTCAACACATTCGTCTATATGATACTGTTATACCAGCATTCACTGTCATATAAGTTTGTCACGTCAATTCAAACTATTTATTATTAATTGATTGATAATTTCATCTGCATGTATATCATTTTAACCTAAAATAAAATATTATAGGTTAAATTGTCAAAAAAGACAAATAATTATTCAATCAAACATTAATTTTTTTTTGCTTTATGCAAATTATAAATCGTTGATATGGATTGTATGGTACGAGGTCGAGTGTTTCTCATTTGTGTTTTATTTTCGCTATTATGAAATATATTGCTTTTTTGAACCAAAAAAGAAGACTTAGATTCGTTTATTATTGGGTGGGTTCGGTCTGGTTAATATCCCCTCAAAGATTATCGGGAGATGCATTTTTTTAACAAAAATATATAAATGGCATAAAATTAGAAAAACTTTCTGATTGAATAATTATTTTGGTTTTTTTTAGAATAATTTAACCTTTAACATTTCATTTAGTTTAAAGTGATTTTTTTGTGGATGAAAACTGTTAATTAACTGATAATAAATGGCTTGAAATAACGTGAAAAACCTATATGACAGTGTACGCTGACATCGCAATATCATATAGACAAATGTGTTGACTTAAAAAAATATTATATAAGTCAAAAAATAATTTTATAAAATTATATAAAATATAAAATAATTTTTTTCTGCTGACTTATCATTTTATCAAGTCATTTCAAACTGAATCTACAACTTTCTTATAGATTAATTTAATGCCATAATTTGACTTATTTAAACGATGTTTGTTAAAAAATAGTAAATTATTATTTTTTTGAATAAAAGCTGCAATGTCCTGGATATTTCAGTTTTACCTGCTACGATTTTGTTTTATTTTATACCCTAAACCCTCAAACCTTGCAATGTCCTAATTTTTAATACACAAAGCGATGCTGAGAACCCACAGTCATATAACGATGGTGGGCAGGTAGAGAAAAATCCTCGAGCCCTCTGATCTCGGTAAGATTCCCGGATTCTCGGATTTGTTATTTTCGATTATTGTAGAATTTAACTCAGAATTAATTATCAAAATTATATATTTTTAAAATATGTACCTAATGTTTTTTTTTACTAAAATAAATACTTAAAGTTTTATTCTATTAACGTTTTAAAATAATAATTTTTAAAAAAATCGTCACCTAATAATAAATTGACACATAATTTTTGTTTTTATTTATTTTTTCAAAAATAAATTAAACAACATCTTAAAATTTTTAAAAATCACAAAATAGTCTCAAAATTTCTAAAATCTCAAAACCTTAAACCAAAATTAGCGCTATTATTTCCCTCGATAGGCTTGCCAGAGCCTAACGCCACCGTCATTTAGGGTCATTGCCAATTTTCCCCATCCACTCCATTACTGGTAAACGAGGGGAGAGGTGCCAATAGGATGCCGGACACCGAACACATAAGGCTCTAATTGTTCGACACTAGATTGTCACGCTTCTGGCCGCTTACCAGAGATAGGTGGTTGGAAGAAATGAGCAGTGGCCTCAGACAACACCAACGGGATTTCGACTAGGCTATCGACGACGATAATAGCGTCAATTTTGAAATTTTGAGGTTTGAGGTTTTAGAGATTTGAAATCTTTTTGGAGATTATAAGAATTTTTATTTTTGTTAAAAATCATTTTTTTATTTTTATTTTTATAAAAAATTAAAATAAAGACTCATGCTAAATACTTCTGATTGGGTGGATAATTTTTTAATAGTGTTACCTTAAAAACATAATGTTAAAAAAATGCCCCTAACATTTGGTTGAATTGTCATTTTGACATTATTTTTTTAAGCAATTTAGTATTCAACGTTTCATTTTTTGGTCAAAATAAATTAAAATACATGAAAAATTTCAACTATGAACAAATAAATGAAAATAGAAAAATGAAATGATAAAATGACGCGTCAAAAGAAAAAAAAAATTTATATTTTATAAATTTTATAAAATTATTTTTTGATTAATGTGTCATTCAGAAAGTCGGGTATATTTGTCATATATGACATTGTTGTCGCGATATAAAAATATATGTTTTTAAATCAAAAATCATTTTAAGTTTTTACCAATATTTTATTAGTTTAATATAAAAATATAAAAAAATATGTATTTATTAAAACATATAAAAATATAAATTTATTAAATATAAAAAATATAAAAATTTAATTTTTTTATTATTTAATATAAAAATATCTATATTGAAAATAAAAATATTAAAAATAAAATATTTTGGGTACCCTAAATATTTCAACTAAAAACAGTTAAATATTTTTCTTAGAAAAATATATAATTTGAACGGTTATTTGACTTTAATAAAAAAATTAAAAAAAACATGAAAATTTATATTTAATAAACAAAATTAAATCGGACTAGAGAAAATGGAAATTTTTGAAAAGACGCTAGAACCAGATCTATTTTTTCACTTTTGCTGTTACTACAGCGTAAGACAAAAGTAAAGACACCGAACAGAGCAGATCTGAAAGACCAAATCACTGCTCCATTCATGTCTTAACAACGCAGAGAAAATGGATCGATTATTGAAAACTGCAAGAACCTCCGGCTCTCTCAACTTATCCAATCGATCTCTCAGGTAAATTTCATTTCTTCATCCTAAAACCTAATTTTCTTTTAATCATTCCAATTCATTGATACTTTTCAATTAATTGTTTTTCTCCTCATTTTTAAAATTCTATTGTTAAAAGAGATGTTCCAGAAGAGATCTACAGAAGCTTGGATTCTCTTGGGGAGGATGAAAAATGGTGGGAGGTAATTTAATTTAATTTTGATTACTGTTCCTTTTAAGGTAAATCATGAACAAATGTCCTAATTTTAAGATTAATCTCTTTGTTTCTCGATGCAATTCGATTTGAAATTTCCATTTTTAAGTTGAGCTTCGTCTTAACGTTATCTTTTTTTTTTCTTCTTAAGGCTGTGGAGCTACAAAAGCTAATTTTGGCACATAACAATATTGAGTCACTGAAAGAAGACCTGAGGAATTTAACTTTATTGACTGTGTTGAATGTTAGTCACAATAAACTTACAGATCTTCCAGCTGCTGTCGGACAGTGAGTTGCTTTCAAACTGTGAAATCTGTTCCTTTAAGGGTTTTTTTTTTCCAGTTATGCAAGATAAATTTCATTCTGTGATCTTATTTTTCTCTTCTAATTTAACAGGCTTTCTATGCTGAAGTTGTTGGATGTGTCTTTTAATTATATAGTGGCAATACCGGAGGAAATTGGCTCGGCAACTTCTTTGGTCAAGTATGCTCCTCCTGAATCCATCCATTAAAGAATAGATGGCTGGCTTTCTTTTTCATTGTGGTGCTATTAGTTTTGAGATGCTAATGACTCGTTCGCATTTGTATGCTCTGTTGATGCATTCATGTATTCCAATGGGCGTATGCTTATGTTTGAACAACTATGCTTCAACACAGAAAATGAAATGGATGGTCTTTTCTAATTTCTGTGGTCATTTTATCTGCTGTTTCCTTATGTTTGAAATGTATTAAATGTCCATTTTATTTTGTTATAGAGAGAACCAGATCATAATTTATTTCTTAATGAAGAAAATAGTCGGAATTTTGCTTTACTGTCTTGTTGGATCATTCCTTTGTGACTTCCAGGTTTGATTGTTCAAACAATCGTATTAAGGAGCTTCCATCCTCACTTGGAAAATGTTCAGATTTATCAGACCTAAAGGTATTGTATTTTCTATTTATCTGTCACCGGAGTTATTATTTACCTTTTTAATGGCCTTCAAGAATATGCTTTCTGGATTAGTTTTGCCACCTTTTTCTTTACCTATATAAAGACCTTTATCTTTGAAGTTTGAACACATTTACCATTACCAACAATAATGTTTAAATTCCATTATGAAGTCGCAAATAGTTGTGGTTTATGATTTCTGCATTTCCACCTACAAAATCTCAAACATGCGGCTCATTTGTATTTTACAGCCATTTTCCAACTTTTGTTTACAAAATCTCAAACAATAAGGTTTCATGCTCTTTCAAAATATCTGTTACGTTGGCATTGGTTATTTTAGGAAAGAATATTATTATTATTTTAAGCAGATGTAGTTTTATTTTTTCCTTACTTGAAGATCATTCGAGTGAGTTTTTTATTCCATGTAACCTCCATATATAAGAGGTCTTTTCATATTCAATAACATCAAGAAGTATTTTAAATCTAAACTAGAGATCAGATGACTCTCCCAAACGGGTCTCAAGTGGATTCTCCCTTTGACGAGAATCATTGCTAGAAGGGGAAACAAGAAGACGACTGCCCAACACCGTCCCATTCATACACGATTCAATAACCGGGACCATAACAATACCCTCTCCGATCTCTTTGATGTTGTAAAATGTAAATATATTAACCTTTGCTTGTTTGGTTGTCATTTGACAATTAGGTTCAAGGGATCAGCTAACCTGACAACTAAGAATTCCGATTTATGATGTGCTAAATCTTCTTGTCATGAAACTATGAGCTTCATCTTGCTTTATTTAATACTCTATACAATCCATAAATGTCTTTCCCCCCTTTTTGTTCTGGCAGGCATCAAATAATTTAATAACAAGCTTGCCTGAAGATCTTACGAACTGTTCGAAATTGACAAAACTAGATGTGGAGGTATTTAAAGACAGTTACTTTTGTATATTGTAATTACTTGGGTCTGTTGTACTTATTATTTTTTGATAACGGGGATGCTGTTGTAATTAGTTATCATTAGTGATGTATTTGGAGCCTAATTATTGTCTATGTTCTAATTTTGGCAGGGGAACAAATTAACAGCTTTATCTGAGAATTTGTTTGCATCATGTACAATGTTTACGGATCTCAATGCATGTAATATTTCGTTGTTATATAATTTTCCTGTTTATATCGGTTGTGTTTAAATTTCCAAAGCTAAAAGGAAATTTTGACATCTGTGCAGCAAAGAACTTGCTGACTGGTATACCAGAGAACATTGGATGCCTTTCACGTCTCATCCGTCTTGACCTTCACCAAAATAGTGAGTGATATACAGAGTTATGCTAGAAATCATCCTTTAGTTCTAAGTGATAAGTCACACCAATACTGTATGATGCAGGAATTTTGTCAATCCCACCATCAATAGCGGGTTGCTCTTCTCTAGCTGAATTCTTTATGGGGTCATATTCTTGTTCACTGATTACGAAAGATGTTTAAATAGATACCTGAAAGTGTACCTTTTGTATTTATCTTCTATTTGCGACCTCAAATTTTCAGGAATAATGCACTGTCAATGTTACCCAATGAATTAGGTGATCTTTCTTGTTTAGGGACATTGGATTTTCACTCGAACCAGGTAGCTATTTCAATCCCTTTTGCCTAATCATTATATTTGAGCTCACTATTGGTCACACTGCTGCATTGGTGACCTGATTGTGTCTGTTATGGTTCTTTAATAGGAAAACTGTAGTCAGAATGAACATAGATAAAAAATGGTCTACTTTTGGCCAAACTAGATTAAATTTGAGGTTGTCTTTTCCAAGATGTACACATGAAATGTCATTCAGATATCTCAAAATGAAATCCAATTAAATTCCATCCTCTGAGTACATAATTAGATGCCCGCCACAATATTAATCCTTCCCAAAGCTAAATACCATTCTAACAATTTAGCATCACATAGATACCTTGGCTCCTTTTTGTTTTGAACATCTCACGTCTGCTTTGTGGTTTGTCTTGTTGAATGCATTTTTGGATGTCTACGTCGGATTAACTATATCAAGCCTAGCAGTTTCTTTAAGCCATGGGTGATTTTGGGTCATGTGACATATTTGTCAGTGTAATAGTTATTCTGGGAAAAATGCAATGTAACATGTGCATGTGGTCATTTGATTTATACTGTAATTTCATTGTGTTTTTTTTGTGCTCGTGTTTATCTTCTTTTGCCTGCGGAAATAGTTTGAATCTTATCAAATTGGAACTGCATACTGAAAACTTCAAATGCATGCAGTTGAAGGAATATCCAGTTGGAGCATGCAAGTTATCCCTGTCAGTTCTGGATCTTTCTAATAATTCATTGATTGGACTGCCTGCTGATCTTGGTAAGTTTAGCAAACTTTGATAGGAACATGTAGAACATGATACTCTTAGGATGCAGCAAAAGCATCAATTTTGGTTGACCATATAAACTTTTTCTTTTCCTTATTTCACATTTGGTGGCAAAAGCAATACAGATATGTTTGACACTTACATATTTGTGATGAATGTATTTTATTCGGATATATTTGTTGTTCTGTCTAGGCAAGATGACGACTCTTCGGAAACTTTTGCTCAGTGGCAACCCTTTACGAACTCTAAGAAGGTCAGAGGTTTTGAGGGATTTTTGTTGTTGTGTAAGTTCATCACTTGTGTTAGTCAGGGTTTTACCAATGGATAATTTTTATTTGCCCCTGCAGTTCACTGGTCACTGGACCTACACCTGCTTTATTGAGATTTCTTAGAAGTAGACTCTCTGAGGCTGAAGGTGCATGCATTTTCAATACACATTCAACATAATACCGTTTTAGTCTGTAGCCTTTATCTGGTCTCTTTTGTTCTTCCTCCTTGCTTCTGGTGGTGATTTTTGCCCAGATTTCAAATTTCTCTTGATTTTTGGCTCCATACCATATCTTATTTCAAGTAATAATAATGAAACACTTTTTTAGATTCAGAAGCTAAATCTCCTGCCAAAGAGGAAGTAGTCACTGTGGCAGCTCGATTGTCCCTCACTTCAAAGGTATCTCCTTTACTATATTAACCCCCTCTACATCCCAAATATTTTGGCCTGATCTTCTAATAGGCAGGTTCAAGTAATTATTACACTATCCCTCTATCTGAGGACATTGTCTCATACATTTCAGGGGAACCTAGTTTTCTTCATATGATACATGAATTCAGGAAAGTAGAGCATCATATAAATTGTGAACTTGAATTACTGCTTAATCAAATCTTGATTCGTCAAAATATCAAATTCATATTACCACCGGCCTTTTATTATTTTCTACAATAAATATCCAAATTCACTCTTGAAGTTTTTGTCTTCAATTTTACAAGTAACACTTCTTGTACATGTACTTCCAGGAACTTTCGTTGGAGGGCATGGGTTTAAGTGCTGTCCCATCTGAAGTATGGGAATCGGGTGAAATCCTAAAACTCAACCTTGCCAAAAATTCTATCCAAGAGCTGCCAGTTGAACTCTCCTCATGTTTATCCCTTCAGGTATTTTCTATCTAGTCATCATTTCATCTAGAAGTATACTTCAATTGTTATAAAATAAAATGATATGTCTATCCATGTTTCTGAATTGTGGTAAAAGATTTGTCTCATGTATTGTTTCTTGAACTTTCCATTGGAGTTTTGCTTGTGATATCAATTCTATAGCCATGAAGTTTAAAGCTCCTGGCTAATGTATTACATGGTATTTTTTTTTTTTTTTGCTTTCTTAAATCATTATTAACTTGTATTCAAAATTTGCAGACTTTGATTTTATCTAGGAACAATATTAAGGACTGGCCGGTTGAAATTTTGAAGTCACTTCCAAATCTCTCTTGTTTGAAGCTGGATAATAATCCCCTAAGACAGGTAACGAGGTTACCGTCATTTTAATCTGCAACTATTGAGAGAGAACTCCATGCTTGTACATGCACAAAAATAGTCAAACTCATGAATTGCCTCCTAGATATGTAGTAAATAAAATATGCCAAGTTAGTTCTGTATACTATGCTTTGTCAATAATGGATCATCAATGTAAAGGTGGTTCATATCAGATGATTGGAATGATGGCCATAGTAATTTGTGTCTAAGAACATTGAAATAAACAATTATTCTGGGATTGATCTTGCAGCAAGATATTTAAACCACAGCAATTGGTTACATATTTCAAGACCTTTCTACTAGCAAAATTTGTTAAACGATGTATATCCAGTGCAATATAAGGATGTACTTAGCTAATGCCAATAAATGTTTCTGTATCACAACACATGCATGTTCCATTTTAATCTGTATGAGCTGAACTTTCTCTTATCTATTTGATCATAGATTCCATCCGATGGATTGCTAGCTATCTCTATGCTCCAGATACTAGACATAAGTGGTAATGCAGGTTCATTACCCGAGAATCCAGCATTTTCTAGCTTACCACACTTGAAGGAGCTTTATTTGAGGTTAGTTCGTTGAAACTAATGAGATATATGTAGCATGCATACTCACAAGCATATGCACAATTTTCCATCTATTTATGCAACAATTGTTGTTATTCTTACCTCCATGCTGACTTGACAGACGAATGCAGCTACGAGAAGTCCCATCAGAGATGATGAGCTTGGGCCAACTACAAATCCTTGGCTTAAGCCAAAATTCCCTTCAGTCAATCCCTGAGGTAAATTGTTCTCCTCTTCCATTTGTCCTAAACACGTGATGGGTTGAAATAAGGCACATACCATATTTTTTGTGTTCTTGGTGCTAATTATTGGCCTGCATTGTATCTTTTTCCTTGATTATTCTTTGACACCCGACTGTCTTTTAGGCTTTATCCCTTTTTGTTGATGCATGTGCAGGGATTAAAGAACCTTACATCTCTCACTGAGCTGGACTTGTCTGACAATAACATTTCTTCACTTCTTCCAGAGCTGGTCGGAATTAGAAAAGTCCCTTTACTGTCTCCTTTTTAATAAAGAAAAAAATGTTTGGTTGTGCGTGTATTTCTTTTATAGTGGCCCTTATTCAGATTATATATATTTACTTGTTTCTTAGTTATTGGTTCTTTTTGGGCAGGGTCTACTAGAACCAAGCCTCCAAGTTTTGAGACTTGATGGCAATCCATTGAGAAGGTATGCTGCATTTGAGCTATAGTTCATTCCAAATTTGAAACCAGTAGCAAGGAAACATTAAAGTTTTACAAACCCGAACTTGGTTTGGTTTCCACTTTTTCTGTTTCGGTTCTAATATGAAACTTCTCCGTTTGTTTTTTTTTTCCCCCTTTCCCCAGCATCAGGAGGCCAATTTTAGAAAGGGGAACCAAAGCTGTTCTGAAGTATTTGAAAGACAAAATTCCTGAGCAATAATGACAGCATGCCACCCCGTCAGTTGCGATTGTCTGAAAGCTTGATCTCAAGTGAAGCTTTTTAGTTTCTTGATTTATGTTGTTGGTGCGGAGAATGTAATATAACGAGTGGTTGATAATTGAATGTTTGCATAATTATCATTATAAAGTCTTGAGTTGGTGGCTTTGACTTCGGATTGATCGGATTCGGTTTTTGGATTAAACATGGGATAGGAGAATTCATGTTTGCTGATGAACAATGTATCAAAGAGACAAAGACACATGGTTGAATCTTGTATTTTTGTGCTTTGCCCGCACTCATATCATGTAAAACACAAGTGTTTGGTGGTGCAAGTACAGCTTGAAAAGTATATATATTCAGATTTAAGAGTGGACAAAAGGAAATTGTAAAATAATAACAATAATATCATATAGCATTTGCTATTTAAATTCCTACAAAACCAAACCAATTGTGTCAACATAAAATAGGAGAGATGTAACGAAATATAAGTCATTCTGTCACATTTTTTATTTATTCCTTCAGTAAACTCAATAGTGTTCCAACTATAGTCGATAGTTCTTGCTCACACACGTTAATATTTCTAATTATGAGTTTTTCCGGGACTAATGCATGTTTTAAGAAATAACTAACTAGTTTGAACATCTGCTCCTTTACATCAAAGAATTTGATTTCAATCTCCTTAATATGAAATAGCGAAAACGAACACGAACACACCATTGTAGGCAATGAGCAGAAAGCGTTGACTTGCCTAATCATCCAAAAAAGAATGAGAAAAAGTTAATGAGTTTGTAAGTTGTAACATGGAGAAAGAAGCAGCATCAACTATGCTATTTTGGTTAGCTTATATATTACATTTAGTGTTTGTTTACAAAATTAAAAGGTTTGTCTGCCGGTAAAGTGCTAAGCTTTTCACTTGCTAGGCCAGGGTTTGATCCCTAACCCCTCTATTTTTTTTTATTTTAAAACCAATAAGACAATTGATTAAAATTTAATATAAAAATAAATATTAAAAAGATTTAAAAACTATTTTTTAATTAAAACATAGTAAAATTCTAATTTAGCTTGGTAAGTAGGTGTTGCGGAGCAATATAATCCCATGTTTGATCTTTAGTAATCCATTTTATATTTTTTTTCTTTTGTCACAGAATAATCTAAATATAATATTTTGTCAATACGTAACAAAAATCTTTTGCTTCGCTCAATGGTTGGATGTTGGATTTTCTTCCCTAAAGTATCAAGTTTAATTCTAATAAAAAAATACCCAAGTTTAATCCCTCACGTGCCTTTCATATTTCCTTTAATTTTTCACCAAGTGAAGTCACCACCTTATTGGTGAAATGACGTGTCACGTCAATTGTCATCGGCCATTTATCGATATAATGACTGAAATTAATTTTTTTAAGCTACAGTATTTTAATAAAATTTTATTTTGTTGTCTTCTCGATTTTTAGTGCTTTATCTTGATTAATTTAGACTGACCTGCGTCGCACACTTAACTTTGGTAGGTGAGTCAACGGGGATTTTTTATATACACAAGGTCTCAAACTCGAAACCTGCTTAAGCGATATCAAGCTGCTTATTACTTGGACCAATCCCGTTAACTAATGAATGCTTTTTAATTTAGGTGATCATACATAAATCATCTTAAAAATTCAGCAACCATCAGTGTAGTTTACCTTAATAAAAAAAATTAACTTATTCTATTGAACATTAAAATATAGGGTCAACTTCTAACTACGAGAGTAGGTGATATAGTAAGCCTCGTTTTTAATTTAAAGAGTGATTAAGGGTTCAGACTCGTTCTAAATTCAAAAATGATAGTTCATAATTAATTCACGAGAATTATGTTTTATAATTTAATTCCTTCTACTTAATATTTTATCCTTGTATTTCTTGTTCTTCTCCTGCAATTATACCACAAAAAAGTAAATTTATTGTTCTAAGAAAGATCAATCTAATGAGTAGTTAATCTTATTATTCTAATGATTTTAATTAAATTTATTATTCTAATAATCATAATTAATCATGTGCCTTAAATAGTAAAAATTAAACTTATTATTCTATTTAAAATGGAACTTATTATTCTATTCAAAAAATGGATTATTTACAGGTCAGGTCAAGAACAAGTCGAGTAAAATCAGATCTCAGATCGTTTCAAGTCGGGTTATATCAATTATTTATTAGGTTAATTTCGGGTTCGAGTTCATATCAGGTCAGGTGCAAGTCGGGTTCGGTTACCACATTATCATGTTTAATTTGGGTTCAAGTCGTTCGCAGGTTGGATTCATATCCAAAATAACCAGGTCCAACTTGGATTCAGGTCAACATCAGTTCAGACTCGAATCGATTTTGGTTCATTCCCACCTCAGGTCACAAACAGTTTAAACTCGAGTCGGTTTCAGTCATTTTTTCAAGTTGAGTCATTTTTTTACAACCCTAAAAAAATAACCTATTCTATTGAACATTAAACAATAGGGTCAACTTCTAACTACGGGACTTAGGTGATATAGTAAGAGTTTCTCTTACTTTAAAGAGTGGTTAAGGGTATATATTTATTTTGCTATTTATATCTAAACAAAAATTAAGTAGTTAGAATATTAAGTAGAAGGAATTAAATCACTCGCCATTTGCTATTTAAATCTAAACAAAAATTGCAATACAAAACCTAACTAAGCTTCTAAAACAAAACATAATAAAAGAGAGAAGGAAATATTAGAGTATCATGAGTTCACATCTTCCTTATTACTTTGATAGTTTTTAAATGACACTTAATCGGGTTTCCTCACATAACATGGCCTTGGTTCTAAATATGAGTTTATCCAACAATAAAGCATGTGTCTTCCTATTCTGGGGAAAAAAAGTAACGTGAATTTATAACATGGAGAAGTATTCGTACCAGATCCAGGATAAGTGTGTTTAGATTAGGCATCCAAGTTCCTTCCCGATCACCCATAAATTGAGTACGAAAATCCAGTTCAACAAGGTTGTTAAATGCAAGCATTGGATCAAGAGCTACCATAAAAACTTTACACAGAAAACTAAGAAAAAATATATAGTGTTAAAAAGAAAAGATTTCTATATTCCAACACCATGACTTGAATATTAGCGGTCAAAGAAACCCTGCGAGCTGGACGCGTTTTTTATAAAAATTAGTTTTGAACGAAGTCGCCACCAATTTGTTAATTTAGGTGAGATTGAATCACTTGAAAATTCGGTTATTTTAATAAACTTTATTTTTATCGTTTTTATTAAATCAACGAGTTTAGGTCTGCACAAACAAGAAAAAACAGGTTCGGGAATCAATTACTTGTGGGAAAGGGTGAACACCCCACAACGCTCAAAATTGGCACCATGTCGATTACACAATGTCTTAGTATTGGAAATTATAAATTTAAATTTAATTTAAAAATTGTGATCCTGAAAACAATCATTTAATCAAGATGAAAAGAAAATTACATCTTTTTGAGCTCGAGACATAATCTTATCAGGAATCCTAATTACAAAGTTTTATTAAAATACCATTTTTGCAATAGAGATTAACTCGGAAAACAACACCCCTTTAAGCTCGAGGCATATTTTTCCGAGAATCCCCAAAAACAATCTCTTTTGATTTAAAATTTAATTAAAACAAATAAATATGAATTTATTAGAATATATAATAATAAATATATTAAACTATAAGTAAGTAGATAATAATATTAGTAACAATATAACACAATAAGAATATTACATAAATATGATAGCAATTATAAATAATAATAATATATTTATATTAGTACCACATTAGTAATAATGATAATAATATTACGATATAAATAATAATATAGTAATATAATACTATAGTACGAAATAATAATATAATGATATTGATAACAATAATATAATAATATTAGTAATATGATACTAACATAATATAATAATCATATAAGAAGAAGAAGAAAAAAAGAAAAAAAGAAAAAACGACCAAAATACAAAAAAATAGAAGTTTGAAATATGAAAAAGAATGAAATTGTAAGAATACAAAATTTGAAAGGACCGCAGGTGTAGTTTTCTCCTTTAGTAAAAATACGTGGATCTTAGGTCAGGTCGGATTTTATACGCGGGTTATACTAGAGCAAAACAACGTCGTTTTAGAGGGGTATAAATACCCTTTTTTTTCCCAAAAATTCATTTTGTGTTTGATATTTCAAAAAATACACCAAATTCTCTCATCTCTCTCCCTCGCCTCTACCCAAAACAGGTGCCGACCTCCCTTGTTCGTCGTGTGCCGTCGTCATCGACGACGAAAGCTGCCGCCTTCGACGGCCGGAGTTCATGCAAAAGGGGGCATAAATATTCGGTTTCAACTCTTAAACGCAGATCTAAGGTTAATTTCACTCGAATCTCACCCTAATGGCATAGATCTACAAAAATCGAAAGATATTATATATATATATATTCTTACCCTATTTTGTTCTATTTTTGTGTTTCTTTCCTTTCGATCTGTGTTTATCTTGTCTTGGTTCGAATTTGGACAATGATAACACTCTAAAAAAGTTTTCTTTTTTATTTCGAATCTGAAGACCCCTTTTACAGCGATTCGTGCGGGTTTTTATACCCGACTTTTACATAAAAAAAGTAACATACATTTATGGTTGATTTGGCATGATGATGATGTTCAGGATAATAATAATGTTATTTCTTTTATTTTTTGCAGGTTTGGGCGGTGGCGCAGTGTGACCAGTCAAATAAGGGCGGTGAGATAGTCATGGTGGTGCATATGGCGACCAAGAGGCACAGAACCGCCGTGCGTGGCGGCCACGAGCAAGGGTAGCTGAAAAGGCTAAGGCCGACAGCTAGGGTTAGAGTGTTAGGATTTTTTAGGTTTTATTATATTGGGTAATTGGGTTTGTTGGGTTTTAGGTTATTGGGCCATCGAGTTATCATATTGGGTTAAATATATGGGTTATTGGTGGTAATTTGAGTTTGAGTATTTTTATTTTGTTTGAATCTAATAGTAAGAGTTTGGGTTTAGGCCCCGGCAAAAAAATGAATATTACAATTGCTCTTTTTTGTTTTCTCATTGTTGTGTAATACGAATAGAGCAAAGATAAAAAAATAACTATTTTTGTCCAGTCAAGTCTGGGCTCAATTCTCTTTTACCACCACTTTTTGGGTTTCACTTAATCTCCTCAGTTGTTTAACTGGAGGATTTGTTGGAGAAACAAAATGAGTTCGACTTGATATGACTCTGACGACGATGCAATACCTGGAGAAAATTTGACCTAGCTACAACACTGACGAAGAGATAAGGTCTGCAAAACTTGATCTAGGTAAACACTGACGAAAAGACAAGATTGGAGGATAAAGGTTCTGACATTTGATCCGACTACAACACCGATGAGGAGACAGGATCGAATGATAAAGGCACTGATTTTTGATCCAGCTACAACATTGACGAAGAGGCAGGATCGAATTAATGAAGGTTCTGACATTTGATCCAGCTGCAACACTAACGAAGAGGCAAGATCGAACATGATTTTTTTTTTCTTTTTTATTCCTTTGCTTTTTTGTTTGTTTGTTGTTTTTTGTTAAAATCTATAAATTTGGGTGATATACTCCACCACTGGCGGGGAGGCAAAATTTTAAAAAAAAAATTGATCCGTTACAACACTGACGAAAAGACGTTATACAGCAAAACTCATTAACTTGACTAACTTTTATTTTTACTTGACTGGAACAAAAGCTCACCCCTAAAAATCTATCTTGCAATTCACAAATTATAGAGCAACCAACACAACTTATTACGAGGAGTTATGTATCTTATAAAGTTAGAAATTTGGATCTTAATAGTATAAATGAAACAAACTGGATTAAGATAATTGTTCTCATGTTGAGTTTAATATCGAATTTAGATTAGTCAATCAATAATATTGGATAAAATCTTTTTAATTATAAGTATTTTAAGGGGATAAGAGCCTGAATATAAAAACTAAAAATGTTGGATTTAAAATAAAAATCGAAAAACAATGTTATGATCCTTATTTTATGTTGATATTCACCTTTTTCTCATAGATGAATGATTAAAACACGAAAAAACCACTTATAAAAATTGGCAACTTGTTATTTTTGCTTTGCCCATTTTTCATATGGACAATGCCTGTCACCTACAGCCTACAAAAGAAGGTTTTACAACAGTACACCATCTAGAATCTAAGATGCACACTACATTCAACTGGTTTCTCCTCATAAATTAGGCCAATCCCACAAGTTTCTCACTGAGCTCCCATATTTTGCGTGCTTTCTCCTCATCACTGGCTTCCTCGGACAACTGGTTCTCGAATGAAGCCGAATCTTTGTTCCAGCTCCAGTAAACACCCGATTTCGTCAAGCTTGGCTCGCTCACAACCTGCGTCGAAGCAATATAGTTGTGATGATGTACAAGACATAAGACAACAATCAAGGCTATATACTGATTTCATAACTGAATGTTTGTTTATACCTGAGCTAGTCTTTTTCCGGATTCCTCTTCAGAGACAAATCCCTTGGTGATGTACTTCTGGAATGGAGGGAAGAGGAGACGGAACAATGGGATGTGTTCCCTGAACAAGCCGGTCGTAGCTATGCAACCTGGATAAAGGGAAGCAAATGTGATTCCGGTTTCCTCGTGGAACCGCCTGTGGAATTCTTGCATTGTGAGCATATTGCAGACTTTGCTATCCTTGTATGCCTTGGCACCATCAAATTCTCCACCATCAATCATGGTTGAGCTGTTCAGCCCATTTAGTCCCCCTGCCAGTCCCCTTAGATCCCCAAGGTTGGCCTTCGGAGGTACATTTCCGGCCAAGGTATTTGTGTTTCCTATTCATTGTACAAAAAACAGCTCCAAGTTAGTACATCAATACAACAATCTTTTGTTCTAGGATCATTTTGAATGTATTGGTAGTAATGTACCTGTAATCGAACCAACGATAATGAGACGTTTCGATGGATAATCTGATTGCTTCAGGTCGTCGAGCAATAACCTGGAAAGAAGGAAGTGACCAAGATGGTTAGTTCCCACACTAAGCTCAAATCCTTCAGCAGTGAAAGAGGGTTCCTTGGCAGTTGGCTGGTAAACAGCAGCATTGCAAACAAGAACATCAAGAGGCCTCCCCGATTGCTTGTAACTATCGACGAATTGGCGGACGCTGTCCAAGGAGGCGAGATCTAAGTGCATAACGGTGTAGTTTTCTTTAGACATGCCAGCCGACTTCGCAGCTCTCTCTGCCTTGAGAAAGTCTCTGCAAGCCATGATAACATGCCATTTGCTAGTTTCAGCCAAGGCCTTAGCAGTGGCTAAACCCAAACCAGAGGAGGCACCGGTGATGATAACACTACCCTTTCTTAGTGTTTTCTTGCCATCCGTGGCAGATCTGGTGGTCGCCGGAGCTTCAGTAGCTGTCGTTTGGGCTCTGACAGCTCCAGTTCTTTGGTTGAATTCCCTCTACAATGAAACATAAGACCCTCAAATTACAGGCAAAAAACAGCAGAAACATCAAATCCAACCCCTGTCACAGAATTCCAACTTCTTGAATCATGTGACTGAAACATGTAAGTTCAATGTTTTATTCTTACAGAATTTAACAAAAATAAAAATGAAACCTTGCATCTTAATGCAGAAGAACTGAAATCAGCTTTGACATTGTCAGAAAGTGAAACTCCAAAGAAAGTTGAATCCTTGAAAGATGCACTACATTTTCCCTGCCAAAAACAATCAAAACCCCACCATTAAAACAGAAGAAAAAAGAACCATTTCCATGGGTACAAAACTGAAAGACAAACCTCTTTAGGTACAGAGAAGGTAGCCGGAACCAAAGCAGCTGTCTGTAGAGCCATCACCAACTTTGAACCGTAAATTTCCAAAGTGAAGCTGAGCTTAGAATTGTAAAGCAGTGTGGGAAACAGCTTTTCACAGATACATATATATAAGGTGGGAAGAAAAGAAAAAGGCAAAGTTAATGGAAGGATAAGATAATTAGCAGGGTAATGCATCCGCCATATCGATCTTGGGTGCGTAGCCAATGAGGCTTTGAGTTTTAGATTTCCTATGATATTTTAAAAATATATTTTCTTTCATATTTCGGTGCTGTCCAAAAGATTTATGGGTCTGGTTTTATAAGAGGATTGAAAGAGACAATGGTATTGGTCTCTGGTGGGGATCGGTGTAATGGATTAGGGTGGTGTAGCCTGAGTTTCATATTCTAATTCTGTATTTGTATTATATTAATATCTTTTTGTGTCATAAGTTTGTTTAATTTAGGGTATATAAATTTAAATGTTCTATTTTTTTCTATTAAATAGAAACCCATCAGGCATTGAAAGTCCAACAAATCTTATTTAAAAATAGCTATTTTGTGCTCCAACTATCACCAAAATCAGTTATTTTGGGCAACTATCTGCTTCACCTTCATTAGGCTTAGAAAATAGCAATAGAAGCAAAAAAGAGAGAGGCTTAAATCTCTCAGGCACCAGTGTTCAAGAACATAGGAATTGATTGATGAATAATACGTAGTAAAAGAATATCATTTTCAATTCAATTGACTTTCCGCCTCTAATCTTAAACTCTACAATTTCCGACATTGGAAATACGTCGGAATCTAAATTCAGGGTGTAGTTTTTTTTTCTTTCGAACGAATCTATATTTTCCTTGATGCTCAAATGCAGTGGCTTTCCATTCCCCTACATTCATGAGCATAGGCACAAACAAAGAAACGAAACCGGCTAATATTACAAATCTCAACCAATATCTCTCTATACACAAAGGTGGAGAAGAAATGGATTGTATTGACATATTATCAACTCCATTTCCCACCACCCTTGAGGTTCCTTACCCACAATTAAATTCGAAATGGCAACCCGAAATTTTGGAAAGTTTTAATCTCACCTCGTAGCCCAGCGGTTACAATCACCATACCCCAGGATGACATGTTTGGGTTAACCCCGGATAAGTCCACACTTGTCTTGGAGCTGCTCCACGTTCGAGTTGCAGTAAGTAGTTTTTCCTCCGGCCATGTAGCTGAGATTCTGTCAAAAAAGTAGCTGTTGGTGGCACTAGAAATGGTTCCATGGAGAGGGCTATTGGTGCACCCAGATGCTGATACTGAACCCTCGTTGCCACTATACTCAACAGGTGTAGGAGGATGATTGGCCGTCAAAACTTCATCGACATTGTCATCAAAACAGTTCTGATCATTCAATTGTGTATCTCTTTGTCCCCAAATGTCACCCATGCCTGGCCAAGGGATGGCAACTGATACATCTTTACAGTGAAAATGTTCATAAGAGCGTGTCTTGGTGACTCCTTTACTTCTGCTAGGCCTTGATTCTACTTCGTGTTTCCACACGTAAACATAGGAGTCCTCACTAGCACAGACAACATATTTTCCGTTTGCTGTAACAGAAGCTGAGATTTGGCTATTTGTGTTCCGAAATCCTGTTGCGTATAGTCAACATCATCAGTGACATCAGCATAATTCCAGAATCTCATGCGGATATTTATATCGTATGAAAAATTACCTTTAAACTTGTGAATTAGATCAGAACCATCAACAACCCGAATTCGTGAATCTGCAGATGTGACGAGTACTTCTGATGAACTTCCAGGTGCAAACTGTTTGAGAAAGTAACCAGCAGGGGGAAGCATACAGTGAACACAAGATGGCAAGAGATATGCAAAAAAGGGTTCTAAGTAATAAATATGCCTTCAGTATTTAGACACAGAATTTCAAGCAGCAGGGGCACGGGATTACCTGGAAACCTGTAATTTTCCTTTGATGAGATCTCTTCTTTTTATTCTGCAAATTGATTTGACTTTTCTGTTGCAACTTGTTCTCTGGAAAAAGATGCAAAATATTTAAGAAACTTCTATGGCGTCATCAGTAAAATAAAGAATGCGTATGCAAACGAGTGAGAGAGAGAGAGGGAGAGAGAGAGAATTCATAAAATTGTACCAGCAGCATTGTATAAACGACAGCTTCCTTTGTATGAGCCAACTAGTGCACCCTTCAAAACAATTAAAAGTTTCATGAGCTTTACTTACTCATTGTATATTATATGGAAGGAACTTGTAATCGAGTATTCCAAACCTGGCCATCCGGTGTATAACAAGCAGCGGTGACCATTTCATGCAGATCATTCCAATCAACAACTTTACGATCAGGAATGCTCCAAATGCGAACTTTAGCATCTAAGGATCCACTAATGAAGTATCTATCATCAACTGGATTAAACTGGATGCAAGTTACTGTGTCAAGGCAGATCCACAAGAATAAAGCATGATTAGTAATACATAAATATATTTCAAGAGACTAGAAAAGGTTAATTATATATTTCTTTATGTTGGATATTTGAATTACCAATTCCATTGAATCAATACCAAGCACACCTAACCTGAGTGAACTCTGTGCACATTCTAAGCCACAAAGTTACACTAAAGATTTAGCTACTCAAGAGTCTCTTAGGTTTTTCTATGTTGATACAAATGTTGATATTACACCTACGGAGAACAAAAGAAAATCTCAAATCATTCACTGCTCCTAGGTATTCTAACTATTTATACAAAAAAAGACTACAATTTAGCGATGTTCTTAACAGGGACATTATGAGGTTAAACTCCAAAGTTAACAATAATTTACTTACCATAATCACTGTGTGAAAATATTCTCAAACAAGTCTTGCTAGTCAAGTCCCAAAGCCTGACTGTTTTGTCCATTGAAGATGAGAGCAATTGCTGAAAAGGAATAATAGAAAATTCTTACCAGAATATCATGCAGCAATTATTAAAAAAAAAGGTAAGCAGTGATGCAGGGGGGAAATAAAAAAAAGGTCGAACAAAGCCCTCTTGAGAAGCTTGCGACAAATATAAAAGGAATACATAGAGCCAGAGCATGACTGATCATGTGCATGACTACTGAATTGTTTAAAATTTGAAGGACTTTTTAGGCATTCAATTACAGCTACATGCTATTAACATTCAGAATGGTTTAGAACCAAAAATATTTCTAATCATTTAACTCTATATTTATTATTAACGATATGCAAACTCAAAAGTGGTCCTAAGAAGATCTCAAAGAGTGCACAAGGTTTATTAGGGTATCATCAGGAACCTTAACCAGAACTGATGTGAGGAAAAAGGCATCGCAGAAGCATCAAAGACAATAACTCGAGCAGGACGGCAATAGATTTTATAACTTGTGAAATTCACATCATTTCAATCAGTTATGTTCACATATAACTTCTGATTAAGTGCATTGCAAGCAGATGCCTGAGTTCTCACTTCTCAATTTTCTTCATATTGAAACATGGTTCTAATCATGATTCCCTAAAAAATCAAAATACAAGGGAAAGTAGAAGATAGACTTCTCGGATCAAGCTAGTAAGTTTCTTCAGTCCTTTCAGAAATTTAGTTCTAGTAAAAAATCAATATAATGTTATACAACTCTGGGTTTAAATTTGCCACCAGAAACTTGATCCGAAAATCCATCTCACGTAGCCAGAGATCAGAGAAGAAGAAACAAAAATGCATTCCATTGTCTACCTTGGGCCAGCATTAAAATATACCATAAATTATCCATATAAGAAAAACCAACACATCTATTTTACAGATCAACTAAATCCAAGTAAATAGACAACTACAATGACCCCGGACATCTAGTTTTATAAGGCTTCTAAAGGCTAAAAATAGAAACACTAAATAAGGTTCTTCCCAATAACATTACTGACTGAAAACCTGAAAATCAAACTATATTGATACATATACTTCTCAAAACACCAGAGAGGATTAAAGATTGATGACAAACCTGAGATTTGGACCATGATAGGTCGAGCACATCATCCAAATGTCCTTGAAAAGAACAAATAGGCTTATCTGTAAGTGAAAATACAGTCTCTGGCACCATAATGTGGTCCAGGCTCATCGATTTCCGGCTTATCGATGGCCTTCCTCTTCTCTTCTTTTCAGGATGGAGATCAGAACTCGGCGATGACAGAGTCGGTTCCGGAGATCCATTAGCCACAAGCAAAAAGCTCAAGTTCCCATCTTCTGGCTTTTCCATCAACAACTCGCCTTTCCTCTCCGATTCAATTACCATCCATACATGAATTACACGATCCTCGCCTGCACTAGCAAGGTATTTGCCATCCAAACTGAATTTAATACTCCAGATAGACCCTGTATGCGCCAGTATCTCTTGACTCTTGTAAAGTGCGGTGAGCTCTTTACATGGTTTCCCATACTGCTTTACCCTAACTCTCTCCGGCCCATGGAACGAAACATCCTGGCTATCATCGGTGGCGGAACTTGATCTCCTCCCGCCCTTCTCCGACGAGGTATCCCTCTCGTCGCTGCTTCGCCTTTCCTTATTACCCTTCACGCTATGAGCAACGCTCTTTATACTCTTAAACCAGCCCCCTTTCTTCTTCAACTTTGAAACACCGACACCCCCACCGTTGACAATCAAATCGGCATTATCTTTGTTACTCTCTTCCACATTCTGCCTTCTCATTAACTCTTGAACGATCGGAGAATGCCCGACACAAACCTCGAACTCCTCCATTGTCAACTGTCTCCCCGTCCCGACTTCCTTCAACTTGTTCCACATCCCATCTTCTCTAATCTCATTAACCACAAACTCTTCTCCATTATCAAGGTTCTTGATAGTACACACTTGTTCACAGCAATCCATCTCATCGTCCACCGCAATAGCCCCCCCATCACCGAATGATTTAAACCCAAGTTCCCCATTCAGACTCTTGCTAATCCGCCCCGTGGGTGGCTTAGATCCATTGCTTTCGCTGCATCTCAAGTTAGCAGCCGCGGCATTACTTTGATCGAATTCACTATTGTTGTTGTTATTATTTACAGTACCTAAACCGACTGAACGAATCGAAGAAGATGAATTGGAACGAAGGGATAAAGGCGGAGAAGAAACAGCAACATCATTACAATCACCGTCTGATTTCGATCGTACAATTGCACAAGAACGGCTCTCCTTTTCTCCTCCGCGATCTTGCTCTTCCAACTCTTTGTTTACCAGCCGATCCGATGAAACTGATCTTCTTCCGAACTCTACTCCAGCAGAACCACCACCACTCACTTCCCGTCCCACGCCGACATCCGTTTCTGATTCGGGTCTTATCCGGGAAAGACCCGGGTGGCGACTGAGCCCCATTTCACGGAGCAAACGGGTTCTTCTTTCGGAAACGGATGCGGGTTCAGAGATCCAGATGTCGAACTGGGAAACAGCCTTGGGGAATTTAGGGACGGGGAATGGGTGGTGGGCATTGTTAGAACGGGTAATTGGGTCAGAATCCGAGTCAGAAGAAGGAGAAGTCGAATTCGAACAAGAACAAGAATTAGAAGAAGCAATGCGGTCAAGGGATTCGTAAAAACACTCTTCTTCCTCCTCGACTTCTTCGTTTACTTCAACTACTTCCCCCTCTTTTCGCTGCTCGTTTCCTTGCTCTTCTTGAGTCAAATCGCCGTCGTTTAACTTGCTGCTGTTGCTACCAATTGGGTTCTTGCTCATGCTTTCTTTACGAGCATTCCCATTTCAATTTGGGAACATAGAATCATCAAAAACAAACAAAAAGAAGAGAAAAGAAATTATGGGTTTTGGTTGGATCAAAGTGAAAGAAAGGGAAAACAGTGTTTGGAGGGAAAGAAAAAGAGAGAAAACTCAGATCCAAAGCTTGGGGTTTGGTGATGTCTTTGTGTGGGAGAAACGAAGGGAGATTGATTTGATTTTGTTGGCTATTGCTTCTGGGGGTTTGGGTATTGAAAGGTGAAGGATCTATCTATTGCAAATAAAATACTCTATTTCTTAACAAACATACAAGAGGAAATAAAAACTTCAAAAAAAAGATAATTACGAAATAAATTTTGTCGATTCTTAAAACAAATATTAGATAAAAATCATAGTTTTTTTTACAATATATGATCTAATAATTAAATTAATCAATATAAAGAATAATATAAAAATAATGATAATTCAATCTATTACTATTAAGTGATAAATAACCTTTAATATTTTTTATTAAAAAATTGTGATTATCAAGTTGAATTACTAACTAAATCGTTATGTATGATTTACTCAAATGTAATATTATCCATAATTAAATGGTCTAAGCGTACAATTGGATGACTTACTCGAATATAATTTTTAATAATTAGATGACTTAAATATAATTTTACTCATAATTAAGTGATATTTGTTGTAATTTACTCTAAATATTTTTGTATAGGAGCTAATTTTATTTTTAATCATCTCTCTTATTTGGAGTTTTTATTGAATATATTTTGTAAATAACCGTACAATCTTTTCACAATAATTATCTTAGAATATATATAAGTCGGTTCTTGACTTTTTAAACCCCCAAAGTTATTTTTTGAACATTTAATTTCCATGTCTTCATTGATTGTGAAATTAAAATTTAACTTGTAACTCGTTAAAAAGTATATAATTCGAATCTAAATATTATATTCTAAAAAAATAAAATTAGAAAAAAATAATGTTTTCAATCATAAAAAAAAAAAACAAATTATAGACATTTGCATTCAGATGAAAGTCTTTGAAAGTATGCTGGTCAATTCAAAAGTAAAAAAGACAAAAAAAAAGAGAGTAAATTATTACTAATAATTAATAATTTAAAAATATTTATGCTTTAAATTTAAAAAGTTTTTTAGACGCATTCTGAACAAATTAAACGAGCTTTTATGGTGTATCAATTCGAACTTTGACAATGGTTCTTTAAATGTTTCCAATACTCTTGTATTTCATGGTATTTAATGCAACAACTGATACAAATATTTAAGTGAACAATCAAAGATTGGTTCAGTAAAACACTTTTTTTAAGTAGATATATTTACACTATCAAAATAAATATTAAGATTTAAATTTATACAAATTATAAAATAAAATAATATGAATATATTTAATTGTTTGATCAATTAGTAGATCTCAGTTCAGTATAACGCTTTATTCTATAAAAATTAACATTTTCAGTACTCCGAATTATTCAACTAATAAATTCGATACAAGTGGTTATAACAAAATAATTTGTATATGTGTATATGCATACTATACTAAAAATTGTATATGTGTAAATACATACTATTCAAAATAAGTTGTATATTTTTTTTTGCCAAAAACGTATGATTATATTAGAAAAATCATACAACGTAAGTCGACCTAATTCCTCGTTAAACCTCTTAAACTTAATCAGAAGAAAAAAAGAATACATAGGTCGATTGAAAAACAAGCACCAAACCAAGAAAAAAACACCCTCACCAAGATAAAAACCAAATCACCCTAACAGACCTCCAATACCACTATAAAACTCGAAATCACACCATCAAACGCAAAAAGCAACCAACAACGCTCGAGCAACAAGCGAAACGCAGCAACCCACGGGCACAACAAACACAAAGCAAATGCACAACCAGCAACATATAGCAAGAAATGCAAGCAAACCCAGCAGCCCTCGGACACAACACCAACAGAACAAAATCACATAATCGTGTGCAACACCGACACTCTATCAACGTCCTCCTTAGCCAACACATCGACAATTTCATTCGCCTCTCAAAACACATAGACAAAACACACATTACTCAATGATACAAATGCCAATTTAATCTCGACAAACACGTCCCATAAGTGCCAAGGTCGCTTATTCAAATGTCAAACCCAAGCGAGGGTAATTCTAGAATCAAATTCCACCACCAAACGGACAGTAACCTTCCATTGTGACCGACCAAACAAAGAAAGCTCAAATGCTATGGCGCGAAGCTCCGCCTCATTTGAATTCATAATTCTCAATGGACCGAAGAAGATAACCAAAATTTTACACAAAGCATCCCTCAAAACGCCCCCAAAACCAGCCGGTCCTGGCTTGCCACGGGTAAATCCATCCACATTAAACTTGACACTACCCTCAATAGACGGAGTCCAACAAACATCCACCTGACTACTTGAAGAATCAAACGGTGCAATGCACAATCGAGGGCAACTCCACCATTGCACCTCATCTACTAGTTTAGACTTTGATAAAACCCAGATCCAAAACAACGACCTCAACTTGACTAGAAATCCATCCCCATCCGTTTGCCATTAAACACAACCTCGTACCGGCCGAGCCAAATAAATTGCATGTGTATATACATACTACACACCAAATATGTTAATTAAAAAAATGTGTGTAATAGTTAAAATTAGTTGAATATTTAAATACAATAATAAAATATGGTTATATTAAATTATATGTATGGAATTATTATTATTATTATTTATAAATTAAAAAAAATCTAAAGTGTTAAATTCTTACATTTTTAATATAAAAAAAGTGGCTAAAGGCTAAGCGAATGTAAAGAGGACCATGTACGCCTTCATAAACTTTCCATAATTCAATATTCTACCTTGTAATTACCTTTAGACTATTCAAAGAAAAACTTTCCATAGTTCGGTGAAGAGAACCAATGTATGGCCTAGATATTTGTTAAATTTATAATTTAAATTTTACTTTAATATTTTAACTTATTACGTATTCAAACTCGGAAATCTAATTAAGAATTTATATTTTTATATATAATCTCATAGTAATATCTATTTAATTTTTTAACTCTTAATAAAACTCACACACTTTATAAATAAAATTGTTCGAAATCAAACATAATAAAAAACTAGTAAATAAATAAAATTGCATGGGACATGGAAATGGGCCTAGAGTTATGAAAAAAGCCCAAAAAGATAATGCCATTTTTTGCCAGGGGAAAAAAATGAAATCTATAATGCCCAGCCTACCACATTTTTGGACATTTTATTGATATTTCCTTGCCGTTGTCTATTTTCATCATTATGCGATAATCGTATTTAAGATGTAATATATTAATGATTTTTAAATATTTAGATATTTTTATTATGTTTATATTAATTATTTTCGTAGACTAGCTTTATTTTTTAATTTTTTTTTCAATGTCGTATAATGTGATAGCATGATATCTAATACTGTATAGGTTTTAAACTTTTTTTTATTTTTTTATGCATTTGTTGGGTCTCTATGTTTTTAAAACATAACCTATGCTTTGAATTTTGACGACCCAATATATATACACTCACTACAATTCATTGTATTTTACTTGAGACATTCATTATATGACTTTATTCTTCTTTAACAAGAGGGTTGTTTATTTTTATTTTTTTCTTTTTAAAAAGTCATATATTCGACCTCTAAATTTACAAGAAATTATGTTATAAAAATAATAAAAAAGTCCAATTGTGTATGTTGCAAAGTATTTTTTTTTTACTCTTATTGCATGGAATAATAATCTCCTCTTTATATATTAAATACATGTACGTATTCAAACACCCAAAATCCATCTGAATTCAAAACTTCAAAGGTTTATTTATTTTTATCATAGATGTATCTCATGATTTATTTGTATATGATTCAATATTTCTTTATAATCATTTCGATTTTTAGACTTCGCTTGGTAGAGAAAAAAAGTAGAAGAAAGAAAGGAGGGAAAAGAAAATTGGAAAGAAAATGAATTTAAGTGTTGTTTGGTAGAGTGAAAAATTAGAAGGAAAAAAAATATGAAGATAATTTTCCTTCTTCCTTTACAAATAGTTTTCTCTCCGAATTAAATGGAAAATAGGAAAGAAAACTAGAAGCTAATTTCATCAAATATTTTTATTATGATTTTATTTTGTTCATTTTAGTCCCTAAAAAAATTATTTTAATCTAAATTTTACTTTTATTTGTTTTTTATTTTATTATTAAATTCAATATTATTAATATAATAATCTTTTTGTTCACTTTAGTCCCTAAAATATTTATTTAATCTAAAATTGAACCCTATTTGCTTCTAATTTTATAATTTTACCTATATTTTTACTATGATTTTATTTTAGTTCAATTTAATCCCTAAATTTTATTTAATTTGGAATTGACCTCTATTTTATAATAGCAAATTTTCCATTTCAGTCACTAATTTTATAATTGCAGTTAAGGGCTTGTTTTAGCTCGGATTAACCTGAAACTTGGTCTATATGTCAATGATAATATTTATTCCATAAAGGAAGGTTTAATTTCACATTTGAAAAACTGCCCTTTTATTTTATGAATGTTTTCAAAATGACCCATAAACTACTTTAAGTTTTGCAATTAACACTCTATTTCAAATCCGATTTCAACAATAATTTACCATTAAGTCTAATTGGAATTAATGAGTTTAAAACAGACCTAAATTTGAGTTTTTAACTTAAAATAAAACTTATGAATTATTTATATTTTAGTCCCTAAACCCTGATTCGGTTAAATTTACTTCGATTTGAACTTCTTCTTCTTCTTCTTTTTTAAAAAAAGGTATACAATGTTTCTACTTACATTAAACTTTTATTTAAGTTTTGAATGTTTTTTTGGTTTAAATCTTGTAAAATTACCAAAATGCCTTTTTGTTAAATCGTTTATTTTCTAAAGTTTTTAAAGGTTTATTTTTTCGGGTGACTTTAGTTAATTGTTTCTCCTTTATGTTCATGTTGGTTGTTTACTTTCATGTAATCAAATAATCTTGTTTTTTAAGTTGTTTTAGGCCACAAATGGGTCATTTGTAGCATTCGATATTCGTGTTGGATTCATTTATACTGTGTATTAGGTGTTACATTGACAGTCAAACTCTCGAGATTAGATTATAGAAATATTACACTAAATTATAAAAATATAAATAAATAGAGGTTAATTTAGAATTAAATAAAAATTTTATGGACTAAACTAGAAAAAAATAAAACTATATTAAAAATATTGGACTCAGTTATAAAAAATAGAAATACATATAGGTCAATTTTGAATTAAAGAAAAAAATGGGGATTAAATTGAACAAAATAAAACTATATTATAAATGTTAGATTAAATTATAAAAAGTAGAAACATATATGGGTCAAATTTAGATTAAATAAAAAATTAGGGACTAAATTGAATAAAAATAATCAAACTAAAAATATTGTACTAAATTATAAAAATTAAAAATAAATTATAATTTTCAAAGCTTAATCTTTTTCTTCCCACTTTTCTATTGTACCAAGCAACAGAGAAGAAAAAAAATTATTTTCTTCTAATTTTCTACTCTCAACCAAGCACATTGACGAAAAAATATATATTTTCCATCCTTTCATGTTTTCATCACTTTAGTTTTCTATAATTCCAAATTTTTTTCTTCTGTACCAAGCAAAGCTTTAATGTCAATAATAAATTTAAATTCATATTACAATTCTTAATTTTATCAAATTAAAGGCCTAAAATTAGTCAAAATGCATATTAAATTTTCGATTTGAATCCGCTAATCATGCATTAATTCCAATTGTTTTCCACCACCTTTTCCTTTTTCCATGGAAAATAAAATTGACTTTTGAAACCGAATTATTTTACAACTTGCAAAATAAAATAATTCATTAATAAAAAATAATAAGAGAATATTACCCACACTTAAAGGTGTGCACTCTTAAGATTGGCAGAGAAGTGATTAGATTAGGTAAAAACAACACAGTAGAGGATTATCCAAAAAAAACATGCTTAGCAATACAATAATTTTGATTTTAGCTGCCCAAGATCCTGTTTATTTTAACCTAGCTATTGGAAAGTATACAGCAAAAAAGGGTATAATTACAACTCATTGGTGCACATGATTTGTGCAATAATTTTATATTAATTAGCAAAAAGTAGTAAGAAAGGGAAGAATCCCAGAAGCTATATAACAAAGAAATAAAATCGGTGGATTTAGGCTAAATCCACCGAATAATATTTGAGACAAAATCAAGCTAATAATTATTTATTAAAACAATTAATATATGGAATTAATGACAAGGAAAACCATGCATGGGGCTGTTTTTTGTACTATTTTGCCTTTTATATAATGAGGAATGATTTAATTGCATATGCAAAGTCTAATAATGAAGAATATTTACATGAAATATAATATATATATATATTACCAATTTCAAAAACATATTTTTATATAGATAATTTTTTACCAATTTTTTTCTTCGTAAACCCGAGAAATAATCGATTAATGCAATCAAGGACGGAACTATGCTTTGCCCCGAGGGCACCATCCCTCCCAACTTTTTATTGTTAGAAATATATATGGATATTTACTTATTTAGACTTCCTAATTTTAGTTTATTTTGACTTTCCTCCATAATTTTAGTTTATGTTGATTCCCCCTATTTTTTATTATTAATTAAACTTTGTCCCCTCGACCTAATATCCTAGCTCCGTCTCTCTGAATACAATTGTTTTATAAATAACATTTATTTGTAATTTTATAATATTTTTTTTCGAAATCTCATTTGTAAACGATCAAACATGTTTGTAAAAAAAAATACACGAAGGTGTTATAAAGTGATGATGCAATTTTGACTTGATAATTTATACGTGCTTGTTGGTTTTGTAATGTATGTATGGTTTCCACTATTATCAATTGAATAGTTTATTCATAGATTAATCAATTAATTAATTGATTAATAGGTATAAAAATATTATAACGAATGCAGACATTGCATGTGTCTTGATTCTCAACAGCCTGTTTAAGCTTTAAAATGGATTCCATTTTCATGTCTTAAAATAAATATAGACCCGAAACTTAAATTTTCAACATGCTTTTGCATCTAATTGAAATTATTAAAATTTCCAAAATCTCACACCCAATGTTTGGTGTCTTTCAACCATAATGTAGCAACCATCCTCTCAATTAATTAATCTAGTGGGTTTATATTAATTCACATTTATTAGCTATAATAATTCTATACTCAATATAAAAGCATTATTAAGGTATAATAATAATTGTGTTATATATACATTTGGTTTGAGCTAAAGGTATCCACCGCCGATAGCAATGACTAACTTTCTCGCCCTAGGTGCTCTCAATAAAAGATAAACAGTTGGCCATGAAATATACTCCATTCCTATTGGTAGGAATCGAACTCTCGACCTCATAGTTAAGAGATGAGAAATAATTGTATTATATTTTGATACACAAGTAAAAGAATATTACACGATCCTTCTTTAAAATCTTAAATATAAATTCTTAAACCTAAAACTATAAATCTAAACTCTAAACCCTAAATTTCAAAACATATAATCTAACCTCATAAACCCTAAATTTAACAAGCTTATGTAAATTGAAGTTTACATTGATGTGTATTGAAGTTTTTTCCATAATAATTTTAATTCTCGATGTTTATATCTTTTCTCAATTCAATTGTTGTTTAGTTAAATTTGTCGATCGAGCAAACACATTTGACATGTTGGTTAAACTGCTAATTTTTGTTCTCTCATATTACCTTAGGTCATGAGTTCTAGACCCATTAGAAATACCCCCTTCTTTCTCTTATAATCTCTCATTCTCCTCCCCTTTAGGTAGGATTAAGATTAAAATTAAGATTTTTTTAAATTTTAAATTGTATACCATCACCATTTCAAAAACAATCAACTTTGTCAATATCTTGTGTGACATGTCACATTTATTTTATAACGTGAGTTGTCATGTCAACGATGCTAAAGATTTAATGTTTTAGCTGGTATATTCGTCTAAAAACAACAATTCGAGCCTTTTTAGAATATTAGAGTCAAATTTAATTATTTAGTAAAGATTAAAAGTTGAATTTAACCAAAAATGAATAAAGGCTAAATTGATAAAATAGGTAAACATCATAATTAATTTTATCATTCTGGCAAATTAAAATTAGAAGTTCAACCAATTCAGTTTTCAATCCAACATTTTAGTATTTTTTTATATAAAAATCAACATTTTAGTATTGGTGACGACATTTTGGTTATTTTCTGAGAAAACCCTTAGCGGAGAAAGTTTTCATTGAATTGGTGATGGAGAATATATCATTTTTTTATTTAAATTTTAGTGTCAGATATTTAATATTTTTTGTCACCACAAATGTATTCTCAGACAACCAACTTTCCCTATGTCATATTATGAGCTTACCAAGCTTGTTGTTATGGTTGAAAATGGGAAATATTTCGAATGGTCATTCTTGAAAGCTCCAAATGGTTAAAACCATGTCTCCAAACATAGTTTGCTTGGATCAAAATTCAAAAGCTACCTCTGGGAAAATGAATTGTCTCTTACATTTCAAATCAATGTCTTACCTATGGAGAGTTTTATGTAGGTTTTTTTAATGGTTTATAGGTTTCGATTTTCGCCATATACATGAAACAACTTTAAAACTTATGACCAACGTCTTATTTATATATAAGCCAACAGAATACGAAAGAATTAGTCATTCTCTAAGACACCTTGAAAAATAAAAAAAATAACATTTTACATATTCAAAATTCGGATACGAAAGTTTTAGTGTAGTTTTCTTGCTAGTACATAAGGCGACAATAGTGTTTCAAGATAAAAAAAAGAGATTGTAAATGTTAAAATTTGAACCTCTGATATCTTGAATATCAATGTTGATGGGTGATCACATGAATCAGTATAATAATTCTCGATCTATTTCAAAGGTACATCTTTCTACTACATCATTCGAGGATTGTCTAGAAGCTTTTGAGAAATCTAAAACAATCAAATTTGTGTATGTTGTACAATGACCGACAATTGCTGGTCAATTATGGCATGCCTTGAAGATGTTAGAAACAACAAATTTTTCTGACAGATTTTGGTGTGAAAGAAATTTAATGGCTTGGAGAGTGAAACAGGAGGAGATAAATTTCATTGTTTTCTTCGAATCGAGACAACCATGTCTCCGGCTAGATGGTCTTTCGAATACAGCATGAAGCTTTCACGGTTGCTCGGTAATGGCTGAAATAGATAGACACATGACACCGCTATATCAGGGATGCATGAGTGCCTGATTTAATCAGTAAGGTATATAGCTGCTGGAATGCAAGTGTAATAGAATTGAACCTAGATAAAAGTCGTAAGAAGATCACATTGAATTAGGATAACTTCAGTTAGACTTGTTTAACAAATCGTTCATTGTCATGAAACACCCTAAAATCGGTTTTATTAATATGATATGACAATTAACTGTTTTTATACCGGTTTTATTAATATAACATATGATTATCATATTATTTCTTTATAAATTTCAGAATTGGAGTTAAGATTAGACTTCAAATGACAATGGAGTGGCCATCTTTGTTCAGTCACAATCAGGCTGCTTCCTACATCTTTAAACTGGGCCTGTAAGGTATAAATTGAGAAGATTGGGCCTTAAAATTGGAGAAAATGGACTTTTAATTTATCAATGCATGATGATACTTCATAACGGAGCGAGGGACTATGAGTTTTAGCTTGAGGTTGCAAACGGGTCATTCGGTACGCGTTCGGTTTGAGTTATTTTGGGTCTGATATTATTCGGTTCAAAATTAGTTTCAGTTCGATTTTAGTTCGGGTCTATTGTGATTCGGGTCGGTTAATATCAGTTCAGTTGATATCAGTTTTGATCAATGGGAGATCGGTCGGTTTTAATCAAATTTTTAGGTCGGTCAATTTTTTACACCCTATATATAGATTTATAAAGCCAATATATTTAAATTTTTAGTGAGTTGTGCGGTTGTTCATATCCCTTCTTTCTTTATTTCTATTAATATCTTTTCTATATTTTGGGTTATCTTCGGTTCAGGTCCATTCAGTTCGGCTGAAAATTGGTTCGGGTCCATTTCGGTTCAACTAAAATTCGGATTGGTTTCGGTGTGGTTCAATTTGCATCGGTTTCGAATCAAATTTCGGGTAATCATGTTTGGGTTGATTTTGAGTCTCGGTTCGGGTAAATCAATCCGATTTTCAGGTCTCGAGTCAAGTTTGCCAGGTCTAGTTTTAGCCCCTCCAGAATTTTAAGAAATTTCTAGTAAATTCTTTAAAAAGTTTTGAAAATTAATAATTATTTTTTTACAGAAAGAAGGATATGAACAACCGCACAACTCACCAAAAAGTTTACCCGGACCGAAAATAAGAGAAAATATTCAAATTACAATGAGAATTTACAATCGTAAACTGAAAATAACATTTTCTAATAACCCAAGAAACTAGTCACTTTAGATCAAAAAAGGACCATACAATGAAAAGGTTAAAAACTCAATCAAATGATTCGAACAAAAGATAAATACGAACAAATCTGATGACATCAACAAACGAACCACAAAAGGGGATAAAACTATTGAAAGACTACATACAACCACAAATTAGAGCCGAATGTCATGAGAAAACCATCCACAAACGCAAACTGTGTATCCAAATCCAATATGAGGGTCCAAAGCAGAGAAGCAAGATAACCAAATAAGCACCATCTTGATCAGGATGAGGCAATGTCAAATTCAACTATGAGAAAAATAAAAATGAAAAGAACGACCAAACGACCGTGTCTCGATTTTTTTTTAATTTAGTTAGATGTTTCGGAACTGTTATGATATCGAGTTAATTGCACCACATGTCTCCAAATTATGACATTCATTCAAAATTTATCCATAAACTTTTAAATATTTTAATTTTATCATTATACTATGACCTTTATTCTAAATTAGTCCCCAAACTTTTGATCATTTCATTTTCCTTCCTCAAACTACGACTCTCATTCTAAATTGGTGCTCAAAATTTTCGAATGTTCTAATTTCATCCATAAATTGTCAGTATATGCTAATCATATCTTATATTAAGAAAATCGGTATAAAAACCGTTAATTGTCATGAAACACTTATGGTATTATATAATAATATGATGTGATATAAATGATAATTTGAGGATGAAATTAGAATATTCAAAAAGTTTGAGGACCAATTTAGAATGATAGTCATAATTTGTGAGTGAAAATAGAATATTCAAAATTTGGGACTAATTTAAAATAAATATCATTATTTGAGGATAATATTAAAACATTTAAAAGTTTATGACTAATTTAAAATGAAAATTAAAACGTGTGCGATTACAGGCTCAACTAAGAGCAGGAGCACCCTAAGCACCTGCTCAAGGCCCACTCTCATGGTGCCTCATAAAATGGGTAGAAGTCGACGAAGGCTTGTAAAGAGATTCAATGCTTCTACTATTGCTTGTAAACACAATTTTTACACAAAATAGGCCCCACTTTGACATTTGTTGACGCCAACTTTTAATAATTCTAATGCTTTTTCCATTGGTTGTAAACGATTGATTTTTTTTTAAAAGACATTATATTGAAAACAAACCAAACGAAGAATAAGCATTTATTTTAGACAAATTGATTGTATAAAAATAGGAAATAATTGCTATTGTTTTCCGTTTTTTTAACTTAAAGAACTTATAACATAAAGCAATTGCTTTAAACAAGCGGTATTATATTGAAAATGAGAAAGAATTAATTCAAAATATTAAATTGCTTTAACAAACGGTAATATAATTTAAGGTTGACCTTAAACATTTTAAATCCCAAGACATTCAATTTCTATTTAATCTTTATTGATTGAACATTCAAAAAAAATATTAAGAGTAATGGCCTTAAAAATAGTATATCACACTAGAATTCTTAAAGAAAAGAGAAAAATTTTCTTTTCAAACTTAAGTTATCGTTGCTTGGTACACTTGCTGTGAACCAGCACCTTACTCTTTCGATTCTCCGAAGAACTATACTAGTCTCTTTTAATTTTTGAAATTATTTGGCTCAAAAATCATGTTGTTGCTTCTACAATTATCTTTTTAATTATTTTTTTAGTGTTTACCTATAGTTTTTAATTATTTAACAATTAAAATAATGTGTTAAAAGAGTTTAATCGTAATTCTGTGATTAATTAATAAAATTTTAAATTAAAAGTCAAATAAATAATGTATTTTCACTCTATAAGTGTTTATTTTTGAGTTTTTGCTCAGAGTCTCGAAAATATGGCCATGTGCGATTAACTCTGCGATCTCTATTAGACACTTATGCTTCATGCATGTTTGATACAAGTATTAAGATATAAATAATTCTTCAAAGAGGGTCAAAAAAATAATTCTTCAAAGATTATCCACGTATATAGACTTCTTTAAAAATAAATACATCCATATCCAAAATATAGCATCACGGCTTACAATCTGCCTGCCTAATGTATTGAACCCTTGGCACATAAAATGGAACTAAAACAACAATAGTCACGGGAAGTCACATAAACAGCCAATACTTTATTTATGGCGGCGACGCTGATCCATCCGCCGCAAGCCTAGAGCTCGTGCCTGTTCTCCGTGGCATTGGAATAGCAAATATAGTAAAATTTGTTGACAACGGCAGTCAATAAAACGAAAGCCGCTCCTGCTCCAAAAACACCCTTCCTCACAGTCTCACAGGACGGAGGCTGCTCGCCGAAAATGGTCCGGTACTTGGTATGGTACGCATTCCGCACCGATCCGGCGAGCAAGCATATCTCAGCAACCAGGAAAAGCAACCTGCCAACAAAATCCAGAACACGAAAGGGATCCAAAAACTGTACGAACCAACAAAATTAAGCAACAAAATTACAAGGGTGAAATCGTGACGTACCAACAGAATATGAAAAGGATAACTGCCCAAGCCCTCGGACCAGTAGGGTTTAAAGCTTTCCCACAGCAAAAGCATCGGCTCGCGAGCATTACAAGAGCTTGGCCGGCCAGTAGGATAAAAAACGCGCCAACGCCATAGCTTGTTGCAATGTCTGAATCATATACACAATAGTTATAGTTTATTTCACTATCCTCCACAATCTTTGCCTGCAGAAAAACATACGATTACACGATTTAGTCAAAGAATTAAACACAGAAAATAATCCAAAAGAAGAAAATGCAGGAAAGTAAAACTCACTGTGCTTCTTCTTTGTTCGGCTGCAACAGCTAAACCAAAAGCGATGAGATCAAGGACGAAGACAGAAATCAAAAGAAGCTTAGACGCCATGGATTTATGGAGCTATTCAATAAGCCAACAAGAGTTTTTTTGGTTTTCTTTACTTTGCTCTTTCTCCCCCAAAATTCTTACTCTCTAAATACATAAAAATCACTATCAGCATTGAAGAAGCAAAGCAAATGATTAAAACGAAGAGGGAAAACAAAAACTAGGAATTTTCAGAAGAGAATGACACCTTCCCTTAGCATGAAAATGGGGTTTTCACCTTCTTTTTCAAAAGAAAAATCATTTTTAAAACGTAAAGATATGTTGAAGCAATCGTTTCGGTAGGATTTCAGATTGATTTATACGGTTATTATTTTTAAAATATTATCAAACAGATTTGATTCTAAATTTAAGTCTTATTATTCATTAGATTTAAAGCCTAGTTTTAAAACCGTACAATGCAGGTTACATTCGTTTTAATGAATAATTCATTTATCATAGGTTTGAGAAGAACAAAATTCGTATATTTTTTTGTGCCCCTTTTAGGGGAGAAATTATTTCAAGTACCCGATTCACCACTTCATCTCCTTATCCAATAAAAATCAGCCAACTAATTTTTGTTTTTCATGTCATTTTTTTCTAATTAATTTTTATGTAACAACTCACTCCCTATTTACGTGACAAAAAAAGTGAATATTCATCTTTGGAAAAAAATGACATAGAAAATAAAGAAATTAGTTAGATGTTTTTTAGTAGATGAGACCACGAATGACGTGGTGAGCCGGTACCATATAATAATTTTTTCTTTTATGGGGGAGTCTAACGTACAGTAGCAGTATTTCTCAACAACAACAAAAAACCTACAACAAGATTGTAAAATACAATATGGCACAAACCGAAATATTATAAAATATAGAACTTAAAATGTCATTTTTTGATAACATTTTAGGTTGATGGTCTCATGACAAGTATCGGTATTCAGAGAAAAGTTTCGATCTTAACACCAACCTAAAATGTTATCAGAAGTGACAAGTATCGATAACAAGATTGTAAAATACAATATGGCACATATCAATGTATTCTATGCCGAACAAATATTTTTATGTCAAAAACTCGACCCAATTTAACACGCGTGGCGTAAGTTGTGTTGTGTTATGTTATGCAAATATCATTTTCTATTATACGCATTGTGAAATAAGATTAGATTTCAAGAAACACTTAAAATAACAAAATTTTATTAGATCAATAAAAATCGAAAAAGAATAATTTTAAATTGTACTCTCACGAACTAAGTTAGGTCTAGTCATAACAAGCAATATTAAACTACTATGTTTAGTTAGTTATTAGGGATGATCATGAGTAGGGTTAGGTCAAGTTTTTGGTCGATCTGCATCTGATCTAAAAATGTAGCACCTTCACTTGAACCTGACTCGACATGATGTCTCACACGACCCGACCTGAATTTTAGACTAAAAATCCGAATTCAAACTCGACCCGGCCCGACATAAATAAATTTTTTTCATTCTTATTCGATAAAATATGGAGTTAATTGGAAAATGGAAACAAAAAGGGACATTATAATAATTGTTCCATTTTATTAGACAAAATAAGGAGATAATTGAGAAATATATATAAAGAGAAAGACATTCTGGCAATTATACATAAATATTTAGAATAAAATTAAACTATTATTTTAGTTCGGGTCAGATATTTTTCACCTTAAATTCAAACCCGACACCATAAAATAAAACTCAATCTGAACCCGACCCGAACATGAAATTTTCTTTTAAAAAACCTGACCTTATAGGGTAGGATCGAGTCGGGTCAGAATCCGTCGGGTCTAGGTCAAATGGCCATCCGTAGTTTTAATGCATCCAAAAATTTTGGTGAACAAGTTTTTTTTTTTGGTGTCCTCACAGTTCACCAAGGCTTTGCTCTAATTAATTCGAACCGGCTCGCGTTGCACATATGATTTTAGTTGGTGAGTCTTCTAGCATAATTTTTTTGCATGCACGAAACTTTAAGACTTACTTACGCGATATCAAATTTCTCACATTAATTGAACGGGGATTTTTTATTTTAAAGTTTTATTAGTTTGGGTTACATTGGTTGGCAAATATCACATGTGTCAAAGTTATTAATTGCTTCTCACATTAGTTGGATCAATCTAAACATATGTTATTAATTGTTTCCCCTCAAATTTGCGATATTTGAAATTTTGGGTTTATGTTGAAGGATCGTTGATTTTCTTTAGATTTTTTTAAATGTTGGTCATTAGATAATTAATTGAATTTTCAATAATTAATATTGTTTATGTATTCACGTTTTGTTTATTGTATTTTATTGAAAGTCGTTAAAAAATTTAAGAGTCGAGGACATATTAGTTGATGAAAAATACAATCTGTATGTTTCACTTGAGATGGGTTAGTATAATCAGGGCCGTATTTGGTCCTAGGCAGCAGGGTTAGCTGTTCAGGGCCCAAATTTTTTATGGTGCATTATACCTTATAAAAAGATAACTTTATATTAATTATATGGTCAACTATTTTAAAATACTTGTTATTATAGGCTCAATTTTTTTAATATTTATTATTAGAGGCTTAATATTTTTAAATAATTATTATTAGTGGTTTACTTTTAAAATTTATTTATTTTACTAATATTTGTTATTAAGTGCACAATTTTTTCTCAACATGTATTATTTTGAGCATACTATTAAAATTTAATTTTTTTTTCTAATACTTGTTATTAAGGGCACAGATTTTCAATAATTGTTATTAGAGGTTATTTTTTTCAATATTTGTTATAAGGGTTTATTCTTAAAATTCAATTTTCTTTTCTAATATTTATTTGGGGTAAAGTACACAAACGGTTACTAAATTATCCCAAAAAATACAAAATGGTCACCAAACTTTCAAAATTTACATTATGGGCATTAACTTTAGTTTTGTTACAAAATGGTCACTGAACCGTTAACTGTTGTTAATAGGGTGACATGACAGTTACGAAAGTCTGTGTAACAACACATCTAATCCTCAATATTTACACATTCAACTAAATTGATTGAATGTGTAAATATTGAGGATTAAATGTGTTATTATTTAAATTTTCATAACTGTCACGTCATTCAATGAACGACAATTAACGGCTCAATGACCATTTTGTAACAAAAACTAAAGTTTAATGCTCATTTTGTAACTTTTAAAAGTTTGATGATCATTTTGTATTTTTTGGATAGTTTAGTGACTATTTGTGTACCTTATTTATTTGTTATTAAGAGCCTAATTCTTTTGATACTTTTTATTAGTGGTCTATTTTTTAATATTTATTATTATGAGCATACTCTTAAAGTTCACTTTTTTAATATTTGTTATTAGAGGCACATTTTTCCCAATACTTATCGTGGAGCTACTCTTAAAATTTATTTATTTTTTAACACTTGTTATTAGGGAAAATGATTTAAATAACGGCCCGCAACCGCAACAACGACCGTTATATAGGTGTAGCGACATCATCTCAAAATCGAAATATCCACAACCGTTATGTCCATAATAGTATATGTTATTAAAAATTTCACAACTACTGTACTCACAGCGACTGCAATAGCATTCATTATATCTGCAACTGTAATAAACATAACCCTAATTTTTCTGTTCGCCGGCCACCAAAATCTCAAAAACGTAATTATTCCTAATATTAGTTTCATACTGATTGTATTGAATATAAAACATAATATTAATTATATAAATTTGTAAATGACAATTCAATGAGATTTACGAAATCATAATTAGTTAGTTAATGACAATTCGTAACTTACTTGACTGAACTTGTTTTCCTTCGGTGGAAAACATAAATTTAGTCTTATTTATTCGGGTTGGTACATAAACAATTCAATGTGGGATCTTCATGAAATGTAACACGTTCATTTCATCACATTACTGTTGCATTAGCTTCGGTTCTAGTAGCAATCATGATCCGTCTGTTTGCAAGAAAATGTTGAAACCATTTGGCGGAAAGCTTCGGAGTTCGCTTCATAGTAGCGCGATCGACTTGGTAAAGTCCGAATCTTGAACTGTAACCTCCTGCCCATTCAAAGTTATCCATCAAGCTCCATATAAAGTATCTTCGTACATCAGCACCCTTCCTGTCTCAAATCAACAACCCATCTTCATGTTAATAGAGCTCTTCTTTTTAAGTTTTTTGGTCCTTGAAAGGTCATATTCCCGTACTCATTCGAATGTGCATAAGGTAAAGAAAGATAACCTGAATTACCTAATTGCTCTGGCCAAAGCAGCAAGGTAGCCTTTGTGGAATTCGATTCGGTTGACATCATGCACCAAATTTGGAACTGCCATTAGGAGAATATCCTGCAAGAATTTATTTAATCAAGTTGAAAGGAAATGTGTATACGCACACATATGGAGTTGTTGAGAAAAAATAATGATCTACACTAATTTTACAGGTCCAAATTCTATCAGTATCTACACCGACATGCCTACTGCTTGAACTCAGCTGTGAGCGTCATATTCAAAGAATCTTTGGAAGATCATATCTTTGTACCAATGTCTGAAAACATGTTTGGCATGAGTCTCAAACACGAATACCTTTTTAAAAAAAATAAAGGGTGGTAGCACCTTAAATTATTGCTACTAAGGCTGCTTTGGAGCTTTGAAAATGGACTAATAGGCTTGAAGTTTCCTATCTACAATTACTTTTTGAGTATAAAAAATTACACAATTTAAATAAAACCCGCCACGGACAAAACGTATAGCTCTGTACTGCAACTTACCATTCTCTGTTACATATATAGGAATGTTCTTGTATCTTTTTGAAACATGATCAACAATCTTCTCCATGCCCCTTGGAACAACATAAAATCTATCAACACCAGTCTGCCAAGAACAACAGCAACGTAAGCTTGTAATAAACTTCTGCCCCCCAAAAAAATACTTGTAATAAACTAAAAGAAGTGGAAGGGAGACAGGAAGACTTCAGATTTGGAAAAGGAAGGGTTAAAGTATCTATTGCAGTCTTATACTAAGAAGTGCAATTTAGTCTTTACACTATAGAACTGCATAATATAATTCTTGTATGTTTGATATGACGAAACAAATCTGTGAATAGAACTAAAGCATGCATTGTTAGAATTCAACTCATACTTTGTCAGATTCAGAAGTACATAGACGGTGGCACACGGACTGCGTAGATACTTTAATCTGATGAAAACACATGAAAAGGAATTACCGGTTCTCCGATTAGATTGCCATCTCTTTCACCCGTCGTGTATGCAAAGCCTCTGATGAAATGATCTCCGCCTGAGACGCAAGGAGAATGGATGCAGTCCTTGGCATATAATGTTGAATAATGATTAATGCCAATAAAATCAATACTGCCTTTCACATACTCAGTTTCTTCAGGGGAAAACCTTAGCAGTTCACTCCTATGGTACTGGTGCATTTCAGGAGGGTAATCTCCAAATACAACCGGATCAAATACCCTGCTTAATGAATTCATGTTATATTGAAGAACATATCTTTACCAAACTCGGATTTTAGTTCACTCAGTTCATGTAGTAGGTTGAGGTTTGATAAAAATAACTTGCAATTATATTTAATTCGATATATAATATTAAAAAAACAGGTATCTTGTGGATCATATAATATGTATGCCAACTAACAAATAGTAGAACCCATCGCATGCGAAAGGGTCATGCAAATTGTGATATTGTCGAAATCCGTTGGAAAAAAGAGAGGAGCAAATGGGGGAGCTGAGCTATCTTGAAAAGCTAGGTTTGTTTAAAAAGTAAAGATATAAAAAAATTAATTAAATTTAAATAAAATATTATTAAATTGTAATTCGATCCATTAAATTTATTGAATTCGACTGAGATATTAGGCATATTATAAATACGATGTCTTATTTGTGCTTAATTTATTTGTGTGTATATAAATGGGTTTCGATAAGGGCATTCGTAACATAGCTTAAAAGATAAATATTTTATGTTTACATTTATATTTCAAAAGATAAGACATAAGATTTGTGACACTTTGAAGTTGTTGAATCTCAATGGAAGACATGAAACTAGTCTGGCTCTACGATACGGGACGGACATAAAAATTTATATTATGGGTAAATTCATAAAAAAATTTAAAAATTAAAATAAATTTTTTATATCATATAAAAATTTTAAAAATTTTAAAAATTTTAAGGAGACTGCCCGTCTAACCCTTTAGGTTCATCCCTCCTGCGACAAAACATGATCAAAATCTGAACAACCAGTTACCTGACAAGCAAAGCCAGCGTTGTCGCGACCGATTTGTTTTGAATTGAATTTGTTTTAATTATTAACTGATATTTTTGAACTGATGGTGTGGTGCTGGCCAGGGATTAGTCACCAAAAATGGCTTCTTCTTTAGTCTTGTGGTGGGATTTTGCATGACAAAATGCATGACATCTCAAAAGGTAAAAAATAAAGTACAAAAATGGTCATTAAATTATCTTGAAAAATATAAAATAGTCATTAATTTTTTAAAAGTTACATAATAAGCATTAAATTTTAATTTTATTACAAAATGATTACTGAGTTGTTAATTATTGTTAATTGGATGACATGTAAGTTACAAAAATTTGTATAACCACACATTTAATACTCAATATTTACACATTTAATCGATTTAGACATTAATAATGAAGATTAAATTAGGACTAAAATGATTGCATGTAAAAATATAAAAAATTAAATATGTTATTATTTAAATTTTCGTAACTATTGTATCATTCAATCAATAACAGTTAATGACTTAATGATCATTTTATAATAAAAATTAAAATTTAATATTTATTATATAACTTTTAGAAATTTAATGGTTATTTTATATTTTAAAGATAATTTAGTGGTTTATGTTACCAAAAAAAACCTTTAGTTGCCCATCCCCCACACTTGTCTCCTCTTTTCTCCATATTATCCTTTTTTGTCGAATTTGTGCGGGCCCCGCTAAATGCCCCGCGTGTCGGTACCTGTCTCGCTTGGGAATCCCACATGTCGTTCATCACCTGGCATAAAGACAAATCTAATAGGTCTAATTTTGACTAAAGTAGGACTTAAAATCCTATATTTCCCAGACTAGTACCCTTACGATAAAAAATTATTTTTTCAAAACTTTTTTTGAAATTCGGCGTAGAACCATGTAGAGTTCCAAAATTTTTATTTAAAAAATTGTGTGTCGTATTAACGGATGATTAATAAATTTTAATTGAAATTTTTTATGCATGTTAGACGAGTTTATTTTTTTTAATTCTTGTCCTTTAGTAAAAAAATTGATTTAAAAAAATTTAATTGAAACTCGCATCGCATACACGGTGAGTTCCAATTAGAATTTGCTAATCATCTGTTAATGCGATTAATTAAATTAAAAAATAAAGTATTTTTTTTTTTAAATTTTTGGATACGGCAAGCTCCAAAAAAAATTAAAAAATAATATTTTATTTAAACTCGTCATGCTTTTACGGCGAGTTTACTGTAAAGGTGTTAATTTAAAAAATATAGAATTTTAAGTCATACTTTGATCAAAATAAAATTTAATAGTATTAGTTTTGTAGTTATGCCCCACCACCCTCAGTCCACGTCACCATGATCATTCCTTTTCGAATAGTTTCATATACGAAATACTAATATTTAGTGAACCGTAGATTTTTGCTTAGTTATTAAGGGTGTCTATTAGAGGAAGGTTTTAATTGTAAGATTTGTGTAGATGTGGGCAATGATTTATGTATGGTTATAAAATATATACCGTAAATCATATGATATTTATTTATTAAAAAAAATAACTTTTCATATTAATTTGTAAAGGTTTTAATGGATGTGTAATTTAATGTCAAATATATAGAATTTCTTTCTCTTTTGTCAACCAGCTGTGTATGAAATCAGCTAACCAAAAACTTAGTATCAGCAACCCATGAAATGACTAATATAACCTCTTGAACAGCCGTCGCGTTTCCACTCGGGATTGGGTGAATTAAATAGCAAAACCACGCCGACTGTTGTCAATAGAATTGATCCAAGTAGTAAGCAGCTTATTATTTTAAGCAGGTTTTAAATTTGAAGTATTGTGTATATAAAAAATCTCGCATTGAAACTCACACACTAAAATTATGTGCACGATTCGGGTCGATTCACATTAATTATGACAAAATCCTGAAAAATCGAAAGCACAACAAAAAAAATCTTTATTTATCTATGCCAATTTTAAAAGAATGGGCATTTCATTGCCAATTGAGTAGTTATAGGGTGAGACACTCTTAGGATGCGGCTAAAATAAAGCGGTCTTACGTAAATTTTTATTCAGTTGATAAGAATTTAAGTTATACAAATAGTAAGAATTTAGATTACAATATAAGAATTTGAGTAGTTACGCAAATTCTTACTAAGGTGAATTCTACACAAATTTTTATTCAGTTAATAAAAATTTACGTAATTACATAAATTCTTAATAAATTAATAAAAATTTCAATTATACTTAAATTATTACAAAAATAATAAGAATTTATGTAGCATCTCCCGTTGCCGGCAAGCATTTCTTGAACAGCCTCTCTCGATCAAAACAAACACAAAACTCTATGATGTTCTTCACCAGCAAACTTTCAGAATCCAAAGCTAAAGAATTCTTAATTTCATCACTGAATTAATCGTCAACAGTTGCAGCAATGGAAAGCACCGACTCATCGACCATCTCGCAGCATCAGAACCTCCCACCCGGGTTCAGGTTCCACCCCACTGACGAAGAACTAATAGTCCACTATCTCAAGAAAAAGGCTAACTCAGCTCCTCTACCGGTTGCAATCATAGCAGATGTTGATTTATATAAGTTTGATCCATGGGAATTACCAGGTAAAATCTTTATCAAATACTCCATCTTTTTTCATATATAAGTTTGATATGTGAATTTGTTTCGGGTTTGCAGCTATGGCTAATTTTGGTGAGCAAGAATGGTACTTCTTTAGTCCTAGAGACAGAAAGTATCCAACGGAGCGAGGCCTAACAGGGCGTCAACTTCGGGTTATTGGAAGGCAACCGGAACCGATAAGCCGGTGTTAAATCCAGAGGGACTCAAAAGGTTGGTGTGAAGAAATCACTGGTTTTCTACGGCGGAAAGCCTCCTAAAGGGATCAAAACAAATTGGATCATGCATGAATATAGGCTTCCTGATAAGACTAACAACAAACCCGCTGGATGTGACGGGCCACAAGAAAAATTCACTAAGGGTAATCATTTTTAATCTAGGTTTACGATTCATAACTTCATATTGGTCTGAATTTGATTGTTTGAAACCTGATTTTCTTGTTTTTTTATAGCTCGATGATTGGGTGCTACGTAGAATCTACAAGAAGAAGAACACAAATAGACCTATGGACCATGATAAAGATGACCCCATGGATGACATGCTTGGAAATCATGAAGATAACCTGTTCGATGGAATGCTGAGGAGTGATGGGATAAACTGTTGGAGCTCAAAGCCAGACCTGTCCATGGTTAACCCTCTCAAAAGGAGTGTGCCAACCGATGAAGAAACGGGCAGTCCCTCAACAAGCAAGAGATTCCATGGGGATAATAGCAATGATGGGAGCTTGGAGAAACCAGACACAAATGGCTCAATTGCATCTCTGCTTAGCCAGCTTCCTCAAACCCCTTCGTTGCAGCAGCAACAAGCAATGCTGGGGTCAATCGAAGATGGGATCTTTAGGCCTTCCTATCAACTTCCGGGACTGAACTGGTACACTCTTAATTGAATTAACGGTACTGGGTATTCTATAGATTTTTAACATTTCCATGCCCTTTAAAGAAAATAGTTCAGGAACTCGAAATTCTAAACTAGCTTGGGAACTTTCACTATTGTTCACTATTGTTCTGTTACCAGGGATAGACTTATGACTTAAATTTTATAATTTTAGGAGATGAAAATAACTTTTTAATAGAAAATTTTTAAAAATTTTAAATCATATACGGATTTCAAATTTTCAGGGAGGCGATAGTCCCCTTGGTTGTTAGGAGAAGAGATATGTACCGAAATTTCATGAGCCAAAAATATGATCTTACAAGAAATAATAAAAATGTTATTGGAACAAAATGAGATTAAATAGGAAGATATGATATTTAAAAGAGAAACAAAAGACGAAGATATGTACCGAAATTTTCAATTTTCATTTAGCTCACTAAATACGAAAATATGATCTTTGAAAGAGAAACAAAATGAGACCAAGATATTTGAAGGTGGATGTGATTAATGGTAACATTTGTTCATATTTTTTTAACATTTTGACAAGATACACGGATAGGTGCTTGAACTCGAGTTTTTTAACGTCATCTTTTTTACTGAAATTAAGTGTCGGGTTTAAATGATTTTATATTAAAACTACACAACTTAAAAGCCTATAAATTCTATGCTTGATATAATTCCTCACCAACTAGTGTTTATTTTTTCTTTTTTGACTAAAACCACATACATATATTAAAGTGCAAAATTTACAGAAGCAGCCTCAGGCCTTTAGGCAAAACAAAGGGCCAGTCACGAGAACAAGAGTTCGACCTAACAGCTCTTGTCACCCAGTCCGCGACTCGGTTATCAGACCTAGGGACAAAAGAGAAAATACAACAAGCAAAGGAAGAAACAAGATTTAAAATGTCTTCCTCAATGGCTGCAAAATCCCAAGAATTCGAAGCTTTTGATTTCAAACGATTGATAACACCAAGGTTATTCGACTCAAAGATGACTGTCCAAACCTGCTTTGATGGCAAGAAAAACCCCAAACCTTAAGGCAAAGGCTTCGGCTGCAGAAGCTGATGAAGCCAAGAAAGAAATGAAATCACCATCTAAAATGGCACCTGAAGAATCTCTTATCACATCAGCAGCAGAGGCGTGACCTGAATCACAGTCAAAGCAAGTATCTGTGTTAACCTTCATGAAGTTACCTTCCGGCGAAATCCATGTTGAGGTAGCATTAGGATGATTTTTGGATTGGTCCAAAGGTCGAAAGTTTGCCTCGGCATACTCTCCAAAGGCAGCTTCTGCTTGACCCCAGACTTCATAAGGTGAGTCGACTCCTTAAAAAACAAGGGAGTTTGGAGCTTTCTATAAATACCAACATAGAAAAATAATAAGGTCACATCCTTCACTAAAATCCCCTTGGTCTCTAAGTCTCATAATCTTAGCCCACCACTTGTAGAAACCCGGAAACCAATCTTATCAGGGGAATAATTAAAGTCAGATGCCCTCTACGTGACTTGAGCAAATGGACAAAAGAAGAACAAGTGCTCAATAGACTCCTCTTCGTCCTCACATCTCGGACATAAAGGGCTCGAGGCAAACGCCCCATGAAACCGCTGGCATAAAATTTCTTTGGTAGGGAGGATATTGTGACACAGTTTCCATAAGAACGATCTTAATTTTGGATGGACTTTCAAGCTCCAAATAGATCGCCACAAAACCCTGTCATCCGTAGAGTTAACACTGCAGCTCGGAGTCTCTTTGAAACATTGGGAATGAGACAAAAAATGGTACCCTGACTTCACTGAGTATTGTCCATTTTTATTTCCGTTCCAAACCCTAACATCACTCACCAAAGGGCCACCAATTGGAATCTTAAGGATGGCCTCAACTTCAACTTGTGAGAAAAGATTGGTAAGCTTTTGCAAATCCCATTCCCTTGTTTCCTCCTTAATAAGATGAGAGACCGTAATTTCTTTGGACCAATCGGGACGTGGAGACACAATCGAGAAATTAGTCAATTCTGGCATCCAACCATCCTTCCAAATCGACACTCTTCTGCCATTGCCAATTCTCCATATCGATCCTTTAGAGATAGTTTTCAGCCCTTCCCTAATCCCCGACCACGCCCAAGAAGAATTACGGCACAAGGTAACTGAGAAAACATCGCCGTTGGGGAAATAAATCCCACGTAGGACTTTTGCAAGAAGAGACTCAGGGTTTTCTACAATTCTCCATACCACTTTTGCAATAAGCGCTTGGCTAAAAGTTTTCAAGTCGCGAAAACCAAGACCTCCCTTATCTTTAGGAAGACACAATTTCTTTCAGTTCAACCAGTGGATGCCTCTCTCCTTCTCACTCGAAGTGTTCCACCAGAAAATGCCAATCATAGCACTAAGTTCATTACAGATAAAAACCAGAAGCAAGAAGCACTGCATAGCATAAGATGGAATAAACTTGAGCAACAGCTTTAATTAAGATCTCATTTCCTGCTTGAGATAAAAACTTTTGCTTTCCACCATTTCAACTTCTTCCTCACCCTATCTTTAATGAACATAAGAGCTTCTCTCTTGCTTTCCCCCCATATCGACAGTAGGCCTAGATACGTGTTGTCTTCATCCATCGTTCCGAAACCCAACTTACTAAAAAGATGAATATTATAGCTAATGCTGGTGTTATTGGAAAAAAGGACTGACGATTTTTTTTTTTTGGAATAGAGGTTGGTATCCAATGTAATTGATTGTCATCTTAATTTGTAGACACATGTAAAAGCTACATTTATAGCCAAATATATATTTTTTATAAATACAATAAATAAAGTAATGTCAGATATAATAGGATTTTTTTGAGCATTAGTCAGATATAATATGATTAAAATGATTAATCACAAACTTTTAAATACAAACCATGAAATAAATAAATGGTGCTAAAGTTGATTTCGACCAATCTCGTTGAGCAAACACAACCATGAACACAGATTCATGTGTGAAACTGTGGCCACAATACTAACAACTTCAACCAAGTCCAATGTCAAATGTGCCCTAGGATTTAAGTTTACTTTGATATTAATTTTAAAAAATAGGGTATAATGTTGTTAATAAATAATTTTAAATACGGAAAATAATTATTTTGGATATTATTTTTGAAATTATAAAAGAATTAGTGATATTAATGAAGACAAATAAGTAATTTTCTTTTATAAAAGAAAAACTTTTAACAAAAAAGTCAAACCTAAAAATTTTAGGCTATGCTTGGTTTTTAAAAATATTTTTATTTTTTTAAAAGTAATTGTTATTTTTTCTTTTTATGTTAATTTAATTTAATAAAAATTTAAAGTTAAAAAAATATAATTAGATACCTAATTAATATTTTATGGTCAGCCGTTTATCTCTTAATGAGAGCACTCGTGACGAGAGAATTAATCTCTACTATTAGCGGTGGATAGCTTAGTTCAAACCAAAATATCATTAGATGCGCTAATTAATATTCCTTTTAACTTTTGTTTTTGAAAGGAAATATTATTCTTTTAGTACATCTAAAGAGACACATGTTTAAATTGTTTTGTCTACATTATACAAAGTGCATATACATTGTCAAAATATTAAGAATATGTATAAACAGATATTACTGTTTAATTACTTTTAAACTATTAAAAAATATAAATTTAAAACTTATTTATAAATAAATATTCTTTTAGCCAGACATTTATAAGTAAATTAAATAGACTTATGTAAAAACATTATACCGTATACATATAAAATAAGAGTAAAACTTTGATACACATGCTTGTGTAAAATTTACACAAGCTTGTATATTTACACTATAAAAACTTAAATCCTAAATTCTTAACTTTAACCCTAAAAAACTAAACCCTAAACCTTAAATTTTATACACTAAATTCTAAACACTAATCTTAAATTTTAAACTTTACAAACTAAATTTCTAAACTTTAAACTAAAATCATAATCCCTAAAATTAAAAAGCTACTGTTTCATGGGCGAGACGTGAAGCAAACATTCTCCAAAAGAAAAGAAAAAAAAGACGTAAAGCAAACAATATCACCCACCGAAGAAACAAATAAAACAGAGCTACCATTTTCTCTTCCCTTTTCTCTCATTTTCTCTCCATTCAAACAATACAAATCAAATAAAACATAAAACCAGCCCTTGAAATTTGCATTACAGAATCTGATCCAGAAAAGATGCCGAGACAATCAACGTTTCCAGACTATATCACTGAAGAAATCTTACTCGAGATCTTCTACAGACTTCCAGCCAAATCCCTGGGGAAATGCATGTGCGTTTCCAAAGCCTGGAATTTTCTCATCAAGAACCCATTTTTCGTTTCCAGCCATGTTATCCATCAGTCAAAGCTTCGTTTCAGGAACAACAAAAACAAAAATCTCTTCTTTGTCATGGCCGGCCGCCATCGAGTGGAATACTCGTTGCATTTCGATGACCTAGAATTCAGTAAGTACTGCCAGTTAGAATCCATGCCATTTGATAACCATCATTGTGTTGTTGGTTCTTGCAATGGGTTGATTTGTTTGATGGATTTTCAGTTTAGTTTCGATAGCGTCTTCATCCTCTGCAACCCAATTACTAAAAAGTCTATTACGCTCCCACAACCATGTTTGTGTCGCTTGCCGTATAAAATTTCCGTCGGATTTGGATTTCATTCTGTGAAAAATGACTATAAAATTCTGAAAATCACCAAGGAAAATGCGTTGGACAAGTTTGTTGAGGTTGAGCTTTTCTCTCTCAAAAGGAATTCTTGGCGAATTTTAGCTCCGCCAAGATATGATCTTTATTCTGATGATTTCATGGTTTTTGCAAGTGGAATTGTTCATTGGATTGCTTATGAAAGAGTGAAAGATCAAGGGGTTTATAGGTGTAAGTTTTTGATTATGGGGTTTGATATGAGGGATGATGTTTTCAAAGAGATTATGTTGCCTGAGAATCTGAGGAATTTGCCTAACCGGTCAGAGATCTATGTAACTCCATATGATGAATTGTCATCAATTGCTGTGATTGAGTTGGGGTGTTTACATACTCGGTGTAATATATGGGTGATGAAGAAATACGGTATCGTAGAATCGTGGACTAAGATGTTCAGTATCGCGAATCTTGGTCCTGAGCCAATGCCAAGGGTTCTGGGGTTTATGAAAAATGGGGGTTTGATGTTGAGAGCTTATAATAATCTGCACTTGGTTTCCCATGATCCGGAGAGAAGTGAACTTGGTTATTTTGGAATTCAAGGAGCACGTGCTTATGTTTCTACTTTCACAGAGAGCCTAGTGTTGCTTGATCAAGTAAATGCAGATGATATGACTGAGAATGGCGCAATGCATGCGAGTAATGCTAGTCATTCGATTGAAAGAGCAGATGATGGTTTTACTGAACTTGCTGCCAATGGTGAAGTAACCAATGATTCGAGTGATGTAGAAGAATCTAGAAGCAATGAAGCCTTTGAGTAAGAGGGAAGGGTTACAGCTTAGAACAGGCAAGTGTACTTGGATATTATTTGAATAAGGCTCTATTTTGTTAATTATCTTTTACATGTGACCATTTAATCTCAGCATTTTACTGAATTTCATTCTAGCATTCCTGGCTATACGTGTATTTGTCTGACCTGCTCGGTTGTTTGGCAGTCTATGCTTTGATAACCTATTAGTTGTTGATTATGATTGGTTCTGAAATCATCTTTAGCCGGTAGGATTCGGTAGGGAGAAACTCTGCAACCTACCAAAAGTTTGCATTTGTAGTTACGTTCCATTGGGGGCTTGAACAAAAACTCGATGGGTTTTGTTGATGGAATTGTACTAGGTAGTGTGTAAAACAGTGATTACAGGTTATATTACACGAACTCTTCATTTCCTATGAAGTTCTTGCGTCTGACACCTATGCTGATAGATTTTCAGACATTAATGTGTAGATCTGATCTGTCAAATGTATGAAAAAAATCTAGAAACGATTAAACATACTTGTGTCGGGCACATAATTATATCTGATACTCAGCTCTGAGTTGGAGTGAACATAGGTCACAGGGGATATAAGCTTGTGACTCAAGGCATTGCTTAGGAATTTGCTTTATTATTTCCCAAGTCCCAACTTGTGAACTTTTGTTCCATGTCATAAACTTCAGCAGTTATTACTCCTCTTTCTGCAACTGCCTGCTTATAAAATAATTTCTTTCTTTCATTGTTTCAATTTTGTTTATTTTCCAATGTACAATTTCAGGAAAATGAAGAACCAATTGGGTTTATTGGGCAGCAGAAACATAAAGAAGACATTGATAATTTTATATAGACTTTTTTTTATATTCAATATGGTCTGAGTGTACTAAAATGATAATGCATATTTGCACATAAAGAAGACCTTGATTATTGTACATAGATATGCTTATTCAACTAGGTTTGAGTACTAAAATGAAGAGATATTTTGATGATTGTTATATGCTTGAAGCTAGAAATTGGATAGTTATTATTCTTTCCTCAACCTCCCTCTTCTCCTGATTTCCACCTTTTTGTTGATATTGTTGGTTTCGAGTACATGATGAGTACATTTATATTTTTCTTTCCTTTATCTGTGCACATGGTTCTTTTCCGAAGCTGAGAATTCTTGACATAAGAATTGGGAATTGAAACTAGAAAAAGCTTGATTAATCATAAGAATATTCAATGCTGATTACCTTAAAATTTCTAATATTGAAAACATTTAACAAAAAGTTACACACCAAACATATAGTTTTACCTAATCAAGCAACTCTGGAAGGCTCATTTCTTATTAGCAATTCATTAAGATCGCCGATGACCTCTTCCACCACTAAAACGACCACGACCTCGATGATAAGGTTTTCTTCCACGACTTGATGATGCACCCATGTTAAAGTTCTGGGATAATTCAAAGTTACCTTGAACACCATTAGGTTGCATATTACAGTTCCCATCTACTGTAGGTCCATTTGCTACCATACTTTGCAATGCATTAAGGAACTGTTGGCCCTGCATATTATAGTTCCCATCTACTGTAGGTCCATTTGTTATCATACTTTGTAATGCACTGAGGAGTTGTTGGCCCTGCATACCCATTCCAAACGGGCTTTGGTTAAAGCCATTTTGACCGGCAGTCCCAGGCTTAGGTGCAGAGGCCGATCCAGCAAATAAGCTTGACTGGCCACCAGGTACGACCATATTAGGTAGCGTACTCAAACTCAGGTCAAATCGCTGCTGCTGATATGGCATCGTGGATGCCATAGATATTGCAGGGTTTGGCAAAGGAATAGTCTGCTGTGGGTAATTCTGTGAGAGCAGTGGCATTCCTTCTGCAGAAAACCTGTTCGGAAAATTTGTATTCTGTGGATGTTGGCCTTGCATTCCATTATTCCAAACTCCATTTGAAGGTGCAACAATACCAGAAGACTGCTGCATGACCGGAAATGGTGGGACAAAGCCAGATCCACCAACAAATTTTTTTTGCCCCACAACAGAAGATGAACAATTATGATTGACCAAAGATGCTGAGACAGTAGAGATGTTATATTGATTCTGATTAGGTGGAAGTTGACCCATTGCTGTTGATGATGTTTGTTGGGCGGAGTTCCTATCGGTTTTCCAAGCTCCATTCTTACTATTAACTTTCTTCTTATTGTTTTTCCCGTTCTCCACTCTCTGGTCATTCATGCCTCTCTTTGTCATTTTTTGCATCCTCTTGTATTCCGCCTCTTTTTCATCGTCCGAAAACTCGGCTTCATCTGACAACTCCTCATCATTCTCACCAGATGCATCATATCCTTTCTTGTGAAGATTCTTGTCGTTGAGAACATGATTAGCAAATTCGGGAACAAAAGAGATAGAAGTGCCTTCATGGATCATATCAGGGACATCACTCTCAGAATTATATCGTACTATATAGTACGGGTTTTTTACAGGTCCAAAGATTTCATCCACAAATCCAAGTGGAGATCTGTTCATGGTTATCCAAAGAACCGAACCTTCGTTCAGAGGGCTGTGCCGCTCTCTTCCTTCAACAATAACTTTGGTACCAATCATCTGTAACAGTGTAAGAAACATCATTAGATTTAACTAGGCTGAAAAATGTGGCCAAGCTCCGAAGCATAGGTATGTTGTGTTAATAAAATTTGAATAAACGTTAAGGTTTCGCCTTTGATGTTTGCAATATGCGTTCCAACTTAGGCTTACCGACAAAATAACTCCAACAGGCAGCATTTGGTGATGGGGTTTTAGTTCAACATCCAGTGGTGGAACTTTGGGAAGAACCTGCCAAATTTAATAGTGTTTACTCAGAAATATTATTCAACAAAAATAACTCATGCATCATGCCTTGCTGAAATTTCAACTTCAGTAATAACTATTCTGGTCATATTGTTCAGAATTACAGAGCACATGCAAGAGAAATCTAGACATAGGTTTCCATGGCTGAGAACAGAGTGCGTGAAAAGCCTGATCTCTGGCAAGCAAGAATCACAATGCAATAAAGTAAAACGTTTTGCACAGAACATATATCTTTCAGTTTTGATGAGTTAATACTTAATATACATCCAAAGTTAACAAAATAAGGCTCCAATTTTAAACAAGGTTGATGTAAGATTGCCACATGAAAGAATATGAATGCACAGATTTGCTATGAGACAGCCTAGACATGCAAGAGAAGTCTAGACATTTTTCCATGGCCGAGAACAGAGTGCGCTGCAGAGCCTGCTCTCTGGCAAGCAAGAATCACAATGCAATAATGTTCAACATTTTGCACAGAATGTATATCTTTCAGTTTTGATGAGTTACATCCAAAGTTAACCAAATACGGCTCCAATTGTAAACAAGGTTAATGTAAGATTACCACATGAAAGTATATGAATGCACAGATCTGCTACGAGGCAGCCCCGAGTATTTGAATGGATATGACATGGTTTCATTATAAACTTAATCTGCCATATTAACAGAGCCAAAAAAACAATAACTTAAACACACTAAAGCTTCACTTGGAAATATTAGACACCATGCAGAAACACAAAACAATCATACGAATATGATACAAACACACAAGCATCTAAAAATCAATAAAACAATTGCTAAAATATAAAAACATATGACCAAAAGCTACAAATTGTTACCTCAATTTCATTCTTAGACCTAATGGGACCTTTTGAAACCCTAGCATCCTCATCATCATCATCAACTTCCTCAAGTTCAATATTCAACGCACTAAGGATTTTGTCTGTTTCGTCCTCATCGTCCTCCTCATCATCGTCAGATCCATCAACGGCAGCCTCTTCATTACTACCTAGTATCTCACCTTCTTCAAGTTCATCTGCACCATCCACCATTTTAGCCTCCACTTTCATTTTTTCTTTATTCTCTTCCTCTTCTTCCTCCTCCTCCTCGTCATCATCACTGCTACTACTAGAAGACGATGACGAAGAAGAGCTTTCGCTGTCGGACTCTGACCTACTACTCCCACTCTCTAATCCATCATTCAAACTAACCTTCCCAATCACTTCCTCAATAGGTAAAGTCTGATTCCCTTCTGGTTTTAACTCTTCTTCTTCCACCTTCACTGTACAGCCTGACTCACCTCGAACCGGCTCAGACCCACAAACAGTTGGTTTTAACCCATCAAAATCTTCTGGCTTTGACTGCTCAATAGATAAACCCAACTCCTCTTCTGGTTTTGACTCTTCTTCTTCTTCCACCTTCACTGTACGGCCTGACCCTCCTTCAACCGGCGCAGACCCATCAACAATTGGCTTGAACCCATCAAAATCTGGCTCGGACCCATTAAAGCCATGGTCACCAACATGGATTTTCCCAAAGCTAGCTTCTTTACCAACCTCCATAAGGTTCTCAATATCGTCGAATACACTCTCCTCTAACTCAACCCTATCTAAATTTGGGTAATCATCAAACCACTCCCTCAAATTGCTGGTGAACATGAAACTAAAATTGAAAGAATAATACACCCAAATCCTTGATTTTTCAGCTTTATGAATGAAAAACAGGGAAACCAAAGAATGATTTTCTTTTTTGGTTCAACAAACACAAGAATTATACGGAGGAAAGAACGTAAGAGCGAGTGCTAGGGTTTACATTAGGGTTTAGTATACAAATCATCACCGAAACGGCGTTGTTTTGATACGGGAAATTTAAAAAAAATAAAAAAAAGGTAGAGGCGGCGAATATTGGGCCCTTCGACTGAAACTAGTTCGAGAGTTGGTTTATTATTAAATAGATTTAATACTAAAGTATGTGTTTAAACTATCTTATTTTAGGTGTTTAAATTATTTTTTTATTCTTTTTAAGTGCTTAAATTTTTTCTCTTTTAAATGCTCAAACTATTATTTTTAGATTAAAATAAATGTTTAAATTATTATTTTTATTAAAATAAGTGTTTAAATTATCATTTTTATTAAAATAAGTGTTTAAATTATCATTTTTATTAAAATAAGTATTGCGATTTGACTTTAAAAAGAGAAAAAAATTGATAATTTAAGCACATAAAAGGAGCAAAAAAAAATTAAGTACCTAAAAAGAAAAAATAAGATAATTTAAGAACTTAAAAGAAACAAAAATAATTTAAGCACTTATAAAGAAAATTATAATAGTTTAGGCACTTATTTTAACATAAATTTTTTTAAATATAATATTTTTTTGTAATATCTAAATTTATAATTAAATCCAAATAAAATTTATTAATATCTTTTAAATTTATAAATTTTTTATCCAAAATTAAACTCGCTTGTACTCATCACATCAGTAATCAAATAAGATATCGATAAAGGTGTTTATTGAGTTGAGTAGCTCACAAACAACTCGAGCTCGACTCGGTCAAAACTTGGTTAACGTTCAACTCGAGATATTAGCGATCAAGTCAAGCAAGGCCCAACTCGACTCGATAAGTTTATGAGCAACTCATTTTTTTATAAACTCTTTTATGATTTTTTAGTGGCTACCTTAAAAAATGAAGTTTAAATACTAGGCGAAAATTCTAGAATTTTTTAGTGAATTGCTTTATAGAATTAAAAAAGTTAATTTATACTAATAAAAAATTAAATTATAATAATGAGTCTTTCTTTTTTTTTTAAAGTCTTTCCTTTTTCATTTATTATTACTTTATGTATAAAAGTAGAAAAGAAGAAAGTCTTCAATTTCTACTTTCCCTCTAAAAATTACTATCTAAAGTTAAAACCTCAAGATTTTTTTATCCTTTGTTGTTCATCGAAGATTGCTGAGAAATTAAAAAGAGTCTTACACTCGAATATCGGCTTCATCTCTAACTCGGTCATGACAAATTTGTTTGTTTATCTCCTTAGACCTCACATTTTTTTCTGAATTTCTATGTTCATATTAAGATCTAATAGTATCACTAGATTTTACCTAATTTTAAAAAAAAAAATAATAAAAATTTTGTTTGTTAAAACAACATTATTGAGCAACGAGATTTTTTTTTAACGAAACGCTAGAGCAAAATTTTATCGAACTTATCGATGCAACGAATAAGATCAAAACAAATTTTTTTAACAAGAATGAATTGAGCATTATTTAACTCGTGACCGACTCACTCGATAAGTACTCATATCGGCATGGTTTGGGAAAATTTTGAGAATAAAATTGAATTAAATATGTATTCGTACAAAATAATTATCTCGAGATTAAGTATTTTCGTAAGTGGACTTATGTTTTTAGCGTGCTTTTGAAATTATTAATATCTTAATTAATTATCAATTGATTTAATAAAATAAACTATTAAATTTTTTAAATAAAATTAGAATTTAAAATATAATGTTTGAAGGGAATAAAATGAACCAGGAGAGTCGCACTGTCATGGCTACACTAACAGGCGAATCTATCAACTTTTTAACATGGTAATAAGATATTATTGAATTGGTTATGTTAAAAAATAGTAAATCTACCCTAGCCGGTCTCCAAACCTTTCCCCAATCTTTTTGTTAGCTGCTCGGTAAATTTTCTTCCTAATATTTCAAGTTTTTTTTTATAGCCGGTAAAAACATTGGTTCTTTTTGTCGATTGTGGATTGCCGGATTTATTTTATTTTTTTAGTTTTTAATAAAATAATTATGTTTTTGTAACAAGATTTTTTTACTTTTATAGTACGTTTATCTCTGCTTATTGGCATATTTAACTGTCTATTGACATGTTTATTTCTGTTTTTTAGTGTTTTTTCTTTTACTCCTTCGGTCATTTTGATCGTTCTTTATTTTATATTTTTATCAAGGTTGAATTTAACGACGTCACGATTGATCAAGATGACGCATATTTGTAATCATGCTGATCTTTCCTGCTCTGGACCTTTGGTTTGAATTTGGATACGCGGTTTGTGCTTGTAAAGAGTTTCTCACAGTGCTCGGCTCTAATTTGCGTTTTCTCGGTGGTCTATCAATAGCTTCATCCCACTTTTGTGATTCGTTTTGTCGATGCAGTCAGGTTTCGTATCTATTTTCGATTGAGTATTTGGACAACCTTTTCATGTATGATTTATGTCTGATCTAAATTGGTTAGTTTTAGGAGAAAGTTCAAATTATGTATTTAGTTTACAATGATAATTTGTAAACCCTTATTATAATTTTGGGTATTTTCTCGTTAATAAAACTAGTGGCTTCTTTTAAAAAAAAAAAATAAATAAATAACCAAACAAATTTTGGGCAAGTTTTTTTACCGCGTTTAATTTATTGGGTGACTAATTTAGACCGGGTATTACAAAAGTTCATTATGAGGTGATTCTCCCAACCCAATTCATTCTATTTAGAATACTATGATTTGAATATTTGATATTGCTTAAAAGATCTAATGTCTCATCTCACCAGACTAATTAGTTGTTGGTTTTGGGCTAGTCGTTTGATAAAGCTTAGGTGTTTAATTCTAATGATCAAAGATCCAATTTAAAACAACTAAATAGATACAAAAAGGAAAATCAACTGTCTTATGGCATTATGAGAAGTAAATAAAGCAAGATACAGAAGTAGAAATTTAAAGATATAAACTCAAAGATGAAAATACATTAATTCATAGTATAAGTTAATAAACTATGTTACTACTGATTGAAACCAGATAAAACAACAGGGTGAAGTTTCCACACTCTCAGAAACAAATGTCCAGGCAGCAGTAACAACACAAGCCGCTACAACTACATAAAACACAAATACGTAAAAATAAATCCAGTTTGATTTACATAATAATTAAAAGAGAAAGAGAGATTACAATCCAGTCCAAAATCCAGAGCCTTTGGTGTTGGTTTCCCCCGTAGGATCTTGAGGATAATATGCCATCTGGGGAGCTACACAGTTAGGGTTTGGTGGAGTATCTGGTATCATCAAGCCCAATTCAAAAACTGCTATTTTTGCAAATTTTTTTTTTAAAAAAAATGATAATTAAACAAAGAAGAAGCTTACCTTTAGTATAGTTTTGATCATATGGAACCATGTCGGACCTCGGCATGTAACTCATATCAATCTTGATTCGAAGTTGAAAACGAAGACAAAGAGGAAGGGAAGACGAAAGATAAAAGCTGTGGAGATAACCATCCCATGTAAGTTGTAACTCAAACAAAGGGTTAATAAAAAGATGCATATAAGTGGAGTAGTTATAGCTTTACCATGGTATTTGTTAGACAGATGATGACATGGATAAAGTAGTGCAACTCCTAAACCATGTTCGACATGAGTTTGTTCGATTGATCGAGTGTCTGTTAACGTCATATCGATCAAAGTTTCGTTAATTGTTTCATTTTATAGAATTTTTATAACAATGTTAGTGCTACTTTACTTACAATTGAGTTGTTCACTTGCTCCTTATTCTTATCATGTAGAACTACTCAAACAAAGATACATTTGATGTTCTTTATATCATCATCTAATTTGACCTATTGATATTTGTCTAAGACTTTGTTTTCTTTAACTTTCTTATGTTGAAAGTATCCAATCAGAATCAATTTAATCGAGAATCGAAGTTTTATATGTTTGGTCTAATAGCTTTTGTTTGTTTATGATTTCACCACCTACTTTTGTCATTTAACGATCTGGTTTTTTATTGCATGTTTGCTTTGTACCATTTTTTATTTCGTATATTATATAAGGTAATTTTATTTGAAAAATTGAAAAATCCATTAATTTTATTAGACTATGATATATCTGAAATTACAATGAAAGTTCACAACTTAGTAAACAAAACACCGAGATCCAGACATAATCGTAGTAAACAAAACTAGTGTCTCGAGATCAAAAGATGACCATACAAGGAAAAGGTAAAAACCTAATCCAAAGACTCGAAAAAAGAAGGATACAAACATCACCAAAATCGACGATGATAGGTAAAACCATCAACAAACAACATAAAAATGTATATTACAAAGAAGGTATGTTGACAATAAGGTCATTGCCACAACTCAATCGCGAATAAGGAACGGTAGATGTAATCGCGTATCTAAATCCAATTCGAGGGTCCGAGATAGGGAGATCAACAACATAATGAAAGGAGCGCCATCATGATTAGTCGTAGCGTCGATAGATCCAACCCTAATAGAAAAAAAGCGTGCCAAAAGACAGAGAAAAACGTACTAAAAGGTAGAGTAAAATCGTGCCACAAGAGCAGAAATTTATTGAAAACTGAAAAACAAAATAACGAAACGATAGATCCCGACAGTCTGCGACCAATACTAAAATTGGTGCCGCCGTCGGTGTTTAAAGGAAAAGAAAAACAAAAGTGAGCAACTCTATAGTTGAGAGGAAAAAGTTAGTGAGCTGCTAGGGTTTTTTTTTTCTTTTTTTATATAAGGTAAATTTTTGATACATAAGTTGTGTAAAATTAATTTTACACAAGTCTGCATATTTACACTATAAAACTCAAATCCTAAATTCTTAACTCTAACCTTAAAAAACTAAATCATGAACCTTAAACCCTATATCCTAAATTATAATCACTAATCTTAAATTCTAAAATCTGCAACATAAATCCCTAAACTTTAAACCTAAACCAAAACTCTAACCCTTAAAACTAAAAGGTACGAATTTACACAGACTGTGTATTAATTTTTTTTCATATTATATATTGTCTTAATTTATAGCATCATTTATTCATGCTAAAAGGGATTTGTTATTGAGTTTTTTGAACAGATTATTATTATTTCTTTAAATATTAGCTTTCGATGAACATTTGAACATAAATACAAGAATATGATCCTTGTAAAAAAGTGAAGTGAAAATAAACCCAAATTTCCGTGGTATCGTCTTCATTCAAAACTACACAAATTGCAGCATTTGATAAACGAAGACTGCTTGCATGAATGCATTGATGCCACTTCAATTTTCAGCATGGGTATCACAAAGTAAAAAGCTTAACTTTATATACACATTTATATTGTTATACTATTTTAGGAGCTAATGTTTTATTTTGTTAGTATTTTAAAATTGATATATTTGAAAAATAATTGACAATAAATTATTACTTGACACGCGACTTTAATTTTTATTTTTTTTTATTTTTTTAATTTAAACTTCTCAAATTTTCAAAAAGAAAAAAATCTCTTTAAAAAAATTCTAAAAAACCCTAAATTTACAAAATACCGTTGATCAACAAGCTATCGCCATCACAATAAAATTTTTCACTTTTAATTGGCTAGTCTTTTTTCAACGGACATTAATAACCAAACACCTAACATATAATGTACGGAGATATAACATGTGCACTCTTTTAATTAAGCAAAAAATATACAAAGGTTTGTTTTATGTATGGGCTTTGGATGAACACCAAATTACGGGTTTTGCACTAAAAATATTATTATTTTTAAATAGTTTAAAGGTGATTAAAAGATAATATATGTTTATAGCACTAAAAATATTAAATTAAGTCGTTTTGTAAAAAACAATAATGTCTTTCGTAAAAGTAACAAATGCATGATTTTAAGAATATAAATTCAATAATATGCGGTGAAACAAAAAGTTTCCATAAATTGGTTTTAAGGTTGAAGGTTAGATTTCAGTGTTTAGATGTTATGGATTCAAGTCTAGGGATTTAAAATTTAGGGGTTGTGGTTAGAATTTAGGGTTAGGTTTTATGGTTTAGAGTTTAGAGCAATATGGTTAGTGATTTAGGTTTTAACATATAAACTCTAAATTGTAACATTGATCCCTAAATTCTAACCCAATCCATTAATTTTAAACTACTAAATCAAAACTTCTGACCTTTATACTATAAAATTTAAATCTAAATGTTAAAATTAAGACGATTGTAAAAAAAATTTGTTTTCGCGAGTGTATTAAATAATTACCAAGTAAAAATAGAAAAAGAAAAACTTTAGAATTTTACAGATTAAAACATGTACACCAGAAACAAATTAAAAGAGAATCAATCAAAATCAACTAACTCCAAGGTTTCTTCCAATGTCAAAACTCAAAAGTCATATAGTTGAATAGTTCTCTTGAAGATTGCAAAATTTGCATTTTTCAGCAACTTTTGGCATGCACATATTACTTTCCCCATCATTCTCTGCTCCCTCTTTGACTCCCTCATCTCTACTGCCAAACTCTCTAAAGCATACGCCTCCTTCAAAACATACTCAATGAAGTCGATATGCTTTCTTTCTACTGTCGAAAACTTGACCGCCTTGACACAATGCAGCAAACCGGACGGAACTTCCTTTGTTATACACCAATCTGGAGGACAATAGCCCTGAAAACAACAACAACAACAACATTAAATCATAACTGCAACATGAAACCAGTTCCAAACTTAATGTTCATTCATTCATACCGAAAAGTCAAAAGCAAGGGTTTCGAGACATGGACAAGTAGTGAACAATGTTCCCCATCCTGCGTAGCCTCCGTCCATCTTCAAATGAGTCAGCTTAGGGAATATTGGGATCCGATCGCTGGCACTCAGTAGGACAGGCAGCACCTCTACTGCTGTGTAACCACCGGTTAAATGAAGTGACCGAACATGACTGATTGCTCTCATCAAATCTATTGCAGCAGCAGTGCGTTTGCAGTTCGTGTCGGGAGAAAGGATCAGTCCAATACCGATACGTGCTTCTGAAAGAGAGTTTAGGTTTATGAACGAATGCTTTGTTGCTGTGCAGTAGTAGTAATGGAAGTGGACTAGATTTGGTGTGTTAATCTCCAATTCATAAACAGGGCCTTCAAAACTTGTTAGGGTTAGCCTCTTAAGTTTAGGGCTGCAAACACTGAGTTTGTTTATGTTGCTCAAATCACAGTTTTCAACAAGAAATTCCTCGAGTGATTCGACACAGCTCGAAAGCAGCCTTTGGATGGATTCGTCGTCTGATAATTTCAGATAACTAAAATGGAGAACTTTTAGATTCCGGAGACGACAGTTTGTGGGAACAATCGGGATGAAACTTGGGTAGAAAGATAACTTCAATTTCTCTAGCGTTCTGCAAGTGAAAACCCCAAACTGCAACAGAGTAAACTCTGTTGTTCTAATGCCTAAATCGCGCTCTCTAACGCCGTGCCGCAGCGCATAATGTATCCATCCATTGATCCTGCAAGGATCCATTCCGAATTCGCGGTGAAGACGGAATCTGTTGACACTAATATCCTTACGCAAGAACAGAAATCTGTCCACAAAGTTCATGAAACTGTTACGCAAAGACACGTTCTTTAGAAAACAATCGAGGTCGATATCGGATATCGAAGTGAAAACATCCTTCCATCGTTTTGATAGAATGCACGTTCGAACTGCTTCTTTTAACGGAAGTGATGAGATGATCTTCAAAACAACATGGTCAGGCAAATCACTCAATCTGTCGACTGCATCTTCATCGTCCACTGTTCTATCTTCAACCTCCCTAACATAAACCCTAAAACAAGAACCAAATCAAGAACTCAACTGAAGTTGCTTGTCGACAAAGAAACAAGAGAAGCAGACAAAACATACAACATACAGACCTGGTTTCATTGTTTTCAAGACTGCCGGTACCTCTTTTTCTTTTGTTGGCCATGGGATTTGGGTTTGATTCTCACAAAGAACGCCGAAAGATTGAAAAAAAAAGATGAAGAGAAACCTTCAAATAGTTTTTGCCGGCAATTTGATTAGAGGATCAACCTTACTTTGCCTCTAAGCCACGTTTAAGTAGATTATTTTGAGAATTTCAGTCCACGTGGGATTAGGAAAACAAGAGTATATAAATAAAGTAAATATACTCTTTAAAAATAACATCAAAAACCGAAAATGCTAAAATTTTAATTCATACAAACTAAACTCAGCTTTAAACTTTAAATTAAATTTTTAATTCAAAAAAAAAAGATGTATAATCAATATGCCTATCAATTTTTTTTCATATATGTGTTTTTATATTTATGTATATTCATGTTAAAATAGTGATATTCCCTTATATAGTAAAATTAAAGTCTCTTCGTCAGGGTTTTACTTATAATTTTTTAATTAATATATTTTTTTGTTAAATGACAATAAAATTTATTTTGAGTTAAATTATAAAACATGATTATGGATTCTCAAACGTGATAGATACAACTTGTAAACGGATAAATAATTTTTTTTAGACTTTTTGGTTGAGTAGAAAATTAAATGAGTAAAAAAATAAAAAAAAATTTTGAGTGTGTTTAGTAAGAAAAAAATAAGAGAAAATAAAATAAAATAAAATGATCTTTTTACGTCCTACGATAAATAGATGGCATGCAAAAAATAATGAAATAAAATTTTATTGGTTGGAAAGATGGATGATGTAAGTAAAAAATAGAAAGATATAATTTCTCATCCTTTTACTGTTTATACTCCGAATCAAAATAATAAGAAATTAAATGATCTTTTAACATTTTATGATAAAAAGATGGCATGATTTGTAATCCCATGAATTTTTCATTGGGATCGATGGATTAGTGAGATTAACTCCTATCCACTCTTTAATTTTCATGGGCAGAAACTCATCAACCTTTTCTTGCTTAATCAACACCAACCAAATTGGCCATGCCGAAGGACAATAACGAAGAATATGGCTAACATCCTCGACGGTCGCCATGCACCCCGGGCACCTACTATCATTTGTGAAATGTCGACGAATGCATTCAACATTTGTCAGCAGTTTATCACAACAGGTGAGCCAAAGAAAAAGTTTAAATGGGATCATCAACATCAGTCAAAGAACCCAGTCGAACTTTATATGCCGGTTTCAATCATTAAAAAATCTCACGGACCTTCCATCCCACGACATCACTATAAACATACGCCATTGATCCTTTAATAATAATAATAATAATAATAATAATAATAAAACTATATATATCCATTGGTCCTTTAACATAATTGATTTGTTTTTTTACAATGGAATGAGAGAAGGGGAAAAAGTTTAGGATATAATGTTTAATACTATGGAAAAACAAACCAAAAAGATAAGGGGAAAAAGTTCTTTTTCTTTTGTTGAACAAAACAAGTTGAAACTTAAACATGATCAACTAACAATATAGTTTCTTCAAAATATACTCAACCAATTGGAACTCATCTGGGTATCTTCTGAATGCAGAAGCCTTGATTGCCTTAATGTGATTCAGTACACAAGAGGGAACTTCCTTCGGTATACGCCAATCTATTAGACCGCGACCCTGAAATACAATATTAAAACACAGCTGAAATATGAAACTAGTTCCAAACTGTAATCATATCAATGTTATATATGTTATTCCATTCAATAATCCATACCACATAAACCAAATCAAGGGTTTCAAGATATGGACAAGCAGCTAGAATGTTTCTCACACATCTTCAAATAAGTCAGGTTAGGAAATTCCGGAATCAGACCGGGAGTACTCAGTAGGTTATCCTGCACCAAAGGAAGATGTACATGTATAGTTAGTGACTTAGTCATTGCCTTTTTTACAAGAAAAAATGAAATCCGTAGTACCTCGTGGATGGGCGGATGGTTAAAAGAAGCGACCGAACATGACTGATTGCTCTCATCAAATCGAATGTGGAAGCAGGGTCGTTGCAGTGCTTGGAAGAAAGTTTACTGCAAAATGAATACGTGCTTCTGAAACGGAGTTTAGGTTTATGAATGACTGCCCTGTGGCGTGTATTCGAAGTAGACCAGATTCGGGGTGTTAATCTCAACTTCGTAACTAGAACTAGAAGTGTACATAGGACCAATGGTTAGCCTCTTAAGTTTAGGATTGACAACAATGAGTTTATCCACGTTTGTCACCTTTCAACGAGCAGTTCCTCGAGTGAATTGCAGCATGAAAGTAGCCTTGGAAGGGATTCATTGTCTGGGAATTTCAGATCAATAAGATGGAGAACTTTGAGATTCGGCAGACAACAGTTTGTCGGAACAGTCACTATGAAACTTGGGTCAACAAAATTTTCAATGTCTCCAATGTTTGAAGAGTGAAAACCTCGGGCTGCAACCGAGTAAACTCACTTTTTCTAATGCTTAAATCAAGCTCTCTAACGCCATGGCGTAGTGCGTAGTGCACCCATTCGTTGATCCTGCAAGGATACCCACCGCGTACACATTTGAGACGAAATCTTCCGACACTGATATCCTGACGCGAAGACAGAAATCCATCGACAAAGTCAGCCAACGTATTGCGTACAGCCCTGTTCTTTGGGAAAACCAGGTCAATGTCAGATATCCAAGTAAAAACATCCTTCCATCTGTTCGATAGAATGCATGTTCGAACGGCTTCTTTGATCTGAATCGATGAAATGATCTTCAAAATAACATGGTCCGGCAAATCACTGAGTCTGTCGACCATGGCTTCCTCGTCTGATGTTCTGCCTTTTATTTCCCTGACATAAAACAAGAATGAAATTGAGGTTCCTTGCTGACAAAGTGAAAACAAAGCAAACAAACCATACCTAGTTCCTTTGATTTCAGGATCGGAGAGATACTCAAATATTTTTTTAAATGCTCAAATCCGGAGGATCTTCCGTCGGCCATGGGAATATGGGATTGATTCTCCGAAGAGAACAGAGAAGTTGAAGAATTAGATGAACGGGTTAATTCCTTTAGGGCTTAAGGGCCTTTGACATAGCTTAAAAGAAATTTACTTAAAAAAAGTTATTTTTTTCTTAAGCAATATCAAACACTTAAATAATTTTAAAAAAAACAAATTTTTACTTAATTTTAAAAGTTAAAATTTTTAATTTTTTAGAGTAGAAACTCACTTTTAAGTATAAAGTTATTTTTACCCTTAATTATTAATATTAATATATTAAAATAATATTAAATATGATAATATTTATTATATTAAACTAATATTTAGTTATATTACAATAATATAAAAATTTATAGTTTAGAGGTTAAACTTTTATATTTAATTCAAAATTTTATATTAATTATTTAGAAATATTTAAACTTTATATTTTATATATAAAAATTATTAATGAATTGTCTGGATTTTATATTTTTATTATTTAAATAGAATCTTTTCATGTATAATAATATTAATAAATTTTATGATAACAAATTTAAATATCAATTACGTTCATTTATTTTTACTTTATATTATAATGTCTAAAATAGACATTTTATCTTTTTAAAAATAATTTTTAACAGCAATGTCAAACACTAAAATCTTACAATTAACTTTTCAAAATCACCACCGACAAAGACTTTTAAAAAATATTTTTCATAAGTCCTGACGCGAAGACAGAAATCCAAATGAAAAATAAGTATCTAACTTATTCTTTTGAATTTTAGGTGCCTAAAATATTTTTTTGTTAAAAATAAGTGTATAAAAACATTTCCATCTGTTAATAGAATATGTTTTACTTCTTTGATCGGAATCGATGAAATGATCTTCAAAAAAGCATGGTCTAACAAATCATTAAAATATGACGACCATGTCTTCATGTTTATTTTATTTAAAATTAAAAACAAATTTTTTACATAAAATTATAAATTTTTAGAAAATCCTAAAGTTCTCAAAGTTTTTTGATTTCAATGGATCCCCAAATTCTTAAAATTTTTTTTCTTTAAATACTCAAATCCGGAGGTTCTTCCGCTGGCCATGGGAATACACTTTTTTGATTCTCTAAAAAGAACAAATGACCAAAGAATTAGATGAACGGAAACCCTAAAATTTTTCCTTTAGGGCTTAATAAAAAATAAATGTTTAAACTTTGGTTTTGAAATTTTTTATCTTTATTTTTAAACTATTTTTTGTTAAAAATTTGAGAATTTTAAATTTTAAAAATTAATTATCATTAAAAATTTTAAATAAATCAAATTATTATCATGTGTCAAACATTGATTGGTTAACAAATTTTTAAAATTTTAAATTTTAAAAAATTCTAAAATTCTCAACACTTAAAAAATAGTTAAAATTCTATAATTTAGACATTTAATTTTCATTTAAGCCTTCCTTTATTAAATACTTGAAATCAGAAAAAATTATGGACACGCCTTTAATAAAAAAGGATAAACTACATAAATATTCTTCCGATTATAAGGTATTTTTTTTATGAGTCCTCTAACTACAGAGTGTTTTTTTAGCACAATTATGAAAAATTATAAAATAATCTCATGAGTTAAAAAATAAATAAATAAGTCAGGTACAGTTAAAAATTTAAGATGACGTGATAATTAACAAAAAATGCATAATAATGTATTTAACTTTTATATTTACACCTTCAATCAATTATGTCGAATTTAAAAAAATTAATAAATTAAATTCTATTTATTTAGACACTCTATAAATTTGATCTTATTTTTAATAATTATCAAAAAATAATTTTTGTTAATAGGTACTTTTATTAATTTTAATTAATTAATAAGATTTAATAATATGTCATCATTATATTTAAAAATTTTAAAAAAATATATAAAAAATATGAAATATAACAAAAATTAAACAAACAACTAGGTTAGAACATAAGACTTCTGGCAAAAGATTGATTCTTTTACCTTTTCAAAACTGTTAAATAGTCTGTTAGCCAAAGTAATGAGCGGTTGCTTATCATCCACTGCTGCTGCCTCCTGATCTCCGAAATTTAAGAAAAAATTTGATGGGATCAGATCGAGATGGGCCTAATTTTGCATCCCTATTAGGCCCCTGCAGAGATAATTTTGTCTTATTTGGGCCTATGTTTCAACGGGTCATTCTGACCCGATATAATAATTAGGCCCATTAAGATCCAAACCAACCTCCTCGTTCCTAATTCCCTCCATTCCAGATTTCTAATTTTCACACTTCTCGATGTCACCTGATTGGAAAACCCTAATTAAACTTCCACTACCCGACTAAAATTCCCCTAATTCGCGACTCAATCTGCCTCTTGTAAAAGTGAGCCACCTCAACACTTTCTTGCATCCTTCATTTCATTTTTTTTAAATCTTTTTAAGAATCAAATTGAGTGCTCAGAGCTCTAATTTTGATGTAGTTTTTGTCATTTTTTTAAAAAAATTGTTTGTTATTTTTCTGTAATTCAAGTTTGTCAGAATATATAAAATTTGGACAAAATACAGGTAGATTCAATTCTTGATGTGTTATTTCATAGAATTGTGAAAAAGATTAAAAAAAAAAAACATTAGTTTTTTAGATGAGAAATTCACTGAGTTCTTTGGAATTGTAGGGTCGAGGAAATGCCTTCATATTAGATTTTGTATGAAATGAACGCTTGTTTTAGTTGGATTGGTAGTCTTCATGCATTGTGAAGGACTTTGAGGAGTTGATTTTGTGAAGAAAAAAGTGATATGGAGATGCCCGTTTTTGAAGGGTTGGTGTCGAAGAGGTTGTTGAGGAAGAAATCTGGACAGAAGAACTATGATGAGAATTTAATGGATGAGTTCATAGAGAAGCACATAGACATTAGAACGAAGGAGGAGTTGGAGAAAGAGACTGAAACTGAGGCAATGATAGCATTATCTCTGGGGTTCCCTATTGATGCACTGATTGAGGATGAAATTAAAGCTGGTGGTGGTAAGAGAATTAGGTGGAAAAGAGCAGAATGATTATATTGTTGTTAGGAATCATATTCTTTCTCGGTGGAGGAGTTATGTTCAGATATGGTTAACTAAGGGACAGATAAAAGAAACAGTGAGTAATGAATATGAACATTTGTTGTCTGCGGCTTATGATTTTCTTCTCCATAGTGGGTATATTAATTTTGGAGTTTCACCATTGTTTTCCTCTTACATCCCAGAGGAGGCAACTGAGTGTTCTGTGATAATAGTTGGAGCTGGGCTTGCTGGCTTGGCAGCAGCAAGGCAACTTTTATCTTTTAGTTTCAAGGTGGTTGTCATAGAAGGGAGGAATCGACCTGGGGGAAGAGTTTATACTCAACAGCTGGGTAAGAAAGATAAACGTGCTGTTGTGGATCTTGGTGGTAGTGTAATCACCGGCATCCATGCAAATCCTCTTGGGGTTCTAGCTAGGCAACTTTCTATTCCACTTCATAAGGTCCGAGATAATTGCCCTTTATATAAACCTGATGGGGTGCCTGTCAAGAAGGACATTGATTCCAGGATTGAAATGATCTTTAACAAGATGCTTGACAAAGTTAATGAACTGAGAAAAATAATGGGTGGATTTGCTAATCATATTTCTCTAGGATCAGTTCTGGAAAAGATCAGACAGTTGTATGCTGTGGCTAGAAGTCCGGAGGAGAGGCAACTTTTGGAGTGGCATCTTGCTAATTTGGAATATGCAAATGCAGGATGTCTTTCTGATTTGTCAGCTGCCTACTGGGACCAGGATGATCCATATGAGATGGGTGGAGACCATTGTTTTCTTGCTGGAGGGAACTGGAGATTGATAAAAGCATTATCTGATGGAGTTCCCATAATCTTTGGGAAAACAGTTGATGCTATTAGATATGGTGTTGAAGGAGTTGAGGTTGTTGCTGGTAATCAAGCATTCCAAGCAGATATGGTTCTTTGCACTGTGCCTCCATTAGATTTGAACCGGAGTTACCTCAAAGAAAGCTAGCTGCGATTGACAGATTGGGTTTTGGGCTCCTGAATAAAGTTGCCATGATTTTCCCTCATGTTTTCTGGGGAGAAGAACTAGACACGTTTGGATGTCTCAACAAAACTAGTGATAATCGTGGGGAGTTGTTTTTATTCTACAGCTACCATTCCGTTTCCGGAGGTCCTGTGTTGATTGCCCTGGTGGCTGGTGAAGCTGCACAAACATTTGAACGCACAGATTCTTCTCTCTTGCTCCATCGAGTTTAAGTAAACTTAGAGGTTCTACATATTTTTTGAACCTGTGACAAATGTCAACAGATTATTAGTCTGTTTTTTCATGGTTTTGCATTTGTATTTTCTATATCTTCATTGGGAAAGCAATGTTATGATATATTGATTTTCCTTGCAGGTATTTATGGTCCAAAAGGTGTAGATGTGCCTGACCCCTTACGGACAATTTGTACAAGATGGGGAAATGATCCCCTTTCATATGGTTCATACTCTCATGTTAGGGCACAGTCATCCGGCAGGGATTATGATATACTTGCAGAAAGTGTAGGCAATAGATTGTTTTTTTCTGGTGAAGCCACAACTCCGCAATATCCAGCCACCATGCATGGTGCCTATTTGAGTGGGTTAAGGGAAGCTGTATTCTCCGTGCCACAAGAGCTCACCAAAACTACTTTAGGAGGTCTGTGCAATGGAATGTTGGACCAAGCAGTGATCAAAATCATGATCTGTTCAAGTGGCCTGATTGCATTTGTGTTCAATGTTAACAGAGGACCCTAAATCATTGATGGTAAATTACTGAAATTGAAGAAATAAAGGTGCTGGAAAAAAAGCTGGTTTAAATTTGATAAAATAATATTTGATTAAAGCTTGGTAACTGGAAGCTAATGCTTTTGGAAAATAATATTGGATTAACTCTTTGGTTACTAGCATATCCAATGCAAGAAGAGCTAGGGGGGACAGGTATTGTATATTTGCTCCGCTGTTAAATACAGTCTAAATTAACTATCGAGGTCTTTGCAATTTTGTGTACTCTTTGTTAGAATGAAATCCTGATGCATAGTAGCTCACCATGAGTGGAAAGAATATAATGTCCTCTCTGGTGCATGTACATAAACCTAATTAGGTAGGTTATTCTTCATTGACGTCTAGAGTAATGACTTCATAAGAATTTCATAATGTCCTCTCTGGTCCATTATTTCTTAGCCAAATTGTGTTTGAATGTCATTGTATTCCCAGGGAACCATTTTGGTCCAATATATATGTTCCTTAACATATCTGCACGATTCAAATCACAGAACACCTTGATTTTTGCACTTTTTTTGACATCGGATTGGCTTATTGATGCAATGTATATTCCAGGAGCCATAATTTTTACCCGCTTGGTCAAGGCATATTGTTAATTTTGTGTTCATGATCATGAATTGTGGTGGTCCTATTGGATTATATAAACACAAATAAAGAAGTTGGAGTAAAACCAACTTTTGGAAACATTGAAATCAATCCATAACACAAATATTAAACAAGCAAATGCAAATACAAGCCATGAACTGTATATAAGGTCAAATTATAAACATTTTAAAACTTGCTGGCAAATGAAAGCCTTTCTTTTTTAAGTTGATCCAAGTTCTCAACTGGACATTTGAGCCTTGAAACTTTAGCAAGCGCCTTGTTTTCTTCAGGAGTCCCACCTTCAATGAAAGCTCCAACAACCTTTCCATCTTTGATCCAGTAAGATCCAAACTTCGGCTTCAGTGATAATGGATTGTTGTCTCCGAAAAACACGGTTTCACCAACATTGTCTCCATAAAACTGCCATGAAAGTTCGAAGGATCGAGAGTAAAAGTATGGAAGATAATCATACTCTTCAAGTTCTTTACCTGTTTTGTTTGCCTTAATAGCCTTGACTGCTTGCTCAGCCGATTTCCGGGCATGGTCGACATGTTCGACTCTCCTTGTTTCATTGTATAGTTTCATGGGGAAAGTGGCTACATCTCCAATTGTGCATACACCAGGCATGCTTGTTTTGAAGAATCCATCGGTTTTAATCCCGCCTTTGTCTTCGTCAAGCTGTCCTTTGAATAATGTTGTTAGGGTCTTGCTCCAACACCGATGACAACAATGTCAGCTTCAGCCACCCTGCCATCCTTGAGTTTCACTCCCTTAACTTCTCCATTTGCATTAGCATTGAAGCCAATTGCAGCTGTTCCTTTGATGATTTTGATCCCTTTATTTTCATAGTAACTTTCATAGAATGCAGCTATGGGAGGGGTGAAAAGCCTAGGCATGCACCAGGGCTCAGGGTAAACCATCGTGACATTGAAATCGTTGATTCTCATAGCTGCTGCAACTTCAAGACCAATGTAATGTACCCTCCTCCGACAATCACAACCTTCCCGTTTTTCTTCATTTTAATCGCTTCGACAAGCTTATCGGCATCTTCGAGTTCTCTTAGATAGAAGATGTTCTTGTCATCAGCTCCTTCTACCTTGAAATCTGTCAACCTTATTACAGTGGAAACCGTTGCAATTATCAATGTCTGAAACTTAAAGATTTCTCCAGCAGCACTTATGAGAGTCTTCAAACCAAGATTTACTTTAACAATTTCAGTTCTGAGGATCAACTGAATTCCTTTTTCTTTATACCAATCAGGAAGTAATCTGTCACCTCCACTTCCAACACAGACATAGAATCCAGGCAGTCTTGCAGCTGCCTTTGGATTCAGATTCAGATATCCCTTGCTCAAAGCAGGACGTTCATAAGGTGCCACCGCCTCTTTCGAAATAATTGCCAACTGCCCTGGCTTAAGGCCCTGCCTATCGAATTCCCTAGCTGCATACCCTGCTGCAACTCCACCACCAATAATTATGTACTTGAAAGACTTTACTGTGCCAAGAAATGCTTTGCCTTTCCTGAGAAATGCCTTGAATTCCATGGCCTTTTCCTCAACTGGCTTTCTGAGGAACACCCTCGAAAGAAACTTCTTTTCAGCCTTTTGTTCGATGATTTCAGTTTCTGTTTCGATCCTCTGAATGTCATCCAACCAGTTTTTCACTTCCTCTGTCTGCATTGTCCCACCATGAATCTCTGCACTTATTCTTAGTTCAATATCTTCGTTAACAGCATTCAACTTTTTCAACAGTTTTTTCAGAATCTTCATATTCTCATCGAAATTTCTGTTGAAGTTCAAGCATCTTTCAATCGGGGCAAATATAAACTTTGCAGTTCCAATGACTAAGTTGGACGAAGAAGCCATTGACAAGTAGCTGATGAAAACCTGAATTGAATTAGAAAAACACATCTAATCTTTACTTTGTTTTTCTTAATATTCAAAGTTTAGAACATGTATTCAGAGGTCCTAACATTACTTCAAGAAAAACAAAAAGTCGGAACAAGTTCCAGTAACATTAGGTTTTGTTATATGCGAGTACAAGCGTTGGATACAAGTATGTTAAGTTTTTTCTAAGTACATGTTCTAAGTACCTTTCATGTACTTAAAAGATAATATCTTTATAGCCATGTCTTAATATACATCATACACAAGTACTTCAAGAAAAAAATTAAATCAAAACAATGTAGAGAAAAACATAGAACAAAATAGAGTACGGATCGATCTAGAAGATATATCAGAAAACCAATTTTCAAGCAATAGTTTAGAAGAATGGCAATTACCTGTTACTTTTGGCGAATGTTTCAGATTGTCAGTAGAGAAAAACACCTGGGAAAAAATAGCGAAGATAATAAACTGCAACTATGAAAGAGAGAAGGGTAGCTAAAACCTTTGCTTATTTTGCAAGAAAAGTTGAGAGTCAAGCAAACTAAAATTCACGGAGGCAAAGTATCAGATGCAAGATTCATGAAAAAGGAAAAGAATTGCAATTAGAGAAACCAAAGGATCAATGGAGATGATACCAGATACTCGGATTCGGTTGTGAGTTTCGGAAACAGGCAAGTTCAATTTTTTCATCCCAATATCTTCATGTATTTGGGGAGTTCTTAGAGAATCATATTCCATGGCATATAATGTTATAAGAATGAAGAGTCGGAGCAACATAAGTTGTAACCTACTGGTTCATGCAGTTTTACTCTATTTGTTCAAGTAGCTACCCTTAAGAGGTGGCATCCAAAAAGTTAGGGGTTTAAATCCCAACATTTGAGCTAACTCGAGGAAGCAAACATAGAAAACAACTAGTAGAACAAACATCTTGCATAATTTATTAGAATAAAACATTGTTTTTCTCTAGAAACATGTGTGGATCATACTTGAAAGTGAAACACTGTTTTTTTCCCTATGCCTACACTTGAACAAAGACATTAGTACATACTTGGATGAATTCCATAATTTAAAGAAACATGAGCGGGTCATACTTGGCACTCTTCCATCATTTCAACCTCTAGAAATAGCTTCGGATGAATTCCATAATCGAATAAACTTGATTCCTGCCTTCTGGTTCCACAGAAGCTTCAATTTGCTCGCGCAGAACACTGTCTTCTTTCTCCAGTTTGCTCACTGTGGCTTGCAAAATCTTCAACTCTTCCTTCTGTTTCTTAGACTCGTTCTCACTTTCTAGCTTCTTATCACCATCACTTATCGACTTTGAGACGATTTTATAAGTTGGATATGCACCTGTAAACATAGTAAAATGTAAAATACTACAAAACAAAATCACTCAGACCATCAGTCACATGATTTTTGGACTTAAGTATGTGTTGGAAAAAATCATATGTTCGATTACAGCCTTTACCCGTAAACATGTATGTATATATTAAATATATGTATGTATGTATTTATTTTTTCCTTTACTTTCATGTATGTATGCATGTATGTTTTCCTTTACTTTCCTTTGTCTTTGTGCAGTAATAGGTCCAAGAAGAATAAAGCACCCAAAAAAGAACAATGGGGGGCAGTTGTCTTCCTTTATTAATTCTAGATTCTATACGTAATTCTAAATTTTTTGATTACCAGGGAACAATGGTAGCATTTTTGGCTATCAATTTTGATCGGATCTGGTTCAAATATTTTAATGGCGACGGAACCCTGATTTCAGTGTTTCATCCGATCTAATCAGCTCTTTGTTTTGTTATGTGTTGTAAAAAAAAGTTGGCTTTGAGTGAAGTCCCATATCCCCATTTCCTTGAGCTTAGGATAAAAAAAGCACCCAAAAAAAGGGGGCAACCCTACCCAAGACTAATATTTTTATTTTTAGAGATATTTACAATAATGTCAACTCTTTATATTTTTTTTATAATTAGGTGATTAAAATTGATTTTTTTACAATTGAGTGCCTATAGTTATTTTTTTAGAATTAGATCCCTAAATTTGAGTTTTTTTTAGATATATTTGTAATAATATTAACTTTTTATATTTTTTTTAATAATTGAGGTATATAATTTTTACAATTGAATCCCTAAATTTGTTTTGTAATGATGGGGTCGGTTCGAATTCGAGTTTAGGATAATTATTTTTGGATTGAGTTGAGTTTTTTAATAATGGGGTCAAACCATGCCCATCCCTATTTTTTGAGGGTCCGAGTCACAAAATCTCAAAATTTTTTTGAGAGAGTGAACACAAAATCATAAAAATAAAAAAAATTTACGGACTAATTTATAAAAATAAAAAATTAAATTCAAATGCATGAACTTTAAAATTTCAGCCCATCCAACCATACACTTACATCTACCACTGTAAGTGTAAAAGAAATTTACACAAATATATCTATTTTGAAGTTAAAATCTAAATTGTTAATACCAAAATCCTAAACTCTAAATCTTATCACCTAAATTTCTAAACTTTAAACTTAAATTAAAACCCTAAACCATTAAATAATTATATTTCTAAATTTTTTTCACCGACAATAATCCTTAGTTTATTCCAAAACAAAACTAAATCTAGTTGTTAAATTAAAACGAAAGGGAATCGGCGAACCGCAACCTTTCACACGTACGAGTTAACCGTAGAATGTAAAACTCCGCGGCGCCAATCAAACCAACAACTCGTCACACGCGCCTCAAAAAATCAAAGAGAAAATATAGGGACCCGGAAGTTTCAAAACCGAAAAATAATAACAATAAATCAGATATAAAACTAAAGAGAAGGGAGACTATTTTTCATTTTTAAAAATATTTTATTTATTTATTTCCCTTCATTTTCACCAGAATCGAATAATTGGAAACCGAGAGAAAAAACCAAGAGAAGAGAGAGGGAAAGAAAGAGAGAAAGAGAGGCTTAGAGAAAGACCAAATCCACCTTATCTTTCTTCTTCGACTTCGACTTCGACCTCGACCTCGACCTCGACCTCGACCCTCGTAATCGTCTCTCTCGCACGCGCGATAGTTTTTTTCCCCGTTTCCTTTTGATTTCTTGACATATGAACGAGAAGGCCCACGTTTCCAGGGAACTCAATGAGAAACATCGGAAGGTGATCTTATATTTATCTCCCCTTTTTTACATTCTTGTTTTGCGTCTTAATTCCGATTGTTAATCACATTTTCATTTTGTTCATTGTGTTTTAAGCTTGTACTGATTCTATCTGTGTTTTTTATATCGTTTTTCTTGTTGCTTTTCACCTGGTTGCTTTTAATTCCTCTGAATTTGTTGGTTATTTGATTTAAATTTCATTTCAAGGGATTTTATTCGAATGGAGAATATTAGCTGATTAAGACATTCTTTTATTTGAATGAAAATGTGATTACATTCGTTGAGATGAATGGAATTCGTCACTAAGAAATGCATTTTAGATAGCATCATGTATATGTTATGGTTTGCTATTTTGGAAGATCCCCCCCCCCCCCTAATTATGCATTTCCTTTCTAATATCTTTGACAAGTTTGCTGGTTATAATTGATTTGTTCATTTATTTAAAACTTTTGAAGGGTTTATTTTGGGACCTTGGGATCAGTTTTATGCAATCTTCTTATATGGGAATGAGGCCTATAATTAAGTCGTGAAGGGTGTTAAATTCCTCCATATTCATTGTCTATATATACTAATACATATACACACATTCTCCTGAATTCTCAATTCTTGTGCATACATGTTAACCGATATGGTATGATAGACTCGTTTAATGAGTGATTTTGGTTGTTGTATATTGGTGATCGATTAGCCTTTATCTTATCTGGATTCAAGTTCTTATCTTTTGATCTCATATGTAGATTCTGGAAGGTCTTCTAAAAAATCCGGAGAATAGGCAATGTGCTGAATGCAAATCCAAGTAAGTAACAAGAAAATCAAGAGAGAAGATTTGCATATCATAATACCAAATAAGGGAGTACCTAAAATAGAATCTGTCTTATTAGGATGGAGCTTTCTGTATAATTTTTTTCATGAGTTGGCAGTGATATCATTCTTTCTTATCATAGGTGCTAATAATTGTCTCATTTCACTGCAGAGGTCCAAGATGGGCTAGTGTGAAACTGTGAATTTAGGTGTATTTATATGTATGCAATGTTCTGGGATTCACAGAAGTCTCGGTGTACACATATCAAAGGTGAGTTTCTTGCCTCTCGAGTCAAATTCATACTTATTGAATTGCTGCCACTGTCTCAACTTCCATGCTTCTGTTGGAAAAAAAACTTGGTGCCTCGGAAATGTTTCCGACATATTTTTTATTGTTATGCCTAAGACTGTAAAGGATTAGATTGGTTTGGAATTTACTTTTTAAAGTCACGGGCTGTTTTACATCGTAACAAACCAAGCTTATGTTTCCCTGGTCCGTATTTGCATCTTACTGTCTCTTGCTGCAGGTTCGATATGCTACCCTGGACACATGGCTCCCTGAGCAGGTTGCTTTTATTCGATGTAAGCTTTTTTGTTTGGCCATGATTCTGTGTTCTGATTTATATTGGTTTTTATGTTAAGATGTGGTAGAGCCTACTAATATGACAATGACTTCTCTTATTATACAGCAATTGGAAATGGGAAGGCAAACAGTTACTGGAAGCTGAATTGCCCCCTAATTACAATAGAGTTGGAATTGAGAACTTCATCCGTGCAAAGTAGCCACTGTTCTTTTAGTATTTAGTTTTTGTGAAGAGCTTTTGTATTATTCAAATTTTGTTGTGTATTTTTGTAGATACGAGGAAAAGAGATGGGTTCCTAAAAACACAGAGAAGATCCAAATCACCACCTAAAATGTTGGATGAAAGGGCTCTTTTTTTTGGATAAAGGCAAATTTTATTCATCCAAAAGAACCATCCCTATACAACCAACCACACACCTCCAAACAAGAAAAACCACAAAGTATAAAAAATAAAGGTATATAAAATAAAATAATAGCCTATACAATTCCCCACTCGACAACAAGAGTAGGAAAATGAAGAATGAGCTTTGTATTACCGGACAATTTCATACGTATGTCTTTCCTGATCAAAGAAACAATAGCAGTTGCGAGCCGGGTCTCTTACCGTGCAACTTTTGGTTACGCTCCTGCCATATATAATAGAGATAACAACACCACCATAAACAAATCAACACCGCCCCAAGAGATTTACCCTTACCATTAGTTTGTACCCATTGCACCATATCCGACCAATCATTCAAAGAATCATCTTTATGACGTGCCACCAAAATCTCCATCCAAACCTGTCGAGAGAACATACACTCAGCGAAAAGATGATCCCTATTCTCCAAACCACCCTGACACATTATGCATTGCAAGTCCACCTGCCCAGCCCAAAGCATCATCCTAGCTTTGGTAGGTAATCTATCCAAAATTACAAGCCAAACAATAAAGGAGCACCGAGGCATTGCCAACCCACCCCAAATGATACGAGACCAGGGAACCCTCTCATTCTTATGTCGAAGGGCCTCCCAAATTTTCCTCGCTTTATATCCGCTATCTAGATTTTTCAAAAGAGCATATTCTTCCCTCAACTTCAAAATCTTCTTCCAAGCCCAACTAGAAGTGCTCTTTACAGTGGCTTACCAAACTGGGATACCTTTAAGGACATATTTTTCAATATATGCCACCCACAATGATCCCGCTTGAGTATAACGGAGCCATAAACATCTCATCATACATGCACGGTTCCAGACAAATTTTTTTTTACCTCCAACCCTCATTCATTCTTCGGGTGACAAATATTCTCCCAACTCACACGTGCTCCCTTAGCCGCCCTATCTGAGCCCTTCTAAAGAAAAGAGCCACACAAACTTATAATCTTCTTCAGAACTTTGGAAGGCAATATGAATGCACGATACCAAAAATTCTGGATACTGAAAAGAACAGACTGAAAAAGTTGTAACCTACCTGCAAAAGATAAACATTTTGAAGGCTAACTCCTTATCTTTTGCACGATTTTTTCCACCAGTCTTTCACAATCTTCAACAGTCAAACTCCTTGTGACCAAAGGGACCCCAGGTAACGAACTGGTAAAGAAACCCAGTCTGCTCGGCAATATTATGCATCTCGGCGACCCCCACACCCGCACCAAAGAACTCACTCTTAGAATCATTCATTTGCAATCCAGACATCAAATAAAATAAAGCCATAACATTCTTAACTCCTAGCAGGTCATCAACAGTGCCTCTAGTAAACACGAGGAGATCATCGGCAAAACAAATATAAGTAAGTCCAATCCTTTTACATCGTGGATGAAAATCAAAAACCCCATGCTGACTAGCCAGGTTCAACAATCTAGATAACACATTCATGACAAGAATGAAGATATAGGGTGACAACGGGTCCCCTTGTCTGACCCCTTTTCCACCAGGGAAGAAGCCAACCAAGCCCCCATTTAGACCAACAGAAAATCGAGAATGAGTAATACAAGCTGAAATCCATCCACAGAATTGAACATGGAAACCAATAACTCTAAATAGTTGCAAAATAAAGTTCCAGTTTAACGTATCAAAAGCTTTGCGAAGATCAACTTTCAAGGCATATCGAGCAGAAACATGCTTCCGGCCATATCCATTCACTATTTCTTGAGCTAACATAACATTCTCTACCAAATCTCTACCAGCAAGGAAAACACTTTGATTTTCAAGAATTAGGCTAGGCAACCAAGCTTTCAACCTATTAGCAAGAATCTTAGCGATGCATTTGTACACAATATTGCAACACGATATAGGTCGAAAATCAGTGGAACACGAGGGAACATCCACCTTAGGCACCAAAGTGATAATAGTTGCATTAAAGCTAGTAGGCAAGTGATTAGTCAGAAAGAAATATTTTATAGCATTAATAAAGTCTGTACCAATAATCCTCCAACAAAGCTGAAAAAAACATGCAGGATAACCATCAGGGCCCGGAGCTTTGTTTCCATTTATAGCAAATAACACCTCTTGAATTTCTTTAGAAGTAATCGGGGCAACCAAATGATCTCTCATCGTCTCAGTAAGTTCCATCCCCAAAATCTCCTTCAAAACCTCATCAGGAAACTGAATAACATGTGGATCAGTGGACCCTAAAGCCTCAGAAAAGTGCCTAATCAATTCAGCCGAGATATCCTCAAAAGAGTCCAACATCTGCCATTGTCTATCATGAAGAAACTGAATAGAATTAAAGGACTGTCGAGCAGCTACTTGAAGAAAAAAGTAAGCAGAATTGCTATCCCCATCTTTTATAAACTGCACCCTTGATTTCTGCCTCAGGAATTTCTCTTCCGCACAAAGCAAATCACTAAGCTCCTCCGATATAGTTTTTTCCCTAGCAACAGAATCAACGGTGGGAGCAGACAAGACCAAATATTGGACTTCTTCAAGTGCTTTTTTAACCTTAAGGACCCGTGAGTGCAAGCCCCCATAAGATTCCCTATTCAATTTCTTTAAAGGCTCCTCCAGTCTCTTTAATTTTGCAAACAAAACTTGCAAAGGGTTCCCTTCCGTTGCCTTCCTCCAAGAATTTTCCACAATAGTATAAAAATCAGGGTGGTCAACCCAGAAATAAAAAAAAACTTGAAAGGCTTAGGTGGCTTCTTCAAAGGAACATCAACTAACACATAACTTGGACAATGATCCAAACAGCCAGGAGCTAAGAACTCAATCTTTGCATTTGGAAACTGTTGCAACCAACTTTGGTTCACCAAAACCCTATCCAATTTCCTAGATAGAGGTGCATCTTCCCTCTTGTTACACCAAGTAAACACTGCCCCATTATATTTATGATCAACCACATCAACCGTATCCAGAAACTCCAAGAAATCATTCATAGCCCCAGTAGCAGTTTGACTCCCATCAAAATCAGAGCTCTCATGAGGTCCCCTAATAATGTTGAAATCACCTGCAAGGGCCCAAGGGCTCATCCCAACTCGCAATTTAACATGAGCCAAACTTTCCCAAAGCCTCATCCTATCCTCTCTACTATTACATGCATAAATTACAGAAAAAAATAACTGAACATCACCTTTCTTCAGCAAACAAGTAATATGCTGATCACTCTGGCAGATTTCAGTCACCTGCCAAGAACCCCTATACAAAAACCAAATCATTCCATTGGCAGCATTAGAATAATTATATAATACTGACCAACCTTTAAACTATTTTTTAAACATAAGCAAAGCATTTTCTACCTTCACCCTAGTCTCAAGCAAACATAAAACTTCAATATTCATCTCCTTAACCAAGTTTAAAATTACCTTAATTTTTGTGGGATCATTACATCCCCTCACATTCCAAGTCAGAAAAGTCATTATTGATGAGGGGAACCACCACCTTTCTTACCACCCTTACCCTTCTTTTTATTCCCTCCACCCCTTCCCTTTTGGCTTTAACTGGTTCATTAGCATTGTTACCCCATCCGCAGCAGCTCGCGCTTTCCTTGGAGAGACAACAAAATTCGACTGATCAAAATTATTAATATCCAACTCCAACTCATCACTCGAAGGTATGACAATATTCTCACCTCCCAAATTAATATCCTCAACAATAACTGAGCCCATAACATTTCTCATACTTCCAACAGATTGAAGAGATTCCATAGTTTCCACATGTCCACCAGTTTCCACAGATTTCACAGATTCATTAGTCTTTATATACCCCACAGTCTGCAAACCAACCTTAGAGCCATACCGAACCAGAATTTTCAACCACTTGCCGCATCACATCTGAATCTGCCTCAGAATCCACCTGCGGCACCGCTTTCACGCTCACAGTGCTCACAGTTTCATCCATCACATTTTCCACACTCTCAACAGATTTAATAGATTGCAAAGTCTCTCCAATTTGCCTCCCCACAGAGTATTCAGTTTCCACAGGCCCAACATTAGCCATTTCAATAGAATTACCAGCCCCTACAGCCTGCACGCCAACTTCTGGAACAACAACCAATCCAGAAACTAACACATCAGCTGTTGCGGACATTTCTCCTTGAAGAGCAGTGTCCACAATAACCTTCTACGGTCATTTCTTCTTTAGGTGCCCAAAGATGCAACATTGTGAACACCTAGGGGGAGACCATACGAGCTAAACTCCAACCTCCACACAATTCCCTTCGCTAAGCTCAACCAAAACAGAATTTGGAAGCTCCATGTCTGCCTCAACCTCAACATAAATCTTAGCATATTCCAGACTCTGTTTCAACGCCGTAGCACGATCTGAATAGAGCGATTTCCCCAGCGCACTTGCTATACACCCGAGCCCCTTTTGCGAATACAATTCCAATGGCACATGCCATAATTTCAACCACACAGGAGCACATTTGAGGTCCAACGTTTCATGAAGCATCTCCGACAGCCACTTCCGCAATACCAAAGCCTTTTGTTGGATATGCCATGGTCCGAATTCAAGGACCCAGTCCCGAACCCTCTTCGACGGAAAGTTCAGAATATAGACACTAGGTGCCAAAAATCGAATCACTATAGAACCTCCTCTACCCCACAACTTATCCACTGTTTTCTTAAAAATTGCAAGGGGAGGAGACTTACACAGAAAATTACCCAGAAGTGCATTTTCCTATTGTCGAGCACCATCAACGAGAACATCGGGAGGAGGTTTCACTAACATCCGACGACCCTCACAGACTACAGATGAAAAAAAAGGCAAAGTTTGATCCAGCAGGTTCCATTCCGTACCTGAACTTGAACCCACACGATCGGAAACTCCAATCTGGCCAGTCGGATCTACAGCTCGCAGCGGCGAAAAATTGGCGTCGTCCAAAACTCTCGGCCCACGAGCATTCAAACTACCCTCAGACTGAGACAAATCCACCATGAAATAAGCCCCACACTCAAAGAATCGCAAGAAATTGATATGAAATCGAAGAAGAACAGAGGAAAAATCAAGAAAAAACGAAGGAATCTGAAAACGCTCTACAGGCGCACTATAGACGCGCTAACATGCACCATTTAGCATTTTATCCCAACGTAAACAATTGTCGTTATTTATCACAGTGTTATATCGCATTTCCCTTCGTTTTCTTGGGAACCAAACAAGATAGTTCAGGAGAGTACCTTGCGAAGCAGCAATGAAAGGGCTCCTTCATATGGGCAGGGACCAACAGAAAAAAGTGGTCATGGACATGTTACTAATTCTGAGAATTCATTTGAGGAAAGGACCATTCAAGCATCTAGCAGAAACGAAAATCTTCCTGTAACAAGAATTAGTCTTCCTGTTCCTCCTAAGGGACCGAATCCAGTAGTGAGTTCTATTGCTGGTTATGCGCTCTTGTTTCTAATGCTTCTAGAAAACCGTAGTTATTCATGTTTCTTCATGTATTTTATGCAAATAGCCTAGCAGTGTTAGAGTAAAAAAAATATGAGAAAAATGGCAGACAATGAGTGCAAACAATAGTATGAATTAGAACTGTGGTCTTGAAAATGCTTTGCATATTGTTCAACTTGCTTTCTTGCTTCTCCTTATGTCGTATTTCTTTTATTAATCTACTTTAATATTCTAAAAAAAAAACTTTCATAATGTAGTGCTGATCTAACAGGTTATACCTGTCTGGGAGCCTGAAACGTTGTTGTGGCACCAGCTGAGGCAACAACTCCTCCCACGGTCGCGCCCCCTAAATTTGAATGTGCTACGGACCTTTTCAACATGATGTCCATTGATGATGCACCAAGTGAAAATGCTTCTGATTCTGGAGCAGCTTCTATTGATGATAATGATTGGGCAGGCTTCCAGTGTATGCACTAAAATTTCCCCATAATTTTTGTTTATTATCTTGTTAACATACCATATGGTATATAATCTATCTCTTGCCATTAATTTTGTGACGTGATAATTTTTAGCTGCTGGAGACACTTCTGTAACTGACAAAAATGATCCACCAAAAGCTGGTGAGAAGAATGCCCGGTCTGCTACTGGAATTGAGAATTTATTTAATGATTCGCCTCCACCAACAACTAACCAAGTCCCAGAGAAGCCACAAAAAGATGTCAAAAATGATATTTTGAGCCTCTTTGAAAAGGTATATCTTCAACATTGTCATTTGCCTTTTGGAGCTAGTTAAGATTATTCCTTGACATTTATGGTTTTTTAACTTCTTTAGTGTGGTCTTATGTTGTGTTTGTTTTCATGGTTTCAATCGATTTCAGTCCAATACAGTGCAGCCTTATGCAATGCATCAACAACAACAACTAGCATTGCTAGCACATCAGCAGTCCCTTCTGTTGGCTGCTGCAGGCTGCAGCTAAATCTGCTCCTGGAAATACTCTAACAGTCATACCCACTCAACAACAACTGGCCTTGCTAGAACAACAAAAGTCCCTTCTCATGGCTGCTACAGCTAAATCCGCTCCTGGAAATACTCAACAGCCTCCATCAACCACCACAAGCATATCAACTCAGCAACAACTGGCTCTTTTAGCACATCAACAATCCCTTCTCATGGCTGCTGCAGCTAAAGCTGCTCCTGGAAATACGCAACAACCTCCATCCACCGGCACAAGCATTGCCACTAAAGATTGGCCAAACATTGGCTATCAAACACCTGGAATTATGATGCCAGTTGGTGCACAGGCTGATTTGCAGAAACTTATGCAGGTAGACCGTAGTATAGTTGCAACAGTTTCTTTAAAGAAATATATCTGGCAAGGTTATCATTTTTTTCATTGCTTTAGACAATGCAAATGGGACAGACACAACGAGTGGGAAACAATGTTGCATCATCCAGGTACGTATTTAATCTCTTTATTCTTGGTTTTGTGTCCACTTTCCCAAGAGTTTGGGGTTTTTTACTACACAGTACACTTAATTCCATATGGTTTTAAATGCAGCATTAAGTTTCTAATTGTATTCCGAAATCCGAGAATCCCACGCCACAAACATTTTGCACCCGTAAGTTGTTCCATGATCCTAACTTTTTTCCATTTCTTTTCTTGCAGCTTTTATGCATTGGGGCAAGTTACCTCAGCAAGTGGGGCTGCAACTAATGGAGCAAGCAAGCCTCAAATGGTTTCCTCAGTTGTTCCATGATCCTAACTTTTTCCATTTCTTTTCTTGCAGCTTTTATGCATTGGGGCAAGTTACCTCAGCTTTTATGCATTAAGTTTCTAATTGTATTCCGAAATCCGAGAATCCCACGCCACAAACATTTTGCACCCGTAAGTTGTTCCATGATCCTAACTTTTTCCATTTCTTTTCTTGCAGCTTTTATGCGTTGGGGCAAGTTACCTCAGCAAGTGGGGCTGCAACTAATGGAGCAAGCAAGCCTCAAATGGCTTCCTCAGTTTCATCAACGAACTCTCCACAAACAGGAAAGGATATGATTTTTCATCACTGACACAAGGGTTGTTCACAAAACGCTGGGTCGAGACAACCAGATGATGATTCTTTGCTTCCGTCACACTAAACCCCCAAAAGAAGTTAATTTACAGGAAAATTACACCTCTTCCCGGGGGGAGGGGGGGATTTGTAAACTAAACTATTTGTAGATACAGCAATTTCAGTCTTTTATTTTATTTTTTTAATCTTTTTTATCTCTCCATATTTGGGTGATGGCTTCATTTGCATGTGCATGGATGTTTGCCAACCATTTAATAAATATATGAGTTCAGATTATCAAACATGTTTGTTTTGAACAACATTAATTTGCCGTTTATCTATATTTGTAAACGATAAATTCAAGTTCATTATAAAATCAAAATATCAGTAAAAGAGAGAGAACATACCAACATCGACTTAGCATTTACCTACATTTATCTATGTTCCAAATTTACCATGTTTTTATCTCACC